>CM021797.1:12543644-12642570 GCA_011076525.1 Nettapus auritus
TCAGATAAGGATTTTTAATGGTGAGGAGCACTCTTTGCTGCAGAGACACTACAATCTTCCTCTTGAAGAGAATTTTTCTTGCCCCTCACTCATCAGGAAGACAAGCATAACCACCTTCCCCACATTACGGATTTTAAGACAATTCTAAACATTTTGTCAGCAGAATATTGCAGATGTGGCTGCATCTTGTATTTCTAAGTAAGACTAGCCCATCTCCATCACAAAAGCATCTGCAAACATTTAAGTGCTCCTGATAGAGTTCTTGAGGCAGAGAATGGTCTTCACCAAACGTCTGGAAATTGGGAATGCCAAACCTGTTAGAGTGAATACCTGTTGCCTTACACCAGGAGACACATTTACATGAGTTAAAAAACGTAACTGTGTTTTAAAACAATAAAGCTCTTCTGTCTACAGCCTGGACAATGGAAGGAAGCTTCCTGCACCATTCATGATTCTAGCTGTAGGGACCTGCTCTAGTCTGATTAGAGAACAACAGATGGTTATTTGCAACCCTTTCTGTCCACACACCACTGGGCCATATTCTTCTTGATGACCTTTGAAAACTCGTGGTTGGGGAAGATTTTGTCAGCTGCATTTTGCAAAAAGAGCTTCTGTTCATAGCATCACAACTCTGAATTGGTTTGCATGCAATAAAATAAAAATGACAAGTTACTACTACGAAAACAAAACAAAAACAAGGCTTAAATCCTAAGATCTTTCTTAAGAGATGTGCCTCATAGCACAAGAGAGAAATTAGTTTATATTTTTTTCCTCAAGTCTCAGTCACAAACGCTTCTCTTTGTGTCCTTGTTGAAGAAAGCAAAGCACTAGGCAGTTTTCTCCCTCGACTGGTCTTCAGTGCCCTGGCCATTTACCATTAAGGATATAAGTTTGGGAGGCTAACAAATCTTTGAAGTCTTTCATCAACACTTTTCTCAGGTCTGGGCTATCAACCAACATATTGCTATCTGGCAACTGCTGCATGTGAGAGAGCTGTTTCATGGGCACTGAAAGCTTTTCTTTTTATCTTCAGAGAGGGGAGGGGAATTACATCTTCGTATTCCTTAGAGAAACAAGCAACCTATTTGAGAATCTATTGAACATTTCCCATGGTAAGAACATTTTCAAGAAAGTAAAAATAACAGAAACAACAACCCCAAACCCAAGCTGTATGAAATTCCCTTACCTTGGAAATTACATGAAAGAGAGCACGTGTCAGGCTGTACTTCTCCCATGCCTAACTGGAACCATTGGTGTTTGTGTAAAGCTTGTTAGGCATGGGATACTAAATGTGCAAGCATTTCCAGATACAGGCCCAGTTACTGCTGTTCAGGATTGTTACATTAATGTTTAACCTGGGGAAAATGAGCGATATTTGCTTTCTGCTTCCCAGGAACACTAGCAAATGAGGAAATTGTTGTTACAAAGAAACTTACTTTTATTTTGATTCTCTGCCTGTCCTTCCTCTGTTGAAAGAACACTTCCATGTTTGATGTGCAACAGAGGCACATTTGTAAACAAAAGTGTGCAACAATTTCTAAATTTTAGAAGAGTTGCAAGTAGTGCTATTGCCAAATTTTAGGGAATCATCTGGAGGGAGGTGGGGAAGAATGGAGGGGCAGGCGCTGAGCTCTGCTCTCTGGGGACAGCGACAGGACCCGAGGGAACGGCATGGAGCTGGGACAGGGGAGGCTCAGGCTGGGGGTTAGGGAAAGGTTCTGCACTCAGAGGGTGGTCGGGCACTGGGACAGGCTGCCCAGGGCAGTGGTCATGGCACCGAACTGCTGGAGTTCAAGAAGCATTTGGACAATGCTCTCAGACACAAGGTCTGATTTTTGGGTGGTCCTCTGTGGAGCCAGGATTTGGACTCTGATTCTTGCCAGTCCCTTCCAACTCAGGATATTCTGTGATTCTATGATATTGTTTATTGGAAATGCTTGTCAATTGCTCTATTTTCCTCTAATATATTTGACTTGGTTTTGATCTACTTTTGTTCTTTCTGATTTCCTGCCCGCAGGACATAGTTGTGCTGGTATTGTTATGGGTCCAGAAAGACTGCCCAGAGAATCATTAATTTCTTGGAAAACTGCCCTGCAAAAGGCATGTGCAGGAGAAACTGATGATCAATAAGAAAGAAAATCACTGTTTTCTTGGCTGGCAGGAGGAGAGAGAGGCTTTTTGTGAGTCAGAATGTGCAATTATAGAACTCATGGGAAGACAGTAGCAGAGAATTATATAGGAAAACTGAGCCTAGAGGAAGCCTCTCAAAGGAATATCAGACTGCAAATGAAGGGGGGATTTATATCTAAAGAGGTAAGAGTCTGACAGAAAAATAATAATTAAAAAAGCATGGTAAATATGAGGCATTCAAAACAAAACTAGCAGAAAAGGAGCCAGCTGAATAAAGAAGAAAAAGATATTTACCAACTGCCTTGATATATTCCATAGTTTCAGCTTCTGGAGTTTGGGGCTTGTTGAGAATCTTAACCCTTTGCGTTTGACTGGAAGTATTAACTTCTATTTCAACCCTGCAGGAGAGACTTTAAAAGCTTTGATCATAAAATCTTCAGGTAATAGTAAGGCAACTACAACAAAAAACAAGTGGGATTTTTATATATACTTACAGTTGCATTTCATCTAGAAACATTTACAGAGACATCAGAGAAAAAATAAAATTTGTTTCTAAAACAATGCAATGATTTTAGGAGTTGCTGTAAAGGGTTTTTATTTATTTGATCCATACAGCTTTTATGAACAGACATCTACTGGAGTTATTTCTTAAAGCGTATTTTAAAATTTCATTTAGTGTCATTGTAGAGGAAAAAAGAATATCTATCTGCCCTGCTCTGAAAAAGACTTACTAAAATTTTCCTCTTGGGCTGTAAAAAAAAAAACAAAAACAAAAACAAACAAAACAAACAAACAAAAAAACTTGAGTCTGTGAGAGCAGCAGGGTTAAGAGATAGATGAGTCTCCATGATCCTAGTCCTGTGCGCAGGTGTGCTTTTTTACACCACTGGATTCTGCAGGTTCAGCTTTGCCCAGAGACTGTTTCCCGTTGTGTCTCATAGAAATGAGAAGTTTAGAGGTAAGGCTGCTGTTGTTAAGAGGTCTTTGAACTGTTGCCCTGCATTTGTTTTAGTGATTTGGGATGCCATGTATCAGGAGTTAAAGGTTTTCCTTCTCCAGTGTTAAAATGTCTTTTTCTTTCTTTCTTTCTTTCTTTCTTTCTTTCGTTCTTTCGTTCTTTCATTCTTTCTTCTTTCTTCTTTCTTTTCTTTCTTTCTTTTCTTCCTTTCTTTCTTCCTTTCTTCCTTCCTTTCTTCCTTCCTTTCTTCCTTCCTTTCTTCCTTTCTTTCTTCCTTCCTTTCTTCCTTCCTTTCTTCCTTCCTTCCTTCCTTCCTTTATTTTTTTTTCCACTGAAAATGTACTTAGTGCCACCTTGGGGAGAGACAACTTGAGACCTTGTATAAAGCCAGTTTCATACCTTGGACCTGCTCCTTGCAAGTACTTGCCCTTTTAATTTAGAGATGGTCACTACCTGCACTGTGTCTTGCACTCTGGGTGCCCCTTGGAACAAGCTGATACAGATTCTGGGGACTCCTAGAAGTACACAGCTAATTTTGATCTCTGAGAATACAGAAATTGGTACGTCTACCCTGTTATGTCTGTAATCCTGTAACAGGCGTTTGTTGAAGCACATTTCTCGATGTTTGCCCAGATGCCGCTGTACTCTGAAACAGGCAAAAAAATGTGCATTTTTTTTAAGCATTTATAGTATTGGGTGACAGTTCATTAACAACTGGAAGTTAGCACACTTAACTTCCATGAAAAAATGAAAAATTTTCACTACAGAAATAAAAACTGCTGCTGTTGTGAAAGAGCCACCACCACTGCATCTCTTTGGGCTACTACAAGCATTTGATGGGCACTGAACATATTTATATGTTC
The DNA here is from genome assembly GCA_011076525.1 of Nettapus auritus. NCBI lineage: Eukaryota > Metazoa > Chordata > Aves > Anseriformes > Anatidae > Nettapus > Nettapus auritus. The sequence continues at coordinate 12,547,596 of CM021797.1, forward strand.
ATATAAATGTTTGTATGTCTGTGAAATGTGTTCATCTGATTCGTGTCAATGTGGAGTGATGCTAGGGCCGCATGATAAAATGCGACCTTCAGTTTTACACATCCTTGTATAACCCAGAGACTAAGAAAGATGGTTAATGTATGTATATAGTTTTTGTGTTCGGTGGTTAAAGTATGTATGTAGTTCTTGTGTTCTGCAATGGACATCTGACAGGACCAGCCTCCACCAGTTTTGTTGCTGGACTATTAGCACTTCTAAACATTCTGTGGAGGTGGCCTGTGTGGGGCTGGGGTTGAGAAGACCAGCTTTGTTGCTGGCTGTGCACTGTTAAGCAGAAGTCTGTGGGGGGAGCCTGCATGGGGGCTGGGGTCGAGAAGACTCAATAAGATGCCAGAAGATGAAGAGGACATGCTCAGAGGAGGACATGCCCATTATGAATATGCATTAGTAGAAGAGATATAAACCACAGATGGGAACACTGTAAGGCGTGCGTCTTGGTGGAGCAGAGAATCCCAGTGCACCCAGCGCTGTTTGCTTGCCTCTATTCAAATAAATTAACTTTAATTGGAATAACTCAATCAGTTATTTATCACAATGTCTATCATTCAAATTGTTTTAAGATTTCTCCCATCTATTGTACGAGTAAGATGGGTTTAAAATATTAGGGTAGTGTATACGCAGTCAATGGTACACAGTAGTAACAGTGCTCTGTGTGTAAATTACTTTATAGCAGAAAGTAATAAACTTGCTTTTATTAAACCAGCTAATCACAATTACTGAGTTACAAAATTCACTTCATCAATAGTAATATTAAATATTAAATACAAATGTAAAACTGTTGTGCAGTGTTCTAAAATAGAACAAAACTTTTTATGTGTTTGAGAAGGGCAAAATTTCTGACCCAGATTTTTTTTTTTTAATTAAGACCACAGGTCTGCATTTACCAACTATATTTAGTTGTTGTTGAGTTGAAGACATATTAGAAAGCAAACTACGAATTAAGGAATTGGATTTCATCCAGGCAAGACAGCAAGCAGTGAGTTTCTGTGCTGCTTAGAAGATAATCAATAAAAGCCTTGATCCATTTTAAGTAGAATAGTGATTATTAAAAAACAAAAACACCAGCAACTGTTTTGAAAGTGTGCAATGGCTGAGAAATTTTGTTCACGTGTCTTCCACATCTGCTACCATAGCCTCAACTGCATTCCAGTCCAGTTTGCTGAGGATACTCTCTGTGCTTTCAGAAGTATCATTGGTGTCATTAACGCCAACAGGAGAGAAACTAGCAGTATGAAGTGCAGAGTCCTGTTGGAGGAATAGAAGAAGAGAAGCTGAAACACTGTGTATCATTCTTGGACAAGTACCCTGTGCAGCCAGTAGAAATGTTCCTGCTCTTTTCAAACATGACTTAATCAAGTGACATACCTGATCATTCTGCAACAAGCACCAGTTACACCAGTTTATGATCCTGCTTACATGCTCTCCCTAGTGTCTGCAGCCTGGACAGACAACCTGCCTTACAGTTGCTATAAAGAACGTTCATTTGGAAGGCCCACGATAATTACTTGCTTGTAGAGATACAACTTAGCTCTGTTGAATCACCACCAGTCCCCTCTGCTTCTATCCCACCCATACACTTTGAACAGAGAACCACATTTTAAATACAGCAGAAGTAAACAAAAGACCAGTGCTACACAGCAGGTATCATAATGTTCCTAGAATAAGTAGACCTCTTACCTGAAACAAGGTGTCATGAGTATCTTGAAGTATTCTTTGGATGTCATCAGGCACAGTCCAAGGGCTTTCTATATCTCGATCAGACTCATGATCAAGACCTTCTGTCTGAACTGCTGTGGTAACATGTAGAGGCTTTTGTTTTGGTGTTCTACTGACTCTGTACTCAGCAGCTGAGGAGAAAATAAGCCAACAATAATACTGTAACATTTCTTCCTATTTTCTTCTGCATGTCTTTAAACTTCCCCAAGAACAAAAGCTCCAAGTTCTAAGAAGTGAAAATGTGTGTTAACACATGTAACAACAGTATGACATTTTATCTTGAACTGGTGTGGTGGCTAGAAAAAGCTGCTGACCCCTCCAAGGCTCACCCTGTCTTTCCAGTGCAGAACATGAAGTTGAATAAAACTATGGTAGTAGCATCCAGATTCTGTAGTGCAACCCCTCAAAAGGGACATTACTACCTTATTTAGAAGAGGACTAAAACTACATAAAACTCAGATTTTAAATAAAAAAAAATATTTGCATCTTAGTAGACAGAGTTTTAGTGAATGTATCAGAGAAACACAGTCAAGAAGGTGACATGAAATCAGAGACAGATCAACTTGTACTTTTTAGAATGAGCTTAAAAAGAGAATGTCTGAAAATAGAATGATTTTCCATAGATGAGTGAATGATTTAGGAAAAATGCCTAGCTGCTTTACCACTGCCTCTCTCCCTTTCCTGCACTGACAACAAATAAACTAAGATATGGCTAGAATAACAGGTTCTCTGTTATGCCACTATCCTAACTCTGGTGTAGGCAAGAATGAATTCAATCCACAGTATTTCCCAAGTTTCAGACTTTATAAACTCTTTCCTTAATCTTTTTCTGTCTTTTCAGAAATTCTGCTTGTGTAATCAAGTCTTGAGTCTTTTAAAGAATGGAAACATTTATGTGAAGAAACTCTTCTGTGGATCCAGACTTATGCAGATAGACACAAAGGAAAAAGGATCACTAAAATTTTTAAATTTAAAATTTTTAAAGCAATTTCAGTTCAATTCTTCCATTATGTCAACAAAAACCCAAAACCAAACCTCGAACAGATAAGCTACAGAGGGACAGCAAAGAGAATTCTAGTTTACAGAGCTCAGGAAGTAAGCAGAATAGAAAGATACAGCAGTAGCACAATACTTGTGTACTGTACTGCTAATGCTCTGTGGGTTTTAGCTGGAAGAAAGAGCTGAGTCTCTTGTTTTCCTAATGGCTGTTTCAGGGAATCACTGAAATCCAGGACATATGCTTTAAGCATCTTGAAACTGCCATCTGGCTAAAACTTTTCAGTAGATTAATGGGGCAATTCAAATATTTCATAAACCCCAGCTAAAAACTGTCTGTATGTGGCAAAAAAAAAAAAAAAGAATTTTTATTCTTCTAAAACTAATGCTATATCTGAGGCCTCTGTTGTGTAAATCCTATCCAGGTATACACACATATCTTACTTTTCCACTGCATTATGTAACTGAACAGCACTATGTCACTGTTCTTTCTAACTTACAGCATCTGGAATTAACAGGACAGTTTGCAGCATTTCTCATTCTCCCTCTGACTGTACTTTTCTGTAAAAGTAGAGTTCCATGTCCTGGAAATACAAAGAAACATTTCTGGTATTAGATGCAATAGGTCAAATCTACCCAAAGATGCTTCAAAATTTTCATCTATGAAATTGCTTCCTGGATTACACAGTACTCTTGCTATTAAAATTAAGCTATTTTGGATTTAGAAAGAGATGACAAGGAAAGGTAACGCCTATCATTTGACATCTCAATGAGAGCACAGCTTCAAAATACTGAGGACAAGAAACTGCCAGCACTTTGAGTGATTTTTCTACATGGGTATTAAAAAACTCCTGCCTCCCAAAATCCAGTAGTAACTTTTAAAAAGATCTGCAGTGTGTGCCTTCATTAAGGCAGTTCTGTTCTTACCCTTAGGCTGTGTTAAACCAAGAGTTGGGTTGGAATGATGATCTTTTCGGCCAAAGCTGGGTTTGGCCACAGCTCTGCTCCTTTCTGAAAGAACACGACTCTTCGGATGCCCTCTAAAGCAAGAAAAAAAAAATACAACACACACAAATATGTACCGTTTATCACACAAACTGCATCTCACAGAGCATATTCAGACAAGGCAGGAAGGACACACAAATCACAGCCCAGTTAGCTGAGCATCAACATCACACAGTGCTTGTTGGGCCAGTAAGCCTCAACAGAGTCCAGAGTGCAGTGAAGACAACCAAATTGGCTTTACAAAGAACCAGTTTAGGTCTAACAAAAAACTTTAATTTATTAGAAGTTACTGCCATTCCTAAGGTGGCTTTCTTTATGACTTCCCATAGCGCTTCTGATTTTGGTAGGGGTGGTACCATTAAACCATTGCAGCGCAGGAGGCTCTGTACAGCACTGACTACATTCAGTTGAATGATCTATCCTGGAACTTTACCTATTTTTAAAGAATGCAGAAATATTTAAGTCTGGAATTTATATGATTATCTGAACTCTGCCCAGTTCCTCCTATTACTCTGGAAAACAAAGTTATAGAGGAAGAAAAAGGATACTGCAATATACACCTGTATAATGTAACAAGTCCAGAGGAGAAACACAAAGATGCTCGGAGAACTGGAGCACCTCTCCTATGAAGACAGGCTGGGGGAGTTGGGATTGTTCAGCCTGGAGAAGAGAAGGCTCCAGGGAGACCTTATAGCAGCCTTCCAGTACCTAAAAGGGGGTCTCTCTACAGGAAAGCTGGGGATGAACTCTTTGTCACAGAGTGTAGCAAAAGGACAAGGGAGAATAGCTTTAAACTAAAGGGTAGATTTAGATTAGATATAAGGAAGAAACTTTACTCAGAGGGTGGTGAGGCACTGGAACAGGCTGCCCAGAGAAGCTGTGGATGACCCATCCCTGGAACTGCTCAAGGCCAGGCTGGATGGGGCTTTGGGCACCCTAGTCTGGTGGGAGGTGTCCCTGCCCATGACCGGGGGTTAGAGCTAGATGGTCTTTAAGGTCCCTTCCTACCCAAACCATTCTGTGATTCTATGTATATGTGACATTAAAGCCATCAAGAATAATACATTTACCAATTTGTAATAATCAATACCATAATCTCTTCAGAAGGTAATAAGCACATGTGTTCAAAAGAAAGAATAGCTAAAACTAGACAAATTGATTTCCTAAATTAAAAAGGAAGCCAGTAAATCTAGAGTTTTCCAAACACTAATTTATTTAGTCTGTGTGTGTGTGCACACAGTAGTATTTTTATTTCCTTCTTGCTTGTTACTGGATGCTGCTGAGATCATTAGCTATGTTATTGGGTATATTCCAGGTACCTGATTGCTGCTGAATGGAACAGGTTAGGACATTGATTATAGCTCTGACTTGAGAGCTGGCTCATTCTGTGCTCCAAAAGGCATTATTAATGCTCCCTCCAGGATTTGCTCTGGCACTTTTAAGAAGATAGGTAGAGGAAGCCAAGACTCCTCTGATCTAGCCAAAGTGTATCTTTGATTCTGCCAGAACATAAAGCTTCCCTCTTGCTAATCCCTATAGCAAGCACTACAAATTGCAGACAAATGTGAAGTGTAGAGAAGCCAAAACATTAGTATACGGTTAAAGCTGAAAATTCATTACCCTCTAGCAGTCATCATGTGCCTTTTTTTACATTCTTGAGGAGATCTTGTCCTGGACAATGGTCTGTGTTCACTTGCAGGTAACACCACTGTTTCAGATAACATTTCATTCATCAGAGAAACTGCTTGTGATACTCTCATACGGTAATGTTCTGATAACAGCATTCTGTGGAAAAATGGAACCATGATATTATGTATTAACTCACATTACCACTCATTGTCCCTTCCCATGGCCGGGAGGTTGGAACTAGATGATATTTAAGGTCCTTTAAAACCCAAAGCATTTTACGATTCTATGATTTAATTGCAGCTGGCTTGTGAGGCTTGTAAGTCTACTTGGTAACCAAAAAAAAAAAGTCATATTTTTACAGTTTCAGAGAACACATACTAACCCTTTCAAGATAATTTGCAAAAAGCTAAAGCATTTATTAATAATAGTTTTGACAGAAAGTATGAGTCAGTTTTGCCAAAATCATATATGTGTGTATGTATGTAAATATACATACATGCATATACATATAAATAAATAAATAAATATGTTTGGAAAGTGAAAAATACAGGCAAGGATGAAAAGTGTTCACATTTGTCCTAAATGGTAATGCAAACATGGATTGTTTATACTTTTTGTTGAAATTCCATTTGTATCTGAAATTTCTCACAGACAAGGTAGTTAAAACTACTACTTCTTAAAACTAAAAAATTGGTAGTAAGAATTCCAAAAGTTATCTATATAGCAACTTACTTGTCTTTTTCTTCCTTCTTCTTCTTGAATAATTCAATATCCTTTGAAGTAACACTACAACGCTGTGGAATAAAATAAAACAATCATTAACTTATTTTGCATTGTGGTCTCATTCCATTCCATCAATCTCAAAATTTAGATCTACCTGACCTGAAAGTTACTGTTTAAAACACTCTCCAGAATGAAAAACAATGTGAAAGCATATGGCCCTAACCATGGGATTCAGTTAAGATTGCCCCTATAAACTTCCAAGCTCTAAAAATACATTGAAAGCCTGCAGTCCCACATTCCATAGCTCATGCCTTAATCCTAAGATGTCATCACCGTCAGGCCCAAAATTTGTCCTTGCACTCAGCTTCCTAAATATCAGTTATTTTCTTGAAAGTACTTAATTCAAAAAATCAGGAGAGGGTTGCACTTTGTTCTGTTTGCTGGAGTACAATAAAAAAATAAACAAAACTGAGACTTTGTCCATCTAATGAATTCAAGGGAAAAATCTGTAACGGAAGCATCAACTATATATTTACGGGTTGAATACACAGGAGAGGGAGAGAAGTACAGGTAAGCCAATGCACATTTTCTTTTTATACATGTATAAAAGAGAAGTCTGGGACAACTCTAATGAGATCTGCTATTGTTTCTAACAGTCAATAGAAAACCATGTACTAAGGGGAAAACTTTGCATGTTACATATTTGCTCCTCAAGAGTTAAACCTAGTATAGCTTCACCTCGAAAGAATTTACAGTAAGTTTATTAGTAAAAAGTGTGGGATCCAATTGATATTGTTAGGTCTCACCTCCTATAAACCTGGAGATTCCCCCTACTCAGTTGTGTCTTTTCAGGTCCTGAAAGTATCTAGGTGACAAGTGCTTATTTTATGACTTAGTATAGATTGGGAAATCATTTCTGAACTACTTTTAACCTTTGTTTTCTTCAGTTATTCCAGCACAGTGCAGCTCAGAAGACATGCATCAGGCCATAAATGTTATTCTCTTAATTAAAATTAAAAAAAAAAAATCTGGAAGGGAAGGAATTGTTTTCTGAGCCTGTGTTGAAAACAGCCTTTGACAAAGAAAATTTATTAAGTACTTAAGATATGCTGACATTTCTGCTGACCCTCCATAATTGCACAAATGTGTGTGTGTTAACGACAAGGATGTCTGAAGTCAGTATTTTATCACTGTCTCACTATCATAACATATGTTACCTTCTGAACTCCTGAAAATCCTGAATCTTGACCTTAGGATCAGGTCATAATTGCCACCATTCTTCAGTAATGCTGAAGACTGTGAGGAACACTGGTGTATTTGCTCACTGATCACTTCTAACATGCATACAGCCAGTTCCAAAAAAATAAAACGTATACAAAAAGCAAAATTAAAATGGGAAAAAAATACTGACAGCCTTTATCTAACCTAATCTGAACAACTGTGCAATACATAACAGCTTCTCTTCAAGATAGGCATTGTTCCTACCATATTCTTTCTTAAATTGAATGGATTATGCTCTTTCTGTCTTTGTTCATCAAGTTTCTTCACATATTCTCTCATTCTTTCTTTTTGTTTTCTTCTCATCCATGCTTGTATCTCTTTCTTCTCCTTTTCTGTTTTTTTAGAACGTCCAGAAGCAGAATCACGAATCCTGAAAGCACATGTAAATGAGAAATGATCTAGCATGTTCTTTAAATTGCAAACAATGACAGCCACAGATGACAAAAAATACTGCAATCTATTCAAAATTCTCACTCAATTCTGAAATTTCCCAGAGGGAAAACTCTTCTGTAAAATTCTTCTTCATATAAATATTGGTATACAAGTAATTTCCAAGATGTTTCCTAAAACTTTTATTCTCTTTGTTAGTTGCATTCAGATAATAGCACTGTTGAGGAGATGTTGACTACATCAAGGGTAGAGAGGCCTTGCAGAGAGATCTTGACAGATTAGACAGCTGGGCAATCCCCAACAATATGGAAGTTCAACAGGAGCAAGTGCCGGATTCTGTACCTGGGACAGGGCAACAACCCTGGATGCACGTATGGACTGTGGGACGAGAGGCTGGAGAGCAGAAAGGGATCTGGGGGTTCTCATCAACATCAAGTTGAACATGAGCCAGCAGTGTGCTCTGGCAGCCAAAAGGACCATGCATATCCTGGGGTGCATCAGGCACGGCATTGCTAGCTAGTTGAGGGAAGGGATTATCCTGCTCTGCTCTACGCTGGTGCAGCCTCACCTCCAGTACTGTGTGCAAGTTTGGGTGCCACAGCATAGGAAGGACATAAAACTGTTTGTGTCCAAAGGAGGGCTACAGAAATGGTGAAGAGTCTAGAGGACAAGACGTATGGGAAAAGCTGAGTTCCCTTGGTTTGCTCAGCCCAGAGCAGAGCAGGCTGAGGGGAGGCCTCATGGCGGCCTGCAGCTCCCTGATGAGGGGAGCAGAGGGGCAGGCGCTGAGCTCTGCTCTCTGGGGACAGCGACAGGACCCGAGGGAACGGCATGGAGCTGGGACAGGGGAGGCTCAGGCTGGGGGTTAGGGAAAGGTTCTGCACCCAGAGGGTGGTCGGGCACTGGGACAGGCTGCCCAGGGCAGTGGTCATGGCACCGAACTGCTGGAGTTCAATATATGTTTGGATATGTTGTCATCCTCAACAGCTGTAATTCTGCCTTGTAAGCAACTAATATTATAAACAGGAGTAGGAAACAGCTGCAATTTCAATCTATATCAGGAAAGAACACAGCTGATTTTATAACTAATAGCCAGAAAGGCAAAGAAATCTCCAGCATGGAGGCAAGAATGACCAGCTAAGGTTCTGAAGCTGCTCTGCCACTGTCAGGCAATTTTTATTTTGTCTATCAGAACTGCTTTAGAAGGCTCCTGTCCTTGTCTGAGCTCATTCTGATGTCTGTAGAGACCTGTGCTCCAGTTTATCACTTGCAGAAGGGACCAAGTGAGTAGGAAGGAAATAATTTTAAAACCAAGAATTAAAAACAAACAAACAAAAACACACATACACACAAAACCACAAAAACAATTGGCACTTTCAACAATAATGGATAGTAAAACAGTGGTCATTAAATAGTTCTATTATGAGTCCCATTGACACCAACTCAACCCACATGCTTGCCTCCATTGTTTACAGGGTGTATGTTATGAGAAGAATAACTATGCTTAAAATTATTTGACCAACAAATAATGAAAAACAGACGTTATTACCTAGACATTTTCTTAGCTGCCATTTTTGCAAAGCCCTACTCCAATGAAGAGATGTCATTTACTACAACACCACTACCAATGTCAGTAACACCATTCAACTCAGTAATTTGCAGGGAATCTTCTAAAGAACTTAAAGTTAGGCAGCAGAAAAAATGTTACTGATTTGAAATAGAATATGCCTGTAAGAAAAGATAAAATCCTTCCTATTACACTCAAAATGAGAATACGCAGGTTATTTTACCAGAATCCTTTGGACAATTTTCTTTCTCCTACATCTCACTGTGTTAGTGCAAACAAGGAATACATTGATAACATGTATAGATGTGCTATTTTAAAAAAGTTACCAGCTATCACTTTAGCTTTACTGCCAGCACATGCACTTCTGCCAACTTTCTCCCTAAGGTGAATGGGGCAGAATGAGTGAGACCTGACTGACATCAGCAAAGACAGGTCTGAATAAACCGTCAAGAAACATAACCCCAGACAGAGACAGACTGCCTGACCTCCACATGGCTGGTCCAGGGGAGGCTAATACTGGCAGCTGAGAAATCCAGGAGCATGCTGAGATGAAGCTGTGGGATGCTACCTGTTTCAGGAACCCCAGCTCTCAACTTCCAAACCCAATTGTCCAAGCAAGAATCAGTGCGAGTGAGAGAATGGTTTTACCTAAATTCTGCTCATTTCTATCCTTTCTTTTAATCAGTTGTTTTCAATAAAAACTAAATCATATGTAGTTTACCATTACATGCTACAGTAAAATCAAAAGACTCCTTTGGGTAAAATCACCATCTACTAAAATTTATTGCCTCATATGCATCCTCCAGGTTATGCAGTCACTCCCTAATCTGCATTCACAACACAAAACAAGCATTTTGACTTTAAATATTTATATAATAAACTAAGGCACTCATTCTATTGCTATGCCTGAAGAAAAACTTGATAAAGGTAGGTAGGTAACTGAGCAAAATGACCAGGAAGAAAGGGAAGCCAGCTACTGTTTCCTACCGCAAAGCTGAATCTAGAAGATTAAAGCAGTTAGCAACAAAAAAATATGTATGTCAGCCCATTTTACCTACCGCATAAGATCAACCCAGTTTTGAAATCTTCAGTATTATGCTTCATATTTTTGATACAGTAACTCTCCAAAAACTTTCTATTGAGAGCTTGCCTCAGTAGATGACTATTAGCAGCAGTTACACGCACTCATTCAAAACCAGTATTTTGCAGACAGGAGGAATAATAAACATGCATAGACATTAGCAGCATCTACATTAACAGCTCTGTTACTTGCAACTAGAAAGCAACTTTCAATGCTTCTGCAGATTTTGTGTTAAACAAATGTAAGAGGCACTACTGAAGTCAGAACAAATGCCTCAAACTAATTAACACAAAAGCTTTCATCCATTTTCAAATAAATGCCTAGATTTTTATGAGACAGTTCCACCTGGACAATTCCCTTATTGGTAGTAAACAAATTTTCAACAAAACCAGTGTCAAAATACATACCCATCATCACGTATTTCTCCACTTACGAGAAAGCCTGAAACAGAAACATACTTTGTTAATAAAAACCTTGCACTTGTACGCAGGCTAATAACATGTTAAACAGCCTGTGGGATAATATATACCAACCTGAATGTGCTGACATTAAAAATAAGCTAATTACATACTTAGGCCTAATAACCTGTGTGAGAGCATGTCATCTACTTCCAGATTAACAGACAGTCATCAGCGAACATTTATTAATTTATTAACCTGACTGACAGAGGTAGTTTTGCTAGGAAGACAATGTCACTATAGTAAGTGTTCAGTCCTGCCCCAATGAGGCTAATGAGTTCCAACTAATTGGAATTGATCTGTTCCAATTTTACAACTTTTTATGGAAAATGAATTATTTCCACTTACTTTAAAAAGCCAGGGTAAGAACTGCTGGAATTCAAGAAATGTGGCTAAATAACTGCGTGAATGTCTTGGAAGCAAGAGCATTATCGTCTTCCTAAATTAACCTGTAATCTCTCAAATTCCAATTGCAACTCACCAAGAGTTTTCTTAGCTTGCAAGTAAGCAGTTTATACTTAAAGAGGAAAACTATAAATGTATTATTGTTTATTTGTGTGTCTGTGCACATCATCTGATATCTAATTCTGCTATATGCAGATACAGGAACCATTTTTTAACTCTTTATTAACAAAGATTGATGCAAATGAGACAGTCAAATGCATGTTTGTCTGTAAAAAACGTATATAATTTTTAGAAGCTTGAAAACAAACAATACAGACAACATAGAGATAAATATGACATCTTTCATTTTTAAACATCAAGAATAGGGAGTACTGATTTTTACTCCTCCTCTAATGCTACTGTAGTCTTCAGACTTGCGAAAATCAACATACTGTCAGTTTGCAAAATGAAATGGGACCTCCTAAGATAACACTTTAGGACATAAACAGTAGTTACCATACAGTGATTAAAAAAAAAAATAAAAAAAAATCTGATTTGGGCTGGGTTTAATTGAAATTTCATCTCTCTCTCAAACACAGGAAGATGCCAGAGATGATAAAGACAGCTTTGGGAGGTAGGTATGGGTGTTCTGTGGCACTGTGCCTATTCAGATACAGGGTAACACTTAAGCAAATAACTACAAATCAGCAGAGAGAAGGGTTTCTGAAATAGTTACTCATTTTCTTTCAGTAACAGGGTGAATTCAGGTGCAAGTGCAATGTACTGCCGAATTATCTTCATAACTGAGCGATACTGTATTGCCAGGTGACATATAAACTCATTATCAATGCACATACATGAAGCCTGTTCTAAATAATGCAATCTAGAAAGACTGGAAAATATGCTCACCAGAATAATAAATAGCCACAAGAACAAACATCTGTGAACTTACGTTTATGAGCTCAATGGCATTACATAACAGCAACAAGGAAGTACTACAGCAGGAAGAAAGGGATTGTTTATTTTTAAATGGAGTAAAAGAGAAAAGTAAACTTTAAAAATCATACCAGAAGATGACTTTATGCCACTGGGAAAGTTAGAAGCAGAGGTTGTAGAAGCAGAAGAGCACAATTCCAATGCAGTGTAATTGGGTATAGGATGTTCAGGTCTTAAGCTCTCCTTTTCATCATCCCCATCTTCAGAAATCATGGCCTTCACATAATGTTCTGATCCAATTTAAAAAAAAGCAATTAATAAAGGCCAATGGAAAAAAAATACCATCACTCTTAAGATGCCAGTGGCATGTTTAGCTTACGTGTCCAGCCAAAAAAAATTTTAAGATAAAATTTTCAACAGCTTAATACACTTGCTGAGAGATCAGTCATACCTCCCTATGAAAGTGCCTTATGAGAGCTGCAATATATGTACCAGACCTCTACATGGGAACATGTACAAGGACTAAACTATGACTTACTTTGTGTGAGGCTAACAGACGTCCTAAATTTAATCTTATGTATAAATACAGATATAGCCACAATTTAGTTCTACCATTTGGCTTTGCATTAAGTTCATAAGTAGATTAGACTGCTTTGGTATGAATGTAAAATGGACCTGGAGCATGTATCCCTAACACACTCCTCCTTGGCACAGTATAGTATCTATAAGTAAACATGTAACATATAGTCAATTATTATATATATATATAAAAAAATATTCAATGCATCAACCCTGCAGCCAGTTGAACTGATACAGGCTTTAAACATAATCAGAAGATATTGTAACTACATAGTGACCAGCGTGTCATGCAGAAAGTATTTGCCTTATATACATAGGGAAAACGGAACAAATTTCATATCCTTTTATATCAGCAAACAAAGCCCTCAAAAGCACCATATTTGATTTTATGATACAACAGAAAAATATGCTATCCTTAAAATGCTTAGGTCCTGCATTATGGTTTTGGAAAAGATGAAAGTATACAAATGCTTTCAAATGTATTTACATTGAAGCAGTATCCATAATGTTACTCAGATTCTCTACCTTTGTTGTTTTTTCTTTCTCTCTCTTGGATTTTTTTTTTTTTCCATATTTAGGTGACACTTTTCAGAATTGCATTAAACTTCATGGTTAAAAAAATTAAGTTTAATATACAATCCAAATTTTACTCTCCTTCTGTTAACTGTACACATACCATCACCAATGATGCTAGCATCTTCAGAGAATGAAGGATGAGCATTAATGTCTGAATTGGCGGCCATTGTAAAATCTTCTATTATTTTCACTAGCTATAAATGAAACACAAAAACTAAGTAATAATATTATCTCCAAAGCATTTATGAGGCTTCCATAGCAGATATTCATGCAAAGTTTGCTTTAAATATTTTTTTTCCTCAGAATCTTATAAACGTCACAATTATAGTATCTCAAGTAGATTTATTTTGTCTAACGAGTTTGATCTTCTGGAACATTGCTTTGAGAAAAAGATAGGAACTGTATTATACTTGTGAACTTTTAATCCTGTTAATCACATTCTATTTTATAAACAGGTGAAGTTTCCTAACAGATATTATCTGAAAAACACAGAAATAAAACTACTTCCACATTCTTCCTAAGTCAGAAGTTTCATGAAGTTGAAAAATAGAAAGTGAAACACAAAACTGTCTAACCTAGGTTGAGACATTCTACTGATCATTTTTACAAAGGGCAACTCTCAAAACTCGTTTATAATATGTGAGAAAATGTTATAAAAGGAATCATTAATTGCCATGAGGCAAACAGGAAAAATTGCTGCATTTTCAGAGATCAGGATTTGGCTAAATATTCAGAAAATGTTTAAAAAACAAAACGCAATAAAATGCTGAAATAGAGAAGATGAGCAAAGATGTTTTTCACCACATACTTTTAAAAATCAGCTTAGATGATCCCATGGAGGAAGGACAGAAGTGATTAAATAATCCAAATTAATGTAGTAACTGTGTGTAGGTGACACAATGAGGTCCTATATTTCTGTGACTATTTGGGAGAGCAAGCAATGAACACTGTGTGCTTGAATAATATACAAAAAAAAAAAAAAAAAGATGCTGTGGAATTACACAGTGATACTGAATTTATTCTGTATTAAGCCAGGTCTGATGTGCAAATTTTTTTTTTTCTCTCAATACATAAAATCAGCACCTACTGGCTCATGCTTAGAACAGTTACTCCCACTTTGTTTTAAATTTGATTAAGAAGTTGAAGTAGTTGAAGTAATATGAAGAAATAATTGCCAATATTCCCCAGTTTGCATACACATAAAGTCAGCCCCATCTGAAGTTTTAGTCAAATTAAAAACCAGATGTAGAATTAATAAGCCAGTCTCTTGAAAAGTTTTAACATCAGACTTTTGTCATGACCTAACAAACTTGTAATACTTGAATTATGTAAGATCATCTGAACGCACTATGTCCAAAATGCATTTAATTTACATATATATTTAGATTTATAAAGATGTTAAAAATGCAAATATTTGATTAAATCAATGGGAACATTTTCCAGAATTAGTCACATAGTATTCTGCAGAGGCAAAACTTTGCCAAACCTTTGCCAAGATGATCTCCAACTGAGCTCATAGTCTTGTGCTATTTCGCTTTCCCACTTATAGGGAAATTAAATATATTCAGCCTATAACATCACCATTCTGGCCAGCATTTGGATCACTGTAAGCAACATGTCTACCAACAAATACAGCACTAAATGGAACAGTACTGTATTCTCACCCAATATATATGACGCAAGTTTGAAATTCATTATTTGAAAATTTAGATTTTGTGTTTAGTTAAATTAAATAAAAAGTAAACCATTTCAGACACAACAGTTAGCAGTCTGAACTCACCATTTTGGTATTTCTGAAATCCTCTTCCATATTTTCTGTTATATTCTGCAGCATCTGTAATTGCATATCCATTTCTTGCTGCTTTGTGGAAAAGTGTTCTTTGTTAACTACTTTATACAGCATCCCTGAAGAAGGAAAAGTTCTGGCATCCTCATGTACTATGTTCCAAGTTACACTGTCTCTAGAAGACACTGGTTTATCTTCCTTTTGCACTTGGCTTGATATATCTTTGGGATGATTCTCTAGAAGGAAAAGAGTGTACAAACACCATCAAGTGAATTGCAAACACTTAAGTACTGCAAATAATTAGGCATAGCTGTGCTATACCTAGTGCATTATAGCAGGCAGGAATCAGCACAAAAGTCAAATTTATAAATGTTTTGATGTATAAGAAAACAAGCAGGAGGTGAGTTGGGAAAGGCTGCGTATTTTCTGTAGGGAGGTAAGATACTATAATGAAAATGCGTAGCTTTATTTCTGTTTTAAAAATACAATGGTTTACCTTTCTTCTGTAGCTGCTCAGGTGGAATTGCATTAGTAACAGAAGCTGCCCTGTGGTGTAGTTCTGCAGTAGATGGAATTTCAAACTTCTCAATTTGCTCTGTAGTACCTATATTTTCTGC
This sequence comes from Nettapus auritus, assembly GCA_011076525.1. Classification (NCBI taxonomy): domain Eukaryota; kingdom Metazoa; phylum Chordata; class Aves; order Anseriformes; family Anatidae; genus Nettapus; species Nettapus auritus. The sequence goes on from CM021797.1 coordinate 12,563,380, forward strand.
TGACTCAGGTATCATGGGTAAATCATTAAGGATGTCACTGTCTTCAATGTCAATCACACTGATATATTCATGTTCACTCTAAATAAGAGCAAGATAATTAATACAGCACATGTTTTGAACAGTACATTTTAATCATTTCCTGTGTTTACTCTTCTCACTTTGAGTTGAGACTTCCTGTTTCAGAGACAAAATGACTACAATCTTCCCTACAGTATTACACAACTGAGATAAGACAAATGGCATACTTATAATTAAACCATGTGTAAATTGGGCCACTAACCAAGCCAGGTGCATCAGGCAGAAAGGAGGGTAAAGGTTTCTCCTTCACTTCACTGGGGAGCCTCAGGTTTATATACATGTCTGGTGGTAATAACTCAGGGACACGAGATGATTCTATGGGAATAGAATAATAGTCAGTATTATACTTACAGTAAACTATTTTGGAAATAGGTCTGAATTCTCTAAATGGCAAGATAACCTTTGATTAGCTTTTTAAATGAAAATAAAAAACTTTGCTCAATAGATTTCTTTAATGTTTGCTTCTAACAAAATTGATCACTAGTTATTTTTCATTTTGGTGATAAATTAGCAGAAAAATACTCAAAAGATTAAAATCAGAGTAATGTGCTGCAGTACAAGTTGCTATTCATTTCCAATTCTATCTTAAATGGTTAGAAAAAATCACTGTATCTTGACTTGATCCAAATAAATGACACTACTTGGCTAGAAAGACGTCTAATTAGCTATTTGCAAAGTATGCTATTTAGTAAAATAATCTTCCAAATGGAACAATGCTGTTGAATTTTAAAATAAATGAAAAATTAATATGTTTATATGCTAGCATGGGGAAAATATTTAGGTAATTAATCTGATTTAGCACAATTTATCCTGGATTTATGATTTTTGTGTGGGCAAAACACAAAACAAAATACATTATTTAGCCCAAAATAAAAATTACCTTCTATTTTTTATTCTACAAACTGAACTGAAATTTGACTGGAGTACAATTTTGCAAGATTGAGCAGCACTAAAACCAATCTAAAACCTGTAAATATACCTCCTAATACACAAATACAAAATCATAGGTACATTGTACTAAAGAAGATACAGCCAAATGTTTCTTAAACAGGTTTATAATTATTTAATAGTTGGTTGAAAGAAATAGGATAAATTAGAATCTTATCAATACCCTGTATTAAGCTAATTCCTATAAAAAACATGTTAACATGGTAATATTTTTATAGACTTCCACAACAATAAATGAAATAGACAAAGCCTGAAGCCACACCTGGCACGGGAACAGATGTGGTTGACTCATTTTTTCGAACTTCAGAAACCTCAATTTCAGCACTGATTCCAACATCCTTATACGTTTTGAGCACTTGATAGGGAAAGAAAACAAAATGCATGAATCTAAGGAAGGACACATCATTTGAACTTATGTTTCTGATCTACCAGCTCATGATGAAAGGAACGCTGGGGGGGAAGAGGTAGGGAAGCAATTTCAGTCAAATGTGAAACATTGTCTAAAACATATTTAGGTAAAGGCAATTTAAAAAGGAGCTCTCAGAAAAAGTCACAGCAGAAGTGACTTATAGAAAGCATGTGGAGTCTCTTACACAATTGCATTAGTAACATTATTATTTATAACTATTTTAGATAATATCGTTATTTACATTCCAATATCTTCTAGTTTAATACTCTTTTTGTTAAAAAAATTTTAAAGCCCACACAGGTAGCACTTACCTGGATGAGTATTTGTACTTGCATCTTGAGTTTCTGCTGGCTTTTTTTTTGTAGAAGCCATGTAATGTAGTTCTGCTGGAGTAATTACTTCCTCCAGTTTGTCTAAAATACAGTAACACACAATAGCTGTCTACTAGTGCATGAATAAGGAATCTATAAAAGCACTGATTTTAGCTCAGAACTAGGGGACCCAATAGATTTTTCTTCACACTTCTGATAGACAATATGAATTTATCTCTAAGTATACTTTATGAATGGTATTAAGAAAAGTTTGTACTATCTGTCTTCTGCAAATATGTAACTGTTCCAAAACTTAAAATACTACACGGAATTAAAATCAAGGCTCAGTTTGAATACATAATGTTTACATATTTTAATATGCTGTGCATATTAAAATTATACCATTTGTTTCATATTTCAAAAAGGTGGAAATATTTATGACATGTATACCTTTATTTCTGATATTTTTAGAGCTTTGCAAGGCAGCATTTCTCTAAGGCCAGATTTCAGAGAATGGATAGCATTTTTTTCCCCTGGGAGGACTAAATATTGTGCTGAATTAATGTATTAGGAAGCAAATCTTTCTATAACCATAATCTTTCTTTTGCAAGCTAGGAATACTGTATACATTGAGATTATTTTAAATATAGGAGTCTTAAGTTTCATGTAATTAGAATATACTAGAAGAACCTTCCAAAAACAAAAGAAACAAATTTAAAATATAAAATCACTGTTTACAACATTCTGCTGATTAATCACATGAACAGAAATCACTGTGAGCAATAGCTACCAATATTCATACAGCATACTTTTACTCTTTCCAGCAATCCATTGTTTATAGGCATAAACAAAACATTACCACTTTTTTTCAAGAAAAATTAGAATACTTCTAGAATCTTCAGGGGAATTATTCTCAGATTACACATAGTCAGGAAGGGTACTGATAGGACAAGGGAGAACGGTTTTGAACCAAAGAGGGTAGATTTAGATTAGACGTTAGGAAGAAATTCTTCACTCAGAGGGTGCTGCGACACCAGAACAGGTTGCCCAGAGAAGCTGTGGATGCCCCATCCCTGGAACTGTTCAAGGCCAGGCTAGCTGGAGCTTTGGGCAACCTGGTCTGGTGGGAGGTGTCCGTGTCCATTTTGGTGTGTTTGTGTGTGTGGGTGTGTGTGTGTGTTAAACTAAATGATCTTTTATGATGCTTCCAACCAAAGCCACTCTGTGATTCTGTACTTGGTACTAATATTAAATTTGCCCTCTTTTCTCTCTACACCAGTTCCCTAAAATTGACTAACCAAAAAGAGGACTCAGTATCTATTGTGCACCTTGAAAGGTTTTCTTAATTTTCCGGGGAAAGAACCCATAAATACACAATGTAGCTTGTATTTCTAAAGACCACACGGTTTGACTTATTAACATTTTGATATTGTCTTAATACAGAAATTTTCTTTGAAATCTAACAAACTTCTGCTTCTTGATTTTTGTAAATCAAGACTGTAAATACTATTTGTAAATACTTTTAAAAGTATTTATACTTGCCTACTGAAATGAAAACATTATCTTTAAGGTGAGAGGTAGATTTTGCTTCTTGATCCTAATAAAAGGAGAAAAAGAGTTAAATTTAAAAATAGTTCCTGTCCCAATTAAAGGTTTTCTTGATGATGTTAATTTTCCAATATACCTCCCCTGAATAATGATTTTAACAAAATCATTGTAGCATACTTTTCTTACCTTTTTTTTTTTTTTTTTTTTTTCTTGTGATCCATTCCTTTCTAGTGGAATTAAAGAGTATGCAAAATTTATTACCATATATACCTTTAGGGTGATCTGCAGTAATTGTGAGGTGACAGTAATATAAATTCCTCATTCTTCTTTGAGCATATGCTATCTCTGCTGTATCATAATTAACATCTCCTAGCCCTGGGGATGCTCTCCAGTTGCTGTGCTAAACAGAGAAGTCTTAAAGAAGGAATGTTATAGATGAGAAATAAAACTTACTGTTCTGTGTACTGAAAAGCCTGGCTTTAAATCTAGAACTGGCAAGGATAACCCTCAAAGATATTAAAACATATTTTAAAAAGCTAGGTAAACACACAGAAATGTATAGCTTGAGGAAGGCTTTTCTCTTCTCAGTGGCTTGGCTAAGACAGAAATGAGACATTTTGCCCCCCATCTGGACTTTTCTATTGTCATCATTTAGCCTCATGAAAACAGTGGTGCCTGGGATATCTCTCCTGGAAGTACTGCTATGCTAATTTTTTTTTTTTTTTTTTTCAATTAGAGTTTGTGTTTATATTTATTTTTAAATGTCAAAATAACCTATTCTAAATAGGAAAGGTCATGTACCAGGAAAAACAAAAACAACCTTGGAATACTGTTTCCATCATAAAATTGTTATTTACAGGAAATACAAATGAAAAATGTATGCTGTTTTTAGGGGAGAGCCTGGAAGAAATATATATGATTGTTTTAGTTTAGTTTGCTTTGTCTTTATTTTCTGTTAATATTTGTATGGAAAAAGGCAAAGAAAAAATATTTTTCTATACCCCAGTCTCCGATTCAACAATCATCACTGCATCATTAATACTGATAATGGAGTCATCTGGATGGAAGGACACAGCTGGTTTCTTCTTTTCCTCCTCTTTCATTTGTTTTTCATCACGCCTCTTTTGTCTGTCAATGTATTAATTATAAATAAAAATAAGAACCACACTGTAATAATAGGAATATCTGTAATTTTCTAAGAGATATTACTAGTTAGAAATATACAGTGAAATAAAGGTGGAGAAGATAAATACTACTACTGCATAGAGTTCAAAGTATGACTTTCCCTACCAGAAATCTACCTGAAATCATCCCAAGAACTCAAAAATATTTAACAGTTAGACCAAAATCTGTTAATGGTGTTATATGCTAGTCATATTAAATATTACACACTGGATAATATTAATTACCTACATTTTGTGTATAATAATAATAAATCATTACTAAACAAAATGTCTGTAAGGAACAAAGAAATATTCCAGCCAGAAACAAACCTCTGTTATCACTCAAACTATCTAATTAACTGTTTTACTTAAAAAGTTGCAGTTCTCTTTCGTATCTGATGAGTAGATTTTTAGAAAACTGTAGCCTTAAGAATTTCAACTGATAATATCAAAACAAGTATTCTAAACTCCAGCTGCAGTTACCTACGTATTGGTTGTTTTTCACCTTAGTGTGAAATATTCACCTTAGAGTCTGTTTCCAACTACCAGAGTTAAAAGCATCATAATCAGAAGCAACCGTTCTATTCTAGATGCAATGATGCCATTAACCCTTTCAGGGAAGGCACAGATCTGTGAAATGTGTGGTATCTATTGACATAAAAGAAGTGAACAGTGAGTTACATGCAACTTAAACTAACTGTTTTAACTGCTTGTGAAGTCAATTAACAAAGTATAAATCAAATTTCAAAATTCGTGAATAACAGAGCTTCTGAAACAAAATAAAATATCCCTTCAGCTGGAATTTTCCTGGCCACTGTCCAGTGTCATAATCAGAGCCTGTATCTTAATTTTTATTAAAACAGTGTAACCCTTTCCTTCTTGAAGATAACTAACAATAATGATATGCAATAGAGACAGTCTTTCAAAATTAAGACCCACTTCAAAAGTTTGGCTTGCCTTTTTCTACTGTTCTGCACATCTCTTGGTTCAAATGGTTCAATATCAGTTTTTAGTAACTGGATAGATTCGGTTTGGCCCTGTCCATAGAATGTACTGGTCAAAGTATGATGGTGGTGGCATTGCTCAAATGCAATGAGATCTTGAAGTGGAATGAGTTTTGGCACCTGGAAGTGTTCAGAGAGAGAAGGAAAAATGAAACAGTGATAAAGGAATCAGGGAAAAGCCCAGTTATCCTGAATGAATAGAACAGGTGCTGTTTGGGATCTCAGTTATATAAACACAACTCAATTTATAAAGTGAATATGTGCTGTTAACAAAACCAGAGGTAACATGTACATGTGTAAACTATTCCCAGAAAGTAACTTAAAATATATGAATTTTCTCCACAGAATGTATTTCACTAATATTTTCACTGCTAATGTCTCTGGTTGAGGACGAAGGTGGGAAGCATGTAATGAGGACAAAGACTGAAGAAGCAGATTTCAAGGAAAAGCATTTACATTCAGATGGAATGGCAAGCGTATGAGATTCTGTCAGAACAACATCTTTCAAAATATCATGTTCTCAATATCTGTAAGACAAGGTTTTCTTCCCAAGATTTTTAGCATTATGTTTCTGCCTGTACAAAAGAACTGCCCATAATCTGGAAGCATTAACTGATGAATTTGATGAATTAGAAACCATGAAACTGAAAAAGACCAGCAACTTAGAAAAATGTATTATTAAATCCAGTACCTTCTTTTTTTGAAGTAAATTGGCATGAAGCAGTGATATTCCTGTGTGCTGGAATGTTCCTCTGCACTCGGTCTTCTTTGTAACAGGTTTAACAGGTATTGAAGCAGTTGTGATTGGCTGTCCTATAACTGGGGGAAGTCTAGGTACTGGGTCAAGCTGCAAGTGCAATAGTGGAATACCAGCCAGGTTCTGGGTGATCAGTGTATTATTGCCCACTTTTACATTACCAGAGAACTGCTGCTGACATGATACTTCTTGCTGTTCTTCATACTGATTTGTATTTAGGTGTTTGAAAGGTAGCTTACGAACAGTTTCTGCCCACCTTTTCTCTTCCTCATGTATTTGCCTTGGGATCTCAGGGTCAGATCTACTCATATTTAAATGTGCTGTTGACTTGTTCTTTCTTGATGTGCATGATGACTGATGGTACCATAAAGAATCTGATGAATTCCAAGCTTCTCGTGGTGTTCGGGGTGGTCTACCAAAAGCTGATGACATCTCTAGTGGATATAAAAATGCTGGTTTGGAATGATAACCTGATTCAAGTTTAAGCAAAGGAAATCCATTTGAGTAATTCAGGGGTTTTGCAATAGGTATAAGCCTGGGTGTTTTCTGAACATCTGAGGAAGGACCTAGGAGATGAACTTGTTTAACAGGGGCTGAAGAACGCACATCTTGAGATGGTGGCATAAATCTTGTCTCTTTGTTCTGGCTTTCTAGTTGGCTTAAAGAAACATACATATCTAGATGATTCTAAAAAGAAAGAAAAAAGCATTTAAAAGTACACCGAAACAGCGGCCATGCCTTAAATATGGACAGAAATGGTGTATGTATATATATATATATATATATATATATATTTTGTCTACTGCAATGACTGCAAAAAGATTTAGTAATTTAACAGGACAGATAACATATCAGATATACAGAACTGTCTTCATAAATGACTCACTGATGTACTTACTCTTATGTTGCCATTGTTGCTTTCATCTCTTAAACTATTCCTTGGTTGAAAATCTGAGCTCTTTTGATCAGATTTTCCTTTATCTTCTTGAGTGGGCAGTTCAGTTTTTAGAAAAGCATTAGGAGAACATGAAGATCTTCCAGAGCCATTGCCTTTTGCTTTGTGTGCAGTCTGGATTCCTTCCAAGTGAACAGATTGATGCTGTTGTAAAATTTGTTGCAAATTTGGCAGGTTGGCACAGGATGACTGCACTATTTGCATTAAACTCATGAAGTTGATTTGCTGTAGCTGGATAGACACACGCACACACACACACACACAATTAACACTAAAAAAAAACTTTAACAGAGATCTTGGCAAAAATAACACCTTTAGGCTATGTTCTAACTGTTCACTATCTTGTTAATATAGGTGCCAAAATAAACAATATCCCTAAGTTTCAATGATGATTCATTCGTATGATAGTTTATTGAACAGGTCTATACCTGCCACAGAAAGGTGCTAAAACAAGTAAAATTCCTTCACTTCTTTTCTGAAGATTAGGTTAATATAAGTTTACATGTAATACTTTGAATGCATTAACATAAATTAATTTCTAGCACAGCCACAAAGTTATTGCAGTTTCAGAATCTTTCCTAACCTATGCAATTACGTGAACTAGAATGCACTCTGAGCTTTATTATTATATTACTCATTTTCTTGAGTCAAAAACTAACAAAAAGTAAGTCTCAAGTTTAAGTTTTCACAGTAGCTACCTGGAACTGGAAATCGTTCATTTTTTTTAAAAAAAGAGAACAAATACCTTAAACCAGTAACTATCCCCCTTGTTTAATAAAATTTTATACTGTGAACACCATTTTCATTATTTAGATGCTCACCTGAACTAACTTAAACATTTCATCTTGGAGCATCTGCCTGACAGTTTCTGATGTGTTTTGTTTCTCTTCCGTAGGGAGTTCTTTCTTGATGTCTTGCTTTTTTGCACAAATGGATGTATTGGAGACAACACTTGATATACTTGACATACCAGTCAGAGAAGGCTGACTATGACTTACAGAAACCTCTACATTACTAAAGAACAGAACAAAAAGAACAAAACTGTTAGAAACATTCATAGCTCAGAACCTATGCTAGGTTTTCTTAAATCAATCCATAACATTTAAAACAAATCATTATTTTTCTAAAGCATATTTATAGTAAATAAATTTTATAGTAAATTTTATAGTAAAGAATTTAACAATTAATACTGCACAATCTTCGTTAGAGAGCACGTGTGACTTTTTTTTTCCCTAATGCTTCCTAACATAATGAGTGAAAAAGAGTAGTGAAGACATAAGATTTACCTGATTCTTAGTCACAGGGTTATATGAAACATTAACTTTGCTAGAGATACAGGCTGAAAACAATACTGTGACAGAAAATGGGTGTGCTAATCATAAAACCAAAACGTTGAGAGAAAATGGCGGACAATATTAACCAAAATGTGAGAGATGGCAGATCAACTTTCATTCAAATTATTAAATGTGCTTTTATCTATCTGGAATTAAAACCAACATAAAATTGCAGATAAGAAAACAATTAAAATAGCATGTACCAGATGATACAATATAGTTAGTTTTCCAATTACTCACAGAGATAATCGGATCTTATAGAAGGTAACGACTTAAGTAAATGAAGTACTTAAATGAAGAACAGAGGGTTAGGATTTACATGACGTTAAAAAGAAACAGAGGGGCTTCATCTGTACCTTCAGAATGTAACTCAAATCACAAGTCTCTATTTTCTCAACTGTATCAAATGCTGACATTGGTAGGGGTACTCTGGAGGACTTCTCACAACTGAACAGGATGTCATTTAAGAATATCAAGAAATAAAACGAAAGTGTAAAGCAATTGTTAAGAAGTAATATTGCAAAAGTTTTGGTTATGTAGTAGGTGTGAAAAGGAACAGGAAATGTCTTCTTTTGGAAGACAATTAGAATGTATAACCATAGTATGAAATCCTGAAGTTGGAGAAAGCTTTTTAATTATTTTTTTTTAAAGGCATGAAAAACGTAAAATGGAAATGAGACAAGAGACAGAAAACAGAATACAAAGGGATGTGTACATCTGATCTTCCTGTAAGCTTAAATAATTCATACAGGACTATTCTAGAAAAAAAAAAGCTCTTGACCCTTTTCCCTGTTCCAACATTCTCCCTGTTTACATGCATAAGCATAAACCCAATACTTCTATTTAGCAGTTGACAAAGAACATGCATGTTTCATCACTTAATAAAAATATAAATTTATAATACTATTGTTCTTAAGTTTTATGAAATAATATATCTATAGCAGCATTATAGAATTACCATAATATAATAAAAATAGTAATGATAAAATATTCTATCCATAACCAAAAGAAAAAGAGTATCGCATCTTGTGAAATCTGGTATCTCTGAACTGCTACTTTAGCATGTGTGATTCATGTGATAATTCTGGAAAAAAATGTAAGCGTATGTGATCCTCAAGGATTATGGCATAAAACATTTCAGGAAAGGCTACTCAGTACTACAGTCTGTAAGAATACATATTTTGTAATCAAATCTACACACGTTACTTGAGGCTGAAAATTTAATAGGCATGGTCTATTATTTACTGTATAAAACATTATAGGTTTATCTTACCCAGGAACTTCTGAATCTTGTTCTAAAGAGAATGATTTAGAAATGGTGCTAGTAGCTACCTCAGTTGTGCTAAAAGAAATTTTAAAAGAAAGTATTGTAAATACTACAATAATATGCTGCTTATTTTCATTTCATATACATACATTTTAAATATATACATATATATATACATATATATATATAACTATACCTGTAAGCCATGATCAGAGTTATACTGAACTGCATTGCTTTGAATACTGAATTATCCTGCAATTTGAGCTGGCAAATATTGACATTCATTCTCTGTCTCCCTGGCAATCAGAAACTGACTCAAACAAAAGCACTGAAAAAGTTCTGGCTGTTCACACAAACAGCAGGCAAAAAAATAGGTTGATCTGAATTGACAAGAGAAAATCCAATTTAAGCAATATTGTTAATATGATTACAACCTGTATTCCTAAAAAAGAAAAGCCAGCATCATAAGAAACCTTTGAGAAGCATCTTATGTGCAGTTATTTTTGAAATTGTGTTCTCAGATTTTCTAAAGTTAGGCCATTTTATAGTTCTGAACAAACATTACATACAGAGTAGTATTGATTTATATGACATTATAATTAAGATTTTTAAATTAAGACATTCAGGCACTGTATATCAGAGACGAAGGTTTCATTATTGTAAACAAATTTGGTGGATTTATAAAGAAAGATACTCAAAATAATAATAACAGGTATATATTTTCCCCTCATTAAATGAAAAAATCCCAAAACACCAATATTCCTTATGATAAACAAAAAAAAATTTGCGCTAGTAAAAGGCTTCTTCCCTTTAGAGAAATCAAACTAGGTAGTAAACAACTCAAATGGATGATGTGACAGTCAAATTTATGAACTGCTTCCATAATTTTATGTACATTATATTTTAAATGTAGATATATTTTAAAATTTACATGTAGCTTACATGAAATTTTAAAAAGGCCAAAACGATGCAAATTTCTTGAGTTTTTAAATTGTGCAAAATGTCTCCCTCCCTCTCTCAAGAGCTAATGTGCTTATCATCCACAACCATTTTTATCTCACCTTCTCCTTCCTAGATACCAATCTGTCTTTCTTTTACATTCTGTAACAATTTAACTCTTAAATTTCTTAGAATAGATAGCAGTGTTTAATCCAAAGATGCTGCTCCTAGTTTCAAGATGGAAACAACCCTGAAGCCTTTTCCAGCTATTATTTCCAGGTATTCTCCAGTTATGTACTTTATCCCGAAATAAAACACTACTCCGTCCCACAAATCATGCCTCTATTACTTGTTCATTACTAAACTAACCACTCATCCACCCAGCACTTTGTTCATGTGAAATGCCTGTGTATGTGGAATAGAGCATAACTGAATGTTTTTTTCACATTATGACTTTGCTGCTATAAGGAACAAGAACCCATTAAGATTTGACTAAACTCGACAATTAATAAAATTACTTTAAATTTTTAAAACAATGTTAAAAGGGAAATTAAAAAAAATCTCTCACACATTATGTTCAGCCTTTCCTTCCTTTGCTTTTTCCACCTTTTGATCTTCCTGTAGACTATCTACATCTGAAATGGAGACGTGCTGGAATATAAAAAGATGCATCTGAATATGTCAATTTTTATATTCCCCTTCTGAGTCAATTAATTCTTATTTTATTAGCCTAAGGCAAATACACTTTTGATTACTCAGCCACTACAGCTCAGAAATACGGAGATATCCTAATGATTCATGCAATTTTTTTTCCAAGTTAGTATTATGAGTTTTTATTTTCAAATTCACACCCACATATAGCACTGGGGAAATAGTCTGATAATCTTGCTCCTCCTAGGTAAGAATGAAAATGGGTAAACAACCTTTATATATGCAAACTATCCATAAACTAAGAAATTGAAATCTAGAGTACTTCCAGAGACTATGCTTATGCTGTTGCAATTCACATTTCAACACAGAAGTCTTTAGCCTATTTCAAAGGCTAGAGAATTATGATTGAAGATGATGCATGAGAACAAGGTTTATCTACAGATCTAAACTGAGTTTTTAGACATAAACAAAACACACACCTTTATACTTCTAATTTAAAAGCAGGCAGGCAAGCAAACAAGTCATAGAGCTTTTAGTTAGTCATCCTGTGACAGCTTCAAAGTTAGTACACATTTTTAAAGAAAAAAGTTGTTAATACAGCTAGCTATTGCAAAGAAAATACATGTAAAATTCTATAAAATAGAAGACTTTTTTTTTTAGTTATGTATATATGTGTACATAAAAAATTGTATATATAGTGTTACAAATATATAATTATGTATCTGTTTATGTAGGCATACACACATTTTTTATTACAAGCATGGAATCAGTTTTAGAAAGTGCTTACAGCACTTTTGTTTTACTACTGTTTAATTACTTGTGACTTTCTTTATTGATTTAGCTAGGGAAAATTTTCACTGATTACAAATCCTTTAGGCCTTTGATTTTTATAAGTATATCAAGGAATTCAGGGTATTTTGAGAAGAGTATTCATATTAAATTGGTTCCTCTATGCAAGATGGTAACTTGCCTTTCCAGGTTTGATCCTGACAGAGCTATTGGAGCTCTTTGGAGTTTCATATGGCTCCTCAAAGAACTCTATAAAAGAAACAAAATTATTCTAAATTAGAAAACTACATGACATAGAGCATTGTTTTGTCGTTTCTGTCAGCTGGATACATTACTCCGCTTGAGAGATCTCTCAGCAAATTCAAAAGTTGTGGTATGGCTACTGATCATATATGTCTGAAAAAAAAAAAAAGAAAGCTTAAAGCTTAGTTCCATGGTAGGAATAAATTTAACCTCTGCTTCTTCTACAATTTTCAAACCGTATCTTATATATGTTGTCATGGATATTTTGGAATTAAAATAAATGAGATAAATTAATATTTTAATATATCCATTTTCTGAAGTAAAAATAAGTTACAAAGTGCAAAACTGATCTGAAAAACTATTGAGAAAAAATCAAATAAAATTTAGTTATCATATAGAACTGATACAATAATAATTTCAATAGAACAATAAAAATGCATTTCCATTTCTGTTTAAATAAACTGAAGGATATAAAACAGTGTTTTTCCGAGCATTACTATATATGTCAGACTATAGTAAAAGGATATAGCATAAAAACAAACCTTCACTTTCTGATGTTACATCTAAATCCTCCTGAACAAATGGCTCCACTTCATTAAGATCTTCAGTAAAATGAGGTAGAGAATAATTCCCACAATTAATTTCCTTCTTATCAAAATGTTTTGATTTTGTAGACATTCTGGTAATTGGAATCAAAAAAGGATGAATTCAATGCTTGTCTTAGTTTAAGCATTCTGTCCATCTCAGATTGAAGCCTAGGCTGTAAAACAAACGCTGTTGTCGTATTATGAATTTTCATATAAACTTTCTCTGGGAATTTCACTTAAACCAAGATTAATATTACTTTTTGGAATATCTAGAATATTTTACCAACATTAACACCACAATCTTTCAGATGGGCTTCAGAAAAATGTAAGCAACACATATGACCTACCAAAAAGAAAATGGAAAGTATGAACTGCATTATGACTTCAAAATCATCTGGCTAAAAATACATTTATCTCCCTCACAGAAACTTCCTTTATTAAAAAATTGTCATAGGAGGCACACAACAATGTCTATAAATACTAGTAACAAAGATCTTTAAATTTCTTAAGTGCAGCAGAAGATGAAGATACATGTCAGAAGAAAGGCCTTTAGGTTATGGAATCTCCATCTTCAGAAGTATTTAAGATATTAACAAATAAAATATTCACTGCCTTTTCCATCCATTTTCCTGACATATGTATAAATAAACAGCTAGGTTACAGATCCCAGATCCAAGGGGTAAAAACAAACAAACAAACAAAAAACAACAACAAAAAACTTCCCCCACAAAAAACCAAACTACTAACATTTTGAACTACTGTCTCAGCATAAGGAAAGAATGGAGGTTTGATTTTTTTGAGAATGCCACGGTATCAACTATATCAGTAGTGTAGATCCAATTTCTACATCATTAAGTGTGTAAACAATTTAATTCATATTCAAGAGCCACTTCATTTGCTTCGTAGAGGTATGTCTAGACACGAAGGTTACTTTTCTGTATCTCAAGAGTAAAGTTACATTCATAACGTAATCTTCATTACAGAAGTCCTATAAAAAGTGAAGTCTTAAAACAGCTATGTGATAATATTAAAGACAGTACTGGTAATGCTAGTACTGTTTAAAGAGAAAACTTAAGATTTTTTCTGACGTTTACGAAAAGTAAGAGGAACACAGAATAGAATGACCAAAATCTTTAAAATCTCATGAATATTTGCATTACAAATTTGGTCATTTTTTTAAGAACTGACACAAACACATGATATTATGAAGCATAAAAATTTGGATTCTCTTTTACAAAATTGATAACATATCACAGTATAGAAGACAACTCCTTAACAGTTTCCAGTTGAATTAGTAACTTATACACACAAGGAATATATATAATAATTAATGATAATACTTTAGGAATTATTTCTAGCAATATAATAGACTACTTGCAGCTGTTAAATGACATTCATGTAAGTTTGAGTATACACTCAATATTTAAAAAACATATAACGTGTAATAACAGTACAACTTTTCATATTGATATGTTGATTAGCTGGGAAATTATATCCAACTAGATTTCTTAGGTTAAAAATAAAATTACCCCAAACTGGTTTCACACAGGTCATCATAGGCTTGTACATTCTGGACATCAAGTGGAGGATCAGCCAGTACAGAAGAGCCTTCATCCGCACTACTTTCCTTCTCTGTACTAGGCTGGGCTTCTGGCAGAGATGCAAATTCTTCCAGACATTGATTAGTTGGGCTCTATCGATAATAATAAAAATTCACTAGTTTTAGAAAAGAAAGATACTTGATACTTTAAGCAAACAAAAATGTGTATCATTTAATATATTTCTGCTTAACTTCATGTTGTTTATACTATTACATAGCTAAGAAATTCTTGATTTACAGCTGCCTGTAGAACCCAAGTTTTGCCCCTTTTTGCATTAAGTAAAGCAATGGTCCTCTGAACGATCTAAAGGAATCATAAAATAACAGATGTTTCATGATTCCTTTGTTACTGATGCTACGTAACAATTAAATATACGCTATATAAAGATACGCAATATTTGGCCTTTAGCACCAGTAATACTAACCTGCTTTAAAGTCTTATCACTGTATGGCAGCATAATCATGTATAGATAGAAACACACACAAAATTTTTGTAATAAGATGTAAGTAAAATACAGGTGGTACTTGTAAGAAAACAGAAAATAGAAAGCAAACACAAGGCAAAATGTCTTTCAATGCGTAAAAAGAGCCTTCTCAAAGAAACCCCACAGCCCTCTCCCCACTTTCATGTAGCCTTAATTAAAGAAGATAAATGATCCAGTATGAAATAAAGCAACATTGTATCTGGTTCTTCTGGCAAATCTATTATGTATTAATGCACATTCTCTAACTCTATATAACAGAGCTAGTTGGAAATTCAGAATTCACTATTCACTAATCCACAGCTAGCTTCAGTCAAACTGTATCTGTACTGTCCTCTGAAGACAAATAAATCCACATTCATATTTTCTCTTAGAAACTCTATTATTTATCTTGTTTTTCTAATACTCCATCTCCAATTCTGGCTTTCTTCAAAGATAATGTCGAAAACTAAACATAGTAATTTAACTTTTAAACATTTGCTGAAATACTGTGATAACTAGATAACTCAATTTAAAACTCAGTCCTCTTCCAAAGAGGAATTTCACTTCCAACCGCAGTCTTTCTAAAGAATTCCTGGAATTCTCTTTCTGTAGAAAGTCGTAAAGGAAAGGTGATTGATCAGCATTCTATGTTTTACTGAAAATCAAACAATGACATAAAAGTGTAAAATTTTGTTTGTGATGATTTACACATTACATTGACAGTTACTGCATTTCCTCTCTTACCTTAAATGTTGTACTCCTTGCTTGTGATCCATCTCCATACAACTGTTCGATCAGCCATAAAGAAGAAAGGACGGCAGCTGCTGATGTTTTCACATGTATCATTGGGAAACTCTCATCTGTGGAATCTTGTTTATTGGAATCACAGGGCAGCTTCTTATCAGACCATCTGATCAACCACTCAAGCAGTTTTGCAATATTGTTAAATTTACCCAACAATTCTATAGCTAGTTCTTCTCCTGGTACAGTATCAAGTACATCAGTTTTGTAAATGTATTCAAAAGTTGCCGTAGAGAAAGTATGCTTAGGGATGGTCTGGCTTGCTGAAGCAATAGTTACTCCTTGATTGTCACCCTGAGCTCTGTAAACTGATTTGTGTTTTAAACCAAATAATCCTTCTTTAAGCCCTTTGATTAGGTTATGCACACAAGGTTCTCCTGTCTGTGCAATGGACTGAACAATGGTTGGATTTTTCAAAACATTTTTGTTTTGGACAGAAGCTGTTCCAGGATTGCAAGATGCCAGGGTGACAGTATAGCAAGAACCTGCTCTAAATACACTTTGGTTTCTAGTTTTAACTTGTCGACGTTTTAATGTTGTATGAACATCAAAAAAGAGAGAGTTTAATTCACGCTCTCGAAGAAGTCCAGAAAAGCTAGTAAGAGATGGAATTCCAAGTTCACTATACTTTATAAGGTCTCTCTCAAGAATATAACTCAAAAAAAGCTCTAAGAAAATAACATATTCATCATCATCACGTTCAAACTCCCATGAACCTACTATAGGTAAATTACACTGATTATGCGCGCCCTTTCCATGCAATTTTTCCTTATGTTTTGTTTTCCAGTTAAGAGCTTTTGTCTTGCAGGTAGTATTTTTGCTCCCTATTTCTCCTTGTCCCTGACATTCATTATCCCTGTTAGACAAGAAACAAACAGAATTAACATAAAAATAAATGCTAAGAAGATTTAAATGGAAAAATAAGTAAATGAAACATTACTTCCCCTTCTTCCTCTGTTATTAAAAATGCAAATCTAACAAAAAAATCTTACATTAATACAACTTTAAGGTGGCAAATTAATCACCAGAGGTTAAATCCATAGTTCTTACAGAGACAGTAACTCAGAAGTATCATATCTGAATTTGGTCATGGCTAATAATAACTGACATTTCAATAACAGTATTAGTTACTTAGTACCTGACATAACATTGACATAAGATTTGATACATTTGTAATTTCTCATTTGATATATTATTCAAGGTGACAATTATATTTGGTGAAAACATTATTTCCCCAATAAGATAACTGATTTTTTTTTCTTAATGGAAAGATTTCTGCTGTAATTTTTTACATACCTTTGAGGTGGAGGTGTTTGAGCTCTCATTTCTTCAGTAAGCAAAGCATCAGAAAGTGTATCTACTGTTTCAGCATCACTATATAACTGAGGACTGTCAAGATCAGTAAGTGTGCTTCTGCTTAGACTAGTGCCTAATGAGAATCTGTCATAACAGTGTTCCACCTCTTCATGAGCTCCCTCTTCTGTTGGCTCCCAAATATTAACTTCTATGGGGCCTATATTCCTTATTACATGTCTCAAGGCCTTCATTCTAGATTTTTCCGCAGCCTGTATAACAACAGACATCATTTCTTCACTTTCAGGACCTGCACAAAGAGAGAAAACCGAGAAATTTTAAATGCAAACTACTCAGTTTTGACATATTGTCTCAAATTGTGACAAGAACAACCTTTAAATCACCATTAATTATAGCCATTTAAAAATCCAGACAGCAAACATTATAAAGAGAAGAAAACCATCAACTTGGAAGTCATGATATCCTGTTATTGGTATAGACATATCAAAAATAAAATACAGACTTTGCCACAAAACCCTCTTGAAGTTGTCTAACTAAAATCTATAGTAACTGTTTTGTGGGAGGTATGAAAGAAGGGATAATCACTACTTATTAACTAAGCAGGGTAAAAAAGAATGCTCATTTAATATTTCCTGAAGAAGGATAGACATTACCTTTAACAGTACCGTGTCTGAGTCGCTTCTGGAGACAATGATATTTATCTCTTAGTGGAACTCTTACATCTTCAGGATTAGGAAATGCTTTTACAAAAATTTCTGCCACCTGCAAAAAATAGTTTTTTCAGTAGCTAACAGACAAGTGAGGTGTAATTCAAACAGAAGTTACATTAGCAAAAAGTCTAACTAGTAGCATTTACAAGAAAAAAAACATATGTTATACTCTCTATTGCTTTTGTTCTGTTTTTAATTTCTTTTACCTTTTTGCCTGGTGGCAGTTCTCCAAGCAGGCTCAAAATGATATCTTGAACTATTTCTTCAATATTCATGAACCTGCAGAAGGGAAGCATTCGGCAAGCCCATTCTGCTGCATTCAGACAATGATCAACTGTGGAGGAACCATCCTCATTCTTCTTTAGATCCTAAAAAACACTTGCTATATCAACATTGACACAAACGATATATTGCAGCTAAGCTATTCAAACATTGCAAACTACAATGATTCTTTCACAGCTAACATGAAATAAAAGCAGCTAACAGCTTTCAGAGTGAGAAATATAGGTAGGAGGCAGATCACAGTTGTAATGGGGAAAGGAAAGGAAGGGGGAGGGGTATTTTGAATCTGTCAGTGGTTTCTATTTCATTTGTCACTGCTGCAAAACACATAGAAAAATCAAAAGAACCATCCTGTTTATTTGAAGCTTGATTTTACTAGTGAAGAGTATTTTGGACTCATTTTAAAAAGAAAGTAAACTTTGCTGAGGACAGTTTAGTTACTAAACTAGATATAACAAAAAATCTACATCTGTATTGTTATGGTATATAAGACAAATACTATAATGCCAGCAGCTTCTTTTTCTTCTTTAATCTTTGACATAAATTAATGAGATATTGATACTGAGATATTTTATTGACATAAATTAAAACCTTCATCATAAAATCTGCTGCACGCAAAGAAAAATAGTACATTAAATAAACATTGATCAGAATCAAAGCCCATCAGAAATACTTTTAGGAAGCTGCAGTTCACAAACAACAGCACTACTCTATAGCATCAACAGCTTACTGCACATTGTATCATTTTGTCCTACTATGCAAATCAGAGTCCTCAGAGAAACATGCATCAGATCTTTAGTATTCTTCTTACAGCTTTATACCATTAAAATGTCTCTTTATTACATTAGTAATATAATTACCTTATGCACGTTTGCATTTTCCCTTGCAGTTTGGTACCGCCTACAGCTTTCAGATAATCTTTCACGAACATGTAACATCCAACACATGGCACATAGCTCTCTGAACCAACCTATGAGATAAATATGCAATGTGATGAGACTGGCTAAATAAAGGAACAGCTTGAGATTTTCAGTTAGAAGAAATTAGTTATTTTTTTTAACAGTAATCCAAGAAAAATGTCATTCATTCTTTTCAGTTTTCAGTACTGTCCCTACAACACATAACACATTCGAGCACAGGAACTTTTGGTTTAAGAGATTTGATAACTAACATAATTAAAAGCTAGGAAAAAATGTTCCTGCATGCATTGCAGTATAAATCATGCTGATTAGAGTTTCTTTACACCTGTGGATCATCTCTTGTGCTCTTTTTCAGCTCTATATTACTGTATATTATTGTATACAGACCTAAAATTTTACAGGAAATATCATCAAGTTGATGGTCTCTAGAAGATGTAGAGCTACAGAAAACAGTACGGAAATTGCAGTAATGAAGCAGAGTCTCTGGGAATGGATTCATTGAAGGAAGAGATCCTTTCATTCGAATCTATAGATAGCAAAAATAAGCAGATAAACAATGGTCTTTATTTAGATATGATTAGAAAATGTATATACATACATATGTATCAACAATTTTTCTTGTTTATCAGAATGAAAATAACACCATTGCTAGATGAATAGCAAGATTAGCACAATTTCCTTATGCCTTAATTCTGAAAATTCATTTAAAAGAACATGTTCCGTATGAGCTATGGCAAATAAAATGTTTTTGTTTGCATGGTAGTTCATGAGTATGGTGAAATAAATACAGGAGCAACAATGTATAACTCCTGTTTCAGCTGCTACTTCTGGCCACTTCCCTGTGCATTAAGCATTAAACCTCTGTGTAACCATGCAATTAACTATAAGAAGGTGGTATTTATTCAAATGACAATTTCCTGATCTGTTTCTCTGCCAGATGCAGGTGCAGAGGGGTTGAGGGAAGAAAAGCTTTTATAGGTATATCATCAATAAAAGGAAGACTAGGAAAAATATGGGTCCTCTCCAGAAGGAAACGGGAGACCTAGTTACCCAAAATATGGAGAAGGCTGAGGTATTCAGTTCCTCATTCTTCACCAGCAAGTGCTCTAGCCACACTGCCAAAGTCACAGAAGGCAAAGGTGAGGAGTGGGAGAATGAAGAATCACCCACTATAGTAGAAGACTGAGTTTGAGACCGCCTAAAGAACCTGAAGGTACACTTGTCCATTGGACCTGATGACATGCACGTGCAGGTCCAAAAGGAACAGCCAGATGAAGTTGTTGAGTCCCTGTCCATCATATCTGAGAAGTCCATTTGAGGCCGTCCAGTGAAGTTCCCTCGGACCGGAAGAGGGGAAACATAGCCACCTTTTTTAAAATGGAAAAAAAAGACGACATGGGGAACTACAGGCCAGTCGGTCTCACCTCTGTGCATGGCAAGACCATGGAGCAGATCCTGCTGGAAACTCTTATAAGGCACATGGAAAATAAGGAGGTGACTGGTGACAGCCAACAGGGCTTCAGTGAGGACAGACTGTGCTTGACAAATCTAGTGGCCTTTTAAGGTTACAGCGCTGGTGGATAGGGGAAGAGCACCATCTACCTGGACTTGTGCAAAGCATTTCATAATCGTTCCTGGATAACTGCACTCAAAGGGCTGCAGTCAATGGCTCAATATCCAAGTGGAGACTAATGATGTGTGGTGTTCCTCAGGGGTCAATACTGGGACATCCTTGTCAATATATTATGAATTTGGTTCTGTGCAAACAAAATACTGAACAACATCTTATGAGCCCTGTGCTTAGTGTACTAAGACCACCACTATACCTGAAGGGAGCATTGTGTTCTCTGGTACATATTTAACCCTAGCGTGATCTAGAATTTGCTTTCATTTAGCAGCTGCAATTTCCAATTAAAATTAGCTTGTTTCTTTCCAACAGAGAAAGAAAGGTGCTTGTTCTTTATCAAGTAGGTACAGAAAGGAGCCAGCTCTATGAAGTTGATACCTTAGAAGTTTATATTCTATTTTTCTGAAACAATTAAACACAAGAGCATAAAATTATGAGAAGATATGTTAAAAACTTGACTCAGCAAAGTCCAGATGAGACTGAATGCTCCCACAATGCAATTTCAAGCCTGTCAGTAATATTTACTACTGATAATCAAGTTGCAGAGGAAAACCCTACAAGTCAAATGCTTACTTTTTGCATAATTTTTCTTGCCCATTTCAGTTGTGAAATATACCACTGTGCTGCAGGGCAGGAACAATGAGCAGCTTGGAAGAGCAAGATAATTCGCTGAAGAATTCCTGATAGTTTCTCACGACTTTCTCTCTCAGTTTTTAAAATAATGTCACTGCAGTCTTCCTGGAAAATAAAAAAAATCCAAGCCAAAAACAAGGCCCCAAATTAGAAAGAACATATATCAGAAAGGAAAATAAGGAAACATCCTTTCTGCTCCTAAGAGAATATCCTCTCTTTCTCTTTAAAGCACAACTTCTTCATGGAAAAAAAACACAGAGACGCACACATACTTTCTTAACATCATACAGATACTTAAAGAAATGAAAGGACATGGAAAAACAGACAGAATGACAAGCTGAAAAGAATTAAAATACAGATCATTATTATTTTATAAATAATTAATACTATTATTATTTTATAAATACATCCAAACAAGGACCAAAGAAACTTCTATTGGGCCACTTACTTCACTGAGAGAAGCTGGCTGAGGACAGTATAATGGTGGTGCAGGAAGATAAAGCCCATCTGGAACTAAACCATATAATTTTCCACTAAGATACTTGACAGAATCCATTAAAAGCTTAAACATCTCTGAGAGAACATCAGCATCTGCCATAACAGCAGCTTTCAGTAGGTCCTGTACTGAACTACAAAGAACACTTGCATCTTCCTCTTCAATAGGATCTATAAAATATTAAACACAGAAATCAGTAAATTAGTTGACTCAACACATGGTGTTCATTCTGAAATCAAGTAGCTCTGTTTTCAGGATTCTCGTTCACCTGTTACAATGCATACATCTCAACTACTTGCATAAGATAAGATTTTCTGCATTTGAAAATAGGACTCAATTGCTAATTTTAGTTTTTCCACATTAAGGGGGAAGCTACTGCCTTTCTAGAGATCAGAATTTTTCAGCTACTTCCATTTCCATTCCTCCTGCTTGTCCTGAAATATACGCTGCCAAATCTACCCACTACCTATCACACTTACGGATCACTATATACGTGCATATGTGTCTTTAAGACAAAATTCTTGGAAATGAGTGTAAAAGAAGAATCTGCACAGTGTTTGGGATAATGTTCATGTAAAGATTAATTAACATCCATCTGCTGACAGGAATCTGAAACATAGTTTCCCAAAACGCAAATATAAACAGAGTAAAGAATAGAGACTGCACCAGTAAATTTTCTACAAAACATGACACGGACAGGTTGATCTAGCTAAATGGAAGAATTTTAGCAGTAAAGCATTAAGTTAGGTTACGTGATAAGAAGCTCATGTGCTTGTACAAACGAGCAGAGAGACAACAGTAGGTAAGGGAACCTGAGTAATACTGAGACCAGTCTACTCAAAGGACCATCACAGGAATAAAAAAAAACATTAATAAAAAACTACACACTCTGGGAAACGGAAAAAATTAACTGTGCTCTTCCTGTGATTGTTCCAGGAGAATCATCAGCACTGGTGTTCAGGTGTGAAACCCATCAAAATGAGTAAATGGGAGTAGCTCTCTTAAGTACCCTTTGGACAGAGAGGGGGTCACTGTCAAGAAGGATATGCCACACTGCAGGATGTAGGGGAAGAACACCTTGGAATTTCACAGGGCTCATTATAAGACCTTTATGAAAGGAAATGAAGGCATGGCATGGAGTTGTGCCAGCCTCACCACTGTTGGGCCCTGTCAATGCATAAATATTTTCCTGTGTGAAAGGCACTATTTTATGTGTCAGTGTACAGGAGTTCAAGTGCCAGCAAATGCGGTAAAACTACAGGTCAAACAGCCTGTATCTGGGATGCCAGCACCTCCAGAGATGGAGGTATGTCAAAACAAGTGCTAGCAGCCACGGGACCACGGTACAGCTGGCAGTAACTAGAGGGACCAGTGAAGTCCTGGCCAACTGCTGGAGACAGCATTAGGTCTATGTGTCAACTGGGAGAGTTGGTTGACTGTTGTCAGTAAGGGCAAGAAAAGGGTATTTGGATACTGAAGGGACCAAGGAAGTCCTGACCAACTGCTACAGAGGATGTATGTGTGCCAGCGCACGTACGTGTGTGTCTCTACTGGTGATATCAAAGGAGGAGATGGCTACTGTAGGGATCATACAGACAGAATGGTTTGGGTTGGAAAGGCCCTTAAAGATCATCTAATTCCCAACCCCTGCCATAGGCAGGAACACCTCACACCAGCTCACGCCTCACACCAGCTAGCTCTGTATGGACTGTAAGTCCAAGGCCAGCTACCAAGATATGTGTAGACTGCGTGTGGGTGGACCACAATTTCTGTGTATGAGTGGGTCTGTACCAGAAACCAGAGTGAAGATGGGGTTTTGGCGACTCATAGATGCAGACGCCAGCAACTTGGGAGACTGGCAATCCTGAATCCAGATAGTGGATAGCAGCTACCAGAGGTATATACATTGCATATACACGGACCTTCTTCCTGAATAGCAAGAGAGGGAAGCAGGAAGAGGTTGGTGGTGCTCTTTCACAAGTGCTAATCATGGCTGTAGGTTGTGGGTGTGGCAAGTCACAGATAAGTGTTGTAGATGTGTGTTTGGGTATGTGTCTCATAGACACAAACCCTCATCCTTGCTAGCTGGTGGACCTGATGGAGTTATGTTGGACCCGATGGAGCTATGGGAGCCTCACCAATGTCATGTGATATGTTTTATTCCCCCTCCTTCCTTGACATACAGGAACAGTAAACATAAAACATCACTTTGATTTAAGTATGATAATACTTTCCCCACTGTTAACATATTTACACTTGCTCCATGGTAGATAGTTTTAACAAGGTGTTAGTTTTCTTTGAACCTGAAATTAAACTAAAATATACTCATATAAGGTATTGGCTTGCATATGTGAAGAAGGATCTAATATATCTTCTTACAAAGGATGGTGTATAAAAAAACTTTGGCATGCAAGCCACGAACGAAACTGTAGTGTTTTTCTCAAACTAGAGTCAAGAGATGATGGAGTCCATTTTTAAAAAAACAAAACCCCTATAGAATTAAAATATTTGTATGCCTTAACAGTAATACAGACAGTAAAGATAAGGTAATTTTTTTTCTTTTTAAGACTGCATATAACAGAAAGTGCAGTGAAGTAACACAAAAAAACCATCACACTTATGCATAATTTTATGTACCTGTAAACTGCTTGTATTTAACATCTCCTTCAGTTGGTGTTTCAGAAGTTACTGGTTGTCCTAACAAAGATTGTAATTTTTTCTTAAAAGTCTGCACTGGTGATATGCTTAATGGCAGATGATGCTCAGTGTTTTTCAGTCTGAAAGTATACCAAACAACTGTTCATTAACAATGAAAACTGTATATAATCTCATGAAACTCTGTTAAATGAGTATCTAACACAAAGTAGCTAATTGTAACATGATGTTAGATGTTAGATCTTACAGCTGCAAGGAATCTGAGAATACATATTTTAACAACATATCCTTTGTCTCAAAAATTAAGCCCATGCAAATACTGTTCAGTAACAGAACATGCTGTATTAATTCCAAGCTCAGATTTACCTTGAGAATTCATTAGAGTTCTGACGATACAGATGGTAGGCAACACCAATTGAAACAGACAGTTTCCAGTTGCCCAGTCTGTGTGTCAACCACACAGCCTCTGGAATGAGTCCACCAACAAAGAACAAGTCAAGAGCATATTCAGCTGTCCACACAGATGAAAGGTTCTGGTCGCTGACAGCTCCGGCAACCAGACAGTGTTGCAGTGGAATAATACGGGGGGATAGATCTGAGACACAAAAATAGATGTAAAGTTTAAATAGATGTGCATGCTGTAAAATGAATAATACAGAATTCATATGTTCACTTTGATTTTGGAATCATATTTCAGTGTACAATTACTATTTACTCTATTAGAGACATACTTCAGGATTTAGTTGCAGCAGCAGATGGATGCAGCTTCTGCTGTGAAATACTACTGAGGTCAGAAAAAGCTATTTTCCTGCTTAGCAATGTTGGGTATGAAGCCATATGCAAAATCAGTGGGTTATCCTAACTTTAAAGATTTGATCACATTGATGGTACATTTGTGAGCATGCTACATATGTCTAATATTCTAGAGGGCACACCTGAGCTAGATGGAAATTCTGACAGTTTTCCTGCCATACCCATTACTGTGCATAGAATTATAAAGGTTGGAAGAGACCTTCAAGATCATCTGGTCCAACCATCACCCTACTACCAATGTCACCCACTAAACCATGTCCCTAAGCACCACGTCCATCCTTTCTCTAAACACCTCCAGGGACGGTGACTCCACCACTTCCCTGGACAACCCGTTCCAGTGCCTGACTGCTCTTTCTGAGAAGAAATATCTCCTCATTTCCAACCTGAACCTCCCCTAGCACTACTCAAGACTATTCCCACTAGTCCTATCACTAGTTATCTGTGAGAAGAGGCTGACCCCCAGGTCCCCACCACACCTTCCTTTCAGGCAGCTGGAGAGAGCAATGAGGTCTCCCCTGAGCCTGCGCTTCTCCTGAATAAACTTGTTTTCCAAGGCTTTATTTGCCTGGTAAGATGCCAATCAACTTTAACTCTAAGGACTAAGTTGCTTCTTCCACCTGTTTAATGTTGAGGCAGTAACGTTATTTAGGTAAATAATAATGGGACGAGTGGCTGACACTCCAGAGGACTGTGCTGCTGTTCAGAGACCTCGACAGCCTGGAGAGATGGGCCGAGAGGAACACATGAAGTTCAACACAGGCAAGTGCGGGGTACAGTGCACCAGTACAGGCTGGGGGCTGACCTGCTGGAGAGCAGCTCTGCAGAGACAGACCTGGGAGTCCTGGTGGACAGCAGGCTGACCATCAGCCAGCAATGTGCCCTTGTGGCCAAGAAGGCCAATGGTATCCAGGGCTGCATTCGGAAGAGTGTTGTCAGCAGGTCAAGGGAGGTGATCCTCCCCCTCTGCTTAGCCCTGGTGAGGCCATACCTGGTGTATTATGCCCAGTACTGGGTTCCCCAGTGCAAGAGGGACATAGAACTACTGCAGAGAGTCCAGAGGAGGGATATGAAGATGATGAGAGGACTGGAGCACCTGTTATGCGAGAACAGGCTGAGAGAGCTGGCCCGGTTTAGCCTGGAAAAGAGAAGACTGAGGGGAGATCTCAATAATGTGTATAAATATCTGAGGGGAGGTTGTTGAGAGGATGGAGCCGGTCTCTTTTCGGTTGTGCTCAGCAACACGACAAGAGGCAACAGGCACAAACTGAAGCACAGGAGGTTCCGGCTAAACATGAGAAAACTTTTCTTTACTGTGAGGGTAACAGAGCACTGGAACAGGTTGTCCAGAGAGGTTGTGGAGTCTCCTTCTCTGGAGATATTCAAAACCCGCCTGGATGCCATCCTGCGCAATGTGCTCTGGGTGATCCTACTTGGCAGGGGGGTTGGACTGGATCATCTTCAGAGGCCCTTCCAATCTCAGCCATTCTGTGACTCTGGAAAGAGTAGGCTCAGGCTCAGAACATATTTATGTCTATAAATATGTGAAAGAAGGGAGCAAAGAACAGTCATTGGTGCCCAGTGATAGGACGAGAGACAAATGGTAAAAACTGGAACACAAAAGGTTCCATGCGAGTATCAGGAAACACTATTTAACTGCAAGTGTGACAGAGCACTGGCACAGGTTGCCCAGAGCAGTAGTTGGCTCTGGTGAGGCCGCACCTCGAGTACTGTGTTCAGTTTTGGGCCCCTCACTACAAGAAGGACATCGAGGTGCTCGAGTGAGTCCAGAGAAGGGCTATGAAGCTGGTGAAGGGTCTGGAGAACAAGTCTTACAAGGCGCGGCTGAGGGAGCTGGGACTATTTAGCCTGGAGAAGAGGAGGCTCAGGGGTGACATTATCACACTCTACAGGTACCTGAAAGGAGGCTGTGGTGAGGCGGGGGTTGATCTATTCTCTCACATGCCTGGTGACAGGACGAGGGGGAACGGGCTAAACTGCACCAGGGGAGGTTTAGGTTGGATATTAGGAAGAACTTCTTTACTGAACGGGTTGTTAGGCACTGGAATAGGCTGCCCAGGGAAGTGTTTGAGTCCCCATCCCTGTAGGTCTTTAAAAGACGTTTAGATGTAGAGCTTAGGGATATGCTTTAGTGGAGGACTTGTTAGTGTTAGGTCAGAGGTTGGACTTGGTGATCTTGGAGGTCTCTTCCAACCTAGATGATTCTGTGATTCTCTGAACAATCCCTCCTTGGAGATCTTCAAAAGCGATCTGGACATGGTCCTGAGCAAACAGCTCTACGTGTACCTGCTTGAGCAGGGGGATTGGACAGGATGACCTTCACAGATATTTTCCAAGCTCAAACATTGCATGATCCTATGAAAAATTTCCTAACAACCCAGCTCTTTAAACAGAGTATTTTGTGTAAAAAAAATAAGCTACCAACTTTGATGAATACTCATTCTCAGAAAAATGCTGAAAGCAGGACTTAAACTAACAACTACTACTGGGGTTCAGTGACATACTAGCTTGGCATTGCAACTTGTCCTGGTGTCTGAAGCATTTTGACTTCCAAGAGATTGCTGAATAAGCAAAAAATGTGTTTTTTTTTGGTGGTTTTTCAATTTGAGCCGCATTATACCACAGATCCAGTTTGAGTATTTTAAACGCTGCTTTTCTCCCATTTTTGTGAGTATCAAAATCAGTCAGAGCTATAGGTCTAGGCAAAAGTAATATTGATAACCATGAAATTCTATTGTTGCTTAATTTGGTGAGAAAAAAACAACTCATCCCACCATCCTTTTGCCTAAGCTAGTATCACACTTTGATAATTAGGTTCAAAGCATAGAAAAAAAGATATAAAAAGCCAAACAAACAAAAACCTGTGGTTTACATAAATCACTTGCCCACAAACTATTAACTTTAAATAGCAAAACATTATCAATAATCAAGAAATGAAAAATTAATCTCACACAGAGACACAAACTCTCCTCAACAAAAAAAATCCAGAAAAATAATTTTATCTTTACAATAACATGAAACCATCAGTCACCAAATTGAAGCACAATAGGACAGCATTGACATAAACATGAAAAAAATGATAAGAGTTAAACACAGAAAATTAAACTGTTTTTAAGAAAAATACCTTTTTCGATGTGGAGTGGATGTAGGATATCAACGTTGTGGGGCGGAAAGATATAGAGCAGCTGATTTGTGAAATAAGCAGCCATGAATCGTGCCATGGATCGAATCACAGCCATAGCAGTTTCAGTATGAACATTAGTTATCATCCACAGTTCATGTTGAGAATACTTGGTGTCTAAAAAAAACAGATGTCAAATTAGAACACTTGATGAAATTTATTTTAAATTTGAACACTAAAATTGCTTAATTTATAAGATATATATTTTTAATACTAAAAATATGATATTAAATTTATTGACAATTTTTAAGACATCGCTAAATCTTCTTCCCTAATTACATGTTACATTAAAAGACTTTTATATTAGGTGTCTAATGACGACAAATGGACCTCTACTATCTAAATTTAGACCAGAACTGAGTCAAAAAACTGTTTACATTTGGAAATTTAGATGCCGTTATTACTTTGTAGAAAAAGAACACAAAAGTTTTTTTAAAAAATCCCGTCCACTGTTCATCAATTTTAAATCAACTACTTCAACATACTGTATCATAAACGTATGTTAGATCAATACAGAATGAAATCACATAATTTCCCCATTACTTTTCTTATCCAAAGACTTTCCTTAAGCAGATTTGAATCTAGAGATATTTAAACAGGCCAAGTTTGCACTATCGGGCAGTGAAAGCTGCCTGAATGCTTACTCCAATGCATACAGATGAAAGGGCATCTGAGAATCAGAGAAAGATCTCTAAAGATCACTTAAAACAGAAATCAGTCTGACATCAGCTTCAGTCCATTGTAAAGAGAAAAGCATGATGTCAATTGTGTCTGTGATGGCATATGAATCAGATACTTTGTTACTCAAACAGTATCAACATACACATTCAGTTTTATGCAACACAAACATACCAGAAAATTTTTCCATCTGCTTCATTGAGACCTGTGATCGCCTTAGAATCTCTTGTACTAGGTGATCACAGAGTCCCTGAGCCTCACACAAGTTATAGTGATACAGATGGCAGAACAGTATAGCAAGGTAGTATCTAGTCTGAAGAAAACATGATCTTTTTCCTCCTGCATTAAAAGAGAAAGTCGTTAGACAAGGAAATAATAAACACAGAAAACAGACAGAGCAAGTCTGAAAGTACAAGTTCCTCCTACTCCAGAAAAGATATCTACACAAATAGCTACCTTGAGAAGCTGAGTAGAAGAAATCAGGAGCAGCTGTTTTAGGATATACAATCTTCTGTCAACCTCTAAGTTAGCAGTGGGTTCACTTTAATCCATAATGGTTTCACTTAAAGAGACAGGGCAGTTTTCTAAATACTATGGCGTATAACTTAAGACAGACAAACAGGACAGCTGAAGGTAGCCTAGCCGTTAACAGAAGAGATGCCTACAGTACAGAGAAATTGTTTTGAGATCCACTAGTCTTCCAGTATCCTGAATTATTTCTGCACAATGTATCCTTCCTGTACCAAGTACTTTACAGTCACAAGAAAACTCTGGTATCAATGTAGAAATGTATGGGCTTTTCTCAAGGAACAATCAAACATAAGTTTTGGCTGGTGTCTCTACATCTCCAGCTTAATTTCAAGCATGCATCCTTTATCTTTTTTGCCTCCTTTTTGACGAGGCAACAGAGAATCACAAATAACTACACAAAGTAATCATACACGCTCTCCCCTTCCCCCACCAAGAAAATATTTTATCCTTTACCCTTTGCCTTGATTTCACAAAGAGATCTTTTCCAAACATCCACGGATTCTCTGTATGAGCCTAAAAGGAACTTCTCCTCACCTTTAAAAAAAGATCACATATCAATACATTAGAAGCTCTACATAGTTACAGTTTTACATGTGCAAACACACACTTATTGCAGTATGATTTAAAAAAAATAAAATAAACACACACATACACACACAGAGTATGAAAGATAGAGCACCAGACACAAGTGCATAGGAAATTAAGCTACAGCCATATACTTTTTGCAAAATAAATATGCTATATTAAGTCCATTATGCTACATTAATGATGCTTAGTTGAGGCTGACTGCATGTATGTAATGATGTGTTCATGCCCACAGTGTTCACACAGACTGAGCACAATTTCTAAACAGAAATCCAGTCAAGATAAGCACTGTGATGTCAATATTCCTCAGAAGAAATGAAACAGAGCAGGATTCAGATTTTTCTTTCATATTCTCTAGCTCATGATTCAAAGCAAAATTACTACGAGTTGTTTTTTTTTTTAAATTTAGCTCAACAACCTCTATAGGATAATACAAGTACTGTATGTCTACAAGTGTAGACATGAAGTATTTAGAAGAGTTCTAACCAAATTTTAAGAGAAGCCTAACACTAACTTATTTTTTAATTTGGTGGACAATTACTGACTTTCATTAAGTTAATCCTAATTTTCTAGTGTTCAGTTAACTGTGCAACTACCTAACAGTTGTAGTTCTTTACGAAGTACTAACCAGCTACAGAATTTATCTTCAAATGTTGTTCTAAGGCCACTCCTGAAGACTGGAGAGTTGCTTGTATATGACTTAAGAGCAATGAGACAACAGACTCCTCTTCAGCATTCTTGTATGCTTTTCTGTTCAGCTGCATCTGATACCAAACCACTTTCTTATACAATAGTCGCCATAGTACAACCAATCTGTAGTTCAAGAAGTAAAATACGAGAAGACGACAAAACAATTTATTTTTGTTTTGCATTATGAATTTAAAAACAAAATTATGTTTTATGTTAACAACTATTTTCTTCACTGCAGCAATGGGAAAAATAAACACTTTTTTCCCTGAGTTTTGCTTTTTGATCAATAACCATCACTACGTTTATGAAAATTCAGAAGAATTAGGATCCTTCAAGTACCCAAACACTGTCTTCAAAGTGAATCTCTGGCTATCCAAACAATAGGGAAATGAAATAACCCAGACAAATCTCAAAACAGATTATCAGTGACTCTGTAAAGAAGACTGATGAAATGTATGATATAAGTAAGCGTAACAGAAAAATGAAGTCGGAGGAAAGCCTACTGCAAAGAATGAACCTAGGGCTAAAAAGTCCCTGCAGCCTAGCACAGTACTATTAAGCGTACCAGCTTAGACAGGTAACAAACTTGCCAATAACAACCAAATACGCATTGCCAAAGACCTGAGAAAGCTTGCACAAAACTGTAATACATCTGCATCTTGTTCTCTAGCACTTGGCTTCCAATACTAATACGTGCAGAGACAGTCATATTAATAAGTCTCAATAATCTAAATAAATCTCTGTGCTCAATACTTGGAACACAACTAACTCAGATTGTGGATCATCATGTAAGAGACAATCAAATTTACAATGAACCTAACATTATACTTTCAGCTTATTGAAGAAATATATTCCGCTGTAGTAAGAGGATAGTTTCTTTCAAGCCTAAAGAAGCAGTGCTGATAGTTCAATGTTTCCACAAACCGCAGTTTTGCTTCTTTGCTCCAGGCCACCATATATATATAATCACATGCAAAGTTTGCTGACTAAACCCATGTTATAGATATACGGCATATGAGCCAACTTTTGGCTCCATGGAATTCATAACTTCTGCCTGGAAGGGGAGGGAATGGACATAATGCAGTAAAAACAACATATATTGTCCCCCTGTACTCGGCTCTGGTGAGGCCGCACCTCGAGTACTGTGTTCAGTTTTGGGCCCCTCACTACAAGAAGGACATCGAGGTGCTTGAGCGAGTTCAGAGAAGGGCGACGAAGCTGGTGAGGGGTCTGGAGAACAAGTCCTACGAGGAGCGGCTGAGGGAGCTGGGATTGTTCAGCCTGGAGAAGAGGAGGCTCAGGGGTGACCTTATCGCTCTCTACAGGTACCTCAAAGGAGGCTGTAGCAAGGTGGGGGTTGGTCTGTTCTCCCACGTGCCTGGTGACAGGACGAGGGGGAATGGGCTTAAGTTGCGCCAGGGGAGGTTTAGGTTGGATCTTAGGAAGAACTTCTTTACCGAAAGGGTTGTTAGACATTGGAACGGGCTGCCCAGGGAAGTGGTGGAGTCCCCATCCCTGGAGGTCTTTAAAAGACGTTTAGATGTAGAGCTTAGGGATATGGTTTAGTGGGGACTGTTAGTGTTAGGTCAGAGGTTGGACTCGATGATCTTGAGGTCTCTTCCAACCTAGAAATTCTGTGATTCTGTGATATATTGTAAAATCTGGTGTGAGATGTTACCCCACCATTTATCTCTGAACCAACTGGAAGTTATTAGTTAAGTTAGTGTAACTGAACTATATTCAACTATAGGTTTGAGCCCCCATCTGCATGCTTTAATAGATTACCATGCTTTTCCATGGAGTGAGCTATAAAAGAAACAAAAGGATGTTGCAATTACTGTATATTTGAAAAATAAAATAGCTGTTACAACACTCTTTCCTGGCAAAGCTCATTCATACCTTTTTTCTGTTTTTTCATCATAGTTTACTGCTCGAGGAGGCTCTCTAAGCAGAGATTTCAGTGAGCTGAATTTCTGAGTCGCGCTGTCATCAAGAAGTAGGAAAATAGGCACAACAAGTGAGTCAAGCTCCACAAGACTATGAGAATTTTTTTGCATCTCCTGGTGTTCATACTGTGGTATGCATATGCTACTTAGAGTGTGACAGACCATCTTCAAAAGACAGAAGCATGCAAAAAGGTTTTTGGAGAACAACAGATCTTGTTGCTGGACAAGCATCAACTTTAAAGTTTGCAATGTCAGCTTTGCCACATGTCCAGTAAGACTGGCTCTTGAATGCCAGTGCAAGACAGTTAGGTACTGTTTAAAATAATTTAAAACACAACGAATCCAGTGAGTATTCTTCATGGACTTGCATAAAAGTGCATCCTGATTTAGTAGAGAACATGTCACAAACTGAAGAATGTTGAAAAAATGGGTAATGCAGCTTACTGTATAATTAAGGAAAGTATCCTTCTCTTGCATATTTTTTGAAACCCCTATCTGCCAAGCAGCAAGGAGATTTTTCTGTATGGAATGCAGTTCCACTGATAAGTTATCTTTCTCTTCAGCATTGTCTTTTGCATGAATAGTATCAAACATTGATGCAAATTCTAAGTGGCCTTGATCAGCTTTACCAACATATGAGGGGATTCTTTGGCTAACGTAGCTGGAAGAGCTATTATGAAAATGTTTTTCATCATCTGATTCTTCTTCATAATCCTAAACCAGGAAAGAAAAAAAAAAAAAGTTTAATTCAAGCCTATTGCCAGAGCTCAGTCTGCAACCCACCATTTAATGAGTTTCACAAATGGAAATTTTATTCTTGACTAACTCACTTAATTGCTAATATGTTTACTTCATTATTAGTTTCACCTAGAGCTCAAATTAAATACAGTTAATTGGAATAGTTGTGCAGATAGAAATTGTATTACCTAACAAAAAAAATCACGCTGGAGGGACTGCAAGAGTGTCTATATCAAAAAATAAACACCTGTCCTTTATTAAGCCAAGAGTTTGAGGAGGAATATTTGCCAGATATTTGTAAAATATAAAAGCCACTCAACAAAAGCTCCAAAACTACAAAGAACAAACTAAAAAACGAAAGGTGTGAAATGGAATTGGGAGACTGTTCTGTGATCAAAGTTACTGTGCCATTCTTCCAGCTTTTTGAATCCTTTAAAACTGAGGATAAATAACTTACATTCTTAGGATAATGACATTATACTTTCTATTAATATACCTTATATTTTTAATATAGTGAAGCTATACACCTTTTAATACAGTGAAGCAACACCTTTTAATTTAGAATATCTTAAAAGTAAGTAATTTGTATAATTTTAAGTGGAAAAATGCTATTAAGTACCAGTAAGTCCACGGTTTTCTCACTCATTTCCGTTGTGTCCTCTTCCAGAAATTTTGGAATGTTGGGATTGATGGAGTTATGATTTTGAGTGTGTTTTAAAAGGCTAGCTTTTAATGACAACAGTGATCGCATATGCAGATGTCTCCCTTTAGACTAAAAGAAACAATAACAATACAAATCATTATTTGTGTCTAGAAAGATCAAACCAGATACCTGGTAAATAAAACACGGAAATTGGTCTCTTAGGTAAAAAGTTTCAGCTTTAAAGTCCCAGACAGAAAGGAAGAATAGGTTAGCAGGTATACATTCACTTAGAAACAAGCTATCATTTGACCATGCTTTGGAACTCTGTATTTTCTCAGTGCCAAACACAAAAATTCTCAATGCCTATTTTCTTAAGGAGCTAGGTGGTTGGTAACACGTGCAAAACCTTTTCCTTCCTTCAAAGGTTTCCATTTTCCCAGACTTAGCTCTATTGAGAAGTGATAGAAAAATAAACCCAAAAACTTTTAACAAGCCTTAGCCAACAACATCAGTTAAGGGCCTAATATATAGTCAGCACCATTGGGACTGCTGCTGACTGCTCTAGAACAACACCTACCTAGAGACACAGTGGTTTAATAGAGTAATTTCTGCATCATTCTGAGAGGATGAGTTGGTCAGAGTGGCACAATACTAGTTGATGCACTGAAGCAACTCTATAGAGAAATCCACCCTATTCTATCACAGATTCAGAAAGAATATACAGTAAAAGTTCAGGCTATGTCCATGTCCTTTACTACATTTTACTGAAATGCTACCTAGACTTCACAGGAATAAAGTTTCAAATAAAACTATATATTTGGTGTTTTTCAGTTCAACGCCATTCTCAAAACTGCTTCCTACTTCAAAAGAATTTACACTAATTTCACAATAAATTGAGATACTCCATTTGAAAAGGTGCGTTTTTATATGTATGAAGTTTTATTTTACTTATAGCACACAAAAATCCATAACTCTACCTTGGAGTTCACTAAATTCCTTCGGACATTTTCCAGCCTTTGGGTTGAATCAAGCAAAAGGGTTCTTAAAAATCCTGCTGGTGAAAGATTGTTAGGAAGTCTTAGTAATGTTATCATGTATCCATCAGAGACAATGAGGTAGGGTAATCTTGAGTGTGAAGCAACGGAGAATCTCTGTCTCAAAAGGTCACTTTCAGAGGCTGAAGAACCAAGAGTCTGACTAGAGTCTTGACACAATGAGTGGTGCTGTCTAAAAGACAACCAAAAAATAGGATGCAAATATCACATATGGTAATCATGAATAGAATAGAGAAGAAATAACTTGAGAACATTTTATATCACTTCCATTACCATCCCAAAAGCCCCATTCAGAATTTTAAGGACGTGTCTAAGTTTTCTCAAGACAAGCAAACTTTGCATGGCACTGTTTGTGCTTGCAAAATGACACTATTTTTCTGCAGTTGTGATGTTGTGAATTTTAGAAAAATAAAAGAGCTTTCAATATTTCCATATTATGTTGTTAATAAATACTGTGCATTTTCCCCACTTTGAATTTAAATCTCTGTATCACCCTCTCTTACGTAGGTCTTGCTGTCTATGACAAGCATTTGAACATGAAATCCTATTCAACTTCTAATAGTCACATATGAGAACCGAAAAATCTCCCAAGATCTGAATCTTAATATTTCTGAATCGGTTCAGACACTCAACACAAATAATTTAAATCAACAAACAAATCTTCTTCTTTAACAAAAAAGGTCTTACGAAGCCTGTTCTTACAAAAAATGAATCTTTACGGATTTCTAGAAAACTGTTCTGTAAGTCTTGTTAATGCTAAACCCCTAATACTTTGAAATACTGGATAAAATTACTGTTCTTTTTCTGTATCTTAGTAGTCCAAACTTGAGTAGATTTGAAAACAAAGCAGCTGCAGATATTCAATAACCCTAATTGATGTATTTTAATACATTTTACTGATTTTACTATCTGATTTCTCAACCAGACAGTGTAAGAAGGTATTATAACGCTTTGAATGTCTTGATAACGTACTACATTTACATGCTATCCAGCTTCAGTCACGCAGTAATAGTAGGATATATATATAATATATGTAATAGTTACATACATATATATATGTAACACACACACATTCATTATAGTAATGTTTAGATTCCGGTTTGTTTCTTCTAAGTATTCAGAATGTATTACTTTTTTTAAAATGTCCAATTTATGCTACAAAGCATTAACAGAGATTGTTTTATTCCCTGATACACCCAGCAGTAGAATTTCAAAATTTACACTGGGGTACTCCAAAAAGTGAACATCTAACTAGTTTTTGTCCACGCAGATATGTTATTTACAAGATCTGAGACAGAAACATGATATAAAGTTCTGTAGGCAAAGTTAATTAGTAATTAAATAAATATGACTGGATTAAAACAAGTGTATAATTTTGGGGGGTAAATTTAGTTTCTTCCTATATCATAAAAACATGCTATTTTTAATTACTAAATCCAAACACTAAAAAAACAAGTCAAATAATGTATACTTATGCTGTCACAATACCAATTTTCATTATAACAAACCCATTACAAGAAATACAACTATGAATGAGAAACATTGAGAAGACACATGAAAAGACTGAATTTGAAAGATTAAGTTTAAATTTGTAAAAAAAAAAAAAAAAAAAAAAGTATGTTTGAAAATAAGATATAATCATAAGACAAGGATGTATAAACGTTTTCAAACTCTTTCACCTGTATGTTATTAGTGGATGAAATGGAATAAATTCTGCTGGTCCAAATTCTACAGAGCAGCCGGAAGTAATCAAGGTCAGCAATTCACCCATACAAGTCAATAAAATCAAAGACCCACGTTTTAACATGCAAGCCAAGAAAAGGCTATCAGCAGTCCAACTCATATCACCAACCCAGTAGGATCTATATTGGGAAGGAAAGATTTTTTCTGTCAATCTCTGTATCAAACATTAGGTTAACTTTATTCAAACAAAAAACACAAACAAAACCAACCCCCCAAAAAACAGTAACAACGAACAACAAAAACAAAAAACACAACAGCAGAAACATCAATTACTGACCTAATAAACTTGGATGGGACGGTGCTACTCTTGCTACTACAACCTTTAAGGCTACCCGAAACAGTTACAAAATTCAGGGTGTTTAAAAACAAAATCTGAGTTGCCTAGAACGAAAAAAAACACATGTCAATAAACTGTTAATGTTTGTATCAAAACGACAATATTGTAAAAGTAATTTCTGCTAGCGTGTTATGCATTATATTTGATGTCCTGGAAACATTACTCCATATGAAAGCGACTTGCACTTTGGTATTTTTTACTAGTTAAAGAGTATTTATTAGTTTCTATGCCCACTTGTATATTTTAAAAATAAAGATTACTAAATACCAAACATATATTTAAATATTCCTTTTAATATTTTATCTAAAACCCTTAAAGTAAAATTATTCTTCTCCAGTAATGTTGATGAATAACCACAGCTTTGAAAAACAGCATCAAAACATCCTTGTACACTAAATGAACTGGTCAATTTCCTTGTTACCACTAACACAAAAAACTGCATTAGATTTGTTAGAAGGAGTAACATTATAAAGTGAGGTCATAACCTCCTGAACATTTTAGGCTGAAGCCTGAGTGGGAATCATCCATAATCTTTATAGACACAGTGCAGTAACTTACTTTAATTTCTTTATTATT
Source organism: Nettapus auritus (assembly GCA_011076525.1). Taxonomy (NCBI): domain Eukaryota; kingdom Metazoa; phylum Chordata; class Aves; order Anseriformes; family Anatidae; genus Nettapus; species Nettapus auritus. Next base: position 12,601,399 of record CM021797.1, read on the forward strand.
GTATTTCTTGGAGATAAGAGATGACATGGGTTTCCCAACTGAATAACAGCATTCAAAAAGTTGTGGCAGAATTTCTTAGCTATGGATATCAATATGAATATAATCACGTGTAGCAATATGGACTTGCTCCTACATAACACTGAAAATGAGTTCTAAAATGTGTTATTAAATCCTTGTTACCAGACTTCATGCAAGCTGAACTAATAGCTTCAGTGACATACTGTCTGTCATTCATACCTGTGGATCATTTTGGTTAACAGCTACTGCAAGTAACAGTCCATCTCTTGCAAATGCAGATAGCAAAGCTCCTCTTGACTTTACAGATACACACTGAGGAATCAAATTAACAAGAGAACAAGTCTGCTGTACCCAGTGGATCTGGTATGGCAAAGAACTGAATACCAAAAAAGACCACAAAAATGAGAGATAATTCAGTTATGATGAATGGAATGACTTATATATCATACGAGAAACCAGGCAAGACAAAGGCACATGAAACGTACAACAAAAAAGCCCACTAGTTTTCTTCAGAAACCTTACAAATTAGAAGTATTTATATGAATTTAAAATTTATGTCCAAATGATGAGAATGATTTTTATGGGACAAAAGTTTTGACTATATGTACAGAACATGAAAATAAATAGATGCATGCCACAGGATTAAGACTCTCGCATTCTAGCCAGGAACAGCCTCCTCAGACAGTATAATGTCATCCAACACAGGATTATTCAGAGTTTGAAAATGGAAATCAACTGTTGTAAATAAAAGAGCAAGAAGATTCAAAACATTACAGAAAACATGAGAGATTACCTAAGCTAATTTTACCTCAATGTAAGTACATGTTCACATGCACCTTTGAAACCTCGCTGTATTTTATAGTAAAACCTTCCTCTTAAGCTAATGCAACTTCAAATAACTTTGAACATACCTAACATATTTAATGCTATATTCATGCCACCGCAGAATCAAAAATGTGAGTACCAAACACTCTTCAGAGTAAAACACAAATGAGCACAAACAGCAATCACCAAGTATCTGTGGAAAAAAAAATAAAACAAAATAAAACAAAGTCAAAATCCTGGTTGTACGTGATTACTCATATATTTAGCTCAGTAGTTTTTTAAATTATAACATAATGTCATTTAGAAATTCGAGGAATTTAAGGCAGGCAAGAATATATGGGGCTAGATGAACTTTAATCTGATTCAGTATGGCTGTTCTTATATTGCCATTAAATCTGTTACAAACTGAATGATTAAGCCTACAAACAACAAAGTGGCAGACATTGCTTACTGTAGCTTCTGTGGCTCAATTTGATTTAGGTAATTACACAATTAGTTCAGGGCCCATTTTTTACCTCATTTTGTATAAAAGCAGCATGCACTCCAATTTCTTTTTCTTCAGTAGAAGGTAACATCACTGATTCATCAGGCAAAATTTGTGTCCAATGCCCAGAAGAACTTTTATTAGAGAGTTCATTTTCATGTTCTGTGCTCTCCCACAGAAAGACACATGCTGTAGGTGTAGTTAACAGTGCCTTTCTGCCATCTCCGGACACATACAAGTACAATCTCATCAAACACTCTAGAAAAAACAACAATGTGCCAGAATAATTTTAGCTCTTCTGCTGCATTTAGATTAAAAAAATAAAAAGAACGGGAAAATTGTTTTTATCTCTTTCACAAATCCAAGCTGCCACCTTAACTGTCTTTCACTTATAGCTTCTTCACTAATAGCAGACCTTTGGCAGCAGTAATGTCAGATGGGATGACCATTTGTATGGATTTTATGAATCATCTTTCCCACAGGACTCATCCATTAGAGGTGTTTCCTAAGATGGTCTTTCCTGAAATTCATCTTTTCATGAGAAATATGAATAAATGCACAAGCACTCTTCTTATCTATTACCTTCAACTCTTAAATGCACTACCTATCTTCCCTGAAATGATGGATTGCTTGTACAATACTTCACTTGGTAACATGGTGTCAGTTAAAACATCCAATAAATAAGATGACACGATGATATACAACTTAAATAGCACTAGATTTATAAATAATTTGACTTCGCAGTATTTTCTCCAGTTAGCATGTCATAAAACCCTACCTAGAAAATAAACTTAAAATGATGCATATAGTGTTTAACTCAAATGTATGTCTTCTCTAAAATACTTATAACCTAAGGAATGATTTTCTACAGTAGATAACTAGCCATTATAGATAATATATATATTGCATTTAAAAACGGATTACAGTTTTCAGATTTCTAAATGAAAAAAACATGTTTCATTTACGTAATAAAAAGGACATTTTTCAATGCTTAGCAAAAAAATAAATAATTCAAATGGAGACCAGCATAAGAATATAGCTTTTTATTTGTGCGGTAACACCCAATAAAAAAAGGAAAAACATTTTGCCTCTACATCATTTTCAAAAGACAAACTGGAAACATTTACCTTGTGCTGCTGCAACAACCTTCCTAGACTCGTCAATTGCTGGAACGATTTTCAAGCAGTCCTGATCTTTATTCCAAAGAAATAGCTCTCCTGTTGCAAGTATTCCTGCCAACCAAGCACCTGTGTTCATTAGGGGAGAGATATTTGAAAGCATTTATTGTGAAGTACTTAAAAATTATTTGCCTTACTTTTTAGCCACAGTTCTGAATCTTAAAGTGAACTGAGAAATACTTTAGGTATTGTATCTTTCCAAATTGTTACAACTATAAATAAAATAGCATGAGTTTATAATACATAAGGTATTATACTTAACCATTTCCTGATGTTGTTAAGACAACTACATTTTTTAACAGTGATTGCAGCCGAGGGATTTTTTTCTTTGTCTTCCCTGATGGCAAGTTAATTTCATTTATATGTTTATCATCTAGAAGAAAAACAGCCTCTTTTTCCTGACAAAAGAAAAAAAAAAGAACATTTCACTCTTTTAGTGATTTTTAAAAAATGACATTTTCTATGAAAGCCTGCAAAGTAATTCAGTCAGACATTAAAAACTCTTAGAGAAAAATACTGATGGGAAAAAAAGAGAATATGTTACAGGTGAGGGACACCTCCCACCAGACCAGGTTACCCAAAGCCCCATCCAGCCCAGGCTTGAGCACTGCATGGGGCACCCAGGCATGGGGCATCCATCCACAGCTTCTCTGGGCAGCCTGTGCCAGTGCCTCACCACACTCACAGGAAACAATTTCTTCCTAATGTCTAATCTAAATCTCCCCTCTTTTAGTTTAAAGCCATTCCCTCTTGTCCTGTCACTCCACTCCCTGACAAAGAGTCCCTCCCCAGTTTTCTTGCAGGCCCCCTCTATGTACTGAAAGGTCACTGTAAGGTCTCCCTGGGGCCTTATCTTCTCCAGGCTGAACAACCCCAACTCCCTCAGCCTGTCTACACAGGAGACGTGCTCCAGCCCTCTGACCATCCTCACGGCTCTACTCTGGACTCACTCTAACAGTCCCACATCCTTCTTGTGCTGGGGGACCCAGAGCTGAATGCAGGACTCCCAGTGGAGTCTCATGAGAGCAGAGCAGAGTGGGGACAATCACCTCCCTCGCTCTGCTGGCCAGGCTGCTTCTGATGCAGCTCAGGACATGGCTGGATTTCTGGGCAGCAAGCACAAACTAACAGCTCACATTGAGTTCCTCATCAACTATCCTCCCCAAACCATCCTCAGAGCTGCTCTCAATTCCTTCTCCCCCAGCCTGAATTTGTGCTTGTATAATTGCTTTACAATACAACATCATACCTAGTATAAACATGCGCTGATGATGCATTTGGTTCACAGATTTTAAACTATTAAATTAGACTCATAGTCATTACTAAGAAGTTCTTCAAACTATCCCAAATGTACCCCATGACAACAAATGCAAGATACTTGTTACCTCATGTTGTAATGTCTAATTCAGTCAGATTTTTGCCACTATTTCAGTAGAAAGAATGGCACTTAAACAGTTACATAATTAAACTAAAATAATGTATTATAAGAGAAGAAAAAAAAAAAACCAACAAACTAGTCTCCTTTTATCAAAATGGTTTAAGAAAGCACATCTTTCAACAAATGCAGCAGGGGATTGTTCACAATTTTCAATCATGTACTGTAAAAGAGTTATGAAAAACTAAAACCATCAAAACAACAAACTCAATACAGGGCACATGTTTTGAAAAACTGACTCATTATTTATCTGAGCAGTCTTGAATCACTCCAGCATCAAGCCAAGAAGATTTAAATGAATGACTTTTTTTCCCTGAGAACTGTTAAGCATGGTACTTTCAAACCAAATCCCTTTCACCCTCCTCCCTGTAGACAGAAATACAAAGTGTTATATAATCAAGATGTATCTATTCTTTGCAGCATTTTATTTAAGTAGGTGTTCTTTACCTGTCCAATCCAGGAGATGCGAGTCCATGGTTTTCTTTGTTTGATAGATGTAGAGATGAGTACATCTAGCTTAATCTCCATTCTCGTAAAACCAGTAGGTAACCATAATTAAAAATATATGTGTGTAATAATGGCCTGTTCACATACCTAAGGGGAAATGGAAAGAAAAGGAAAAAAAAAAAAAGTTTTCATTATTTGTGGGTGGGTAGAGGATACGGAACGAGGACAGAGACTCCTAACTGTAGCAGCTTCCAGCTAAACACAAACAGAGCCGATCATTACCTGCATCTCCACAGTAACTGCTGTTTTCACTCACATGGTTTACTGGCTATCCACAGGTTACATACTCCAGCAGGAGTCGAGAGACAGAAGCCACAAGACAAGACACCTCGCTGAAAGCACTAACAAGAAGACCGACAGCGAGGAAAACCACGAAGTTTTCCTTTCTGCGCAAGAGACCAGAACCACCACGGAGCCGCCTCAGACCCTGGGGGACAGCACACTGCACACCCCATCACCCAGGGGACCCCTGGCGGACCCGGGGCGGCGCAACGAGGCCGTCCCCAGCCCTCAGGACGCAGATACACGGCAGCGCCCACCGCAGCGGCAGAGCCGCGTCCTCCCGCCCTCAGCCGCCCCCAGCCCCGGGCCGGCCGCGCTCACCCGCTGCCAACGGCCGTGGCGGTTCCGGGATAGCGCAGGCGCGGGGCTGAGCCCGAGCCCGCCCAGAGGGCAGCACCGCCCCGGCGGCCGACATGGCGGCGGTGCGGTGCCGTTCTTTACCTGGGGCTTTCGGGAGCTCCATGGCGTAGGAATGTCCGTTCGGCTCCAGGAAGCTGGCCGCGGGTATCTGACTAACGCCTCAGCCCCGAGGGGGGGAGAACTCTGAGTCGTGTTGCACATATGGTGACGGCTTGGGGCGGCAGTAAGGTGGCAGGCAGTTCGCTAAGCCAACGGTCCTGATCAAGTATGGGGATTTAGGTGAAATACAACATAAAGAGTTAGAACCCCTGTGCTTTGTGTTTTGTCACTTTGGGGAAATGTATTTGATTCCCTTAAATGGTCTGCTTGCTCAGCTTGGCCCTTGTGCCTCAAAACACTTTGGAGCGTGTCCATTTCCACCATCCCTTAACCACCACATCTTCACCAAGAATCACAGAATAGGTGAGGTTGGGAGGGACTCTGGAGACGATCCAGTCCAATCCGCCAGCCGAGCAGGATCACCCAGAGCACATTACACAAGATGGCATCCAGGTGGGTTTTGGGTATCTCCAGAGGAGTCTCCATGACCTCTCTGGGCTACCCGTCCCAGTGCTCTGTCACCCTCACAGTAAAGAAAAGTTTTCTCATGTTCAGCCAGAACCTTCCTCAAGTTCATGTCTTGCCGCTCATCCTCACACTAGGCACCAGCAGAGTCTGGCACCATCCCCCTGACACACTGTGTTAAGGTTAAAAACTGTTCAGTTTGGTCTAGTGTGAAACAGGCATTGTTGTAAGATCACCAAGGCGAATCTCTGACCTTGCAATTGTAAATATTGCTTGCTCAGCGATATGGCACCAGGCCACAAGTCACCCGGCATGAGACAATGCTGCCATCCACACAGCACACGCTGGCCATGCGGCTTTGCTTGATCACAGCAGTCTATCAAGGACTGTTGAGCGCTCCGCTGAGGCTGGGGCCGCAAACTGTGCTGCCCCAGGCTCCGGAGCATGCAGGGGCAAAACCTATAATAGATCAAGTTGCTCTGCATCAGTGGGGCAGGAACATCAACTGAGGTCAGTGTTGCCTCCGCGGGGATGCCCGCAAGACTTTGATACCTACCAGACTGATGGGATGCTGATCACGCCCTGGCTAAGTATCTCTGGGGACAGCACAGTGCTCATCAGCACCCTTGTCATCACCCTGGAGTCAGTATGTATGTAAATAGCTCATAATAAAGCTTGCTTTTTATATTTGTTATATACATACAGAGCTCTTGTCTGATCCCTTCTGGGCTGAACCAATCAGCTTCAGCCCTTGGAATCTAACTAGAACACACCCTACCTTCAGGTATTTACATGCACTGATAAGAACTCCCCTCAGTCTTTTCTCCAAGCTAAAGAGACTCAGTTCTCTCAATCTCTCCTCATATGAGGACTCCAGTCCTCTGATCATCTTAGCAGCCCTTCGCTGGACTCTCTCTGGAAGGTCCACATCCCTCTTGTACTGGGGAGCCAAGAACTGGATACAATACCTCAGACGTGGCCTCACAAGGGCCGAGTACAGTGGGAGAATTACCTCCCTCGACCTGCTGGCAACACTCTTCAGAATGCAGTCCAGGATACCATTGGCCTTCATGGCCACAAGGGCACATGGTTGGCTCATGGTTAACTTGTTGTCCACCAGAACCCCCACAGCTTCTCAGAGCTGCTTTCCAGCAGCTTTCAGTAAGCTCCCAGCGTGCACTGGTGCTTGGGGTTCCTCCCTTGGTGTGGGACCCTGCACTTGCCTTTGTTGAACTTAATGTGGTTGCTGAACGTCAATTTTATGGGATATGACCAGAACCACAATTACTAGACCCGGGTAAGGATACAAGATTTGCTTGGTGTGAAACATAGCTACCTGCAAAAAATATTTTCTAACAACTTTTATAGGCTGTTTTATATGGAAAGTTCCTTTTTTTTTTTTTTTCCCAGGACAGAATGTAGTTCCTTTATTTGAATACTTCACTAGTGAATTTCAACACTGACAGAAAAGCCAATATTAAGATTTCAGCTTTATTTTGATCTAACACGAGGTAAAAAACAGAATTACTCTTAACTTACATAGTATTTTCCTGCGTGCAATCTGACAGAAAACCGCCAGAAGAACATACCTGGCAGTTGACACGGAAAGAAATTTAACAACTGCACTTTAAACAAAACTTTAGGGCATAATAATCAGATCAGATAGTAAAGGTCATAAATAGTTAACTTGCGTGTAAATAAATGCCTTAATCCATAATCATTTTATTTTTTTTTGGAACATTTCTTGCAAGTGTATCAACTACTCATTTTCCTGGAAAAATTATATTAACCTACTGTGTATGCATGTACAAATATATTTGCTTCTTTTCCCCATGAAAAATCTCTCAGAACTCCTTGCCAACTTACTTGCATGAAAAAAATTATTTGAGGAAGACTAACGTCCAGCATAAACTACTATTTTCCGTATGGCATACACAGTTTATGTCACTGGACATTTATATACAGTGCATGGCAGTAAAACAGAGACAAAACATACGTTTATTTGTAGAATGAGATTTTGAACATTGGGAAGCATGTAGGCAGGGTAAGGCACAACTGCTGCTCATTTTAAGTAATATACAGAATTTGAGGCTTGTGTGGAAGTATAGAAAGTAGACAGAAGTCACTTCTTGACTTCTTTATTTGATTGTAACAGATACAACAAAAGTATTAAAATGGAATAGGGAAAATAATTTGAGGGGCTTTTAATACTGTTCTTTCACTTTCAGTGTAAATTAGGTTGCTAATTGCTGCAGTTTCATTCCAAACATATAGGTCATAGTGAAAGTGACAGTTATGAAATAATTCTCATTGTTATTAAAACTTGCCAATAGAACACAGCTAGAGTTAGGGTTGCATCACTACTCCCTGATATGACCATGTTTACAGTATGACTCTTCCAACATGTGCTTTTACATCATCTTGCCTTCCACAGCTGTCACGTCTTGTTTTGATATTTGTGAAACAGATAATAAAGTAGATTCTAATGCTTATTTTTCTCCTTTCTTTTATGTTAAGTAAAGAAAAAGGAAAATATTTACCAAATATTTTTAATTCTGAAGGAAAGACCATACAACGTCCTTTATTTCAACAGTATAAAAAAGAGCGTTCTATCATTAAAAAAATTGGTAGTAGCAAAAGAAACTCAATTTGTCACATTTACATCCTACAATTTGTAGATACTTTTAGATGAGCAGGAATACAGACCACACAATTGATAATTGCAGCAGATGCAACTTTCTCAAAATTTCTTTCTATTTGTTCTTCCAGAGATTCAGTGCAGACATCTGAACTTTTATTTTATAGTTCATTTTATCTGAGCTAACATTTCCTTAATGACATTAGTCAATCAGTGAAGCCGCTCTAATTTAGCCTGTAGTGATTTAAAATTCCCAATGGTAGTCTGCACTGCTAGCGTCGGGCTCATAGACTGAAGTTCAACCAGGTAGCAACTAACGGCATCCAAGCAAACATTTGTGAATCGTCGCCTTTAAAGAAAACAGAATAAAACATTGAATAATAACAAGCTCCTTTATATGTTTCTATATATTAGAATTTACCTGAAACAGAAAGTGAGCAAGCCTCAGGTTTTAATGCAATAATGTATCTGCAAGATATGTCAGCTACTTTTAAGTGTTTAACTGTTTATTAGAAAAAATGATTTTTTAAATCTAATGCTTGTGAGTGAGGTATAACAGGAAAACAAATGAATCATTACTATTTCCCTATATTACATATGATAAAACATGGTACAGTTAATAACAAAGTGAATTATTTACTTGACAAATACTCAAATACTTAGATATAAATACAAACAAATGTATACATTACTAATTTATACAGTAACTTTAATATCAAACATTAATAGCAAATAACTATTTTTAATCCCTAAGTTAATATTAATTTATTTTGATTTTAATACCTAGTATCCACATCAATTAATGTTAATTTAGATACTAAAATTAGACAATATTCACTTAAGGTTCTAATAAGCTAGAATACTTAAATTGGCTTACCATAAAACAAAAAAAAAGGAAGACAGAGGTAAATCATGTATTTGAAGAGAAGATATTTGCATGTGTATTTTCCAACATAATTACAGCAATTTATGGTTAGAAAAGACATGAAGACATTGCCTAGTTCTGCTCCTTGTTTCTGAGACAGTATAGTTCTGACTGAAGTTTTTATAGCCTATTGTAAAAATTGCCAACACTAGAGATTTCATAATATATAGGCAACTTTTTCAAGTATATAACAATTCTTTTAACTACAGTTTTTTTTACTAATATCAAATCTAAATTATTTTTTGTTCTGGATTAAGTTGAGTTTTAGTCTTAGAGAGTGATTAATCACCAAACTTTCAAGAACAATTTGTGAAGATTTATATACGTATTTATCTTCTCTTTTCTACAATTCAGAAACCTTTGTGCTTCTAGCTTTTCTTCATGAAACATTTCACTGTATCATTCACAAAACAAAGACTTGATTCTCACTCTTCCCCACTTTTCCCAGATTCTCTCAAATTTGTCTATACTACTTCTTAAAATATATTCCTGAAAAAAATAAAAAATAATCCTGTATTTTTCTCCCAAATTTTCAGTGAAGAAAACTCTTCGTTGAGGCAGTTTAAAGGGACAACCCTAAAAGTTTCTACTAGTTAGTTTAAAACTGGGAGTCTCAGTAATTACTACCTGGAAACAAACACTAAATTCATTACCCCTTCCCACCCCCCTCAAAAAAAAACATGTTGAGAATAGCTCAAGTGCGCTGCTTTAGGATATTTTGTACATTTTACTGTATGCTTCCTTAGGATGTAGCTGCCCCACTTACCTCATAAGTACTCTGCTTGGATCTTGCACATATCCTGACAATAATACGTGAATACACTCTAAAAGGTGTAAAGGCTTTTTCATCCTATTCCAGTATGGGTCCTAAAAAATAAATTCCAAAATATTAAGATACATATTAATGGAAAATAATAAAAAGGGTGTGGGGGGGGCGGAATGAGACACATACAAATGTGCCTGTACAAAGCTTTGGTAGTTGTAACGATAATGTAAAAGAAGTAGGAATTATCTCATATATATATTAAATCCATATTTTGAGTACTATTACAAGGTTTGAGTAGTAAAGCATACATGAGATTAACTCAGTTTTCCTTAAGTCTGCAAAGTAACAGCTTTTAGGAAGTTCTGCATTCCTTACACTGTGAGGGATCTGGATAAAATGAACCAAGTCAATGTTCTTTGTTTTAATTCAGAAAACCTGTTCTACAACCCCAGAGCTTCAAATATTATTTATGCCGATTGCATAACCAAAAGTTAACTATTATTTATGCCTGTTGGATTGATTATATTGATGACAGTGTTATAGCAAATTTGAATCAAGAACAGGAAAGAAATAAAATCAATGTATTCAAAATTTCATGTTCTTTCTGCAATATAACAATTCTAATCATACTTAATACAAAAAAAAAAAAAGCACTAAAAGTCTTTGAGTAAAAAAAGCTATGAAGCTGATACTTATATATATCCCAACTTTACATTTATTTACATTTCCTGCCAAAAGTTCTGATAGTAGTTGAAAATAATTCTCCCCCACCCCCTTTCTTTTTTCTTTCGTTCTGTGTGTGGCTATTTTCCTTACCCGTGCTTTAAACAACTGGTCATATACTTCAAGCAGCCTCGGCAATGGCATTCCAATTTCTTGCATGGTATATGTTACAAAACCTACATCCCAGTTCAAAGCACAGACCTGTTGCTCTAGAAACTGTACTAAAAAATCTGGAGGAAAAATAAAATGGGATATTTAGATTCTAACTTGTTAATAGCAGTCTAGCAAAGAAGGTCATTTGAAAGTGATTTGTTAGCTCCAAGTTTGGTTTTCCATTTTCCACACCTTTGTTGGCACTTTTCACTTGTGAAGTAGATGCAACAGTTTCTCCCAGGCTGCACAGGGGAGAAGATATGCTAAATGTAACTATCTCCAAAGATGATATTAAGCTATCAGTAATGCATGAGAGGGATTACTCAGACACCTAATTACAGTTCTAGTATGGAACTGTTCCGTTAAAAAAAAGTACACTAACTTTTGTTTTGGCACAAAACACAGTATCATTTCTTTGTTAGACTAACCAGCTCTACCTGCAACATTACAGCATCTTTATCACGGTTAAGTGTCAGTAACAATATCTTAGTATTACTACAGTACCAATGTTCTTTTAGAAAATATTTTCCAGATTTTTACGTAATAACATGTTATCAAAATGTTTGAGTATCTCCAAAGCAGAAAGAAGGTCCAAAAGGATACAGATACCTACTAATTCTGGTTTTGAGTGTGCCCCTGCAGGCAGCAGTGGATGATTCAATAGACAACAGATAAATACGTTTGCCTAAAATCTTACTACATGTGTAAAACTGTATTTTTACTTTGTACTTCAATACAAACTTTACTTTGTGATTTGCACAGCTATCACAAAGCAACTGTTGCTGCCTTCTAGGCTTCATTTACTTTCCATTCAAGGTGGATCTGTATATTCTAGCTAAATCCCTAGATAAATTCTAACTGCACCTGTAAAAGCCATAATGATTTTGTAAACACCCAATTATAATACATTTACAAGATTAGAGGCAATTATGAATTCTATTTCTGCTTCTATTTCTGCTTCTGCTTTCCTCTCCTAAGTCCCTTGTCAAAGTCAGTGAGCAAGTTAAAAGAACAATGCTTTTGTTACTAATTTCTTGGACAAAAAGGAAAAGCACTACCCCTCAGGTACCACAAAATCAACTCCATTACTACTGGTGGTTGAAGTAATACGTTGGTCCAGTTATTATAGTGAAAAATTTCACAAGAAACTACAGCAATTATGTAATATCACAAGCACTGGAGGAGATAAAATTATCAATTTTCTTTCCTTTTAGAAGATTTTTACAGATACAGACATTTCTCAGGTTTGAACCTTTTTAAAGATGCTGGAAAGAAATGCAAGACGAGGTCAAGTAACGCATGTATTTATTCACTATGCAAGCTAAACCACTTGCCTAAAGGAAAGTAACGAGGTGTGCCAGCATATATTTTTCCAAGCAAAGCCATCTTTAGACTAAGTGCTTGCATTCTGTCAGCAGGACTGAGAGACACACTGTCACTCAACTCTGAAAGAGAAAAGAAATCATTTAAAAAACAACTTTGAAAAAAAAGTTCCAAATTTACATACAACTAGACTGAGATACTTAAATTTACCAACACCTTAAAAACGTATCCTATATATGTCAGCACTAAGTCAACAGATCAAAGTGAAAATGCAGCCCTTTCTGGTAAGCATGCACATACATTCACAGATTTTTGCTTCCTTGAAGTTCCATGCAAGTAAGTCTACTTAAAAAAAAAAAATCTACAAAAAACTTCAGTAAAATACCATCACCAAAACCATCACCAAAAACTACAACAAAACTATCACCCAAACCTACAACTAAATACGTTTTATCTCAAATCACTGCCAATGTTGTTTGCACACTGGCAATCTTGAGCACAAAACAGAAAAAAGAAACAGGAGGAGAGTGAATCACACGCTCATGATAAAGGTTGAGACAAATTATCACAACTGAGTGGCTAGACTTGTTGAGATGTGCCCAGTAGTCTGCTTCTCTATAAATGGACAAAAATCCTTAAGCTTCTGATGCTATAAAAGCCCTAAACTCCCTTAAGACTCTTTAGTCATTGTCAGGATAGACTTTCTCCTTTAGGCAAACAAACCAAAGGTATAAAATTCAATGAACTGCTCAATTACATCTATCAAATGTTACAGAATATTTCAGAAAAGATGCAACACACCTGAACACCGTTACCAGTAGCAACACATAATCCGTCTTAAAAGCTTTAATTATATTGTTTTCCTATACTTCTATTTTGAACCAGTCTTAGTCCATCTAAACCTACCTTTCTCAATGATTTCTTGCCAGAGAGTTTGCACCAAGATAGGATCAGAATGACCTGCACAGTGTATAATTGCAAGCTTACACTCTGAGAGCTTAAAAGGGTCAGCAAATTCTCCATACAGCTGAAAGAAAAATGACCAGGTTTGGCATTTCAGATAGAATGAAGAATATTTTTTTTTAAATCAATTTTTCTTTACTTTACACATTAGATATCAGACTAGAAATGGTGCACCATAAGTAGCTGTTGTCAAATACTACATGAAAATGATTTTTACTTAATATATTTAGTTTAACTTCTTAAATATAATCCCCATTCTTTATATGAAAATATAATTAATGCTGATAATTTTCTAACATGACAGTCCAATAAATCAAGAAATGTAAGAAGCTTAAGAAAGAAGATCAACACACGGAAGAAATCAAAGTACTGAAGACTGAAGGAATATCAAAGCACAGAAAAAGACAGTCTAGGCTAACATAAACACTCTGAGACCAGGAATGCTAAACAGTCTATCAGTTTTTGTAGTCAACATAAGATCATTCTTTGCACTGCGTGACCCCTTAATACCCCAATGTAATAAATTGTCATTTAATACACAGAAATTTCTAACCACCTTGGTTATATCCATCAGCTCCGCATCAAGCTGGGAGACTGCATCTTGCACTGAAGAATGATGGGAATATTGCCGTTGTAATGTTTCTTGTATTTGAAGCTGAATCCTTGCAACCTTGGGTAAAAACAATTTCAAGCTTGGATTAATTTAATCAAATATTTTAGGAATACACCCAGTATTAACACTACCTTTTTAAAATGTAAATGCATTACTGCCTTACATCCCAGAGTATCAACTGCATAACTTAAAACACTGAAAACTGTTTCTACAGATTTGGTAATAAAAATGCCATGTGCAATGCGTGGACCAAGTACAGTAACAGAGACACAGTATGGCTTAAATAAGTAATTTTTCTTACTTCCATTTTTTCTTCAAGTTCATGTAGGAATTCACCATCTGCGGCTATCGAAGATATGGTAGTGGAACTTTTGGCACTCAAAATAGCACGTGCGATGTATTCAAGACGCTGCTGTAGGGAAATTTCTGTGCTGCAAAACAAATATTTACTGTGCAATATGGGTATCAAGTATAATTATAGAAGAGTTAGTCATACTCTAACTAGACCCTGGAAGTTAGCTAGTATCTTCTCCTGGATTTTACTATGTCATGTGAAACATTGTACTCAAACCATGTAACCCCTTCTTTGTGCATGCAGTCACAGTGAACTTCTCAATCAGCTGCTCTACAGTTACAAAACACTTTATAAAGTTTTGCATCAGAAATGACCACTTCATACACTGTACTTACAACAGGAATTACATTGCAAGCTAATGCATAATACATAAAATAAACATTTCATTTTTTTTTTCAAGAATGCCCCTGGTTGAAAACTAACATATTCCATTCATTCACTTTTTTTTTTTCTTCAGCAAATTCCTTGGGCATAGTCTTTTCTTAAAATATCTATATATTATTATTTTTTTTTTAAGTCACATATAATCCATACCTATGTAGGTCGGCCAATTTAGCCAAGACTCGCGCTGCATTACTAAAATTTCTATTCTTTTCAAAGTATCTCCACAGTAAATCCATATAACGGACTTTGTTTTGGTCAATCTTGGTCATCCGCACAAGATAGGGTTCCAAAAAGGGGGCAGTCACCTACAAAGGTCATAAAGACAACAATTATATGCTTGCTCTCTCATCTCTTTTAAAGCATTATTACAAAAAACTCTTCTAGTCCAGTGGAACCCTCCAAAAAATTATTTCCTTGAACACAGATGAGCTCACCTGTAATAGTTTGTCAGCCAAATCAACTTGTATCAACCAGTTGTAAAGTGCAATACTAAAGAGTTCATCTGTTGAACGTTGAGCTAGCTTTAGCATTTGTTCAAACTAATGGGAAAGAAAGACCAAAACTGTTATTCCAGAAGAGGTTACATTACATCAAGTACTGAATATGTACATGTCCATCTTTAGTTACTTAGTTTCCTGTGGTATATCATCATTTTTATTAACACTCCACAAAGAAGCCAATTCATGACAAACCTTAAACTTATATCTGTTTTGCTAATCTATTCCAAATGTCCTTTTTTTATTTAATTATTTTTTTAAATTTCTACACCACTTCTAATCACACTTTTCTGAGTGTAGTCACTATTTTTTTTTTTTTTTTTTCCAGATTTCTTACATGGTGTCCTGCTTCTTCATTGCTTAGCATGTTGGGGTCAGATGACAGCACTGGAGGACCTGGCTTTTTAGGTACACTGGGAGACTGGGGAGCAGCTTTACTTTGATTCACTAACTCCTGAAGGGTGTCAGTGATACACTTGTAGCTGTTAAGCCTGTAAATAGAGCAAAACAAAAAAGCCTATCAATTTTCATTGTAACTATCTACGAAGTTCTATTTTTTTATTTTATGTTTCAATAGGCATAATTACTAAAAGTAAAAAGGTCAGGTAGTATTGTCAGCTAGTTCATGCTATCTAGTTTATTCACAGTTATCTTTCTAACAAATAATTCTGTAATGTTCAGATCACAATATTTTCTGTGTATTTCAGTTTACCCTCTGTTCCAAATTAAGCTGGTGCCATATAATTATATTCTAGGAAAGTACATTGGGCAAAACCCTCTATTGTGTCTGTTATTCTAAAATGCTTGCCCGTCATTACCCTCCACACCTTCCCCAAAAGGCTACTTTTCTAGTCACTTGAAATCAAGCACCCCATATAAAGCTAACAATGTATCATGAAAACTTGCCTCTCTTGAAAAGCTTGAAGTCCAACAACATCCTCTTCTGGTTCTCCGTTTTTATAGAAATGAAGGCCAAGACCTTGAGGATCTTTCTTCTCAGCAGCAGTAAGAGACAGTTCTACTACTCCCTCATAGAAACGCACTATAAATAAATAAAAATTAAAAACAAACAAACAAAACCCACAAATAACATCGTTCATTATTGTATTAAATTTATGACAAATTTTAAATGACAACAAACATGACTCATTTTATCAAGCAAGAAAAAATAAACCCTATTCACTCTGGTCTGTATCTTATAAAGTTTTATGCCTATTATTATACCTAAATTTGAAATTACATATTTATATAACAAAGGTTGAAATCTTGACTGTTAAGACAGTTATATCTACATTTAAATTATGTACTAGTTTCTGCTACACAAGATATGATTCAGAACCATCTTTCAAAGAGCTCATTTTGTATAAAGACTCACCCCGCAAAATACTATAATTTACCCTCTGCTTACATTCAGCCCAACAACTTTGCTAGAAAGTTTACTACATGTATGGAACAAATTGAAAGTGGAACAGAAGAAGTGGATAGGAATACTTTTATACAGAAGTGTTTATTTTTGTTTACTGGTGAAATCTAGAAAGGCTTTAAACAAGAATAGGTTGATAATATGTTTATTGTGAGAGTTATTAAGAAACTGTTTATGGCAAAACATCACTGTAAGATCAGTTAGAAGTCAGAATACAAAACAAAACAAAAAGATGGCATGAAATGATATAACATAGACTGCTTAACAGAAAAAGATCAGTGATTGCCTCTTACCTTGTCTATATTGTGCACAAACATTAGCAAGGTCTACTTGATTGCTAATCTTTTGGTACTCTTTCAGTGACTCTCTTAGCATCTTCTCTTTTTCCAGTTTGTTTTGAGCCTGTCGAGATCGCTGAAGCAGTTCATTTGCCTACAGATAAATGATGGGAAAATGAAAATTATTCACATCAAATGAGTTAACGGGTTATTATGCCAAGCTTCACAGCTGAAACAATAGAAACATCGTCACAAAAAAAACTCCTTTTGTCAGTTGATAATAGCCATAATGCCTCAACCCATATTCAGGACCTTGTACTTAGATGTGTTGAGCTTCATAAGGTTCACAGGGGCCCATTTCTCAAGACTATCAAGGTCCCTCCAGATAGCATACTTTCCCTTCAGCAAGCTGACCACACCACTTGGCTTGGTGTTGTCAGCAAACATGCTGAGGGTGCACTTGATCCCATGGTGCATTTACACTCTAATGCTGTGTTTTGGTACTATCAAATCTGGAAGTGACCTTACCTTGGAACAGACAGCATCATCAGTGCTATAGAGAAGAGGACAGATATCTTGCAAATGGGAACTGATGCCATCCACAGCAGCATTATCTCTGATATAACAGTTTATAAGAGAAGCAATGAGTGCTCCAGTCAACTCTCTGTCTCCAATTACCAAGTCTTTGAAAGCAGTAATCTTTAGATGTTCTTGAAGTTCCTGAAAACAGACAAAATTTCATTAGCTCAAAGATTTTACTGAAAGTAAAAATCATGAAGTCATTCAGGATGGAAAAGACCTCTAAGATCATCTAGTCCAACCTTTAGCCTAGTACTGACAAGACCACCACTAAATCAAGCTACTAAGTTCTAAATGTACATGTTTCCTGATGACCTCCAGGGATGGTGACTCAACCACTTCCTAGGCAGCCTATTCCAATGCCCCACAACTCTTTCAGTAAAGAAATTTCTCTTAATATCCAACCTAAATCACCCCTGGCACCACTTGTGGCCATTTCTCCTCATCCTTTCACTTGATGCTTGGGAGAAGAGCCTGAGCCCCACCTCCTTTAAAGTAATTGTAAAGTACAGTAAGGTCTCTCCTGAGCCTTCTTTTCTCAAAGCTAAAAAACCCCAGCCCACTCAGCCACTCCTCCTAAAACTTGTTCTCAAGCTTTCTCTTCACCAGCTTTGTTGCCCTTCTTTGGCAACTTGTTGCCCTTCTTTGTTGCCTTTCAATGTCAGCTGTTCTGTGACACATTCTAGACCTCTGCACTCTTAAGTGCAGGGTCTGAAGTCTCTACAACACTTGCTTTCCACCATAAAAAACTCTCTAATAACAGTAAAGCAAACAATTTCGTCTAGGCTGGACAACATTATTCTACTCCGTTCAGTACACATCTTGCAGAATGCGCTCAAAGTTTCAGCCTACCAAATTTTAAAACACACTTAATAAAAATAAAATTAAACCTACTGTTAGTGAAACATCCAGTTAGCTAAAATTGGGTGATGAGGCCAATACTATCAAAAATCTCTTAAAAAGAAACACGTGCAACCTGAATAGAAATCTATATGCAGTTTAAAATTCATAATCTGCCCCACAGTAAGTTAAAGTAATACCCCTTTGAGAGTATTTACATAGCAAAAAGAAATTCAGGCTTATTAAATATGTAACAAAGTCAGATAATTCAGATCATACCTTCTGAAGCTCACCCACAACAACATTAAATTGGTGCTCACACAGCAATTTCCATAAAGCCAGTGCCTGACAGGTTTTGCGAACGAGCTGCTGGATGCCTTGAAGTGAAGTTTTCTCAGTTAACTGTGCCTCAGCTGAAAAAGCAAGAGAATGACAATAAGTAACTATGTCTTACATGTTTGGAATTAGTATGTCAATTTTTGAGGTTTTACAAAAACAGTCTCTTAAATTTCCAATTTTTCTCCTCCTCCATTCTTGATTAATGCTTTTTAGCTCTTTGGAAGAAAGTGCCTTGTTAACATTTCCCCCAAACAAATACCATCTGTTAACCATCTGTTAATATCATCTATTGCGAACTAGGAGTCTTTTCTGAAAAGTATGGCTTCATGTGAGTGCAATGGATTTTCATAATCAGTATCAGGTTTTACACTGATTATTCAAAAATATTTATTATATATTATAATGAATATCAAAGAAATAAAAACATACATATTCTATTCTTGTTGATTACCTGTATTTGCCTTTAAAAAGAACAGTTATAATTACCTCTTTGGTTAACGCCATACATGGTCTTTAAAGCTCAAGTCCGAATGAAATGACTACACTGAAAACTATTAAGATGTATTATATTCACTGAAAGAATATAATGGGCATACTTATTACATGGGTTGAACATAATTGCATTAGTTTATGTCTTTACTTTTCATTGAATCATTGAATGGTTTAGTTTGGAAAGGACCTTAAAGAACAACTCCTAACTCCAACCCTCCCGCCATAGGCAGGGACACCTCCCACCAGATCAGGCTTCCCAAAGCCCCATCCAGCCTGGCCTTGAACACTTCCAGGGATGGGGCATCCACAGCTTCTCTGGGCAGCCTGTGCCTGTGCTTCACTTCCTTCAAAGGCAAGAATTTCTTCCTAATGTCTAATCTAAATCTGCCCTCTTTTAGTTTAAAGCCATACCCTCTTGTCCTGTCACTCCACTCCCTGACAAAGAGTCCCTCCCCAGCTTTCCTGCAGGCCCCCTTTAGGTACTGGAAGGCTGCAATGAGGTCCCTCCAGAGTCTTCTCTTCTCCAGGCTGAACAACCCCAACTCCCTCAGCCTGTCTTCATAGGAAAGGTTCTACAGCCCTTCAACATCCAGATGCACAATTCCCTTGTGCTTCTAATTTAAAAGTAATTGCATACCATGATATTTCCTCTGGAGTTCTTGTTGCACTTGCTGAGAGCTTCCACCATCAGGCCTCATGAAACCCAGGAGCCTCTGTTGGAGATTAGCTGGTGTGCTGAAACTGCAATTCCAAAATAGAGATGCTAATTTGATGACAAATACTGAATATTTTGAAGATGAAATTCAACACATTGTTTTTAGCATCTAAATAGTTGAAGCTGAAGACCATATAGACTTCAACTCAAAGAACAGATGTGCATGGATTAATTTTCAAGAGCTGGACGTTAAATATGACTAGCATAACGCACAGAATAGTACCTTGGGTTTCCAAGAGCTCCTACTGTAGCAAACTGAGAATTCCTATCCAGAAATTCTTGTAAACCTTTGAGTTCTTGTAGTACACATTCCAGCACATGGGATGGAACACTGCTTTCTAACTGCAACAGACAGCAATTTTCATTACAGAAGGCTTAGACATTCCAATACATTTTTCCAAAAGTTTACAATTTTAAGCTAAAGCCACTAAAAGGACAAATGTAAAGAGGGTGCAACAAATAAGCTGCAAAATAGTAATGCTATCACTATAACACCATATCAATTATACCACACTTCTTAAGGAGGGGTGGAAAGTGTGAAAAGGAAGTAGTCTACCTAAGACATACACTATTAGACGCTACTTTCTTTGACTCTCTGATAGCCAAATCAGCTGTGTTTTACCATTTCCAACTCTGAATTACAATGACTGAACATCACTAATACAAAGTGTAACTGCCAGGGTATTCCTGAGTCTCCCAGTTGCCTTGTAACTGGAGGAGGAAGGTATATGTAGCAGTTAATTTTGCATTGCTGAAATTACTCAGTTCAGGATTATATTAACATTCAAAGTCAGAAAACATTGTTTTGATCATGAACAAGAAGTGAAATGCAAAGATGTTAGAAAGATGCTGGAAAACTGTCTTATGTCTTTATATAACTGCAATGTTTATTCTAATCCACCAAATCATTACTTTTCAGGCTTTGTCTGAGTGAGGTATGCAGAAATAAAGTTAGTGAAACCACTAAACACAGAAGAAACTGGCCAGTGACAACTGATAACAGATAACATTCAAAATAATAACTTAAAAAGATTTTAATTTACAACTACTCCATAGCTAAGCACTTAAATATAATAAAAAAACACATTACAATGGTAATTATGGGTTGATTTTTTTTTTCCTGATCAGTTTATAATTGGGAACACATGTATAAAAGGCTTCACAGATATTCTACAAGGAACTTTTAAAGATATAACAAACTTTTACATACTGCAACAACTTCTCGATTGCCACTTTTGAAAACTCGCTCCACCACTATACTGCCATCCCAAATATTTCTGCAATATAAACCAGAATTATGTTAAAAGCCACAGGTACCACAAGTTTCCATTTTCTACATATAATTCCTTAAAGAAATAGGAATTCAAGGTCAACGATTCAAGGTCTAATAAAGATCTGGATGAAAACTAAACATTCAAAAAACCCAACAAAAAATAGCAACGCATGATGGCATTGTATGTTTCTGCATAGCACATGTATAGACAATTAAAAAATTTCAAACTTTAAATCTTAAATCTAATGAGGGTTGATGCTCTCAAAAAATTTATAGATGGGTCAATATTATTCTCTGGAAATATAATGTAGGCAAACAAGTGCCATAAACAAATAACAAATGTCATAACAAATCTTTCCCACCCAGCAAAGGGGGAAAACCAACATAAGAAGAGCTCTGTTCTTGGTTGGAGAATTTAGAAACACATGACCGAACATCCACATAACAGAATCTTCTTTAGTCTGGCTTTGTCATTCTGATTTTAACACTGTTTTTTAAAGCTTTCTAACAGAAAAGACTTCAAGCTAGGATTTTGATCCTGCAAGTCCTGCATTTCTGCAGGACTCATAGGACTAAAAAAAAAACACCATAAGTTCTCAGAGTTGTGCATATTGCAAGATCAACGTCTAAGCAACTTTCCTGTCCTAACCATTCACTGAATGTAGAATTATTAATAGAGCTGTAAAAAGAATCTGCTATATCAACAGGTGCTTAGAAATCTCAAAATAAATGTACTTTACTAGTCTTATCTTTACATACTATTAAGATAGAATCCATCACCTACAAGTGTTACAGGACAGAAAAATTATGAAATGAATTGTGTGATGGTTTTACATGAACACCTCACCCTATAATCCGAGCAAAGTATATGCAGATGCCATTGTGTCTTCCAGAAAATACTATCTCCGGACCCATCATACCGCTAACAGATGCACCAGGGTGAGACATGGAATTCCCAGAAGGAAAGATGGGGGTTGACATACGAGGAGACTGTAAAGCTAGGATAAAGGTAGGCAAATATTACTCCATTTATTTTGGATGAAAATAAAGAAGAAAAAGCATAGTTGAAAAAAATCCTCCATTCCTCCATCAGAGAAAGAGTAGTTACCTTGCCCATGTGTTGTCAAAAAGCTAGGATTAGGATATGGAGTATCAACAGTCAACTGGGAAACTAAAAAAGAAAAGAAGTTAAGTTTGTGGGTTTTTTTTTTGAAATATACAATCCACAGAAACCCTATGCAAAAGCAGCGAAGTTGTTAAACCGTGTACTTTAAAGTTAGAAAACATGGCCTTTACAAATTCAAACAGCTTTTAATTACAGGTAAATAAAAAATTGCATTAATTTTTGTTGGACACAGCACTCTGTAAGTTAACCAAACAGGTATGATTCTTTCAACAGCAGTTATTAAGCATTTTTGCTTTCAGCATTCATGTATTATTTGTTTCATACCATCAGTTCTCTGCACTGATTATCCACATGTTTTTTCTTGTTCCTCGTCTTCTGACTGCTCCTGTTCCTGATATAAGCACCTACTCTCAAAGCATTCACTTTGAGTCATTTAGATCATTTCAAAGAATACCAGTTTTAACTTTGAAACACTAAACTGAAAGAAGCTGTTATTACTTTTACATCTTATGTGTTGCTGCTGGACACACACTACAGCAACACTACTTGGGACACTCAGTTTGAGACGTCCTGAGTCTGTTTTTCCCCAAGTGAGCATGGACTCATATTCAGTTGAGGATTTTCAACTCTTCTGCAAATTAACACTTGACTTAAGACTACGAAGTATGATGAGCACGTGTGGTCACCTACAAAAATGTCCATGGGCCAGCAGCATGTAAGATGACATAGCATAGAAAGGGCAACAAAACTCTCACCCTGAAAAACTGGTTTGTAGCAAAGTATCAGTCCTTCTTGCCTAATTCACTACAGTTCTCTCAACTTTGCAACATACTACAGTGCAAAAAATAAAGTCTTTCACTGACTAGTCCCAGTTCTGAAAGCACATTCTCCTGTGTGCCAAGCAAAGCATAATCTTGCAAGAAAAGTAGCATGCAAATGCCTGACTAGACTTTCCAAGAGGGAGAACATAAGGTGCCTGGCCTTGTAACACTAACATTATCTTAATGCAGTTTCACATGCAAAGTTTCAAGGTGTTTTCAAAATATTCTGTCAGCACTGTTCTGACCCACCGCATACATGACATTTCTCTACCCTGTGAACAAATAGAGTGAGCACTGGCAGAAGAACGGTGCCGTCTTCCACATGGACCTGTCACTGAAGCAAAATAAAAAAAAGCACTTTGACACTACTTTTCAAAAGGGTATATATGACTGCCAATTATTAAAAACAAACATTTAGACTTGGGAAAAATACATTTACTTCCTAGAAGAGTAAATTTCAGTGATTACAGAGCTTTCTAGCATTTCCCACAGGTCCTTCTTTCGCCCTCATTCTGCTCCTAGCACCTGTCCTCTCCGTACCTGCTGTCTTCTTTAAGTCCTATTTAATTCTACATTCTTATACCTTACCTCTCCTCCTGCCCACATTGCAATTATGCCACACTATCAGGCTCAAAAATGATGTAATTGATGTGCTATAGATAGCCACTATTCTTACCATGTCAATCATAGCTAAGAATTCTCAATGAGAATCAACTAAAACTTTATCTAAAACAGCACACATTTCTCAATATGTTCAAATTTGGATATAGGTCAAAACCAGGACTAAAACTGAATTTCTTTGCATTCCATGCAATCAAGTTTTTTCCTAAACCTGTGCCTTGTGTCAGATAAGCTTAAAGGATCTTGGAAATTAACTAAGTAATCCCTCATAAAAAAAAAAATAAAAAATCAGTCGTTTAATCAGAGTTCCAAATATATCATTAATTGCTTTAAAAAAAAACACACACAACTCTTATGATCTGGAATTAAATGAGTTAACAGGTTAGCAGGCAACTTCTTTAAGCAATTGTAGAAGACTGGACAAAATCTAAGTGGATACAGATAATATGGAAGGGACTATAATAAGTATGACGTTTAAGGAAGACTAGGTACTATTCTCATTTTTATGTGGCACTGATGACCTGAGCAGAAACCAAGTGCTGAAGCTTGAGCTTTTACAGGGAGAAATCACACAAATGACTAATTTGTAATGACACTGCAAGGTACTCTGATACAGCCACATAAACAAGTAATCTTGAACACAGGTACTTTTAGGAAGACAAAATGCAACATATTTAAAGGAAAAAAACAAAACTTGTCCAAAACCATGAAATGGTTGCTACTCACCAGCAGAAATGGGAGAACCTAAAATAGGTCCAACATTGCTTGGAGGAGGCAGAGCTGATGGAAATCTCATTTGTGCCTCTCCACCATACCTAAAGTTTATATGCAAAGAAAAAGATTCCTCACACTTCATGCACACTCCATTTAATTTTCATATCTTGGGAAATTAACTGCAATTTTGGGGTTCTTTTAAAACGAAGAACAAAATATCAGCACAACTTTTCAGAAATATCTGTGACTGTGAGATACTTATTTTGGCACATAAAAAGAAAACTAACTGAAATAATGTTATATGAAAGGCATTAACATATGGAACCGCAAAGTTAAATGAACAATTAAGTCATATTCTTCATGGATGTTTTAAGTTTTATGGTCATATGATCAGAGATCAAAGAGGAATTTATCACTCCTCAAAAAAGGCGTATGTTTTAGTATCTTTTTAAGGTTGCCTATACATGAAAATTGGAAGAAAACAGTTGAGATGGCCCAAGCTCATCTTTCTATGGTCCAAAAGTAATTTCTGTCCATCTCTCTCCTACAATGCTACATGAGCCCTAATAGGCTACAAACTATTTTCCCTCAGGCAATTATTCATGACACCTCCTTAAATGAAGGGCAAGCCTCACTTAACAGCCCTAGCCTTTTTTCAGCACTTGAAACTTTGCGCTATGGCAAAGCAACAGAAGTATCAGCTTGCCAACACATCTTCAAAGCCACAAGAACTAATTTTACAATACTATCCCAATTCTTGGACACTTCATATGAGTTTCCCAGGATGTAATATACTTTAAGAAGTGATCAAATACCCTCCCCAGTTCTGTACTGAAAGAAATACAGCTACACAAGTCATACATATCATTAGAACTCATAAAGAACAAAAATACCTAGCTGCTAGTGGGAGAACATTCACCACAAGACAATCAGCTATACAACCTCCAATCCTCACCTACACTGATAAAACAGTTCAAAAGGTAACTTGAAATAACCTAGACATAAGAATTCTTAAATTTACTACATAGTAAGTGCCAGGATGCATAAGAAACACTATATTACAAATAATTTACCTTTACCGCCTTCTATTTCAAAGTTACAAACTACTTTTTCAGTACAGTACAATCATACTACCACGTATTTGATTTGCTAAGATTGCCTATTGATTCTGCAGTCATCAAGTAAACTACCTTTTAGGTTATCTGGTAAAATGAACATTAGTTCTCATGTTGTATTTAATCTTAAGCATGTTGTATTTTATCTCATATTCAAATGACGGCTTTGGGATTTGTCTGTTTTTTTTCCAACTGAGTTGGTGTGATTAAATATAATATCTCTCTCTAGACACACTGCTTCAACAAACTAGGATACTCTGAAGTACAGATAAGTGAACTTCAAGCAGATTAAACTACATTTTGAATAACTTCTGTACATGAAAGCATCCAGGAGGGGAACTAACCAGAAGTGCTGACTACAAGAAGCTTCCTTTGCTGGCAAGACCTAATTAGTGCAAAAGTGTATTCTGCCAAGTTTAATAGTCTATGTTCATTTTAAAACAATGCTTACTCAGGCAGCACGTTAAAAAGACTATAGGATTCTTTAGTGGCTGAGCATACTGTTCAAAACAACATACACACCATTTGAAACTTACCTGAAGAATGCTCGTGTAGCCCAGGCAGATACTTCTCTATCACATGCAGCATTAGAACAGGCCAAGATAAGGCAAGTGGCACAGGCCTGATCCTCCTAGAGCATATCATGTTGTCAGTGTGGCAGCTTTTATTAAGTTGATAAGAATTGTAAACATGTTCTGTTGATCAGTAACTAAACATGAAATAGGCAAGGAAACCAGCTCTTTCCAATTATAGAAAGGAAGTGAATTAAATTGAGACATCTCACTGTAGCAGGATAAACTTCTGTTATATACAGCTTTTGCAAGCTCAATATGGTTACTGGTAGGAAAAAATCTCCATGTCTATCACCTAATTATGAGTAAGAGCTATGAAATTTCTATAGACACATAAATTAAGATTGCTTGAAGAAAAACATCTATACAAGCAATAATGGTTGGCGTATCCTAATGGACTATTAAAATATCACTTATTATATCTTACATCAAAGCACAAGACAATAGATTACAGTGAACATTCACTACAGATTCTATCAGTACTAGTAAGATTAAATTAATAATCAACTATAGCTTCCTTCCTGCTTGTTATTTATCCTAAGCAAAAAGTAGACCAATCCTAGAGTTATATTGACCTTCAAAATATAAAAACCTCTATGGTTTTTATATAGTGGTAGGAATTTATATAGTGGTATGGTTTTAAATAGTGGTAGGAATTCAGATTTTTTTAAAGAAAACTATCTCCCCCCTGGTTTTAGCTTGACTCCTTTCTTAAACTAAAAACTGCGTTATACTCCTGTATAGAAGAATTTCAGGGAAAGTGATCTACACTTCAATTTTTACATATCATAAAACAAGGAATTATATCTCAGTACACAATCTTGGTTTATGCAGACAATACAGAAGTAAAAGCTAATACCTGAAACAAATGAAAAATTAACTAGAATTTTGTAGTAACGACAATAAAAAAAGACACGTGCTACAAAAGGCAATTAAATTTCCAGTAAGGCCAGTTAAGTATTACAAATCTTGTTTTTCATAACAAGTTAAATAGACTTACCTGATGCAACTTGAAAAATCTCTCAATCTCTTCTCCATCTCCACCTATATTGCTAACAAGAAGATGCCGCAGCTGGTCAACAGGTCTGAGTTTATGAAACATAAAGCTCCCCTAAAAATTACCCAGAATAATACAAAGTTAGAATAAGGTTACTTTACTGGTCATACCAACACCCTTCCCAACAATCTTTAACTTTACTGCTCTCCAAGTTTTCCTTAATTACACTGTTGGATCAAAGTGTAACATGAATGGTAGCTAAAGCCTAGTTCCCATTCAAATGCAAAAATTCTCTAGCAAGGCAAAAAAAAAAAACAAACTGCAATGGCTGTATACCCTCCAGAAACAGAGCTGGTTTTGCTCTTCTTCACCTAATATGAAGCACACAATACAAACATAAAGCCTTTCGTTCTCTTTATACACTTGCTCTATGTATCTCATAAATCTTCAGAATTGTCTGGAAGAAAATTGGGACCAAAAACATGGTAAGACTATTTTGCCTGCAACCATACTAACTGGAGAGGGTCTGACTAGCTACCATTAAATAAATGTAAGTTGAATCTAAAGGTTGCAAAACATTAATGATTTATTAAACATCTTTTAATTCCTTATTTGTTAAGACAGTAAGTACCCTAAAATATTACTAAATGTAATAAGAAACAGGAAGCTTTATTTAAAAAAAAAAAAAAAAAAAACAAATAAAAACAATCAAAAAACTTCTCTGAACTTCTATGACAAATAAAAATTCTTTGTTCAGATTTCAGTTGCTAATTGTATTTACTCAAACCGTACTTTCCAGACAGCCCATTTCTGTTTCAATTTTATACAACCATGAATTTGAACAAGGTTAAAAGAATGTTTCACATGACCTGTATCTACAAGGGTTCTGTCTCCTCAGACCAACAGAAGTGATTAATGCATTGTACAAGAGAAGCTGTCTCAATAGTTTTGAGTCAATTTATAATATGTACTGACAGTTTCAGCAATATTCCTCTTTTACGTTCAGAATAAAATAATAAAAATTCATTCAAAATTAATGAACTATGAATAAACATTTACAGATTTGCTTCAGTCTTGCAGCTTTATATTTATTTTTTTGATTTCCTATATTAAGAGGAGCAATACTCACCTGGGCTGAAAGCAGAACAAACTTCTTAGGTGGCAGCATGTGTTGCTGCACAACAACAGGGGAATCAGTTATTGGAACAATATCTTTATTGAGAGGTGTCACAATCTTCTGACCTTTAAATTCATCAATAGCAGAGAGAGCCCAGGAATGCCCATCAACACGGGTGGTCATCTGAACAACAGGTAAACAACATCCGAAGTTTGATAACAGACATGGATTTTGTACATTGTGCAGATATTTTACTATTTAAAATTACACAGGCAAGAAACTATTCTTGACACAAGAAATCTCAGAGGAAATGAGAAAGTTCTTGCATCATCTAGCAAACTATCAGCAAATTTCCAGCTATAAATTGCTTCTTTTGTGGGACAGGGACAGTGTTTTCTAAGGGTAAAAAAAACACATACAGTGTTTTTAGTGCTGCTACCATATAAACAATCTGCTGAACATATCAGAATCAAATACCAAAGTTACTAAGAATTTTATTTATTTTTTAAGGAAACCAAACATACTGCTCCTGATCATAAGGGTTTGGGAGATTTTTCACAGTTGGCAGCAGCTCTGTAAAGATGCCATATGGTAGGGAAGATGCTCCTGAAAACTCTATACACAAATGAGGAAAAACTGCTGTTCAATAACACGTTGCAAATTTTTTGGAGGAAACCTCATGTCTGTAACTTTAAAATGCCTTGGAAAAACAGAGAAGTCAGCACATGGAATATTTATGTGTATTGTTTTTGTAGAGAAGGGAGCTGCAGCAATGATAAAACTTCTTGGTAACTGTTATTAAAACAGCAGATAAAACAAAACCTGACTTTGAAACCGTTATGCTCATGCAGCTTCCCCATTCACTCAGATTCTACCATTGCCCCATACTCTTTTTGGACATACTAAAAAGCAGCAGAAGAGTCAAGTCTTGCTTCAGTGCTGAAGCACATGCGGTGTTCTCTCTGATGTGATGCATAAGGCAACTAAACCTAGTTCCTCTTACAAACTACTATAACAACTAGGGAAAAAAAAAAAAGGAGGAAAAAAGGAGTGAAATAATGAAGAGATTGATCAGAAATTGATTTTGCCTGAAAATTAATGAAGATATGACATAACTATTCAAGTAAAGAATTCCAGTATCCAATTCCAGTATCTCTACCATCTGTATTTTAGACAAATTTCCTTGCCAAATTGTATCCTTGTCAATGAACACCACTTTGCACTGGGGATCGTGCCTTGTACCTAACTGTATGCAGCATGCAGCATGCCACAGACAGCAATATGACAGAACTTGGAATTCCTACTAAGACACCAGTTTCAATTTACTCTCTGACGTGCCCACTAAACTTTTTTTTTTTTTTTTTTTTTTTAAATTTAAAGCTTATTGATTAGTAGCTTTGTAAGTGTTTCTAAACTTCTCATTTAAGTTTTTCAGCAACCTACTCATTTCTTGCAGATAGTGTTACTCAAATATCTGTTCTCAGGATGAAAAAAAAAATCTAAAATCCATCAAAATTACATGAAAGTTTACTTTAGTACCTGTGTTTCCATCATTGGCTTTTGAAAAGGGAAAGAATCATGATTGATACACCACAGGATGTCATTATCCTCATTTTCTGAAGCTACCATCAGCAGGACACCTAGCAAGAACAGGGATATTAAGATTGTATTAATCATGTATCGCACCTACCAATATATACCAAAATATACCACTCTCATTAATTTCGTATTTACCTAAAATCAATCTTGAAGTCCAAACCACACAATCTGAACAGCAGATAATATCTCTTGGTTTTCTGTATCATAGGGTTATTAGTAGGCAACTATCAACAGCATCTTACCTTTTAATCTGAAAGCTACACACAGAAATGAGCCTACAGTACACAGAAAATGCCTTATAAAAATGAGATGTTTAAAGAGAACCTAGATTGAAAACCATTTGGAAACTACTTCACATATAAAATCAATATGCTTGACTGAAAGGGTCAGCAACACCACGGTGTGTCCTCCCATTCCTTCAAATTACCTGATATAAGATAGTGTGATAGTGGCTGTCACACACACACACAAATACTAATAAAAAAATCTACTGTTCTTCTGAGCTGTGTTCCACTGCTTACCTTTGCTATAAAGAGCTCTGTGAACCTTTGAGGGCTTCTCCACATTAGAAGATGCTGAAAATCCAGGTGGCAAACGGACATGAACTAATGTTAACATAGAGGGACGAGCTGTTGGATGCTTAAATTGTGAAGTACTAAAATACAGTCGAACACCTAAACATAAAGGAAAAAAAGGTCAATTACATGCCATCTAATATAACTATGACTAAAGTGTTGTTGCTGCTGCTAATTGACAGAAAGCTAGTTTCAGACTCAGAAGAAATTCTGCACAGATGCTACTACATTTCTTGCTAAAATATAAGAGGATAAAGATTTTTAATCTAGCTCTACCACTACTTTCCTGAATACTTGTCACACCACTTTCTGCTGGTTTTATTATAAACTACAGATAATAATTTGCATGACCAAATTATACTTGCATCAAATGTCAAAACAATTTGGTTACGTTAAACAACATACCAGAATGAAATAAATGTTTCCAAAATTTGTATTATGTTGTTGTAGTTTAACCTGGCAGGCAGCTAATCATTACATAGCCTTTTGCTCACTTTCCCTCCCTCCCAGCAGGATGGGGGAGTCAACCAGGAAAAAAATTAATAAAAAAGGTAAAACTTATGGATTGAGATAATGACAGTTTAATAGGATAGAAAAGGAAGAGAAAATGCTAATTGTGAAATGAATATAGAAAACACATGATGCGTAGTTCAATTGCTCACCACCTGCTGCCAAAACCTGGGCAGTGGGTCCCCTGCCCCAGCCACCCCCTCCCCACACAGTTTTAGTGTTCAACATGACACTATATGGTATGGAATATCCCTTCGGCCAGCTGGGACCAGCTGTCCTGATTCTGTCCCCTCCCAGCTTCTTATGCTCCCCCAGCCTATTCACTGGCAGGGCAGTAAGTGAAGCTGAAGAGTCCATGACTCGGTATAAGCATTACTGAGCAACACCTAACAAACTGTCATTATCAGTGTTATTCTCATCCAAAATACAAAACAGAGCACCATACCAGCCACTAGGAAGAAAATTAACTAACCCAGCTGAAACCAGAACATACTTAAAAGGGAAAATGTCTGCCAATTTTGTTGTTGTCATGCAGATGCCGTTTATCTGTTAAAAAGGGGGGTAAATCACATTTCTTTCTTACCTGCATGTGTGATTGCCAGCAGTTGACAGTCTATGGATTCAGAATTTTCAATCACTGCTATTTGAATAATAGGTTTAAATACAGAACGATCTATTGTTCTAGAAAACAAAAAAATACTTGTACTCTCAATCCAAAAACCAAGTAAAACCACTTTATTCAAAAAATATACCACTACATTATTGACCTTAAATAAAATCTTTTTACTTTATACCTATCATACATTTACCTGGCAATGCTCCCAGCAGCAGAAACTATGGCATTTTGTGAAAGAGAAGTAACCCTGGTCATTCCTTGACCATCTTGACCCAAGTCGTAAACCTGCAATTTAATAATCCAGCTTAGAGATTTAAAATTGCATTACTTCATACAGCCTCATCTATTATGCAGCAACTCAAACACTACTTTCACACCATCATCATGTTTCTATATGGCTGAAGGGAAGATCAAAAGGCTACTGTTTCCTCAGAAGAAATTATTTTAGGTCTTGGGTAAACACTTTTTTTTCACAAAGATGAAGTGTAATAATATCCTGACACAACTATAGAGAGTTTCTAGGTACTGAAGAAAACTTAAAATATTTGTATGCACATTAGTAACGTCGCAAAAAGTTATTAAGAATAAGTAACATACCTGCAGTACTCCTTTTTCTGAACGGGTGTATAAGATATTTCGCGAGTTGTCAATGGCAATTTGAACTACAGGATCTTGGGAGGGGGAAAAGAAAAAGGAGAAGTACCAAATTAACAATGGAATCAGTGAAAAAAGGTTTAAGTCAGAATATCACTAAAATAACTGCAAGTCAACAAAAAATGCGGGAGCCCCAGAGAACTCTTAGGGGAAATGATATAAAAGAGCAAACAATTTCACACAACGATTAGTAAACTAAAAGAAAATTGAACAAAAAAAGTGTAATTATTTCAAGTTTACATGAAATTATTGGGTACGTATTTTGCATCAGTACTTACCATCCTCTGAGAACGTGAACTGTAGCAACGAAGGAATAAGGAAAGACAGTGTGCTCTTTGAATGATTAATTTTCCTACATCGCTGGCTAAACCAACCTGCCTCAGCCTACAATTCAAAACAGACACGTTGTTGAAAAAAAGCATAACAAAAACCAAGCCAAACTATTAATTAAAACAAAGTCATTAACAGTACAATTATGAAAACAAGTAAAAATCTAAATGCCTGCGTGTAACCCATAATTACCTGGTAAGCTACTTCATACAAGCAGCCATCCTTTCCAGCCAAAAAAATACGTCCATTATCAGTGGATGTTATTGCCAGAATGTAAGTATTGTCAGTAGGGAGTGAATAGAGAGGGTCCGGTAGCAGCTGCATTCCTCCAGACATACTGTCATTGAGTGACCCAGTACCTTAAATAAAAAAAATAAATAAAACTCTTCAGATTTTAAGCTCTAGAAACGTTACAGATTTATAAACATTATTGGATTGTGATCAGAAGCATTTCAGAAAACATGAAAAATTACAGATTTTATAGTTACTAAAAAAGATCTGGAAATGCTATTTTTATAAGTGAACTGCAGAGTAATCAATCTTCTGTTTTTTAAAGAAATAAAGCAAATACACTCTATAGATTTCAAAATACAGTAGTACAATATTTTCATAATATTTTTTGTACGTTTGTCATATTTTCTGAGTTTTCTTCTCTAAAACCCAATAATTCTAAAACTAATTTCTGCATTTCTCTTTCACAGCATGATAACTGATAATATAAAAAGAGAACAAAACGATTCTCTCTTTTTTTTAAAACAATTCTATATTGTTTCCTCTTAATATATATGGAATGAAAAACTTGGTACCAGGTTACTGTTTTCTGGGATTAGAATATAAATGCCAACCAGGTTAACAAACTACATTCATCATCTGTTATCTAGATTCATGCCCATCTCTTCCATCCCTCTTGAACACGTGGTATAATTAACAGGAGTATCTGTTTCAAAAGTTCTTTTTATGTTAAACAAGTGAATACTATTACTCATCCCTCCTATGGGAGTTCTGGATACAGCAGGTGCACACCCTAAGAAAAAGGAACTATTTACCACGTTTCTAACATGATTTAAAAACTGGCAAGCACATGTTCTTGTTTTTCTTTCTTTCCTTTTTTTTTTAAAGTAACTATTAATGAGCCACTGTATATTTATAGAGTTGTTAATTCACAACTGAGAATATTACCCTAATATGTTCTTTAATTTACCTAAATGGAAGAGAAAAAAAGAGAGAACTACCTGCTTGTATATTAGAGCAACTAAGCCCTAAAATCACAATATCCACAGGAGTTGCCAGAACAAGTAAGTGTCGTACATGAGGCTGGAATATACCTAAAGTGTGAAAGAAAAATAGATTTTAGTTTGCAGTCGACTCTCAGACTCACAATGACTGTATCCACTGTATGCATGAGGTTGATACAACGAATGGTTAGAGGGAACAGTCATATTTAAGACCTAAGAAACTGTGAAACAAAACAGTATCAGTCAGCAGTTCAGTTTAAAGATCATGAAATAGCAGAATTTAAAAATGACATTTTATTCTTTTTTAATTTTTTATTTTTCTTTTACATTCAATCTTACAACTGTTGTAACTTAGACTTGATGTCATCTAAGCAGTATCTATGAAAAGAACCACATGTGCTAGAAATCAAGATCTCAAGGAAGTTGTCACTTGAATGGGACAACTTATAAACAGTACAAATGTTAGAGTATGATGTTAGTATGTGCTTGCAAAAAACACAGGCAAAGAGTAAATGATTGTTAAGCTAAACATTATCTTTAGCTTGTAATTCAATTTTGTGATGTTACTAAAAAACAAACCGAAACATCTTGCATATATACATAGATGTAAAGCACAGATTTTTACGTATACAGATGTAAAAAACATACAGAAAATTCATTAACTGTCTAGTCATGGTCACTGCTTACCTCCCTTTGGCTTTACGAGACCCACAGCAAGGATAGTTTCACTGAGGCCATCAAAATAAGCTAGATCTCCCCTGTCAACAAACAAGGAAAAAAACCTGCATCAGACTTGTTACTTGTATCACATAATTACAAAATAGAACAAATCAGATAGTGTAGATTTAAAAAATATTAATCGTTATTGTAATACTGTGAATATGTAGTAGAACATGCTGAAGCCACCTACACCTTTTGATTTGGGTGAAAACACGTCCAGCTGAATGGAACGACAGAGCCGTAGCTGAGTTTCAAATCTGAAACTAAACTGTAGTATTTTGTATTTTTGCATTTTGTTAATCCATGCATTCGACTCTAAATTACACAAAGCATTACCTACAACGCCAATTAACATCTAGAGGGAGGAACATACATTACACCTTTTTCTCATGAAAAAATATCTAATGCAAAAATAAAAAAATTAGACGTCCTCCATAGTACCTTACCTTTAACGCTATTATGTGTGGCATTATCTGGTGAATGTATCTAATTAATGTATTTTAAACTTTACGACACAATGTAAATATATGGAGCGGTGCTACGTGAGGAGCACTCTTAACTTTAATCTTAAGAAATTCAACAAATTCTATAAAACAATTCCTACGAAAATTCTTACAAAAATGTAATTCTTAAAAAAACCAGAATTAGACAAATAAAGAAACAAACCTGGAAATTATAAATTGCCATTTGAAAAGATGATGAAATTATTTTCAGTTTTATGCATCCTTTAGACAGCAAAGCTTCAATCATAATATTTTTAAAATAGTTAGCGTATATAGCCAAGGTACTAAGGTCATATTATTTATCATTGTGGAAATGACTGGCTGCTGTACATCTATCAGTGTACTTACCAAATCTACTTAGGTTAGTTAGGCAATTAGTGTATAACTGCTCTGGGGGGACATAATGAAAACCCTAGTCATAATACAGCAATAACTTCAGGACATCAGGTACGTCAAATCCTAAGCAAATGCAATTTCTTTTCTTTTGTGTCTAGATAGTTTGGGAGCACTATTACTAACTCTTAAAACTCCTTAAACACTTATTAATGAAAAGTTTTAGTAAACCTAAAATGAATCAAGATAACTTCATCTGAATAGCACTCCTCTGTGTTACAAATAAACAATTTCGGACTGCTACAATTACTTAAGTCCAATATAATACCATCAGGAATGTGTTTGTACATACCCATCTTCATAGTTCCACATAAAAATGTCACTGTCAATGGTTAGCCACGCTCTGCTGATTTCTGGAAATACTCCCATCATACAATTGCATTGCATATCTGAAGCATTCCTGATGTAAGGACTAAATGCATTTTGACCAGCAAAGGCAAAATCTCCCTTAAACATTTTAAAAAATTATTGCTTTACATACAGAAGCACACGAACTCTATAGCATAAACATCTGAAGTTCCCATTTGAAGTCCCTCATACAGGAACTAATTCCACCAGCACCCCTATATAAAGTGAATTACTGGACCGTTAGAAAGGGAACATAAACAACACCAACGTTCATGGCTAGGAGTCTTACAGAACTTTTGGGGAAAAATGATTATGAGAGAGAAGTTTGTTTCTATTATTATTACATACACAACCTAACACATTATTTTTCATCAGGATACGTCCAAACTGCTCCACTAGCTCTGGAGGAAGCGGGACTCTGCGGACTGAGCTGATCTCTGGAAGATTAGGTATTGACAGCAGACCTGGACCTTGCAAAGGATAATCCATATCTGTCATACCAGAAACGGTGGGGCTACCTGCAATTAAGAACAACAGCATATGCAAAAAAATTAGACTTCCTAAAAAGAATTAGAGGCATAAGAAAAAAAATCTTTTTCTATCTTTTCATGGTATTTTCCCCTACTCAGAAAACAGATCTCCAAACAGATTTGCAAACAAACTCTTAAAATAAGTCATCTCACCCCCAGCCTATTCTTTTACCCCATTTTCTCCATGGGACTCGGGCAGCCTTTTTTCTAATGTATGGCCAGGCATTAAATACCTAACGTGACGAAGCCAGGAGCAGGCTTACTGAGAAAACCTGATTTGCATTCACAGAATCAATTTTAAATCCCCATGCTCCCACGTTACTTTCTGGGATGCCACTGCAGAATGACACAGTTCGACCACGGCTGGGATGGTGTTGTAACAGAAAACAGCCCGTTTATCTGGAGGCATGTGCTGGCAGCACACCGACCAGGCCGCCCGGAGCTCCAACCCTCCCTTCACAGCCCCCCGGCCGCACAGCTCGGGCTGCTCGCAGCCCCCGGGAGGACAAAAGGCGTGCTTGGGAAGCGCCATCCCCACGCTACACGTGGCGCAGCGCTCCCGATCCACGGAAGCGTTCCGGGGCAGCACTGCGGAGCTTTCCCCGCTGCCCGCGGCTCTGAGGGCGGCGCTGGGCGCCTTGTGGCCCCGCAGCACGGAGCGGGAAACCGGCGCGGCCGAGGTGCCAGCCCCGGGCCCGCTCCCCGCGGCCAGCGAACCGCTCCCCCGACACCTCCCCGCGGCGCCCCGCCGGCCGCTCACCGGGCGCCGGCACGGCCAGCAGCTCGGACAGGTCCGGGTAGCAGCGGTCGTCCTGGATCTGCCGGTCGATGATGCGGCCCGCGGCCTCCAGCGCCTCGTGCGCGGCGGGCGCGGCGGGGCTCATGGCGGCGGGCATGGCGGGGCCGGGCCGGGACCGGGACCGGGCCGGGGACGCGACCAGCACCGGCAGCTGCCCGCCCGCCTCTCCGCGCCAAATCCCGGCGGTCCCCGCGCTGCTGACGCCGTTCCGCCGGGCGGGGACAGCGGGCGGGTAGCGGCAGCAGGGGGCGGCCCGGCCCCGCGGCTTCCTCCCCGCGCTGTTGTGGTTCCGGGCCGGCCGCGGCATGGAGACGCCGGAGAGCGGTGAGCAGCGGGACCGGGACCGGGCGGCGCCGGCACCGCGCCCCTCTGCTGACCGATGTTATCATTTCCCCCTCTTTCTCTTCGCAGACGCCGAGATGCTGGCGGGAGCCGACCCGGAGCTGGCGGCCACCATGGGCTTCTCCGGCTTCGGTAAGTCCCGAGGGGCTTCTGGGGACGGCTGCGGGTCCCCGGGGTGGGCTGGGGGCTGTGAGGGGCTGGCGGCCCTGGGGTGCTGCCCCCCGGCCCTGCTGTCCCCCTTCAGCCCTGGGGTCCCCCCCCCGGCCTCCCGCACTGCCTGTCACCAGGGTGAGCCTCAGTCAGCCTCCTTTTTAAACACTTTTTTTTTTTTTTTTTTTTTTTTTTTTTTTTTTAGGGAAGAAAGCTCGCACTTTTGATCTCGAAGCCATGTTCGAGCAGACAAGAAGGACTGCCGTGGAAAGGAGCAGGAAGGTCTTGGGTAAGTTAGTGCGTCTAAAAATGTGTTTTGTTTTTGTTTGTGTGTCGGGGTGATGAGTGGGGTGTCTCCCACTGGCTATTTAGAAAGCCAATAAATGTGGTTTTGCTGGAGAAGGACGCTCCCAAATCATTTGGGGGTTGATAAGTAGGCAAGTTACTAACTTACGTGTGTTGTCGGAGCATGCAACAGATCCGCCTGTGCAAGGTTCCTGGTGTGTGGCATTGGACATGGATGCAGCCAAAAGCTGAATTCATGTAAAAGACTCTTTTATTTTAAATTTTGGAAGTTCCCCTGCAAAGTTCAAAGGGAAGTTGCTACAAAGAGCTTTGATCTAGAGAGCACAGAATAAAAAAATGAAATGTGTTCTATGACATAGAGCAGGTTATATAGCAGCCCACAGTTTTTCTGTCTTCTGTTGTGCTGGGAGCAGGTGGGTTTTCAGGGTGGTGGCTGGAGAGTAAATAATGATGGAAATTGCGTGTTTTGCTGCCCATATCCAAGCAAACACCACTCCAAAGACGGTCCTTAAGGAGACACTTGTGTTTGTGGTGATTTTTACCTTGCTGGGCAGCTGAGCTCCACCACGTCTCTCGTTCCCCCCCCCCCCCCGCCATGAAGAAGAGGAAAAATGAAAGTATGCTGGAAAGAAAAAAAACAACTCACAGGTTGAGATAAGGATAATTTAATTAAAAGGAAAAGGAGATGGAGAAAAACAAACAAACAAAAACAACCAAAGGCTGCACAGAAGGACAGAGGGAAAAGAAATTGCTCTCTACTTCCCTGCAATGAGCGATGTCCAGCCATGTCCCAGGAAGCACAGCCTCCATACACGTAGCGTTTGGGAGGGTAAATGTTTCATAATGAGAGCTCCCCCTCTCCTTCCCCTTTCCTACCTTTTATAAGGAATATCCCTTTGGTTGATTTAGGTCAGTTGCCTTGGTGAAGTCCCCTCTCTGTCTCTTGCCCACCTCCAGCCTTCTGGCTCTAGAGGACTTGGAGGGAGTCCTGATGCTGTGTTGGTATTGCTCAGCAGTTGGCACAACACTGGTGTGATAACAGGGCTGTTCTAGCTACACGTGCAGAGCACAGCATTGTATGGGCTGCTGCAGGGAAAGTTAACTCCATCCCTGGCAGACCTGGCACAAGCTAGTGTAGTGTTTTAGAACTCTGTGCCAACACAAATGCCTGTTTTCTCCTTCCACTTGGACAGCATGTCCAAAAATGTTTTTTTACTGATACCATTATGGTTGAGTAGCTTTTGTCCTAAGTTAGGCTTAATTTACTCTCTAACTGTTGCAGTTTGTGAAAACTGTAGACTCGAAGCCTCTTATTAAGAGAACACAACTCTGTAAGAAAGAATAAGATCAATGCAATGTTTTTGTTTTATTTATTTTTTTATTGTATGTAGAATCACGTGAGTAGACCACTTTGGAGTCTTGTTGACTTTATGGATGTTAAAACACTATAAAATTCGACTATACAAGATTTCCAGAACTTGGTTTGGACCCTTTTTTGAACTGACTAAATTTAAGCATAGTAAGATCTCTTCTGTGTTGAAAGTGTTTTCAGATTCAATACTCTTTCATGTCAAGCTATCATCTCTTCTTGGAGATCACCTACTTACAGCATGTTTTAGATTAGGAGGAAAGTTGTATAAGTGTAATGTTTTTAAGTTAAGACATCTTGAAGTGCATTTGGAAGTCTTGCCCCCTTCCCACCATCCAGACAAGTTTCTAGGATCTTACCCATAAAGGAAACACGGCATATTACTCATTAAAAAATTAGTCATTTTACCAAAAATGACAGAGCTTTGTATGTAACTCAGATCTTTTTTTTTTTTTTTTTTTTTTTTTTTGGTAATGTGAGCATTTTCAAGTTTCTTAAAATACACTTGACTTTCAACTATAGTAGTAATTATAGGAATACGTAATAATTTTAGGAGTTATCAAGACCTGGGGAACTACAGGGTGGTCAGTCCCATCTCTGTGCCTGGCAAGATCATGGAGCAGATCCACCTGGTAACTGCTAAGGCACATGGAAAATGAGGAGATGACTGGTGACAGTCAACATGGGTTCACTAAGCGTAGATTGTCCCTGACAAATCTGATGGCCTTTTCCTTTGGGATTACAGCATTGGTGGATAGGGGAAGAGCAACTGATGTCAGCTACTTGGACTTGTGCAAAGCATTAGATGCTGTCCCACACAATGTCCTTGTCTCTAAATTGGAGAGACATGGATTTGAAGGATGGACCGTTTCGTGCGTAAGAGTTGTGGTCAATAGCTCAGTGTCCATGCGGAGATTAGTAACAAGTGGTGTTCCTCAGGAGTCAATATTGGAACTGGCATCGTTTAATGTCTTTGTTGGTGACATGGACACTGGGATTGAGTGCACCCTCAGCAAGCTGCCAATGACACCAAGCTGTGTAGTGCAGTCAACATGCTGGTGGAAAGGGATGCCATCCAGAAGGACCTGGGCAGGCTTGAGACATGGGGCCATTCGAACCAGGTCCTGCACCTGGGCCGGGGCAATCCCAAGCACAAAGACAGGCTGGACAGAGAATGGATTGTTATCAGCCCTGAGAAGGAACTGGGGATGTTGACTGATGAGAAGCTTAACATGAGCCATCAGTATGTGCGTGTAGCACAGAAAGCCAACTGTGTCCTGGGCTGCATCAAAAGTGGCGTGGCTAGCAGATCGAGGGAGATGATTCTTTCTATCCACTCTGCTCCTGTGAGACACCACCTGGAGTCCTGAGTCCAGCTATGGGACCTCCAACAAGAGCACGTGGACCTGTTGGGTGAGCCCAGAAGAGGGCCATGAAGAAGATCAAAGGGCTGGAGCACCTTTCTTGTGAAGACAGGCTGAGGGAGCTGGATTTGTTCATCCTGAGGAAGAGAAGGCTCCTGGCAGACCTCATTGCAGCCATACTTAAAGGGGGACTACAGGAAAGCGGGAGAGGGACTCTTTGTCAGGGAGTGGAGTGATAGGACAAGGAATAATGCCTTTAAACTAAAAGAGAGTAGATTTAGATTAGATGTTAGGAAAAAAATGTTTCCTGTGAGGGAGGTGAGGCACTGGAACGGGTTGCCCAGAGAAGCAGTGGATGCCCCATTGCTGGAGGTTTTCAAGGCCAGGTTGAATGGGGTCCTGGGCAGCCTGGTTTAGAAGGTGACATCCCTTCCACAGGTGTGGGGGGGTTAGAACTAGGTTATTTTTATGGTCCCTTCCAACCCAAACGTTTCTATTCTGTCATTTTATATAGACCTGAAAATGAAGAAAGTTGTTTTACTGTCCTCGGCAGGCCTCTAATTGTATCTCTTTGAAAGAATCTTCATTATTTGTCACTTCTGTATTCTCCATATTCAGAGGCTCGAGAAAGAGAAAAGGAAGAACAGGCTGAAAAAGAACTTAAAAGTCGACACACTGATTCATTGGCTTCAGCCTCAAGTGCAACAGGAGTTGGGTCCACATCAAAACCAAGGTACTTAGTTATGGGAGGTGTCATTTAACAACTATTTAACACCTTTTTTATCTGAAAGGTCTTTTCTTGGTCGGGGTGTGT
>CM021797.1:12642670-12782000 GCA_011076525.1 Nettapus auritus
GGAGGGTGGGTGGGGGAATGATAATTGCTTAACTTGTGTGAACATGCCTATGCTATCTGAAGTCATAGAGTGAAAATGCTGTTATTTATCTGTACTTTTTTGGATGTGTCAGTATTTGTAAATATTGCACTTGTGTATATTTAATAGTTAATTTTAATAGTTATTTAATACATAACCCTGTTTGGCGTGCTTTTTTAAAAAAAATCAGCAATGTTATCTGTATATTTTTTGAAAATATATGGTCAAATATAGAGCATACAGGTGCCGACTTTATTAGCAACTATAATTCCCACCAGTAAATAGCATATACTTATTCAAGCCTGCAAAAAAATAGCAAAGTTAGGTAGAGAGACTAAGTGTGCACACTGTATGGAGTAGTGGTAGGTCTCAATAAATACTCCGATTTGGTTTCAGTCTGAAATTTACTCCACAACTTTTCAATGTTTGCATGTCATTGACAAATAGCAAATGTTACTGCTTTGACTATTTGGATTCTTCATGGTACAAAATCAAAAGCAGCAACATGTCACAGAGGCCACATCGCTCCTTTTTGTGACAGGGTTTGTTGACATCAATATACTGTAAATTTGTAGGGTTTTCTATCTACAGAAGTCTTATAACCCATACCCTACTCTGGTACACTCTATGTGTCTCCTAGGCTGATTGTGTATGGTAGGTTTTTACAGGCAAGCCTGTAGCTTTGCAGGCTGTGAACAAATTTCTGTTCTATAATTTCTTCTTTGCCTGTTGATCTATGGAAAGCTCAAATAAG
The DNA here is from genome assembly GCA_011076525.1 of Nettapus auritus. NCBI lineage: Eukaryota > Metazoa > Chordata > Aves > Anseriformes > Anatidae > Nettapus > Nettapus auritus. Next base: position 12,643,443 of record CM021797.1, read on the forward strand.
CTGTGGACTCACAGAGAAATAACTGGTCACACAACATTCTTCCCTATAGATCTGTGTTATGTCTTACAGAGGAGGGAAAAGTATGTGCTCCCATTCACTTTTGATGCTCTTCCTAGTGAAACAATAGAGACTGACAAGAATTAGATGCAATGGGATTGTGTACTTTGTATATACGGGTGACTTCAATATAAGGATTCAATTAAAACAAATAGTGGGCAGGTGATACAGAGTGATTTCTATCATTTCACTAAGGGATTTGTGAGAAGTGTACTCTAATCAGCATTATGAGTTACAAAGTAGACTCTGGTAACTCACTAGGGTCCTGTTCATAATAAGTGTTTTTGTTGTTGTTTTTTAACTGAGGACTGGCATGAAAAACTCACAGAACTGGAAGCGGAACATGTTAACTTGCAGTGTTATATTTCCTTGTAAATTATGGTATTCAGTTTAGAACTTAGTGCTTGAAACAGAAAGCTAGTGAACGAGACACACCATTGTGCCTCAGCCTAAATTCAAGGGGATAATCCTTCAACTGACAGTTAAAATTTGAATTATAGGACTCAAGGGTAATATTTGTTTTATGATGTAGATTTTAGTTACTCTAAATTGAATTTACAGCTTATTCTTTTCTCTGAAAATGGCAACACTACTTTTTTTTCTTTAAATTCCAAGTACATTCATCTATCTTAGTAGCTCAGATACTAATTTTACAATTGTTAACAAGGGGTTGTTTAATACTAAAAGGTGATTCTAGTGATTCTTTTTGCTTTTTGAATTAATTTACTACAGATAAATGTTTGCAATACTTATAGTATTTACATACATATGCATAAGGACAATAGTATTTACACTTTGTCAAAGAAAAACATAGAGTCAGAATGGTTTGGATTGGAAGGGACCTTAAAGATCACCTGGTCTCAGCCCCCTGCCATGGGCAGGGACACCTTCCACCAGACCAGGTTGCTCAAAGCCTCATCTGACCTGTCCTTGAGCACTTCCAGGTTTGGAGCGTCCACAATAGCCACAATTAGCACCTGCTAGTATATAAAAAATAAAGTCTAAGAAATTACAGTAGATGTGAGGAGAGAGAATGGGGAGGGGAAAAAGGGAAATGCCCACATACACAACTCTCAGAATGTTTTTCATTATTTTCATTCCGTGTGCCATTTGTACTGTAATCCAGCTCTCTGTTTTCCTCTTAACAGAATGTTTTACTTTACTTAATTGAGGAGGTAATGAGAGAAAGCAAAAAACAGTTCCTTATGTGCCTCAGAATTGTAGGAAAGAGGTTCTTTGAGCAGCATCTGGTAGAGGAAGACTGTATAGCTGGAAGTTGAAAGAAGTGCCATGATGTGTCTGCTGTCTTGTTTTGTCATTTCTGCCTTTCCTGTTGGAACAGAGTAAACCAGCAGCTGTAGTTGGAATCCTTGGTTGTCTCTGCCAAGCTTGGAGTGTGGTGAAAAACAGCACTGAATTTCTGATCATTTAATGTGAAGAATAATTGCATAGCCTCTCAAAATGCTGAGGTGTTTGAATACATTGATTCTACCTAGTAAATAAGGAAACTATTAGGGAGGAAGCTAGGTATTGTTCTTGAGTGTCTATAGAAAGATCTAAAAGTCTGGGACTCTGGAATTGGAAGAGCCTCCTTTGTCATTGTGATATATACACTCTTACTGGCAGCTACATGGTATGATTTGTTCCATTCCAAACTATTTGTTTTGGCTTTTAGGGAAAAGATAGGTGGTTTGCTAGTCTCGGAACGTGTCAATTTTTCAGATCAACTCTGTCACATACAGGGTGGTAAGGCCTTGCAGAGAGGCCTTTGTCCAAAGATCTGGAAAAATCAGAGACCTGGGCAATCACCAATAGTATGAAGTTTAACAAGAGCCAGTGCTGGATTCTGCATCTGGGAAGGGGAAACCCTGGCTGTACATACCAGGGAGCGAGAGGCTGGAGATCAGCCCCACGGAAAGGGATCTGGGGGTTCTGGTCAGCAGCAAGTTGAACATGAGCCAGCAGTGTGATCTGGCAGCCAGGAGGGCCAACTGCACCCTGGTGTGCATCAGGCACAGCACTGCTAGCTGGTCAGGGGAAGGGATTGTCCTGCTCTGCTCTGCGCTGGTGCAGCCTCACCTCCAGTCCTGCGTGCAGGTTTGGATGCCACAGTATAGGAAGGACATAAAATTGTTAGAGTGTCCAAAGGAGGGCTACAAAGATGGTGAAAGGTCCGTAGGGCAAGATGTATGAAGAATAGCTGAAGTCCCTGGGTTTGCTCAGCCCAGAGCAGAACAAGCTGAGGGGAGGCCTCATGGTAGCCTGCAGCTCCCTCACCAGGGGGTGCAGAGGGGCAGGCGCTGAGCTCTGCTCTCTGGGGACAGCGACAGGACCCGAGGGAACGGCATGGAGCTGGGACAGGGGAGGGTCAGGCTGGGGGTTAGGGAAAGGTTCTGCACCCAGAGGGTGGTCGGGCACTGGGACAGGATCCTCAGGGCAGTGGTCACAGCACCAAGCTGCCGGAGTTCAAGAAGCCTTTGGACAACACGCTCAGACATAGGGTCTGATATTTTGGGTGCTCCTTTGGGGACCCAGCAGTTGGACTTGATGATCCTTGTTGGGTCCCTTCCAACTTTGATATTGACTATTTGGTAAGACTGAATCATAGAATTTTAGTGATACAGAACTTGAAGAATTTGGAAGGACCCAAATGTGTTCCTCAGATATTGGAAAAGCTTCCTTACAGTAAAAGGACATTGATTGTCCCATTGCTATAGAGTGAACGAAGCTCATTTTATTTGAGTTAGATTTATTGTATGGTCATATCCTGACCTAGGCTTTTAAATGTCTCTCATCACTATGCAAAACAAAGTTTGTATGTAGATGTAATACCTTTTATTAGGCTAGTAAATATAGTTGGAAAAATTAGACAAGCATTCAGGCATGCAAGCCCTTCTCATCACTGTGACATCTGAGGACCTAATTCATGTTGGTTTTAGTTTGTTTTGATTTCTTCCTAAAATAGAATTCCATTTGCTTATCCAAGACAAATATTTGCTGTATAACCTACTACCTGCTTGGTGTACAGCTGTTTTAGGGAGGTTGTGTGTTCTGTCACAATCACACAGTTCAGAACCTCTTTTCTTAGTGCTTTATTATGTTCTTGAGCTTGTTTGTTTTTATTATAGTTTTTAAATGATAACCTAAACTTTAAGAAAAAGAAAAAAGGAAACACCTCTGTAGTCTCTTTTTCTTTCCATTATTAAAGTAACTTTTGCAGTCGGCTCAATTTCAAAATCACATACTTGCTTTTAAAATGTAAGTTCCCAAAGCATGTCTTGCAATTCGAGTTTATCTGACCGGATCAGAAAGGAACAGCTGACTTCTGGAAAGTATCACTTGAGTGATACACTGTAGCCTAGGCAAAAAGTAAAAATTTGTGCTTACCCCTTTTAGACCTTTTAGCAGTTAAAATACCGCCTACTTGATAACTACCAGCAGAGGGAGCCCATTTATTTCGAATGAACTGAATGAACGTGGAATAAATAGTTCTAGTTTATTTCCAGAATTTTTCCAATGCCCAAACCAATGTGTTTAAAACAATTGATTTAGACATCAGTGAAATGATAATTTAAATGCGACTTTTAGAATCTAGACATGTAATGTTTTACTGTACATCAAATATTTGGCCGACAGTACTTGATTCCCTGTACTTTACCAGCATTAAAAAGCAAGTGCCATGCTTCGTGTTCTTGCTCTGGTGGTGAGCCTGGATTGTTACTCTTTTGAGTTCCACCACGGTGAGGGAGGTGCAAAGTGTTTGGGTGTGCTGCAACCTGTAGCAGCGGCTTGGAGATGCTGTATATCAGTGTGCTCTACTGGCTTCTAAGTATTTTAGATATAAACGTATCTAAGTATTTTAAACTCGTATTAGTGATGTGACACTATTACTTTTACGTTCCACCTAACTTTCTCCTTCTTGTATTCTGCCCTTTTTAAATTATCTGATGCTATGTTATTCCTTTTTTGTTTAAAGCTTTTTTTTATGCTTTCAAGATGATGGTGGGTCTACATTATGTTAATAAAAATGAATTTAGGTTTTGCTCCTAATTTCAGTGCTTGCAAATATATGTCAGTACTGAACATCTCTGATCTGAAATTCATGTGGAAGCACCACTTTCTTAAAATATTGATATATTTTTAAAATATTTTACATGCAGAGACACAGCTAGTAGTGAAAGTGAAGACAGCTCAGATGAAGAGGCAACTGGTCCCTCCATGCAATCCCAGTCTTCTGGTCAAGGTCCAATTGTTGGTGGTGGTGATGATGATGATGATGAAGAATTCATTGGGCCACCGCTTCCACCTGGGTTCAAGGATAGTGATGATGATGATACAGAAGAGGAAGATAATGTAAGTGTTTTGTTTCTCTTTAATGTTTTAACACTTTGAGTAAACTCTAATTTGTTAGTATGCTTTTTCCTTTATGATTGAATTTTCAGGTGAAGCATGGCTGTTGCTGGAAATAAAGTTTTTCTGTATTTTTTTCCTAATGATTATTCAACAAACAATTATTTTCATTGAAAAATACTCATAAAACATATGAGTCTCAACTGAAATTAATCATCAGCATATTTCATTTATTCCTTTTATTTTTTCCACGGTATAAAATAACTATACAAATAAATATTTTATATAAATAGTTCAGTTTTCTTCTTTCCTAGTGCACGTGTAGAATTTTTGTCAGGAAAGAAGAGGTAGAGGTAGACTTGAGTCTAGGGAAAATCATTATGCCAAAATTGCGCTGAGAAAATGTAGATGTAGATGAGGGGTGTTTTTTCTGTGTGTTTGTTTGCTTTTATGTAAATGCTTGGCTGGTTTGTTTGAGCAAATATATGCTCTTTTCTTGTATGTAAAAGGTAAGGAGAAAACCAGAAACAGCCTAACTTGGGTGTCGTAGATACTGAGTTGATAAATGCCTTTCTGCTTAGCTAGAATAGTTTGATCTTCTTTCTCCAAACTTTCATGGATTGAATGTATCATGGCAGTGGATGTTGTATGATGGTTTTTCCATGCTTTTTTTTTTTTGTAGTAGCGATGTAAGTTCTAGAAAAACAGCTTTGCTAATGCTATTCTAAACCATTTGATAGTAGTCCTATTGCACAAATACAAGTCTAATCCCCAAAAAAACAATTCTCAGATGTCTCAGGAATTTCTTGCCAGTTCCTCTTCAGTTCTGGCCAGGTATTCATCTTCTTTTTTATTTTGCTGTAAATTCTTACTTTGAATCACGTCAAATATAATATTAAAGTTTAGAATGCTGACTGAAAAAGAATGAGAAAAGAATGAGAGTAACTTCTTAATCAGTAACTTACCTGATTGTTAGAGGGAGCCGAACCTTGTATGATAATTCTTTGCAGTGTTTAGTGTCGTGTAGCCCCCTCCCCCCCCCCCCCCCAACGGAAGATGAGTGGTGGGAAATTCTGATGCTTGAGGATTTTTATTGCTTTGTCTGATCTGCTTTCTGATTTTCTTTATTATCAAACTGTACATTGTGGGGCCATATCCTCTGTGATCTCATCTGTACCCTATGCATGACTCATTTTGTCTTAGGGAACCAGCTGTTGAAAGATCCCAAGCTATCTTTGAGAATGTTGTAAGTCATAAGTGCCTTAAGTTAACTTATGACTTGTATCTGTATCAGGAATCCGATTTACTTCAAGCTGTAATGGCACTGTGGAGTCAGCCAATATTCCTGAGAACATCATAGATCAGCAGGTTTTGGTTGCTGTGGGTCATGTCATAACGAAATCACTACTTCTTTTCTGTCAGATTTCATCTTTTCTCCCACTTCAGATCTGCTTGTTTAAACGTTTTCAGCTAATAGTAAGATCTGAAAATACAGTACTTTATCCAGAAATTTTATCAAAAATGCATTTCTAATAGATGATCAGAATAACAGTTACTGTCTTGAAAAGTACTTAAATGTATTGATGTTGAAGGAGGTGTTTCCTCTTTTTCAGTTTGGGCTTGAAATAATTTTCAGCCTATTTCAGGATCAAGCATGTTAGTGTGGACTGTGTAAATCCTATGTATTGTCTTTTTTTTCAAATTGACATGAATCTGGGTTCACTGCAAAGAAGAACAATGTCTGAAGGTATCTATTAATATCTGGTAATTTCGTGCATGCGTATACTAGGAAGTGGTAAATCTCAAAAAAGTATGCTTGTTTTGCACAGGTGTTCTGTTCGTTCTTTGGGGCCTCATCAGAATGCCCTTCTCTATCACAGGTCTCCCTAGCTGTCTCTATTTCTCTTCCTAGAGAAAAAAAATCTTTTACTTTGCTGTCAACACTTTTGCTTGTAACTGCATATAACACTGAGTAATTGAAGCCACACATAGAGAAGCAACCAGGCTTAGGAACAGGGTCCTGCAGGTATCTTTAATCTTTGGCAGAGTAAAAGTTCTCCAAGATGCTCAAAGGAATTCAGTGTATATGACACTAAAATAAAACAGTGTCAGTGTAAACTTGAAATCACAGTAAATCCTCTTGATTAAACCCAAAGTTTAACTTCCTGTCTGCTAATATTTCACAGAAATATTACAAAAATCTTTGCATCAGAAATCTTGTACGGCTATTCATCCTTACCTTTTCTACACACTTTATTATTAACTGCTTTGTTTCAGTGTTAACTTGTTTACATCCTTCTTATTTTTTTAACAACAAATGAGATTTGAAAGTACCAGAACTATACACAGTCCTTAAATGAAAAAAGTTATATTTCTGTGGAATGCTGGGATTTATCGTCTTCTTGTCAGGGCCTTAAGGAATTAAATTAATTTCTAAACTTAGTGTATTTAAATTGTTCTTCCTAATAATCAAAAGCATTTTGTATGTGTTGCAAAATCATTGAGAATTTTGCTTAAAAACAAGTGACACTTATCAGGTTAGCTACAGTAATTGTGGTTAGTTTTTATATACCTAGATTTTTCTTTTAATTCATGCCAGAAATTACTAGGGTTTTCTTTTGAAAGTGAGAATTGATGCAAATAAAGATTTTCCCCTGGTACCATAGTCTGTTATGGAGACATCACTTTCTGCAGTTGGCAAAAAACATCATTTATTTAACCTGCTGTAATTCAATTCTGAAATTTTAATTAAAAAATATATATATATTTACATGTCATTTTAGTGTGTTGGCAGTGGTCTTTCCCACACACAGTGAATTTCATTTGGTTGTGTCGAGGATAAATTTAACCATATTGGTTAAGTGAGCTATGATGTAAGTACACTAAATATTCAAGATCTGTTTTATTGCATCATCAGTGAAAGGCTGGCGTCCTCTTAACACCTCTTTTGCTGAGTATTTTTTGTCATGTTGTTGTGTTAAATTCACATGAATCAAAAGACTTATATATATTTATATATATATGTACACACTACTGTTCCAGTTTGTGGTATAATTATCTTCCATATCAGTGGCGAGTGCTATATGAATTCCTAAATGCAGTCGTGTTCAAACCTCAGATTAGTGCCAAGTGGTAGCAGACTCCTTCATTCATTCATATTTCTGGAATGAATGAGGTCCTATGGGAAAAAGTAACTAAATAGTAAGTACTCGTTTAAGTAGTATTACAGTGTTTGTTTAATAATTGAGAAATTATGGGAAGATTCATAAAAATCTTTTAAGTGTTAAAAACAAATATATTTTTGGCAATAGGTATGTTTGACAGAACAGGGTGAGACTTTCAGTAGCAGAGGTAGCTTATGAAGTGAAGAGCAAGTTATCGACAACAAAACAGAAAATACCTGTTTCTTTTTAATCTGTGTGTTTGTATGCTGTGTACCTGTTGTCTGTTGTCCTCCAGCAAAGAAGGCTGTACCTTAGTAAGGCTCTGTACTTTGAAATCTCTAAAATACAATACACTATCCATGTAAATCATTTTAGAAAAAACAGCTGCATCATTGCTGTAACTTGGTATCTGACATGTGCCAATAAGATATGTGGTGTTTTTTGTTGTTTTTTACATAATTGCTTGCATAAATTTCAGACTTATGGATTTTGAAGATTGAGTATAATTTATTTTCATTATCTCTCTCCAAAGGGCAGTTGGTGTCTTGTCTAGTGAAACACTTGCTTTAGATTTGTAGATTTTGCAGGCATGCAAAGGTGAAAACAATGCGCAGAAACAGATTTTACTTCAGCGTATCTTTCTCAGTGTTTTTCAATTTTCACTGTTTGTTGGTTGACTGTATTAATTTCTAGTAACATTATGGTATTAGTTTAAATGTATCCATACAATACATATATTTTAATATAAAGGTATAAAATGTATATTAAAAAGTTTGAGTAACATTACAACTGTCTTGATAAAGTGCAGTAACTGGAAACCAGAGTTAAAAGACCCCAATGAAAAGTTTCAGACAGAAAAGTAACTTGCAGACTTGTGTGATTTAAGTTTGTCTGATCTTAAGACAATAGTTACAAAACAGTCTAGAATAGATTTGGTTGAGAATAAGCAGAGCGGCAGAAATATGAGACTTGTGGGTTTTAAGTCTAAACAGTTAATTTATAACTGGGAAGACTTTGTGTCAGCATGGATGCCAGAGGCCTTTGGGGTCTAGAGCCTTTCCTTACTTCTGCTCATGAACTCAGTTATTTTCTTTCCTCTGAAGGGAATAAGGAAACAGCTGTGCTGTCCTGATTTCCTGTTGATCGATTGGTGATCACAGTACAATCCTGTGAGCCCCCCTAAAAACAGGTGTCGATGTTACGAGGACTCTGTGATTCCTTTTTTTTTTTTTTTTTTGATTGTACTTCAGTCTGTGGTTGGTATGCATGGGGGCAGAATTGGGAGAGGAGAGATGGAAAGCTCCATTGAATAATTTTGTTTTGTTTCCAGATGGATTGTGAGACAGTCTCTCTTTTGTTACTGTATTTTTTTATAACTTCAAAGCACAAGCATCCATATTTTTGACCCTGAAAGGAACAATTTTTTTCTTTATAAGTTCATAAGTTATATGAATTGGAGTTCTGTACTCTGGAGTCTTGTAAACTTTGTGCAACAGATAAAAATGCATCAAAATAGTGGCTTCGCCCTGGTAGCTTGCTGTTGTCTTTCAAGCTTGACTTTAGACGTGTTTTTTATTATAGGAGATTTTTTTTTTTTTTTCCTGCCATTTTTTGCTAGGTTTTGCTTTCTTGTATGAAACTGTCAATGGAGACTTGTTATGAGAAAAACATCTTTTGATTCTAGGATTGTCTCAGGACTGCCCAACTCACACTACCAAGTAATCATCAGGTAGAAGGAGTGACTGACGGTTATTATCTTTGTAGGGAATTGTTATACCTTATTGGAGCTTTTTTGGGAAAATTAATAATAGCAATAAATTGCTGAACATTTTGCCTTGTAATGTTTTGGTTCAGCACAATTTATAAATACTGTGATTTTTTGTAATTTACGTTTACATGTGATGCGAGCTGAATTTGAGTTACGTTTTATTCAAAATTTATGTAAGCTCATTTTATGTACTCAAGTATTCATGGTAGTTGTTATAAAGCATCTTTCTGTGCTTGATTGAATTCTGTGTTAATACTGATGGTATTAACAAGTACATATTTAGATCTGAGATTTATCCATTTGTCATAATTCACCTCCATTTGTGCAGATAGTGGTGATTCTTAATATGGCACAATATCCTTCTAAGTACTTACGCAAACATTTTATAGTGCTTGTTTTGTAGTAATGTAAGAAACACTGTTTTATAGAGTATGTAGCTACACTTGGTGTCAAGTCCCTTTGGTATTTTCCTCTTGTTAGAATTTTCCTTGTAATATAGAAGACTTACATTAATTTTAGAAGCAAGGAAGATGAGGAGTATTTGAAGTATAATCAGTGCTTTACTGTAGATTTTTTTTTTTTCTCCTAAGAGAATTAAAAGCCCAGTTGGATTGTTAGTGCTTGTTGTAAGCTGAAGGAATAAGTAGGAAGCAGCGTGCTCTGTAGTCTTGAAGCTTTTCATGTTTGGCTTCTATCTCCCTAACTATGTGTCCTGGAAAACTCGAAGAAGGTCTTCTTGTTTCCAAAGAGGGATATTTTAGAAGAGAGAATGACTTATTTCTTGGAGGGCAAATTCATAACAAGGGCAGTACTTCCTGTGGTAAATTTTGAGGTTGGGAGTTGTACTAGCCTTTGACAGCTTCTTTTTGCCTGGGCGTGATGCACGGGAAGCATATTTAGTGTTTATATGATCAAAAAAAAGTCTGGATGGAGGCAGACAGGAGACTAGCCAAAACAGTCACATCAGGATTTTTGGGTGGACAGTTTTAAATCTAGTACATAGTGCATTTTTCAGGGTAATGGAAGACACCTATTAAAATACATTAGTAAGAGAGTGTGTATTTATGAATATTCTCCTCTGAATGTGATTAATATGCTGAGATCTTTAACAGAACTTAATGGAGCATTAAAAACTTGTGGCACTTTTTTCTTCATTGAAGCAACAGGTATAGGGATGGTGATTGAAAGAATTTGTTAGATCTGTAAGGTTTTATCTTCTGTGTGGGACTTGGTTACAGCTGATTCCTCTTTGGAATTAAGAACTATTTCTCCCTGCTGTAACAAAAGGATACTGATCATGCTGTAATTATGTCCCTGAAAGAAGTACAGCCTTGGACCTCTTCAAGGCTGTATTCTGAATTGGGCACGTTTCTAAAATGATAGCATAACACTATTCCAAGTTTTAGAATTGTTTTGAGACACTTTTAAATTTTTGCAGAGGTTTAACAGGACATACCAGTAATACTCATTTGTTCAGAATGGAAGAAAGCCATTTCCTGCTGATTTAAATGGAGAATGTAAGTAGGCTGTAATTACTCCAATTACAATTTGGCTATGGTACCACGCTAAAAATCACAGTCTTGTAAAAATAAATAAATGTTGTGGGAATTTGTAGTCATCTTACCGAGTTTTTACATTTAGTCTGAGGATTGTCTGTCCTGATAAGTATTCAATATTATTTACCCAGTCATCTTTTTTTCTTGTGTAAAAAAGACAAAGAGAAATAAACTGAACAAAGCAGTTTCTGTTTGTGCAACAGAGACAGAAAAATACAGTTTTGAACATGAGAGGAGTTCTTCTTGACCAACTTCTAGTCACTGATATGTTGATGAAAAGTAGGTAGTAACTACCATTGCTTTCCATATGCTTTTGTGTTACCTTCCTATCCTTTTGTGTTACCTTCCTATATGGTTGGGAGGAAAATACTGTTGTTGTAGCTTATTATTAGGTCTTGACAGCATTTCTACTACAAAAATCAGGAAAATGTATTTTCTGTACATTATACATGGAACAAGTAATAGAATTTTTGTTAAGGATTGTCAGTGTGGTTGCTGGTATTGCAAAGAATGAGACCATCTCAGGTGAGTTAAAAAAAAAGTTTTGCAAAGTTTACAAAATTAAAGCAAAAGCAACCCCCAAAATTGAGTATAATGAAACTCAGTATATATATTTGGGAGACTCAATCAGAAGCTGGAAGAGAAGGAAAATGTATAATAAGAAATTGGGAGCATTGTGTGGACAAAGTACAAGAGGAAGATAACATCGTAATTCCCTTAGGGAATGTCTGTCTTTCACAGAAAGGCATGGGTATTTGCTTTTCCCCTCTTTAACTTGCTACCTTATGCCTTACAGTAAATGATTACAAGTTGTACTCAGAGAAAGCTAATGCACTTACAAAATCTCTATTTGTCAATTCTTTAGAGCATAGAAAGGCTGACTTTTCTGCCGTGTGCTGTGCACACTTTTTTGCGAGGATGATACCGGTTTTAGTAATATGTCTGAATATGAGAAATTCTGGGATGTCTCCTCTACAGACAGATCAGATACGTAGTCCTGTGATTGTGCTTTTATACATATTTTATGATGTAATTAACAATCATACATTAGTTGACTTCCAAATACTTTAAAATTAGACTGAGGTTGCTTTAGTATTTAAGAAAATGTTATGCTTAATACAATAAGACCTCTAAGCTTTGCTGAAAAAGAAAGTAGTAACAATAATTAAGTCCTGTCTTTACTTTTTGACTGACCTGAAGGGTCTCTAAGAAGGTGCCAGACCTGGTGAAGCCTATAGAAAACTCCTTTGGGAGCCTCTGGTACCACTGCTACATTACAAATGTCAACTGATGCCAAGTATTCCTTCATGTCTGGGCCAGATGCATTGCGGCTGCAGAGCTCCTGCACTGAGAACATGGGATCCTTGTGCTGGCATCTCCAAGACCCTTGGTTTCTTTATAGTCACAAGATTTTGTGGAGGCCAAAGTCCTGTAGCATCCTTTGAGGAAGAGCAAAAATGTTTGCTGCCTGCATTGTTTGAGGCATGGGTAAATGTGAGGCTGTACAATACTGTGATCTACTTCTTAGGAGAAGAAAAAGAATTCTAAGTCTTCAAGCAGATACTCTACATGCTGTCTACATTCTGTCTCAGTCTCAAGGCTGAACTTTCCATATCGTATTGTTTAACTAGAATATGTAGTTGTAAATGTTACGAAATTCCATTCATGCACTGTCATGTGAATGTATGATCCTCAGTATCACTTTCTATACTATAAGTAGATCTTAGAATATTTGGGGATGAAGGGACTAAAATTAATTTATTCTCTGAGAACCTAAAAGACTTACATAGTCAAAACAAAGTGGGGACTACCTTCTTGCATGGTGCTTTTATTGGCAATTGCAAAAAAACATCCAGTGTACTTCTACAAAGAAGTACAGATAGTATATTGCATTTATCAGTGTTAAAATAAATAAAATACTTATAAATTTGGAAAGGGAGCTAACAGTAATATTCTGTGCTGATACTATCACGCTGGGAAATACATAAATGGAAGATAACTTTCTTTGTATCTGTCAAGCAAATGTTATCTTTTTGAACAAGCTGTTTATGTTCTAAACAGAATAATGAGAAATACAGATATGGAGAACACTTGCTTGAATGAGTAGAAAATACAGTGGATTCTAACAAGTATTAGAAATATTTATGATGGGGATGATAAAATAATTTAGAAGGGCTATATTTGAAGGAAGGGTGTAAGTGACATGTAGTTAGGTTTCCTTTCCAAAACAAGTCTTCACAGGATTTTCGATTAAATGATTTATGTTAAACTGCTGGAACTACAGACTGCTCCAGCCGTATCCTTGGAGAGCAATTTTGTTGACTCTTGGAATGTCTGCTGTTTGTTTAAAAGATGGCTTTCGATTTTTATGAACATGAGACTACCACAGGTATTGTTTTACAACTGCTGCAATGGCATCTTGTATTTGCAGCTGGGCACTTAGCAGTATACAGGGACTATACATACCTGATGCTAACACTGTCGTGATCACAAAACAATCGTACTGAACTTCAGTCCTGCTTATCTTTTTTGTATTTTAATATCTAATACAATTGTTTTCAGATTACTAGGGTCTTGGATAATATTTTGCTGAGTTACCTTGTCTGTTGTTTATAAATGTTTATTCAGATTGCATCATTGTAATTGAGGATTGATAAATGTTCATAGAACTAAAAGTTAGGGGGAATTTTTTTTTTTTTTTTTTTTTTCCTGATTTCCTTTCATAAATCAAAATACTTACTTTTTCCAAAGGAACAGAAGAATCGTAAAAAATCATTCATATGATTTTTTTTTTTTTTTTTTATTAGCCATCCCCTTTCATGGTCCAGTCCTGAGGCTTTTGAAATGTGTTTAAAGCTTTTGGTAGAATTCCAGAGAGTGCACTTGTTGCTTTTTTAAAAACTGTTTATTATTTTATTCTACTAGAAGTATTTTTCTACAGAAACAACAGATATGAAACACTGATAATATTCAATTTTAAAATAATGTGAAATGTCCTAAAGACTACCTACTTAATGAGGAATAAGCTAGAAGAAGAAAACTGGAGAAGCTGCCTTTATGATCTTGCATCTATTCATATAAGGACCCTAATATAAGTCAGGTGACCTAGACATTGCATTTGGTTTTGAATCAATACAGTACTTTGTAATGAAAAAGTTCCTTTCTTGTCATAATGTGCAAGTGTAGTGAAAAGCCGATAAATTATGAAACTTTTCCTTTCCACTATTAAAAATAAAGTTTCTGAGGGATGTCTATGCAATAGGGATAAAGAACGTTCCATTCACTTTTCTAAAATGTGCCGTAATGGAAATAGCTAATAAAGAGCCATCTCATGAAGCTCTCTTGAGATGGTTCATTACTTAAGGCTGGAGAATTAGATCATTTTCTGTGTAAATAATTTTGGTGACTTCACTCAACACATACATGGACCTCCAGTTTTACAAGTGGGACTGAGGACACATCTTCAGTGGGACTATCAGCATTGTGCATTCACTTCTACACTCTTGATGAGACGGAAGAAGAGACAAAACAGAGCTTGCTAATAAGAGAAAGAAAATGATCTGTGACTTCCACTTTTAGTTCCATGTTTAATTCATTTTCCAGTGTTAAGTAAATAAAAATATATGACATTTTATAGCAAAGTGTGTGCTTACACAAATATGAGTTGGTGGAACTAAGCAGTCTTGCATGTATCTGTGTGAGAGCAATGTCTTACTCCTACAATAACCCACCCTATGTTCTGGACAGCAAGGGACAGCACAGTTTCCTGTGCAGGTTGGCTGCAAAGGACCACACCGCAGGGCACAGGCAGGTTGTTGATTCTCTGCTGTTCTATCTGCACTGTTGTTTATATCTGAGTTACCTAATTGATACACAAGTTTGAGTTCATCTGCACTGTTGAGATTAAGTCAATTTTTGCTTTCAAAAACGTGCCTGTTTCTTTGATGTAACCCACGTAGTGCCAGCTATCAATGTACTTTTTTCTTTTTTCTTCCCCAAAATGTCTCTAGGGGGCAGCGAAACCATCTTAGATGTTCACCAGCCTTTCTAGAACTTCTTTGTCTCGCATAGTTTCTGCAGTCACCCTTAAGTAGTAGCTTGGAAACACTTCTCAGAGTAAACAGAATTGTGTAAAGGTTTTGACTGGGATGCATAAAATTCATTTCATTAAGTGCATCTGCATTTTGATGTAGTGAAACAAGGTCGGAAGTAAGGGCAGTATTCATTCACACATGCTGTTTTACAGTACACAGGTGCCACTGATAATCTTTGATATAATAATGAGTATGAATTCATGAAATAAATCCTGGAAGAGCTACAGAAATAAGGAATAGAACTTAGTTTTTTTATGTGTGACCAAAACTTCTGTTGTGGAAAAAAAAAGTTTCGTAGTATTAAAATATTCAATTAAATCATCAAAAGCATATCTGGAATGAAAGCCGGAGTTCTCACTAATGTATGAGTTATTTGCATAGACATGCTGGAAGACATGGCATTGCTGTTGTGTGGTTTGTATGTGTGTGTATGAGGAAAAAATTTGTCCCATGGCCAAAACATAGTTGGTCTCTGTGACACCAAGTATGTTGAACCATAGTGTGCCTCGTGTAAAGTGGATCAGTCCCACAGACCTTATGTTGTCCAGTGCTCTATTAGAAAACAGAGGGGTGGGGGCCAAGACGGGACATGTTTCTCCAGATTTAGCCTGATGACTGAGACTTACTGATTGTGTTGTTGTGAGTAAGAATGCTTATCTGTTGGTTCTTGTGAAAACGGTGATGGTGATAAATCTCCAGAGTTTCAGAGCAAACAAAATCTCATGACAGGACAAATGTAAGCACAATAAAAAGGGGGTTGTAAGTAGTACGGATCTGCTGCTGTGTCCTGCAAGTAGGTATTGTCTCATTAGTGAAAGTTAATTGGAAGGATTTGGTGCCTCCTTGACCCTTCAGTGTACAACTGTGCTAGTTCATTCCTGTTTTGAAGTACCAGAAATAAAACATGAAACATTTGAGATTGCTCAGAACAAAAAGAGATCATCTGCTCATTTTGCTGTTAGTCCATGTATCTAAATGACAACTAACAAAAATTAGTGACATGTTTTCTGCATATTATTGAGCTTTCATCTCTGGGCCTGCATGGAAGCC
Organism: Nettapus auritus; assembly: GCA_011076525.1. Classification (NCBI taxonomy): domain Eukaryota; kingdom Metazoa; phylum Chordata; class Aves; order Anseriformes; family Anatidae; genus Nettapus; species Nettapus auritus. Next base: position 12,659,482 of record CM021797.1, read on the forward strand.
TGCCTTTATGTTTACTTTGGGTTGAATAAATGTCTTTCTTGCAAATATTGCTATTATGCTACACATGTGTAGGCACAAAGCTAATTTGATGAAAATGCTGGATTCATGGCACTGAAAGGGCTGGAGTGAAAGATCAGATTTCATTTAAGAAATAATCCATAAGTGTAATCACTGATACAGACAGATCAGTTTTAAAGGGAAATCATGTCAATAGAACATTTCAAGTTGAATCTGCAATTGTTTGCAAAATATGAACTCTCATTCTTCATATCAGGAATATTCTAAGTAGAAGGGGAAAATAGTGATTAAGTTTCTAAACTTTTGAAGTGTATCTGGCAACAATTAAGGCACTTACATTTTAGTGCAGGTTTCAAACTAGAATCTTTCAGAGTTTTGGTTAAGACACTGTGTAATGTAGTTCTATATATATAAAGAATTTGTTAGACCACTTAAAATGTAAATTGGGATGAGAATAATAATGGCTGGGGAAGGACTCTTTGTCAGGGGATAGAGTGATAGAACAAGCATTTATGGCTTAAAACTAAAAGAAGGGAGATTCAGATTAAGACATTAAGAAGAAATTCTTTACTCGGAGGGTGGTGAGGCACTTGGACAGGCTGCCCAGAGAAGCTGTGGATGCCCCATCCCTGGCAGTGCTCAGGGCCAGGCTGGATGGGGCTTTGGGCAACCTGGTCTGGTGGGACGTGTCCCTGCCCATGGCAGAGGAGGTTGGAACTGTATGATCCTTAAGGTCCCTTCTGACCCAAACCATTCTGTGATTCTATGACAGCTCATAGAATTGTTAGCTTATTTTTCACGTCAGTAATCTTCCAGGTTTCATGCATCATCTGGATTTACTGAGATTTATCTGCTGTTTTCTGACAAACCTGTTACACGGTTGTCTTGTAACATACTGTTCCCTGCAAAGAAGGCAAACCTGCATATCAGGCTATAACCACATCTGCAGGGATCAGCTGGCTTTCAGTGCTACTGGTTTCATAATCTTTTTCAGTGCAAATACTTGGTGTATGTCTCTTGCAGAGCAAGTGCCATGCTTTTGTTGTCTTGCATGTAAAAATAAACATATTTCCAACGACATTCCATCTTTAAGGAGATTAACTGCATTGCTGCCTTTTAAGTACCAAAATAAAACAAATATCAGGAATGGAAATTCAAAAGAAACAATAACTATCTTCATCATACTCCATGTATACAAACTGCGCATACCTATTTTACAAGACCACTGTGACACAGAGTACTGAATCGTTTATAAGGACAACCCCCTCTTGTTCTACAGTTTATAATCTTGCTCTTTGGAAGCATTCTGTGCTTTAAGACAACCTAAAAGTTAAAAAAAATAAAATAAAATTAAGATTGTAACTCCATTGATTTCTTTTGTGGAAAAAAATAAAATTCTGCAGAAGATGTAAACTCCCATGTGCTAGATGATTTTTCTATCTCTTGTTTATTCTTTACATTTACTTTTTTTTTTTTTTTTTTTTTTTTTTTCCCTGCCTTGTTTGGATGACATAAATGGGCACGTGGAATATTGGGCAACAGAGAAATGTGCAGTAATTTTGTGACTGAATTTAGTGGATAGACATATGTATGACATCTGGAACGACATCTGGGAAATAATGGTGCCAGAGTAATCCTCACAGATTATCGCTGTAGCAAATATTAATAAAAATAAAAATCTGACGTGGACCTCTATTCTGCCAAAGATATAGTAACTTGTTTTAATGACATTCTTTGTTTTGGCTTGGAAAGTATTGCTAATCTTTTCTGAGAGCCTTTCCCTTTAAGGATTAACTTCTGCGTTATATAACAGTTTCTTTGGTAAGGACAGCCAGTTGTAGTGCTTCTCTGATTTCTGTGGTGGTAGTGGTGGCACCCCCCACCAATGCCTGCATCCGTGTGACAAACTGTACTCTGTAGTAATTGATATGTCTTTGTAGGGTGCTTAGTAGGGATAAGGCATCCTGTTTCTCCTCTGTGTTCTCTTCCTGCTGGTATTTCTCTCTCTGGCGACTCCATGTGAGATTTTTCTCCTTTCTGAAAAATAATCTCTTAAAAAAAGTGTTTTTTAATTTTCTTTTATTTTGTGTGTATGTATATATGCACACACACACACATATACATTATATATATATTATCCTATATATATAGGATAAGTGTTTTTATTGTGATAGTGCAAACCCGTAAGTAGATACGTAATAAAGGGAGGTTCTACATTTAACAGATAAAATTTCAAAGGCATATTCTTTCAATTATTTCTAAATTAAGGTTATAAATAACACCAGACTTAGTACAATTGCTGTCCATAAAATATTTTTTAGGGAAGGCAATTTTGATACACTGAATATACAGTGGATTTATGAGAAGAGTCAAAGTTAGTTTTCTGTGATTCCCTTAAGTCTTGTAGTCCAAACAAGAATCTGCAATCAGTATTTGAATGCAGAATGAGCAGTAGTCAATTAATTCATTTCATTTTCAGCAGAGTATTAACTCCCCAGAGTAAGATGAATGTCTCTAAATCCAAACTAGTTATAACTGTGCTTTTTATAATGCTATTTTAAATGAGCATGTCTGAATCGCATGATAGTTCTGAAAACTAGTTCTATCCTGTCAAAAAATAATAGTTGTCAGCTGTTGTTTAATTCTGTGTCGTTTAACGTAATTTTGCATTACTTGTCCTCTTGGGAGTAATCTCATGGTGTAGGATCTAATGGAAGCTGCAACCCTGTCTAATACCTTCAGGGACTAACCTCATGGACTCTGTAACCAAATCTGATGGGGAGCAGAGTATCTTAGAAATTACCCAAATTCTATGGCTGGTGAGGAGAAAAATTTGTGTCTAGCTGCATCTTGAAGTGTTGTGTACAGTCATATTTAAGATAGCAGACCTCTTACAGTACACTTCTTCACAGATCATACACAGCAGTTAGATGATATAGAGGTTAATTAGGCAAATAAGAACCAGTAATATGAGAAAGCACTTTAGTAACTGTAGAGGAGGTTAGTGGCATAAGGATGGAACGTGGATCCTCAGCTTACTGTAGGAGAGAGGTGTCAGAACAATTTGTGTTACTCTGAAAAGTACTGAGAGGAAAAAATACTGAAAACATGGGGTGGTGAAGATTCATTTTTCTTCTGTTAGTTATATATGTATTAAACCTCTGTGCCAATGAGTACAGTAAAGATTATTTTTTCTAGTGTTTCTTGACACTTTTTGGTGTCTCACCTTTCTGGAGTAGTGTAGTTCATAATATAAATTGCCTTTGGACATTTCTTTGGAGCAATATAAGCCCTAATTTATACTTGGGCAAGAAAATATCTTCAGGCTATGTTTTCTCTAGGACTTGCATAACCATGTATAGCATTGGCTGATATTCAGAACTAAATTGAGCAAGAGAACTTCCTGATAAGTAGTTTTGGTTCAAATGTGTTTGTGCATACTGCAGTTTCTGCAGATTTAAAAAAAAATCAAGAATGATTGAGGCACAGAGATACTAGAAGAAAGAATACTAAGGTTTCTTTGTTAGGGAATACATCTTGCAGGCCAGGAACTGATGTTAGAATCTGAACATTTACATATATAGTACATATGTATTTGGAATTAGCTGAATAAAATAATAGTTATTTTATCTTTAATCTGTGACCAGTTGTCTCATCAAAGAATGCAGCCCAGTTTCAGATTTCATTGCTTTTTTGAAAGCACTGCATGGCAAACCCTGGCAATACACTGCCTGAGCTCTTGTCTGTGCCGTTGTTCTTGCTGAAAAGTTTTGGAGGAGAAGCTCTGGGAGCTCTGAAGCACACTGACAATAATCTCTCAGCTTGGCACTTTTAAAATGAAAAGGGCTTACTGGGTAAGCACTAGGCTTAACATACCATATCTTGTTTTGATTTCAGTTTCTAAGGAGGTCATCTCAGGACTTTTATCCATTGGGGTAAATAGGTTGGTTTGCCTGCAGATGACAATACTGCTCATGAGTTATCTGAATTCTTTAAGCAAAAGTTTGTAAACAGGCCTATCGCTTGAACAGTAATTACCGTCTTAGAGCAAATATCTAAGCTTATGAAAAATTCCAGTGTCTTAGCCAGAACTCCCCCACTGCCTTTATTGTGCAAACTCCTGACAGTGCAATGTGTATCTATCTTGTGCCTATCTGTATTAATAGGTACTCCTAAGCTCTTGATACCCACAACCAACTGCAAAAATCTATTTATATGCACTTGCTCACTCTTGCCAGCTGGTTCCCTCACCTATATGCCACAGTGCTGGAATTGTTCAGTAGCAGAGTGACTGTGAGGATTTGAGAATGCGTGAATAGCTGATGGTGCATTTTAATAGGTTAAATGTATGTTAATAATATTATACTGATTATAATAGTACAAGTTTGTGCCAAACGGATGATTGTTTTTTAAGACCATGATTCGTTTGCATTCACTGTTTTATTATTTTTGTAATGCACTGAAATTCAAAGGAGAAGTTGTTTCACAGGTAGGAACAGGTTGCCAATAGCAGCAGAATTTTCTCATTTTAATATATTTCCCTACGAAGTAGTTTGACTTCTTGAAATAACTGGTTTATGAAGAGAAACTTCAGCTGGGAAGGTGTCTGGGGAGGAGTGTCTCCCTATCTGTAGAGGTTTATTAGGATCTCTTGAGAGGAACCTCATAAGAGGATGCCATAATTCTCTACTCTGAGGTACGTTTTTGTTATCTTGGACTGGATATAACCTGTGGTAGCCAGATGAAGTGAGGATCCATAGTACCTGAAGGTGAACATGAAGGTTGTCCAGGGAAAGTAAGGTAAGCTTAAAAGGCAAGCATGTGAAGAAAGGTGCCTTCAAGTGATCAGTACGCTTTGCACTTTATCCTTAAAGCAGTTTAGTGGCAATGGCAAACTTAGGCCAAAACAGTTTTTGTAAGCTTATCTACTGTGTGTTTCATGTGGCTCCCAAGAGATGAAATGTAAATTATTGAGTCCTGGGAAACAGTCAAGACTGGGACAGCAGTAGGTGTTAATGTGAGATAGCATTAGTTTCAGAACTAAGTTATCTCTTCATGGCCCACATGTCCAAGGTGGATGTCAAACATGAGGTTAATGTGAAAAATTCAGGCCTACAGAACAAATTCCAGAAATGGCAGCTAATTTCTGCCCTAGCTCAGCAAACTGTGCAAAATCGGGAATCCTTGTTTTGGCTTCTTTTGTAGTTGCCTGGAAGATGTCCATAGTAGGGAATTTGAACAAATCTGAGCCAAAATTCTTGGACTGCTTTTGATTCAGATGATTTTATGGGTTATACATTCCTTCCCACCACTGCAACTTTTCCTCTGGAAAGCCAATAAGTGTTTATAAGCTGTTTCTCTCACGCTCATTTTTGGCTTATATTGTACTTTCGTTTCTCATTTGATAGAATACTAAGTTGGAACTATGTTCAAGCGTATGTTCTTTCCTTATGTCACAGAGGAAGAACTACTGAAGGATGTTTTTTTCAGCTTTCTTGTTTATGGAAACAGTAGTTATGGAATTGTGCATTCCCCTGCAACTTCACCAGTCAACTAGAAGACATGAAACACTACAGATACGTTTTCTCAACAGTTGCAAAATTGCTTGTAATATGAGCATTATTCATTTTTTTTTTCCTGAAGTGTTTTTTGTTTGTTTTTACTTTATTTTATAAATGAGTTTGTAAGGACTTAGGGTATTAGAGTATTACTAATAGGCAGTTTTAATGGCTTGTGTCTTGGTAGAACCTAAGTAGCTCAAAGGTATGAGCAAACCTACCTTATTTATTGATCATTGTAGCACAAATGCAAAGTGGGACATTTTTATCCCATTTAAGACACGATACTTAGACATACAAGCAATGTCTCACAGAAGATAAGTAGTAGATGTGGGGTATGAAACCTGTGTTTCCTTATATCCAGGACTATTCTTTTCTTCCTGACTTGAAAATAAAGTTCTCATAGAGTTTCCATGATGTTTCACATGAACATCCAAAATTGTCATTTCTGTACTAGATGAGTGTGAGTGAAAAATATCCCATTAGCTGTCAATAATGTTGACCAAGTTGAAGATGGATGTTACTGTTAATCCATTTCAGCTAGATGATCAAGGTTATGTATATGACTAATATTGACTTAATCTGAGTCATATAACTTTAAATTTTAAATTGTAAATGTAAGAAGACCGTTCTGGTAACTGAAGTAATCTTTGTGTAGTGTGGAGTATCTGAAGCAGCTCCTTATGGAGCAGAACAAAAAGCTTACTGAATAATTTGAAGAAATATCTTGTAGGATTTATCTAATACTCTGCATTCTTTAACAGTTATTAAGTAAGAAATATATATGAGGGCTTAACGTAATATCAGTAGAAGTCTGCGAAATGAGACATTTCAATAAGGTGTGATGTTCCTAAATTTTTGCCTTCTTTATCCACAGTTAAAATTTCGTACGCTTTCAAGGAAAAATATTTTTATCGTAGTCTGAGTTAAAAAGTGAGCATTGCTTCTGTACACTTATATACCTCAAATTCCTTGTGGATTTACAGTTTTAGTGTTGGGTGTGACATGTGGGCATTGTTCCATTCCAAAATGTGTTGAGGTCATTGCTCTGTTCCCATGTATTACACAACTGAGCAATAGTGAATAATAGTTGTTTAATTGCTACATAGAAATGAATGGCTGTCTGTTTAGTTGTATGTCTTGTCAGGTTTAATTGCAGTCATTTGGAATTTTCAGAGACTGCTTTATGTGTTTAAAAATCAGTGGTTTTGATATAGTGTGCTGAAGGTGTTTCTCTTTTTTTAGATATTATAGTAAAGCATATTATATAAATACGCGTAAGATAAGCATATTTTGTAATTCTTGAGCATGACAGTTAAAAATGATGGGTTTTATGATTAAAAGCAAGTGATTCACATGTGATTTTTAACTTAGTATTTACACTGAATATCTTGAAAATTATTTGTAGTGTTGATGGGTATTAACTGTGGTTTTAAGACAGTGGGTACATAAACTGACCATAATGCACTACCTTCCTCTGACATAACAGCTTTAGTTAAAGGAATATACCTTAGTAACACATGCAGAAAGGTGTTTCCTCCAAGGGTGGACCTCACATGTATACAATATAAATGTATCTTTTCTTATTTCCAGATGCATAAAGTCACTTAGCAATTTTTTCTCATGTCACATTACATAAAATTCTGCTGCTATAACACAGTTTAAATGTTAATGTTTTGAAGGTAATTTATGTGTGGCATGGGAGAATTAGTAATCGAAACAGTAATAGAATTGGAACCAGCTGTGGGAGCTAGATAGGAAATTGTCCTTCCTTCCTGCAGTAACTTAGACATACTGTAATTTTTAACTCCCACCCCTCCTATTCCTACCCCGTGGTTGTAGATCTTCTTTGCATGACTTACCTAATGATTTCCCCCCACCTCCTCAGTTATAGTTCCTTATCCTAATTGATTAGTAAGTTTGTAGACAACTGGAATGTTTGTCACTAATTGAGGCAATGTGCATAGATGTCTTTTTTCAAGTTAATGTAGTGAACAGTTTTTTACAATCAGAACTGGAGAACTGTTGAAAAGTAGAGTGTGCAGACAACCCTCTCTCTCTAGAGATGTGATTGTTTAGTTTTGCTGACTGTAGTGTGTTTGCTAAGAATAACAGGATCCCTGAGGACCTTGATGGACTTCATCAGCATTGTTGAATAAACCCTTGTAGCAGATTCTTTATGATACATATTATTTATTCAGGTTTTTCGGATGAGGAAACCAGGGTGTGCAGGAATGAAATAAATTGCACAAAGTCAGAGGTCATGGTTTGGTCTACACCTAAATTGTGTATTGCCCTAACTTTCGTGGTTAAAACTTATGTATTTTAAGAAGATGGCTCAGTAATGTGGTTGTCATTATACCGGTGTAGAGGTTCTTATTAATATCATCTTGATGTTTATGAAACTCTATGCCAGCGTGATCATCAGAAGTCTGGGGACATTAGTTTCTTCTTGTAATTTCAACGTACTTCCATATTGTTATTTAAATGTACCTTGGTAGAAGCGTATGTAACTGAAATTGCCTTTTGCTGAATTAATTACAGAGGCTTAATGGGTTTAATGGTATCACTGACTTTTATAAGAAGAATATTAAGTTGTAATTGAAAGGTTTATATAGAGGGGTGTTTTTTTTTTTTTTTTTAATAATCTTAAATTTCTAGAGGTGTGAATCGAATTCAAATCTTTATAATTTCATTTTAAGACAGAATGTAAATCTGGACAAGGTGGATCTGATTTAATGACTGGAAAAACATATAAAAATGTTTCAAATATTAAAAGCTAGGGTACTGCTTCTGGTATTCTTAGTGTTACTTTGGTTTTCATATTTTTACTTGGTAAGTCAAGTGAAAGAACTTTATACAATTTTTTTTCCTTAGGTTTGCCAACAAGTGATATGATGAAATCTCTGTAAAGTTTAGGTGGAAGTATGTTTTAGAGTCAGTTTAATGTAACTAATTCTCAGCTAGTTAGCAAGCTGCAAGATGTACTACATTAAGAAATATTAGGTTTAGTATGATGCTGTGTCTCACGTTGTGTTCTTGTCTCCTTACATGTGTGTTTTCTAGGCTATATTCCCTGCATTAGAAGTCACATGTGAAATCTCTATGGTACAGAAACTCTTACAAAATGGAACGTGAATTATGCAAATGCCAAAGTGAGATTGGTTTGCATCCTAACTAAACATTTGGCACTTCAGAGAGATGAAACTTCACAGATATTTTCCCTTTGGTATTTCAGAATTTACTTCTTTTACCTGCTAGAATGAGAAGAGCTTTCAGAGAGGAGAATAGATATTAGCTGTGTGTTTGTTTTGTTTCTCCTTATTTTCAGCTGATCTATGGTTATGTGTGGTATTTTACTGTTTCTGAAAAAACAACAGTATCCCGTTAGGTCAAAATGAAATATTGAATTCATCTTTGAAGAATAATCTTAAGGGTTATGTCTCTAGAAAATGCTATGAAAATGCTATTTTTTTTTTTCCCATTCTCAATGTGGCAATCATTTTGCGTATTTTATTGCTGTAGTAAAGCTAGGCCTTGACAGAATGTGGGTGCTTTTTGGTTGTATGTGGCAGTTTTGCATACTGTTCTAGCAAATGTGAGGTATATTTATACATATTTGAAGCTGAGATGATAAAAATGAAATAGACAGGTGGTTATGTAAGCTGAATATAACATATCCAGAATATCACGAGAACACTCAGCTTAAGTAAATTGCTCTCCCGGAAACTGCAAAAGAAACTTGAATGACCACAATCATAGATGTACATCAGTTTTATCAGAGATTACAACTCGCTTTGGACAAGGCTTAAGAGAATCTCTCATGTATATATTGTAAGAACAATTTCCAGGTCATAAATATTAATATAAACTCTGGTTTCATAAATCAATGGTTTGTTACAAATTGAGAAATTATCTGAATGGGGTTTTAGAGTGTAGGTGAAAAATAGCAACCTTCTGAAATCTATCTGAAACTCCCAAGAGAAAGATCAGACAGGCTTTTTGGTGTCCTTTAGAAGTATGATGTTTATACTTCAAAAATATATTTGCCAACTGTGCTGAGACTCCCTAATTGCAATAGCTTTTGTAAATTGCTAGGCCACTGGAGTCTTTTCAGAAGTGGCATGAAAGAGAAGAGATTTAATTCAAGTTACCTATTGTGTATGGGAACAGTCTCTAAATTACCGTCATCTAGTAAAGTATGTTTGATCTGACCTGGAATAATGTGAATTTTTAGTTTTAGGAAGTCTTAGGCTGGAATGAAGATGTAATCCAAGGTATTTTCTCTTGCTTGATAAATCTAACAGAACACTCTGGTTCAAATACAAGATAAAAATCTTGAGGCTGTGAATTAGAAGATGTTGAGAGAAGCTAGCCACAACACTGTTCATGTATTGAATAAATACATTTATTTCCTTTAGGCATTAGAAGGGAAGTTTAGCTATTTAAACACCTCTTTAATTTTTGGATGCAGCCTGGAGTAATGCATTTTAACTTGCTAAAGAAAATAATCTCTTCTTAGTTCTCTAATACTTAAAATTCAAGAATTAAGTTTTGTGCTGTTTTGAGCGCTACCTAAATTGAAAATGGTAACTGGGGGACATCACAGTCTGTAGGGCCCTTCTAATATTTCTGTTCATTTTGAAAGCTTATGCATTTGTCATGGAGTTTATTAGTTATCTACATTTTTCCAAGAGTAACAGATATTGTGGGTATTTCATGGGAATATTGGCCAAGATGATTCACAGCAGTGTTTATGTGAGTCCTCCTGTTTTCCATAATATTTTCGTTTTTCTCTTTTTCAGGCCAAAATATTAGAGTAAACACATACACAGAGGCACTGATTAATCCAACCAAGGCAAGGCACCTCTGTTAGGAATTTCCCTGAACACTCTACCTCTTCATCTTACACTCTGTGAATAGGTCGTAAAGAGGAGAGGTCTCCAGATATTTCAGACTTTTGATACATGATACAGATTATTCTTTTTTTTCTTTTTTTTCTTTTTTTTTTTTTTTTGATACATATTATTCTTCTGGAATTAGTTGTCTATTTTTGAAGACTGTTTGGGAAGTCTGAGGTAACTGTTCTCCATATTTAGCTGCGTCAAATTTGTAAGTACAGTTATACGAAACTGGACAAAACTGAATTTAATAATATGTAAGTTTACATCAAAAAATATCCCAAAAAAAGGAAATACCTAAAAGAGGAAATTAAAAGGCGTTGAAATGTCTTCTCAACTATGGATGCTTCCTTGTGCATAAAAGTTTGTGGATAATGTATTTCTGTAAATGAGAAAACATTGTCTTCCTGTTGCTGTTTAAAAAAATAGAGATATTTTTTTAAAAAAATACCACCCTTCTCTCACGTTATATTTTTTCATCTTTCCGTCTTTCTCTTGAGTGTACTCTTGTACAACCTTAGTATACATTTTAGACATGTAGTTTCAGTTTAAGATATGAAGGAAAATAATGAAAAACTAGGATGTGGAAAAATTTCCCATTTTACAAGTAGTATGATTTTAATTAGTGTCTGAGGGGTAACTTGCAGAACAAAGCATGAACATCAGTGTGTGTTTATTTACGAAAGGGGTTTAAAATAAACAGAAAAAAAAAAAAAAAAAAAAAAAAAAATTTAAACTTTTTTTAGTCTTTAGCGCTTTCAGTGCTGTCATGGAAAATCCAGCTAGGTGCCCAACAGCTTAAGATGCTATTGTAGTTTGAAAAGAAGACGGAAGCATATATATATATATATATATAAAATTGTGAAATACTCCCTCCCAACATTTTTATATCTGTCTGATAACATTTCAAGACTCAGTGTCCAAGGATGGAGCAAGATTCTGTTGTTTCTGTTCACCATCATTAGAATAGCTCCTTGAATTTCACCCATTTACATACATAGTGTCAGTTCAAATTGAATGAAAGGTAGAAAGAACTGCAAGTGTCTCCCTGTTGGGCTTGTTGAATTTCTGTTACTTCTTTTTCCCTAATAAGAGAAACACTTGGGTTGGTTTTTAGGTGATGTTTCAATGAGAGATTACTTTGACCTGTAAACTGAACATATTTGATACAGAGATTAGGAAGTAACATTGAATGTAAGTTGCTCCTTTGTTTTTACTTCTAAAAATAATGTTACTTTTAAAATAAAATTTATTTACTGCCTTCCACCATTGGGATTAGTATATCCTTGTGGAGGGATACAGTGGCAATTGTTTTTACATAATGCAATGTCAGAAATCCCAGTCTTTCAGTTGTGATGAGTAGTCTGCCCACTTCTTTTATACTTAAAATCTATTAAGAACACTGTTTTTCAAGGTGCTACATCATTTACAGTATGAACATTTTTATTAGGAGACACATTTCTCTCTTTGATTACTTCTGTTGCTTTTGATTGCCTTTTGTTTTTCATTTTTTTTGAACTCTCTGGAAAATAATAGAATAAGTAGAAAATTGTTCTTGCCTTGTCAAAAGAAAGAAGATTTTAGTGCTTTCAGTCTTCATACTGAAGTCCAAAGTAGACGCTTTTCAAAGGCATTCAGACTTCCCCGCTCACCTCCCAGCAGTGCAGCTTTTGCTTTTCCATGCAATTCAGCCATTTTGGAGAGAAAGAGAAGAGGCTTTAATAAGAACTTAAAACAAAAGCATGACATTTGAACAAAATGCTTGAAAACAATAATAATTAAAAAATTTTAAATGCCAGAAGGCCTGGGATTTGGGTTATTAAACATGAATTTCTGTAGGAAGTCCTTCAGTTGAGATTTTGAATTGCTGCTGCTACTTACATCAGTTAAGGTAATTCCATCATCCTTTGATGCTACGTTTCTTTTTGTCATCCCCCTCTCACTTCCACTAGCTATTCTTGCTGTCCTTAACCCTTTATTCCATCCCTCTTCTACTGAGGCAGCAGTTCTGTTTCAGACTCTCTTTATTCAATTTACTTTATGGAACCTGCAGTGTCACCAGAAATGGAGAAATCTCTATAAAGTGTAGTTCCTGCCTCCTTTTCTTCAATCTAGCCCATGAACAGACAGCATCTGCTATTTGGAGTGTAACGAAGCAAGACCAAAAAGAGCAGGGAGTGAGTGTTTACACGTTTTTGCTGGATTAAATCAATCAGGAAGGACTTTTTTTAGTGTAGTGCTTAAGGTATTTAAAGTAAGTAGTAGCCAAGCCTACTTTAACCTCTTTCCCTGCTCCACACAGGAAAAGTGCTTACATTTATTTTAACTGTTTGCATGCTTTTCCTCCATGCTGTAGCATAGCTCTGCTCCTGCATTGGAAAGTCTCTTCAATTCTTTAGTCATTCAGCATTCTGGGAGAGTTCTAAGAACACAGGAGCTATCCAGAAAAGCAAAGTCATATTTGCTTCCAGTGCAGCATCTGATCTTGAAATCCCCAAGGAAGGCAGAATCCCCTATACTGGAATCAGAGGACAATTCCCAGTACAGACAAAAGAAAAAAAAAATAGATTTTTTTCCTCTGTTAAATTGGATTCTTGTGGGTGCCCAGAAAAGTTCTTATTTAAGGGTCTGGTGCATGCAATGTTACGTATAGCTTGGAAGTTTCTTTCATGCAGGACAGTTTACATTTGATGAAGTACAAATCTCTAGAAACAGAGCAGTAGAGGTATTTTTAGACAGATGAATCGTTCTGTCTCTCTTTGGTTTGACCATGAGAAGGTAAGTCATTTGAGGGCCTATATTCTGCCTTTGAGTGGTATTTCTGGGAGACACTTTAGAAGATTCCAGTAGTTTAATTTCTTTTTTCCCCCATGGTGTTCAGTTTGCCGTTACCATGTTTGTGGGATCAGCAGAGTATCTCCTGGATTTGTGCTGTGGAGTGTCATTATGGAATTTGCATTTTGCATTTCATTGTCTCTTTCCTTTCATCCATTTAAGACTTTGAACATAATCTAATTTATCAGACATCTAAAATGAATGGTCTGGGTGGTTCTGTAGGGCTAACAGGTGGTATGGCTGAGGTGTTTTTTCGGTGTATAGTTGTGTCTGTGATATTGTTTAGTGGATTTTTTTTTTTTTTTTTTTCCAAGGGACCTAACTTCTTCTTCAAGCCAAACATCAAGTCTATTAAATACTGGCCCATTCTTTTCCCACTTCTTGTATCCCTCTGTTTTATGCCAAGTCTCTATGATTATTATTGCCCATATTTGCTTTCCCTAAGAATACCTAAAGATATCCTGTATGATATAGAAAGCCAGATTTTAACTAGTTTTGCCTTTGTGTCTCCATTTTCTTATCTGTTCTGTTCTGCATTATTGGATTATCTCTTTTTCATTTCTCTTTGATTTTTCTCAAGAGATTTTGGAGACTTTGACCTAATTTAATCCTGCAGTTTCTAGTGGCATATTTTACACGTATTGCTTGAGGATAAGGAAGCTCCCAAAAGGAATGAAAAAAAAAAAAAAAAAAGAAGGCAAATAAAAATGCAGTATTTACAGACGTTGGGGCGCAGTGAATGGAAGAGTGGTGTCAGGCAGAGGAGCTTAACAGTCAGCTAGGGGTGGAATTACCTGGAAAAATGTAACAGGAAACTGCAGATGTCATTCCTGACTTGCACTGTCCCTTTGCAGATATTATTTAAAAGGTAAGGTTTGCTTTTAATTTTTGAGTAAAATTGAGAGTTCCTACAATACACTAATTTACAGGCTTAATGCAAATCAGTCTTATGAAAGCCAGGGGAATTGAGACTTTATGTAAAAAATAACAGGAGGTAAGTTAACACCAAAACAAAAAAAAAGTGAGAGATTTATTGTCATCTTTGTTTTGATATGGTAAAAAAAACCCAACATAATATTTCAGTTCATCTTAATCTAATTACATAAAAAATGTGCAGAACAGCAATTTTAAGATATTAAAATATTTGTGTGTAAACTAGAAGCTGAAATCCAAGCAGCAACTGCAAACACCCAGCAGTGTGAATGCATTTTGGGTGAGCTCTGCCTCTCTGATTAGACAGACCTATGGTAATGCTCCAATATATGCAAGATATTTATAGTATTTGCAATAGCTTAGGAAGTTTATAGTTACTAAAATAGAATAACCCAATTCGCTTTTTGTAAATGTTTGGCTGATTTGAAGATGTTAAGCCAAGATATGTTCCTGCGGGTTGTTATCTTAATTTTTGTTTTGAATAGTTTGAACAGTCAGGCATCCTTTGGACACTGAAGAATGTAGCACTGCTTGCTTTCTCGAAATGTCTGAATTTCAGGGTCAGGCTGTTTGATTTATAAGGTGACAGAATTCCTGTTGTTCTCCCTTAAAGATAAGTAGCCAGAACTTTGTTTGATGTGGGTGCACTGTACAACAAAAGTGTTCTTGTATGTTTGAGTATTCTAATTAAGAAAGAGATTTGATTATTGTCACCTGGAGGAGCTAGCAATTAACTAAGTTTGTGCTAGTACATTTTGTTTTCTAATCTGGAGGAGTTGTGTGAAAATGATTGTTTGTTTGTTTAGGCTTTTTAGCTGTTATTTCTTGGATTTGGTGGTATTTAGTGAAAAACAACTAGATCATTTCATTTGGTACTACCCAAGAAGAATAAAAGATGTGACTGAAAGCAGTTGAGCTTGTCACTTGCTATTGTAGATGGTAGTCTATCTGTAATTGTGGTGCTCTGAGCTGCTTTATTTGTAATAAGGATATTCATGATAACTTTCTGTTTGAACTGTTAAAAAGAACTCTAAAAGTAGTTAAGATACTCTCAAAATACTTAAGATACTCTCAAAATTAAATTTACTGCTAAAACAATAGGAGTAAAACCTGCCTATGCAGATTGGAATATAAAATTAGCAACCCTGAAGTGATTAAAATGAGAATGACCGCAGTGCTGTTTTTCCTTGCAGCAGTAGATGAAGTTTCTGTGAAAGCCTTTGATTCGCAGAAGTGATGCATCCTTTGTTGTGGGTGACATCAACATGAAGCTTTGAAACTGTGTTGTTTCCTTTTCACGTTTCCTTCTGTTTTTATGAAATGTGCTTAGATAGTAAGTACAGCCAAATGCTGCTGAACAGTTTTTTGCATTCCTACAACAGCAAATACCAATTTATAGTATTGCAAATGATCGGGCATGGAAAACTGCATGTGTATTACAATTCCACCTTTCTCTGGGTGTATTAAATACACCCAGTATAGGTTATAGTGCCAAGTGAATGATAAGCTGGATTTCATACTAAAAGCTTCATTTGGGAATTTCAGTTTACACCTGCTTCTCAACTTGTGAACCTGTGAGATGGTGAAAGTGGGACATAAGGACGTGTGGGCTGTACCTTTCACAGTGTTGTGTGTAGCTTTATGTAAACATTTACTGTTACCTGTTCAGACTTTGTGTGGACCCAGAGTCCCATAGGTATTTTTTTTGCTGAAGTGTGTGTGTAAGATTTCCATGTTAATACTGGAGTTCCCTTCAAACTCCGCTGACTATCAAAGGTGTGTATATGCTGTGAATGTGAAATCACCAGGCATAAGTCTTCTGCTGAGTTTACATGGGAGAGAGTGGGAAGGGGAGAGAGAGGTGGGGAGAAACTGCATTTGGTTTGAGAATCAGGGATGTTGTCAGAGATAAAAGGTAGAGTCAAAAAATGGTAGGTTTGGCTAAATCAAAGATGGAGAAAGTTTCAATTCTACCAGATTAATGAAGTTGATAGAACCAGAGGTAAAAACAACAGTTTAAAAGAACCTCATGCCTTAGTGACTTTCTGTAGAGGAGTGAAAAAAAGGGAAGGAATTGGCAAAGATGGATAAGGAGAGAAATATAACTTAAAAAGTGTGCATAAAAATTATCTTAAAATTATACTTTGGCAACAGCAAATTATAACCAAGATGTCTGGCATCAAAATGATGGATTGTGTCTGTTTTAGGAAACTTAGTGGTACCTGACATGAATATTTTGAGAATAATTATTCAAATGACTTTGCAGAACCTTCCAGTCAGAAAGTTTCCTTCCAGAACCTTTCTCTGTTTCTTTCTCTGTAACTGTTTTTGTATTTGTGTTACAGATGTTAGTGTGATGTTTTAAACTGTAATTGCCTTCAGTTTGTATCTTGCTGTTGACTGAAATGTGCTGAGTTCTGTTGTTCTATGTTATGACTGCCATTGAAGCAGCAGTCATGAAGCCCCATGAGAGCTGGAGATAATCACAGAGGTGGAATTTATTTGGAAGCTAATCCATGATCCCAGTTAAAAATATAGATAATTTAACGTCTGTAATGAATTTGTAGATTTTTTTCCATTAATTAACTCCATAGATTCCTTCTATTTGAAAAATAATTGTACAATGTGATGGATTGATTAAATCATTGCTAAAGATCATTAGTTACTGCTGATTAGAGAATTTTACCAAAGATAATTTTACTGTTTTCTAAAGAGGAAAAATAGGAAATCTTTTACTGTTTTCATTCTTTATTAAGGTGTTTTTTTCTTTTTTCTTTTTTTTTTTTTCTTTTCCTTTTTAATTATTCCTCGTATTTTAGGGCTATAACCATGAAAATAAAAATCTGGAATTGGTCTTTTATTTCTGATTTCCCCCTCTTTCCCTCCTCAGGTTATCGCACATGCGAGGGGAAACATTTTTTACCTTTATATTTCAGTGTTGTGCTGTTGTAACACTGTTTTCAGAGTTGAATTTGTCTTTTTTCCTCCAGAACCCTGTCAAGAAAATTCCAGATTCTCATGAAATTACACTCCAACATGGGACAAAAACAGTAAGTGGTAACACATTTTCAACATTTCATATTTTTTTCTAGAACTGATCCAGTCTATTAAATATGTTACTGAATATTTATTGTCGGCTGAAATCAAGAAGCTAATCTGTTAAGTTTTTATTTTCGTCTAGTTCTTTTCTTACTGCAATGAAGATGTGCTTTTGGACTAGCAACTTTTCTTTCTGATAAAAACCCAAACTTGAATTCATTTGACTGAACCATTGTCTCATTTTCTTCTTCTTTTTTGGCAAATATATACTCTACAATGGTAAGATAGAATTACTGTAGACTTCCCTCTACACCTTCATAGTCTAGACACAGGTCTAATCTAGACCTTTCTCTGGCTTTTCATGCTTTTCAAGGAGGGTGTCATTGCTGAAGTTTAAAATGACCTCCCTGTAGCTGAATACAGGTCTCCTTCATTTTCACTGAATCTCTAAGTGCCTTTTATAAGCCATCCTTGGTTTCTTGAAACTGTATTCTTCCTTGTCTTTAACTGCATCTTTTTAAGATTTCATCTCAAATATTCCTCCTTCAGTTTCTTTTAAAGAAACACTTTCTGGCTTGGATCTTGTGTCTTTGTTCTCAGTGTCTTTTATTTCTGTTTAATTTCATCTTCCAACACACATTCAAATGCTTTTATGTACTGATTGATCCAAGATCTGCTTCTACAGAATAAAACATTTTCTGGCTATGACTAGCCCTGAATCCATTCCCAAATCCTGTCGCCATCTTCTTCTTTGGTCATAAAAGAACATGCTACTGCTGTTTCTCCTCTTCACTTTGGGCTATGACTTAAGTTTCAGGGAGAAAATAATATTGGAATTCCTTTTATTGTTATCGTATCCCTGTGTGTCACTGAGAGCGATCCTGAGTGAGGTGGGTGTAAGAAAATTAAAGCAAAAATTCCATTGAGAAAAGTGCCTTTTGATGAGCTTTTAAACAATCTGAAGAAATGTATTTTTAAATAATTTATTTGTAATTAATGTAATCATACATTTAATAATTTATCATTCAATGATATTAAACATTTTTTCTAAATAAAGTTAATAAATGTTTAACATCTATAACAAGTTAAAATATTAAACATAAATAATTTAAACTTAATATTTGAATATTTAATAATTAGATCATTTATACACATTTTAAAGGAATTTACTGGAGGTTTAAATTTAACCGTAAAGATCAGAAATGTTTTTATAAGCTTTCAGAAGTAGTTATTTGCAGAACCACCTATTCATTAATCTTGTATTGCACTTTGTTGTGCTGTATCTTCCAGTGTAGAGAAGTGATAAGACCTACTAATTTGTTTTCTCATCGTACTTGACATGCAGACATAGGGGAGGAGAAGAAAGAAGTAACAAATATGTTATTAATGAAAATACAAAAATACTCTATTTGAATTTTAAAACCTGTAAAATATGTATTTTATTACTCTTTAAACAAAAAGTAGTAGAGTTTTTATTTGCATGGTGCGTGTAATATCTCTGCATACTAATTTATTTGCATACTAATGCAAGTTACCTTCTCATTTTCTGTGTTGCAGTAACTGCTTCTCTGGTGTGTTTCTTGTATATACCTCTGAACAATCTTTATTAAGTAAAGAAACATTGATTTTTTTTTTCTCTCTATATTAAACCAGTAAATCTTTTGATTTTTACTGTTTCCCGAAAGTGTAAGCTCATGTTATTTCTAACTAAAAGGCTTTTTAAGGAGGGAAGTTACAATTTTGGAAGACTTCTGAGGTATTTTGACTGCATGAGAATACAGCTGTCATCACCTAGAGCAGAGGTGAATTATAATGTGGATATGCATAGCACAGTTAAATTAGATTGGATGCAGGGAATTAAATATATCGCTGGAAAAAAACAGCTATTCTGTAGAAGGACTATCTTTCCTACCCCCTTCCACCCCCCCGCCTTTCCTTCCCACCCCCCCATGCTTTTCTTTTGTTTTTAAATTATGAGACTACTCAGCCATGTTGTTACACAGTAAAAATGACAGTTGTATAAAGATGGGAGCAACTTGATATCTTGATATCAGTGTTTTCCACCAACATTTTAAATTACACTCATCGTCTTATACTCATACAGTGTACTGTGTTTCAGCTAAACCTTATGTCCCATCTGTACCTCTTCAATCTAATGAAATTGGGTTTGATGATGACTGTATTCCTGTGCAGCTGAAAAGTCTCAGAAAAGATTTCCCAAGCCTGGAGTCTTTCCAGAAACCTGATTAATGCCTGGCTTGCACAGTGTAATAGGAGTTACTGTTCCCAGTGAAACTTCAGGGATATATATATATGTATTTCTCTTGACGCTTTTGATACATTGTGGGTATGAGAAAGAAAGCACACTGTTCAGAATACTTCTGATTATGTATTTGAACTTCTCATATCACAGCTGCTTCTTCCTATAGTAGTTACTGTGGAACAGAGTACTTGAATCGGTTAATTCCAATGCATGATTAATTTGGAGATGCCCAGAATTTCTGCTTGTTAGAAATCATGAATGAAATGAGTGGGGTACAAAATTTGTGTTTAGGTGATAAAAAGGGGAAATTGGGGAATGGGGGAGAGATGTAAGGGAGTGCATCTGTTTCATTTGTAGGGCAAATAAGTCACTGTGACGTAATAGGTAAGTGGAGTTTAGTTAATTCTTAGTGATAATGCAAAGCAGTACATTTAAACATTTGATTCAAAGAAGTATAAAATCAATTAAAAAGTTGGATTTATTTGCAACTGTGAATTGGACTTTGGGGGGCACTGGATTAGCCTGGCTGATGATTCTTTGGATTCTTTAGGAGAATAAGGTTTTGGATCTTTGCTAAAACATAAGCCTTCTGCAAGTAAATGCATCTAAAACAGAGCAAGACACCTAGATGAAGAAGAAATTGGTTGCTTTTTCAGCAGTCAGCATCGTTTCTGCAACTTCCTGTATTTTTCTGGAAGTATGTTTTTAAAACTGTAGCCTTTACCATGGTATTATAAGTTTGAAATGCAGTAAGGTACCGGCATAAGGAGCAACATGAGCCTTAAGGAGATGGCAACTAGAAATGAATTTTTGATAAAATAAAGAATACCTAAATTAACTTTCTCTACATGAAACAAAAAATGCATACTCTTTCATTTACGAAAACCATAATTTTAGCAAAAACAAAATGTCCATCTTAAAGGATAAATTCAATTCTTAACTGTTGTTTTTATTGAAACATTTATTTTTTTGTAACTTATTCAACTGGACACTGAAAAGGGAATGTCTTTTGCGATTTCTTTTTTTTTTTCATGTATACACAATTAATATAATCTGTATATGTATATATTCTGTGTACAGAGTAGATACAGAGCAGCAGCACTGTACCCAAATTATTAGATTTTTTTTCACGTGAATATCTGGAATTTTTAATAAAATTTAGGCACCTGGAAACAATTGGCTTAATCTTTCTTTATCCTAAAAGTTTAGCAGTGCTAACCTGTAGCCATAACACTATTCTCATGTGTTGTCTTCTACTCAGAAAGTAAGCTTTTCCCTTCTTTTATCGTGCATACAGTTGTGGTGTTATTTTTGTCTGTTGTTGTAGTTCCCAAGAACAGTTGAAAGTGTACACATTCTTGGAGTATAAGATTTTTTTAATCTCTTTTTTTTTAGAACTTTCTGGCTCATCACTTTAAATAACTTTTTAGGCTTTTTCTAGAACATTTTATTTCTATTATTTCCGCTTTATTTTATTGTGTTGAGGACAGCTTTCTCTGAAATGAAAGGGTTTATGGATCTAATAATTATACATCTTATGTGGTATCACCTTTTTTTTTTTTTTTTTTTTAAATAATAAACAAGAGCATTCTTTCCTTAAAGTTCTAAGTAGCATTATGAAGCTAATTTTGTATGTCAAACAGGTGGCTTTTGGAAAGTTTTTGAAGTTATTTTAGTTGATATGATCTCTTTCTTAATTTATGACTTTTTTTTTAAACCAAATTTCTATATTTTCTGTCCTTCAGAAGGCAAATTTAACCAATGTGCACTCTATGTGCACATGAACTATGTTGAGTATAGTGCAAAATCTTAAACTGATGGATATTAAATACCATTTCAAAATCTTGCTAGAACTATTACTTGTACGTCTGAAACAAGTGTAGAGTACAGTTTTGTTTTCTTCAGGGAAATGAAACATATGCAAATTCAGCATTCAGAAAATCGGAAAGCAAACAATGTAAACTAGCTGTTCTCTGTAGTCTTCAGTGTTGTATTCAGATTATGTAATTTCCACTTTCATTTTCCATGCCCTTTCTGAAGTACTCAGCCATTATACAAGATGGTGAAAATTCAAAAACAAAACACAGATAGAAACTACCATGCTAAATTGTTATTTTTTTTCTTACTTTAGTAATATTTTATATTTTGTTGCCTTCAGAAAAATTGCAGAAAAAAAGAGAAATAAAAAACTTTGATCTTCTTAATTTCTGTGTAGGTTTCTGCTTTGGGGTTGGATCCTTCAGGTGCCCGTTTGATAACTGGTGGATATGACTACGATGTTAAATTTTGGGATTTTGCTGGAATGGATGCTTCTCTTCAGGCTTTTCGGTCGCTCCAGCCTTGTGAATGGTATGCATAAAGACTTCCTTTTTCACCTGAGATATTGGCTATGTTAGTCTTTGCTTACAAGGCACAAAAGCCTTGTAAGGCAGCTTAGCTTGAAAGGCTTTTATATCTCATTGCACTTTTTGTGGTAAATGGAACATGAACCCAATAACTAGTCATCTTATGTCTTTAAATGCTCTGTCCAGACTTACATATTTTCCTCTTTTAGAAAGCCGTAGGTGAATTTGCAGATGGAATTGTCAATAACATATCTGCAAATAGATATAAACCTCTCAAAGGTTGATGTTCATAATTATAATTGAAATTAACAGAATACACTTTCCATGTGTACTGTGCTTATAATTTATGCATTTTAAAATTAATTTTATATATAAAATTGATGAGGCAGAGAAGAAAGTTAAAGCAGTTAAACCTTTTGTGTAAAGCCTATGGAAAAGACATAACTTCTGTAGTCACTGTCAGTATTTCTGAGGGTGTTGAGGGGATCTTATTTTCATTAAATCCTCTGTTTCTGGAAGTAGTGATCCCTTGCGCTGGACTAATAATAAAATGGCTATGTAGTACATGTTAAAAAAACACACACTCAGAAAAAACAGATGCAGTGTCTGAAAAGATTATATTTATTTAAATTTGTATTTGCATATAAATAAAACAATAAAAATAAAAACATAAAAACAATAAAAAAATAAAATCATTAAAAAAAAAAACACATAAAAACAATACAGGAATGCTTTTTTTATACAGTGACTTTTGTACTGTTCACTGGCAATTCAGCCAGTAAACAAACCAGGTTTGTTTATTTATTACAGAGAACTGGAATATCAATCTCCTTCAAAATGCCATGTCTCATGCACACTAACTTTCAAATATGCACATATAAAAAAAAAAATTGCACGGTTGTTCCAGAAAAGTACTATCAAATGCTTAATTAATGAGGCACACTTTATAAAATGCTTGGTATGCTTAAAAGGGATTGAGGTTTATCATGTGCAATAAGTAGTCCATAGAATTTCAGACAATAATCATTAAAAATAGACAAAGCTAAAACTGAAGTTTGGTCAGTTTGAAAGGTTGGGATTTCCATGACTAATTGTACATGTGCCAGGACTCTAGGTAATGAAAGATGACAAAAAGTTGAGGCTGCCTGAAAAGAGATTCTACTGGTGGTTTAAAATGTGAAGAATCAGAACAATAAAAATATGCTGTGATTCATTATGCGATTTTGATCTCTAAGACTTGCTTTGTTACAGTAAACCAAAGAATAGCACATTTACTGTGAAAACATGACTTAGTAAAAATGCTTCTTTGGAGGGGAAAAAAAATACACATTGAGACTTTTCTGGCATTAAGTTCACTTGCACAAGTATGTAGCAGAACACAAATGGTGTTTTCGTCTCATTTGTCATAACTGGCAATAAGAAATAGCCAATGGTCTTTGCTTCCATAGGATGAGATTATTTTAAGTGAAGCACTTCCATGTTGATCCGAAGAGTAAATTCAAATTTAGTAGTACTTGCTAATAATGGTATAAGATGCAAATGTAGTCTTAGTACTAGTTAGAACTATGAGGATTCTTAAATAACCTGTGTTCAGGTGTATGTATATTCTTATTATATTTTTTCACTGCAGAATTTATGGCAAAGACTGTTTGCATTCACAGACCTTCATTTCAAAGAATTCTGAAGAGTTCTGGTATGGAAGCTTTAGGTGTTAGCAGAAATCCATTTCTGGAGTCATATATTTAATTTCATTTTAAGAAGAATAAAACGCCTGAGAACAATTGCACATTGTCCAGGCTCCATTTTGTAGCATAATATCAAATTACTATGTTAATTTCTCCTTGGATTTGAGACATAAGAACAAGAAAAAGAGAGCCTGGAAAAAAAAACTACCTTCAAACCACACCTCAGCATTAAAGATGAGGGCAAGTGTAAGGCAAATCAGTGATAAATATGTAAAAATTAACTGTGTCACAGCGCTGCCAATGTACATGCTGCGGCTTCCAGCAGAAAGTACTATGCCGGTTTGGCAGCTTTAAACCTAAATGACTTGGATTAATCCTATTAAATGAATTGCTTTTGTAAGTTTTCCAAGACTTTTGCTTTAGCATTAATAAGAACCAAAAGTGTTTTTTTTTGTTGTTTTTGTTTTTTTTTTTTAGGAATTGCCTCTGCAGAGCTTTACTTTTGGTAATAGTCCAGTAAACATCTGAGAAACAATAACTTCTGGGTTGTACAAATACCTTACGTACAGCATGATTTTCTGCATATGATTTTTTTTAAACCAATATTGCACAGTTAGGAGGTTATTGTTTTCCTTTATCTAACAGTTGTGGAAATTCCCTTTCTCGAATTCCTTTTTTTTTTTGTTTGTTTGTTTTCCACGTTCTTGATTTGATTAATTGTTAGAATTATATTCCCATTGTACTAGGTGTTGTAAAATCAGGAGATGTTACATGTTAGAAGAAACTTAAATGTTAATCAAAGTTGAAAGCAAAGTTTGTTCAAACACACTGATATAGATTATTTAGTCTAGTTTATCAGTTGTCTGCAGAGAATATTTTAGAGTACAGATACTGTTTCTCTTGTGGGTTTGTTCTTATTTTTTTTTTCAGTGTTTCATCTGAGCTTAATGTGGTTGGCCTTCTTTTCTCTCTTTTGTTCAAGTATCCATTCTTGCTTTTTATACTCAGGATGCTTTTTCAGACATTGCCTGTGATCAATTTTGGAAATTCCCGGATTTGAATGTCTCTTCTCTACTAAAAATTAGAGTTTATAATACTTTAGCCAATTTGGCTGCCAGTTTGTATTACATAATAGGGTGCTTGAAGCAATTTTTGGCTTTTGGGTCATAATGTAATCAGTTTTGCCAAACATTTTTTGAATGAGAAACTTATGCTTAGTGTACATTTCTATGGCCAGTGCAGATTTTCTAAAATATGTATTGCAATGTTGTATGTGTTTTGTACATTATCTCAGTCTGAGGAGAGATTTAACAAATAATAGCTCCTGCTGAGTTAGTTATAAATTCAATACCATGCAAGACATAAAATGTTCAATTTTTATTTAAAAATGTTAGTTACAAGTTGCATACTCAGCCTCATCGATCACCTGAGTGTTAATTCTTCTGATGTGAAATTTTATGTTTCAAAAATAGTTTTTGTAAAATTACTAGAATCTGAATGCACATGGTTATGTTTTTCACTAAGCAGAATATACTCCTTTGATATAGAAATATTATTTCTTCATGCACTTGAGCAGTATTTTTTTTGTGATGGTCAGTTTATTGAACATGGCTTGGCGGCCATAAGAATCCAAACAGAATTGCAAACACATTTTGATCTCTGCATTTCAGTTAATTTAACTGCAGAGTTGAAGTGTTAATATTGTTCACTTTCCGTTAATGTGCCAGGATGTCAGTTCTGGCAGGTGAGTAGTGGATACACTACTTTTTGTTCTCAGCTATCCTTGTGATAGTGTGTGGTCTGGTAGGGAAACAAAAAGATATCTTTATCTGCTTTGGATACAGTTACTTCAGAGAGCTTTGTACATAAAGCAGAATGCTGAGAGAAGCTGTCACTGGGGATGGAAATGGATTTCCGCTGCACTTGCCATCATCCCACTTTTATTTAATCATTTTTGTTGTCTTGATATTCAATGACTTCTGTCCCAAGCTTTTTCAGTCAAGGGAAGATTTATGTAAGAGAACTTTTGCAGCAAATGAGCAATCATTTAAGACAAGTAGATTATTACCTACTGATATTTTTCCAGGTTCATTGGTATATATATTTATCTTTATTTGAATCTTTGATGAAACTGTAGCCCTGAGCATAGCAAGTGATGGGAGAATGCTGACATATGACGAATTTCCTGCTGTACAATATATAATGGATTTCTGTGTAGGACTACCACATCCTTTTATAGTACTTTATAGATTACTGCAAATCCAGATGTTACTTTTGAGAAGGTGGGGAAGAATTTTGAGCCCTGAAGAGCTGAATCTGGCATGCTATGTTTCACATGGAGTTACAAAGCATTCTTAAAGTAAATATGTTTGCCAGAAATGACATTTTAGGTGCCAACTTTGTAAATATTATTGTACAATGTGCTCTGTCATTAAAGAAGGAAGTCTGACACACACAAACACACACACACACAGAAGAATAAAAAGCTTTAATCCTTTGCTCTTAGATTAGTTTTTTTTTTCCATCTTTCTGATACAGGAATGTATATAGGCCTATTTCTGCAATGCATTTTCTCATCATTGACACTTCTGTTTAATACTGTTTCTTTTTTTTTTTTTTTTTAGTCACCAAATCAAGTCTTTACAGTACAGCAGCACAGGAGATGTCATTCTGGTTGTCTCTGGAAACTCTCAGGCAAAGGTGCTTGACAGAGATGGTTTCCCAGTAATGGAATGCATAAAAGGAGACCAATACATTGTGGATATGACAAACACCAAGGTAAAGTAAGAGCAAAAACACTGTATTGTCAGTTTTGTGTCATTTATTTCATTTCTTTATGAGAAATGGCATGAAGTTAATAAATAAGTGCGCAAAGCCCCCACTCTGGGTTGGGGTGGTCCCATTACAGTGATACATGCTTGGTATCAACTGGCTTGACAAGGACCACAGGTTACAATGGATGCTGAGCTGAATGTGAGCTAACAATTTATTTTATTGTAAATGACACAAGCTGCAAACTGGATTCTGATAAAATGTGTGTGTCAGCAGATTAAAGGCCGTTTTGGGTTTTTCTTTCAGTTCAAGGTGGGTTTGGAGAAACTGGAAGAGGTCCAGGACCTTCCAAGGAAGTCAGGGGTCTAAAGCATTTGTGCTATGAAGAGAGGTTGAATCATCTGGACTCTTCTAGTCTGGTGGAGATTAAAGGGCAATCTAATAACAGCATACAGCTACTGGAAAAGACAAAATGGTGTTATAGCCAAATGCTTCTAAAACAGCAACAGTCTTAGCCTAGAAGTCTCTACTGGTGTGTCACTATAGACATTTTTCAGTAGAATGGTACTGCAGCATAGGAACAGGTCACCCATGGAAGCCGTGGAACCTCTATCCATGGGGGTTTTCAAGCTAGACAAAGCCATGGCTGACCTCTTCTGGTGTTGGCTGTCATCTGGCTTTGAGCAGGAGGTTGGCCTGAATGAACTCCAGAGATCTCTTCCGAGTAACATACCTATGATGCTATGACAAATCCATCTCTTTAAAAGTGTATCTTGTAAAAATCACCAGCTTCCCCCATACTGCTGTCCAACCAACCAACAACAAAAAAAAAAACCAACACAGATTGACCTTATCTAGTCCCTCGTTTGCTTTTATCTTTCATGCTTTGCTGATCCAATCTATCCCATTCAAGGCAGGGGTGAGAGGAGAGAGTAACTAACATTATAGTTACTTGCATGTCATGAGTGTAAAAGACTAATAAGCAACAATGTGGACGTTTTTAACACTAGTTGAAAATGCAAATGGCAAACAGCTGATTCATAGTTCTGAAGTATTTTAACAACTTGATAGGGTTTTGAGCACTTTGTGTCCTTACGAGCACAAACTATATGTGACAAGAATTCTGTTTACATAGATGATTTAAATTCAGGTCAGTTTTATAAATAGTTGAAGAGCCTAAAAAGTAATGATAACATCTACTGCTCAAACTGATAATAAAGATGATTTATTTATTGCTTGTAAAGTGTCTTGCCAAATAACTGGGCTAAATACTGTCTTGCCTGAGGCTGTTCTTGTCAGATCACTATTTCTTTTGGCTAGTGATATGTATATAAAACCATCAAATGGTAACATCTGCTTTAGTTCTTGTTTACTTAAAAAATAATACAGATTTTCTTTCTCTTTAAACTTCTGGAATTCGAATGTATTGTGGTGTGACAGTCAAAATGCTAAAATATTTGTTATATTGCCCCCATTAACTTTTCAGTATTTCTCCCCATATTTGTGCTTAAAGCTAACTGAAATAATTCCAGTGTTACAGGAGGAGTTGCCAGATTTCTCTCTGAAGGTAGTCAATGATCATGTGTCTGTACTTCAAAGATGTAAAACCAGCTGGACAAAGACACCTTATCTTTATATTAAGCATAATGACAGTCTCTTGCTTTTGGCTAAAGTAATTTCCTTCTGATTTTTCATCCTAAAGCAAAAGAGCTCACTACATAATTTGCAGTGTAACATCTTTTATGAAAACCTCACCTTAAGTTAAATCTGTCTTGTCCCTAGAATTCTATTTTCTTAGTCTCTCCAATGTGGTTTTTGGCTAGTGTATTTTGGCATTGAATATGTGTATTGTATCCTTCCTGATAATTCTTGTAATTGCTATTATTTTTTATGTACCTTAAAACAATTTGCATAATATGATATTGATGCATATTGTTTCATCCAGATCTGCCAAGATAAAAAGGACAAGTGTGATTCTATGACATAGTCTGAGAGGAAGAAATATAAACAGAAGGAAAATGTTAGTGTTTTTATAATTTGAAAATGAAAACAAACTAGAATGAAATGGATTAGAATACATAAAATTTGTTACATCATTGTAACTTCCCTCTGATCAGAAGGGATTCTGCTCTCAGTTTTTGAAATGGTTCTCCTTGATGGATTGGAGTATAATTTACAAAACCTGTTAAGACTTCTTATAAAACCCTTTGTGTTTATTTCCCTAGGGTCATACTGCAATGCTTAATTCAGGCTGTTGGCATCCAAAAATAAAAGAAGAATTTCTGACATGTTCTAATGATGGGTGAGTATCAAGGCCTGTCTTTGTCAGGGTTTTTTAAGAAGTTTGCTTGGCTTTTGCATTTTAATATTATGCCCTAATTTGCTTTAAAAACCTACTTTTAAATCTTGATCAAGTGCTCAAGACAATGTTAGGTAAGCTCAGGAAGCACATACCCAGTACCCTGAGCTGGTGGAAGGGGATGGGAAGCAGGATGTGGCCCTCACAATCCATGAGGAAATGGTTGGTGACCTGCTACAGCACTTAGATGTAAGCAAGTTGATGGGGCCAGATGGGATCCACCCGAGGGTACTGAGAGAACTGGTGGAAGAGCTGGCCAAGCTGCTTTCTACTATTTATCAGCAGTCCTGGCTATCGGGGGAGGTCCCAGTCAACTGGCAGCTAGCAAATGTGATGCCCATCTACAAGAAGGGCCGGAGGGTAGACCTGGGAAACTATAGGCCTGTTAGTTTGACCTCAGTGCCAGGGAAGCTCATGGAGCAGATTATCTTGAGTGTCATCACACGGCACTTGCAGGGCAAGCAGGCGATCAGGCCCAGTCAGCATGGGTTTATGAAGGGCAGGTCCTGCTTGACGAACCTGATCTCCTTCTATGACAAGGCGACACGCTTAGTGGATGAGGGAAGGGCTGTGGATGTGGTCTACCTTGACTTCAGTAAGGCATTTGACACCGTTCCCCACAGCATTCTCCTTGAGGAACTGGCTGCTCTTGGCTTGGACTGGTGTACGCTTCATTGGATTAGAAACTGGCTGGGTAGCTAGGCCCCAAGAATCATGGTGAATGGAGTTAAATTCAGTTGGAGGCCGGTCACTAGTGGAGTCCCCCAGGGCTCGGTACTGGGGCCAGTCCTCTAACATCTTCATCAATGATCTGGATGAGGGGTTCGAGTGCACCCTCAGTAAGTTTGCAGACGACACCAAGTTAGGTGCGTGTGTTGATCTGCTCGAGGGTAGGAAGGCTCTGCAGGAGGATCTGGATAGGCTGCACCGATCAGCTGAGGCCAGCTGTATGAAGTTCAACAAGGCCAAGTGCCGGGTCCTGCACCTGGGGCACAACAACCCCAAGCAGCTCTACAGCCTGGGAGAGGAGTGGTTGGAAAGCTGCCTGTCAGAGAAGGACCTGGGAGTGATGGTTGATAGTCGGCTGAATATGAGCCAGCAGTGTGCTCAGGCTCAAGAAGGCCAACAGCATCCTGGCTTGCATAAGAAGCAGTGTGGCCAGCAGGTCCAGGGATGTGATTGTCCCCCTGTACTCGGCTCTGGTGAGGCCACACCTCAAGTACTGTGTTCAGTTTTGGGCCCCTCGCTACAAGAAGGACATGGAGGTGCTCGAGTGAGTCTAGAGAAGAACAACAAAGCTGGTGAGGGGTCTGGAGAACAAGTCTTATGAGGAGCAGTAGAGGGAGCTGGGATTGTTCAGCCTGGAGAAGAGGAGGCTCAGGGGCGACCTTATCGCACTCTACAGGTACCTGAAAGGAGGCTGTAGCGAGGTGGGGGTTGGTCTGTTCTCCCACGTGCCTGGTGACAGGACGAGGGGGAATGGGCTAAAGTTGTGCCAGGGGAGGTTGAGGCTGGATATTAGGACGAACTTCTTTACTGAAAGGGTTGTTAGGCATTGGAATAGGCTGCCCAGGGAAGTGGTGGAGTCACCATCCCTGGAGGTCTTTAAAAGATGTTTAGATTTAGATCTTAGTGATATGGTTTAGGGAAGGACTTGTTAGTGTTAGGTCAGAAGTTGGACTTGGTGATCTTGGAGGTCTCTTCCAGCCTAGATGATTCTGTGATAAATTTGTAATTTTTAGGTTCCGGATAATTGATATATTTTGTTTGTATTTTCTTTAGTTTTGTAACTTAAAATAGCTTTTGATATTTCATGAAAGAACCTGGCTACTTTTACAAAGAAGTTTTACAAGAAGTTGGTTAATTTTACAAAATTTTTGGACAAAATTCAGTGCCCCCTTTAACATTCTAGAGTATGTCTTGAGAGCAGAATAGTTCTTGTGTAGAGGCTCGTGTAAATGAATTTGCTGAGAAGGTAGAATATTTTAGTTTGAAGTTGCAAATTCACCTGTAATTGACTATTGAGTGATGTTGTTTGACAAGTGTAGAGGAGACTGTTAGAAATTATTTTGTTGTTTCATTCTTAATCTTTGTGGTAAGAATCAAAGTTCAAAATGTTACTGTAGCAGTTGCATTAATCAATAAAGTTACTTGCAGCTGTCAACAGCAAGTTCATGAATGGTTTTTGGACTAATATTTTAGAAATGCAATCTCCTTTGCTCAAGAGCGAGTGAGAAGACTGAATTGGCCCTGAAGGTATCTGTCTGGTCAATGGTAGACCTAAGACTCCAATTATCAATTACTTTAAATGACTGTTTTTCCCCAAGGGGAACAAGCTTAACAGTTTAACACAACGATGCATGAGCAAATGATTCTAAGAAGAAAACTGACAGTTTCTAGTAAAACTGTGCCAGAAGGGAAAAATACAGAACAAAACTAAATTGTAATTTATGGAGTGGTTCAATCATAAAAATACATGCAGGTTAAGCCATATTTGTTTTTTTTCAGCTTGTAGACATAAATTTTGCTTCAATAATAAAAATGATTATTATGTTTTGTAAGTGTATGTTGCTTTTTTAAAAGTAGAGAGAGTAGTAAAACTTCTTCATTAGTTTGAATACTTTGTAGATGTTGAGAAATATATCAAGAAATTACACATTTTTTAGATTGTGTCTAATTCTGTACTGTGTAAACAACTGCATAACTAAGTATGCATAACCAAGTATGGATTCACTGCATCCCTGATGCTTGAATTGTGGTGAATTGAAATGCTCTGGTCAAGTAAGTAAAATCCAGATAAACACTGCTATAAATGCATGCATAATTGCATTTTTAGAGATGCTGCATGGCTGACATTAAAGAAGTATTTAAAATCTATTTTATCCCGATTAGTGCTAGTGACAGGTCTTTCCAGGATTTGGACAGGTCATGAAAAGTAACAGTTTGGATTGTTTAAATTGCAACACAGGAATTAAAATGTTAAAGACAGTATTCTATCTGTGGAATTCAAGAATAAAAAGTTATGAAGTCTCCAAAATTTCATCAGTATTTAATATAGTACTGGAACTATACACAGAGAAAGTAGGAGTCTGAGTAGGGAAGGTCATCTGATTATGCCAGATAATGACTTATGCCAGATTATGCCTGATAATGACTTTGAAAAACTTAAATAATTAATATAAAGAAGTATATTCAGATGTTGTTCTTATTTATTATATTGTGTAAAGTTTTGTTGGTGAGTAATACCTCTGAAAATGTACATTCCATTAGTAAATGGCAACAGTTGTTGATATTGTACAGTAATGGGTGAATTTCTGATTTAGTTTTCTTTGTTGGGTTTTGCCATTGCTTTTATAATGTGCAAGTGGAAATTAGGGTAGTGTCTAGTGATTTTTCCATGAGGAAAAATAGCTGCTGTAAGATTTTTTTTATTACACTAATTTAGCAGAGCATTTTACTTAGCAAAGTAAGATTAGAATACTTTGGTTTCACAGCAGAGATGTTTTAAACTAAAGAAAATTAGGCAGTATGTGTGAGAGAATTAATTAAGAACAGCTATTGATTTTTGCTTGAAGAAAAAAGGTTTTCTGAATTTCAAGCAAAAGCAGTAAAAAAGCTGGATTTATGCCAAAAATTCCATCAAATAGGGAATTTGTATTTTATGCTTATTATTCTGCATCTTGCATAGAATTTAGTTATGGATGTGATTGTTACATCTGTCTGTCTATCTATTCTTTTATATTTTTTCCGGTATTTACACATGACTCTTCCATGTTGAAAGACTGTATTTCATTGATTTGTAAAGCTGGCTTTTTGTGAGTCAATAGGTTTGTATTTAATGAAATACTTGCAGAAATATGAGACGAGTTTATGTGAAGTCTTGATTTATGTTGCATGCAAAGCAAAGAAAATCTAAAATTGAACTTGAACTTTGGAACCGATGGTCTTATCAGGACAGACCAGAAGACTCAATTTGTTGCACAGAGGTCTAAGTGGGGATAGCATGTGGTCAAAGTTTGCACAGTATTGAAGTTGGATGAATGATCTGAATGTAGAACTGTGTTTGTCAAACACCTTTATACTTGAAATAGGCAAGTTCGATAAAAGAAAATACTTCTTTTTGGGTAGTGTCTGAATATATTATGGAATATGGAATATGCTGTCCCAGGAGGTTGTGTTGTCAGGTTTGAGAAGGGATGAGGAGAGCCCCAAAACACCAAATGCAATAGGCATTCCTTTCTGGCATTCCTTTCTAATATCCCTTATACAACAGTTGTGAATAGTATGGGACAACAAAGGGAATAAACTGTAATGATGAGACTAGGTCAGCATAGTTGTTGCTTTTAAAGAGTAAGTAGTGCATTAGGTGAATCTATGTTCGGATGTAATCAGGTGTTTGTTTTTATGAAGTTCTAATCTGCCAGTAACTTCAGGAAGAGTAGTATGTGGATTCTTCTTAAGGTAAAAAGCTGCTGCAAAACATTATCATATCTACAGTTGATGTGGTTTTCATGCGAGTAGGTTAAATTTTGGTAAGATCTCTCTCAAGGAAATGCTGAAACAAAGCCCAATACATCTTTACATGGTTTTTGTACATAGAGGTTTGAGGGAGGAACGTCTCATGTAGTTAGCAGTTTCATCTATCCCAGTCCTGACTGTCTTTCTACAGGGCAGGAGACCTACCTGTAGTTAGTTTTTATATTCTTGACATTGTACACAGACATGATTTGGCATTCATAATTCTTGACATATTCTTTTCCGTTATTCATCATCTGTCAAGAAGGTGTATATCTGTAAAAGTAGAAATGAAAAGCTTTACAGTTGCACATCAGAAGAAAAGGTGAAATCAAACACCTACTCATCTGTATCTCTAGATGTTGTATTTTGTTGCTCACATTGCAAAAAGGAACTGCCACAATGGCTTGTGTGGAGAAAGACATCTAACATAGAACACTAAAATGGGACACCTCGCAGGTTCAATTCTGAATGTATAGACAATGAAACCAGTATTGCCTGTGGTAGGCATGAAGGAAGGCTTCCAGTTTTGCTGACTTCAGTGCTGAATGTTGTAAGGAGTACTAAAGCCAGGCTGCTAAATACAGGATTATTTCTTAAACTGAAAGTACTTCACTTGTTTTGTCAGTATTTCTGTGTGGAGAGCCTCTGTGCGCCACAAAGCTGTTTTCCTGAGCCAACACTTGTTTTAGAAGATGCTTGTAAGAAAAGGACCAAAGGTTTCAGTTATCACATACAAGTTTAGAAGCCGCTGAAAGTAGCAATTCAGGCATGTGTGCCATGCTGCTTAAGGAATGCTGAATAGCAATGTGTGAGGAAGAAGGAAGTGAAGAGGACACAGAGGAGCACCTCAGGGGTGTTAATGTACTGTTAAATACTGCTCTGTATATTCTGTGTTTGTAGCACAGGGATGTTTGTCCACCACCTCTAAAGAAAACAATCATTCATAGATTGAATATTAGACTTCACAACAGTGTTAGAATTTACAGCACTGTGGTGTGTATTTTATCCTACGATAGCATTTGTGTTGTTTGTCTCCGTACTTGAAGGGTTGTCACTCACACACAGCTTAAAGATAAAATAAGGAAAAAGAGTTCGATCTTGGGGTTGGTACATTGATGAGTTGTCATGAGGCATACAGAAGTGAAAAGAAAACTTTGCAAGTAGACTTGTGTAGTAAAATGAAAATAGCACACTTTTAAATAAAAGTATTTAAAATATTTTAAATACATATATTTTCCTTTCAGGGTAAGCCTGCTGTAACTCAAATTATTACTTGGAGCAGTCATTTTATGCACTTGAGAGTTTCCACTGATTTCGGGTGATTAAAGCTATAGTAATATGCTGAACTAAACAGTAATTTAAATGAACACTCTTATGGATTGCTATTATAAAAGAAAAGTTTTGAAAGATAGCCTGTTTCTTGTGATTTATTCATGGCATTCAAATTAGCTTTACTTTTTTTTTTTCCTAATAAATCCTCTGAGTAGGTTTTGACTATAACATATTCTAATTTGTGGTTATTAGGCTATGTGTAAATGTACTGCTTTCAGACTGCAGATATATGGGTTACCAGCAGGGAGTCTCAGTGTGTTTTGTATGACTGTTCAAGCACATTGTGTTGAGTGTGGAAAAAAACTGCATAAGAAAAAGACAGTTCCTTCTCCCTGATCTTACATGAGATAAACAGCAACTGGTCAATTTACACACTGGAATGAACCAGACCCTAGACCTGGGAGCTGCAGAACAAGTCTGAAAAGTCCTCTTGTTAACTTGTATAAGTTAATCCGCTCTAGTGAATATGTGTGGCTTAGAGTAGCTTGCTTCATTTTCCTAGAAAATGTTCCAGATGATGGCTTGCTAAAATGTATAATAGCGTACTGTTTATTTTGCGAGTTGAATATAATAAGCTCTAAAAAAAAAATAAATTAAAAAATGACCTTGCTTTTGTAAAAAATACTTTAATTATTCTCAAGTTAGAGGTGAATAATAATTTCATTATATTTTTGCAGTTTGTTCAAAGCTTGTAAGCCTGTTAGTTGGAAAATAAAGGAAATATAAAACGAACAAACAAAAAAACCTGCCAGTCCTGTAAATAAGAATGTGATCAACCTTAAGTCCACGTCTGGATAACACTAATTAACCACAGATTTAGAAAGGTAGTTTTTTTGTTTCAATGTGTTTTCTAAATAGGGTAAGTCTTGTGCATATTCTCAGATCTATGCAGTATTGTTTCTGTTAACCTTCCAACATATATAAGTGATAAGAATGAAATTATATCAAAAGAAAAAAGCAGGTACAGAAACTCAGTTGTCTTTTTCATGAGACTGCAGTAAACTGACTTTAAAGTTTGCCTTGCAGAAATTCACTTTAATTCAATTTTCACTAACTTGTCTGTTAATTTATATCAGCCTTTCCCTGTTTTTAAAGCATACATCCAAAGCTTTTTTATAATATTGGTATTAACTTGATTTAAACTTTATTCTTCTCTGAGCTATCACATGATCTTTTCAATTTTAGTTGTATATTACTAGAACTTTAAATACGCTACAGCTTGAAAGATTCTGAATACCCCTCAGTCCCTTTTAATTGCATGTACCTATTGCCTTCCAGGTAAGGCTGAAGAAAGCTTTTGGATAATTATTATTAATCTGAATGCATTCTGCCTTAATGTGTTAAACATTTTGTGCTTAAAGGGTGATGAGCATCATCTTTGTCTTTTCTATAAGGCCTTTACCACTTTATTCAGGATTATTTGGAACCTATGTTTATTAATTCAGTGAGCTGTTGTTTAATCTATGAACAGTATAGCAAGCATATCTACAGAAATGCATTAAATTTTATGGAATACTAATGTCAACATTAATGCATTGCCTGAAAGTGAAAGAAAATTTTGAAAATGGGAAAGACTTTAAAAATTACTTTCTGTAAATATATCTGAGCAGAATGCCTTAAAAAAAATCCTGTGTGTTTTAAGATGTAACTAACACCTTGCTTATATCATTCCAAAATATCAGTTGGCTTATATGTTAAAACAACAGAGGAAGAGGAAACGGATAATACTGTTTTTATTATTTGGATGTTTTCTTATCACGAATATGATAGGTATTTCTGTAAGCAGGAGAGCTCAGTGATATTAAATGTTCCAGCAACAGGTGTTATATGTCCCTATTCTCACGTATTTTTTCCTTTTAGAAGTAGAATTGCAGCCAAACTTGAAATTTAGCAGTCCTCAACTTTGTGATTTGTCGCTGCAACCATTGCTGTGTTTGCTTAACAGCTGGTTTACTATAGAAAATTCCTCTCATAAGTCTTCCTTCTCTCAAGTTAATCTACCAAGTTAACTTTCTTACTCTTCAAAAGGTATCTTTAAGAATATTGGCTGCCATCCTCAAGTGACATTTGTAATAAGTTATTTCAGGATAAACTGTGCTTTAAGATAAATGCATCTTCAGTTAAATAGTCAGAGATCTTTCAGTGAAGTAGCTTCAAATTTTCAGAAATAAAATTTTGCATTCGATGTGCAATTTAATCCTTAGACTAATCCATGTCAAATATGTTTATTTATTTTTCTAAAAGACACTGTCTGAGTGGGATAAAGTGCAGTACTATTTCCTAGTAGATGATTTCCATTAACTAATGGGAAAAAAGGGCAGGTCTCATCCCTAGATACTTGTAGTTATAAGTGATAGCAGTAGTGTTCAGAAAGGAAAAGTGAATATGTTCTTAATAGTTTTTAGTCTGAAAGGAAGGATTTTAACAGTTTGACAAAGGTATCTTAACTACCTTTTTAATAAAACAGTAAGTTTGATCAAATTTGCAAATACGATTTGTAGTTTCAAGCATGCAAAATACAATTTGTAAAGGACAAGTGGTGTAGATAGTGGTTTTGTGTAACTTTGTCCAGTGTTGAAAAGTATTGCCGTATCAAAGAGTTTCCTTTCCTTTAGGATGTCTGTTATGTCATAGACACAGCTTTAGATATTGATGCTTTGTGGGTGCTTTTGAAGTTTGATTATTTGTTAGTTGATGATAAATTTAATCCCCAAGTAACTTTTGCTTTTTTTTATATGTTAACCAATTCCATCCTATTAACCAGGTCCTTGTCTCATCCAGCTGCTGTCTCCTCTTCCTCCTGATTACTGCCTTGTTTCTTTTCCTGTGTAGGTGGTAGTTATCAGTATATGACTTCATGCTC
Source organism: Nettapus auritus (assembly GCA_011076525.1). Lineage (NCBI taxonomy): Eukaryota > Metazoa > Chordata > Aves > Anseriformes > Anatidae > Nettapus > Nettapus auritus. The sequence goes on from CM021797.1 coordinate 12,696,903, forward strand.
ATTGCTTTCTGGCATGTGTTCCTTTAGTTAGGCCCCCAATTGCATAAAGATTTGAGAGCTTGTCAGAAAAGGTCTGGAATAGTACTACTGAAGATGGCCAGCAGTCAGTTTCTTGCCTACAGAGCAATTAGTTGCTTTTTCTCTTACGATACTATTATAACAGACTTGAACTGGAAAGCTCCCTTCAGCCTACAGGATTCTGTTTCCCATAATTTGATGAGATTTGTGACCCACAATCTTCCAGAGCCAGGTCATAATATACCTCACATTCTTGTTCCTTAGATTTTTTTTTTTTTTTTTTCTTTCATAGTAGTAGCTTCTAAGGAGAGGGTGAGATATGTTAATAACCTGCTTGGCCATGTTCTGTGAAGGAAAACTCTGGCTGTAATAATGGAATTATATGGCATTTCTACTTGATTTATAAAATTTATAAAAGTCATCAGATTACATACTGTCTGCTCACTGTAGGTTGATAGTGTCTCAGACTAAGCACTCTTTAAGTGAATACCACCCTTGAGTTTGTCTGAACTCTATTAAGGCTAGGAATAGCTTCGTTAACAGCTTGAGAACTTAATCTACAATTTTACTGTTCTTGAATGTTATAAGTAACAATTATTGTATCAATTATTCTGTGTATACGAAAGCAGAGGTGAGAGTAGAATGTGGATTTATGTAGTTCAGTGTAAGTGGAATTATTGTTATGCAGAATTTATAGATTTTGTGGATAATGGATTTGAAAAAATGTGATAATTAAATACATATGACATCCTTTGTTGTTGTTGTTGTTGTTTAAAAGCACCAAGTAAAGCACAACACTGAAGAAAGATTTGGATAAATATTATTAGTCTGAACGCATTCTGCATCAGTGTTAAACATTCTGTGCTTAATAAATACAGTTAATGATGTTCAGTCTACAGCTTTGAAAACTGCAGAGAGCAGTAAGATAGCAATGCCAAGGCCAGTACCAAGATGTTTGTATACATTTTTCCTTAGAATCTAGACTTCAGTGCTGCATCTCTCTTCACAAATTTGAAGACCAGTTGGCAAAGTATACTTGAAACTAATTACTATCATTCTGCCTTTATCTAGGGAATCATTTAAAAATCTTTGTTTAATTTCAGTCTCTGGCTTGTGCTTTTGTGCAATTCCTGGATTTACTTCTTAAAACAAGCTGCATACTCCAGAGCATAGGACCTGCTTTGATGTCCAAAGTTATTACTCTCCAAAAAGATCACCCCGATGTGTGTCTAGTTGCAACACACTGCTTTATAGGGAAGATGTTCACCACAATATATTGTGGTGAAAAAAATAAATTTGTCAATGCTTAGTATGCCTTGGACTTCCATCCCAGGAACAATAAATAAATAAATAATAAATAATCTTGCCAAATTTTCAAGCACGTATGTACATAAGTGTATGTATACACATATTTGCATTTAATATAAAGTATTCCATATGAAGATAAAATTCTGAAGTTTGAATTTTTTCCCTCAACATTTTAAAGATTTTTATGAGGAAAATATTAGGGTTTTAGCATATTTTTGGAATTTGTTTAGAACACAACTCAGCTATAATGAAATACTTGTGTTCCTACAGAGATAAGGTTGTCTTCTGTTATGGTTGAACTTCTGAAAGTTCTTTTTTTTTTTTTCTTTCATCAGATGAAAATATAAATTAAAATTGGTTTATCTGTCAAGCACATTATTTAGATATTCATAGTACTTCAGTGTTTCTTGAACTGTGTGGGGAGCACAGCAAGAAGGGACAGCCTTTCAGAGGAAGTTGTCTTTTGCTCAGCAATCAAAATGTATTAGGATTTTTAGCTTAGTATGGGAATACAATAGTTTCAATGCATATATTTGTTTTTCTCATCCTACAACATGTAGTATTTCTCTTCACTTGTACAACGTAGGTCACATAGATGAGCTTTAACTGGAAATTGTTTCCTAATTTTCTGTCAAAATAAGACATATTACAAAAACTGTTGTATTATTACATCTTTCCTGGTCTTGACTCATTTTGACAGAAATGGATTGGATAATACTTTTGAGCAACCTTGTTAGCAGATCGGAGTGGTAAGTAATTTCTGGCAAGACAGAAATTCTGGCTGGAAGCTTTAATATGTCCATCAGTTTAGCTTGATACCAGATAGGAAAGGGGGCAGGAATTTGTTGTGTTAAAATTGGTAGGAAATTTCCCATGGTTTTGGGATGTATATAGATTTATAAGCAAACACTTCCGTTGTAATAACTTTGTTCTACAAGCAGCTTTCACTCTGGCAGTTTCCTTTCCTGTCTTCTCCCATGAAAAATTGATTGTCTTTTATTACATGTAGATGAAATCCTTTCCTCTCAAGTATTCACTGGTTAATTTTAACATATAACTCAATTTAAAGGACAATTTTCTCATGAGATACACATCTTGTTTTAATGATAAGAATTCTCTGATAATTCTAGTAATAATTGGAAGTACAATACACTTAGTAAACCAAACTAAAATGTTTTGGTTTGATAATGAGAAATGAAAGTAGGGTAGGCAGGAATTTATTTTGGCGTGTTTGCTTACAAAGATAAAATGTGTATTCTGTCTAAGAAAATAAAACTAAATTCTCACCATTAATGTTCAAAGCTGATCCTGTTTTAAAGTTATGCAGTAAAGACTAATGATAGTTCATATCCTACAGCTTGAAATTTTGAGGAAAATATTTGCTTTGCTTTTTGACAGTTGGAATTACAGATAATTTCATTGTTTGCATAATAAAAATTTAATTTGCTCCTTTTCATGTTATAAAAATAGATTTTTAGCTAAAATCTCACATTACTTGTTTAGCATATAAGAGAGCTATGTAGGTTTCTTTTTTTTTTTTTTTTTTTTTTCCCATTGAATGCGTTGTAGCAGACTGAAATTGCTTTCCTTAATCCATAGTCTTTTCAAAAGTGTATGGTTTCACTGGATACTGGTCTGGTCTGCAATACTTCCAGATCAAAAAATTCTGTTTAAGACTGATAAATCCCATTTCACAAGTGATAGAATCTACCACACAGAATTCTATATGATTTTTTGTGAGAGAAACTTGTCATTTATTTAATCAAACTTCTTAAAAAATATATACATTTAAGCCATTACAAGCATTAAATTACAATCTGTTGATTTTCTTTTCTGTTAATTGAAGTGAGTTTTGTTTTAGACATGAAGGATTGATTTTGTAAATACATGTTCAACATTTGGTTTATATAAGCTGGATTGGTTAGTAGTGAAAGAGCTTAAAACTGATGATCTGAAGTAAACAAAATACCGCGTTTTTAATGCAGTTTCATAAGATTTTAGTATTGCTTCAAAATTTTTATATATTTTTCTATCAGTTAAAACATATTTTACCAGAGAGATCATGAATCTATTGCTAGTAAAATCTGATCACCAAGTATTAGTCACTGTCAATGAAAGTAGATTGGTTGGTAAGCTGGGTGAAGAGAACAGCGTGCGAGGTCAGACATGGAGATGAGTATTTTCAAAATTGGACCCATTTCCTGAAAGTTATTTAGGGTTAATTGTATGTGAGTTCTTAGTATGAGGCTATAGCAGAACAGATGCACATCTATAAAAAATGTGTACACAAAGAATTAACTTTTAGCAATGACATTGTTAAAGGGTATGTTGTTAATGTTTTGTTCAGTAATTATGCTTGAGACTGCAGCTGAGTTCTGTCTAGTTCCAGTAACAAAAGCCTAAAGACGATGTTGCAAGACAGTAAAGTGGAAAAATTTCAGAGAAGAATCTCAAAGCTGCATTTAATAGAGATTCAAAGAGCTGAATATGACTCAGTTATTGAAGAGGGTATTAAGAGACTTTGCAATGAAAGGGAAATAATAAAATGAAGATAAAACATCAATTGAAATTTGTTTAAATTGTTAAAGAAAGGCATAACTAGATCTAGTGATTGGGAGCTGATAAGCAAGGCTTGAATAGGAAAGAAAAATATTTTTTTTCTCAACAGAGAGATTACGTGACTGTAGAACTGTTTATTAAGGAAGGAATGCAGTATTTTATTTTTAAGAATCATTTGTGTCCTTTGCATAAAAAAAGGTGAATTAAATTTCTCTTTTAATCAACAAACAAACCAGTGAGCTTAAAAAGCACCAATTAATACACCTGGGATTGGGATGCACATCTAGATTTCTTGGTGGAAGAAAAAAAAAATCTAATCAATTCATATGTGTGACTTACTTATGCAGGTAAGTGTTTAGGGCTTGAGCTGTGAATGTCTGTTAAAGTTATTGAACTTTTTGAAGCTATGAAGAAGTCCACACACGATCTTTTAGAGGGTGACAAAGCTGTCCATGTGAAACTGTTGTTGAGAAATGGACCCAATGGTTTTCTCTGTTGTACGTTAATTAAAAAATACCCTATTTTCGTTGCACGTTACCTCTTCAAAATCAATCTGTCTTAACAGTGTTATCAACCAATTTCTCATTGACCTTTTTTTCCCCTCTTACCATCTCTGAATTATTCCCCAAATGGTTGTTTTGCAATCCCTTTATGGCAATAACAATTTTTAAAGCTAATTTTATCATTCCAATATTCACTAATCAAGCTTTTCTCTTGAGAGGGATTAGTTTGGATTTGGTAGCCTTTCATCTCTTACTTGAAATGTATCCAGACCTGTAATCTGTGAAATGTGTTTGCTAGGACAGAATATTTGGTTGATACTCTTCAGTTTAGCTCATTAACATTAGTGGAAACTTCTTAAATGGAAATTTCCAATTAAGATCTATACTCATTGGTGTCTGCATGATTTAAAACTGGCTGGCAAACATTTCAGTCTCCTGTGGATGAACTTCTTGTGAGATAAGATACAGATCTTCTTTTGTCATCATAAATGTGCTAGACCATATACATTTATTTCTTCAAAATAAATAATTTACTCATACACATTTGTAGTTTCATTCGGTTTTGTGATTCACAGTGAATTAAATGGATAGTTAACTGAATAACAGATAACAGAAGAGTTTCAGAGAAGAAAAAAATGTTTCTTCCCTTCCTTTGGTGATACACACTTGAGCTTTAATTACTCTATCAGCATTTTTATTGTAAACCCCATGAATAAGTTAAACAGAGTTGTTCTAGGCTAAAATTCTCAATTTTTTCTTTTTTTCAAGAAGTTTTTTTTTTTAATAATAACTTTATTTTTGCATCCTTTTTATAATAATTCTGATAATGGATGTTGTTCTTAATCTATGAATTGATGTTTGATCCCAACATGTGTCTGTCCATGGTCTGAAGTGCTTTTTCTTTTTTCTTTTTTTTTTTTTTTTTTTGTTAATTTTTAAGGATACTGAGCAAATATAGTGCAGATATAAAAGTATGTTTTTGTAGTTGTCTTTTGAAGACTACTAAATCAAAATTGCCATTTATATACAGTGTGGAATAAGTTTCCACTTCTATGCGGATAGACTACCTCAGAGGACCAGAGTGTGCTCATAGTCCATGGCAAGGAATTGTTTGCTGTAGGAACTTTTCCAAGTAGATAAAGGATGTCTATTGCACTTAGTAACTTCCACATATGTTTACATCAGGACTAGCCAGCCAGTAGTAGCTATCTCAGTGACTCTAGAATGGCTAATTTTTGAATATGAAAAGTAATAGCATTATTATTTGGTTTTGCAGGTTCACATATTTTGGGGAACAATCACTTGTCAAGCAGCTGTTTCACTTAAAATCTCACTAGCTTTTTTTATCCTCTGCTAAAGGTTAGTGCTCTTATTATAGAATTGGTGGAATGAGTTATGTGAACGTTAACTTTCTACTAAAGCAGATGAGCAGTGGTTTCGTTTAAAGAGCTACCTCATCAAGTTAAGATGAAATGAATGATTTAGCACTGAAACTGCCTGATGATAATGCCTTAGGCAAAGCCAAGTGGATTTTCAAGTGGATATGTAATAACATCCATTTGTTCAAAATGCAAATAAGCTAAATATTTATCAGGTTGCTTACTTGTGTCGTTGTTTCTCAGCCTAGCTTAATATTTCAAGCTCTTTGCAGTTCTTTTGGGTGAAAGTTAAAGTACCCGTGCTGCCTACCAATTTCAAGAGCTTAAGGTCGTGGGAAAATGTAAAATACCACAAGGCTTCTAAAAGCAGAATAGATTTGGTAGATTTGCATATTTATTTGGTAATAGACATACTTTTATAAAACAGTATTCCATGCATATTCAGTGTCATAATATAGAAAGAATTTAAGGTAGTGAGCCCTACAAGCTTTATCTCTTGTAATGACTGAATTGGCAGTTGGCTTAAAAAAGGCACTCTCAAACTATTCCAGATATTATTTAGTATTGAATAGTAATTATAAGTGACTAGTGCTACATTCATAAAACTCAAACCAGGAGGAAAGTTAGAGGTATATGAAATAAGGAAATTATTTGGCTTCCAGGAAACCAAATGTTTCTGTGAGGATATGTGTAAATAAATACAGAGGGTAAGGACTGAGAGTTTGGTACCTGGTCCCAAGGTACCTTTGAGCATTTTTTTCCCCCCCCATGACAGAGAGATTTAGGCATTTGTCTCAGTTATTACCTGTGTAAAATACAACTTTCTTCCATACAAAGTTGGTTTAACCAGTATATGAGACAGCCTGTGTACTATAGAGTTATCGCTTAAATACTTACATTAAAATACTATGCAGAGTATCTAAAACCTTGTTCTCAAGATTTGCATGATGTAAAAACAAAGCAGAATTGACATTTATGAAAATAAGATTACACAGGAGGATTTGTATATCCCACATACCTAGCCTCACAGAGTTGTTTTTTATTTTTATTTCAACCACAGCAATTGAGGTGTTTCCAGTAATGTGGCTTAGGAATTACATGTTTCAGTTACGTTCAGTTCTGGTGACTTTTTTCTTACTCCTGTCCCTAGAACAGCTTAGTTCTCATCCTTTGGCTTGTAAGCATGGTATTTGGCAGGAAGAGGTTGCATTGTGGTTGTGCTGGGGTATACTTCTGTTGCTCTTGTGTAAGTCTCCTCTGATTAGTCAAAATAACAAGTATTTAGAAAAATCACCTCTAGAGATTTATTCATAATATACGAATGCCTTCATCAAGAAATGGCCAGTATCTTGCACGTGTCTAGTAGCATGCTCTGCACTGGCATAGTAGTTTGCTTTTTGTCTTGATATGTGTAAAGGTGTGAAGTCCACTCCAGATATATGAGGATGTCTTTTCCTGGATTAACTTATCTATTTTTAGATATATTCAGTGCAGAGCTGATTAAGAAAGCACAGCAAATGAGCAGGCCTGCTTAGGAGGAGTTTGAATAATGACTGTGCTGGCCCTTGCTGAAAGCTCTATGTTTACAAAAGGGTTAGTAAAGCTATTTTTGTCTTATAAACTATGTATGTTTATAGTAATATTTTTCTGAAGTTTTTCTTGATTAAAATGTTAGCTGCTGCAATAAAAAATGCAGTCACTTGTAAGAGCTTGCATTTGAGAGCTTTTTTAACTGACACTTTTACTACATAACTCAATTTTTAAGGGGTTCAGTTTCAGATTATCTGTCTCAAGAACTGAAGATTTAAAATAGATTAAGAAGTTCTTGTTGCAATGCAGAGAAAATGGGGGACCAAAGCACGTACTTCAAACTGTGACAAGTTTGTTTCTCATTTATTTAAGCAAGTTTTGCTGTTGTATTGACTCTGTGGAAGTGTGGCTTTTGCTTTGCCTCTAGACCCTATGGAATGGTTTTAATTTTAAACTCCAAGCATGTGTACACATATAGACACACACAGACACACAACTCTACTTTCCACATTACATGGTTGAAGTGGAATTGATTAATCAAGTGATTTTGACATTACAGCTCATGTAAATGTTAACTTTTGTTGAAGACTCAGTTTTTTGTAAGCATTTTGCTTTGATCGTTCAATTTATTTTTGAGATTCTTTTATTTGTTGATTCCAAGACTAGATCAGTTTGTTTCTCTGAAATGATAAACTTAGAGTTAAACTTAGAATTTCATGCTATCCACAGCCCCCCAAGTTTTTTTTTTTTTTTTTTTTTTGTTTGTTTGTTTGTTTGTTTTTTAATTGCTATTTTTTTATATGGAATAGTGGAGGCTCGTTCTGTTTATCATTGCAGACAGAGAAACTCATACAGGAAAGACTAGGAAATGCAATGAGTGGTGATGAATGATAAATGAAGAATTTGTAGTTCCTTCGAAGTCGTTTGAAATACACATATATTCTGTGTGTATAAACACAATCACTTTATTAAAAATGTGGAGTTGTTCATGTTCCATCAGAGGTGATGTGGAAACACTTTAGAAACACATGGAAACACCCTCCATTTGGAAATAAAACTGGTTTTGTAAACTCAGTTTACAACTTAGCAGTATTTCACCAGCAGCTCATCTAGTGAATTTATACTTCTGACACTGACTTCTCTGCAGTGGCTATATGTAATTTCTAACAAGATGGTTCAACTTTTTCAGTATAAGACCTGAATGACAGCTTAAGAACTTCTATCCTGAACTTCATAACATCAGCAGTGGCTTGTGGGTCTAAACAACTGGTCACAGACAGATGCAAGAAGAGGTTTTGACATCTCATGCTATTTTAAAAGGCGTGTTAGCTATCCACAAAATTGAGGGTGCCAGGGCTGATGAAATCATGGAAGGGACAAATTTCAGTCTGGGACCAAGTTGGACCTGTTTGTTTCTGTTAGTGAGGGCTCCATTTCTTCAAGAGAAAACATTAGATTTTAAACACGAAATCCGACAAAAATTAAATACGAATTCCAAAAATGGCTTATTTTTGGAAAATTTTCTTTCTGTGTTTGTTGTATTTGGAAGGAACTAAACATATAAAGCGCTCTGAATTTGCTTTTTGCTGATGAAATTAAAGAAGAAATAAAAATTTAGCTTCTAACCTAGGTAAAAAGGAAGGCTAGAGGCGAGCATTTATGCTGAAGAAACAAAACCAAACAAACTAAAAACCAACCAGAGCTGAGAATTTACTTGCTACTTGATTGACCTGTGTAGGAGCACTTTCAGGGGGTTAATCCTTGATTGATGTGGAATATCCAACCAGGTGTGGGGATAGCTGCTTGTTCGCTAAGCACATGAACTTGTGAGTGAGGAAGGGAGCAGAGAAGGAAGACATAGCACAACATGTAGGAACAAGGGACATAAGTCATCAGCTTAGGCTTCCGCAGTTTTCCCAATATCCATTGCTAATCTTAGTCCTTCTCCCAGTAGCTCTTGAAGTCAGTGATATTGATGCTATTTGAATGTCCTTGCAGCAATTTCAAATTTATTTCTCGTCTCACTAGCTTTTGAACAGATTTATGTTGGTTTGTAGCATTTTAGATATTTAGAAGAAATGTAGTTTCCTCCCAAGAATATTCATAGGCTCTAAAGATGTTGTAAAGCACCCTTTTTGAGTTGTCTGTAGTCACAGAATAATTTAGGCTGAAAAGGACATTTGGAGATCATCCGTTTCAATCCTTGCTTACAGTAAGGCCAAATTAGAAAAGGTTGCTCAGGTTTGTGTTGTAAATGACTACTACAAGTCTGTGTAGTAAATGAAAAGGCAGATTTCTGAAGACTGAAATTTCAGTGCTTAAGGCAGAAGATTAAAGCACTACAAAGGAACATGTTCCAGCTCTAGAGATACTCAATGTTTTATCGCCTTGGGCTCTCAAACACGTCATTTCTCTGTTCTCTTTTATTTAAATGGAAAACAAGATTGTTTAAAATGTTTTCCAAATTGTTTATCTCCTGCCTTCAGTATTTTTAAATCTACACATTCCCAACTCCAGCAAAACAACAATAAACATTTTCCCCCCTGTGGAGAACATAAGTGATAAGAGAGAATAATTCCCTTGGTTTTCATCTTCAGAAGTGATAAAATCTAATGCTGGTTTGTCCACTATCTTTCTGCTTTAGACTTTTACAAAGGGCAGAGAAGAAAGTAGTGACTTCTGCAGTAGTAGTAACATTACAGTGTGAGCAGAGGATGGTGATGACTGTATGAAAGAGAGGACAATTGAACCAGGAAGACCAAGAGGATGAGACTCTCTGAAGACAGACAGAAGCAGCCTCATGTTCACAAGATCTGGTCCTCCAGAACCCTTATAACTCTTGGAGGGACAGCACAGTAGGGCATAGGCAAACCAGAAGGTTCCTAGAATGTGTAGATGATAACTTCCTTCTCAAAGTGATAGAGGAGCCAGCAAGGAGAAGTGCTGTGCTCACCAACAATGAGGGTCTAGTGGTGAGTGTGAAGCTCAAAAGGCAGCCTTGCCTGTAGAGACCATGAAATGGTGAAGATTAGGATTCTGAGAGCAGCAAGAAGGGCACACAGAAAGCTTGCTGCCCTTGACTTCAGGAGAGCAGATGTTGGCCTCTTCAGGGATCTGCTTGGTAGACTACTGTGGGACAAAGCCCTGAAGTAAAGAGGGGTTGAAGAAAAATGGTTAATATTCAAGGATTACCTCCTCTGAGCTCAGGAGCAATGCATCCCAACAAAGAGGAGGTCAGGCAAAAGCGTGAGGAGGCCTGCATAAATGAACAAGGAGCTCCTGGCCAAACTCAGGCAGAAAAAGGTGGCCTAGAGAGGATGGAAGCAAGGACAGGAGGCCTGGGAGGAATACAGAGAAATTATCTGAGCAGCCAGGGATCAAGTTAGGAAAGCTAAAGCCTTGTTAGAATTAAATTTGGCCAGGGGCATCAAGGGCAACAAGAAAGGCTTCTGTAGGTACATCAGTGATAAAAAGGAAGACTAGGGAAACTGCGGTTCCTCTGTAGAAGGAAACAGAAGACCTGGTTACCCATGATACGGAGAAGACTAAGGTATTCAATGATTTTTTGCCTCAGTCTTCACTGGCAAGTGGCTCTAGCCACTCTGCCCAAGGTAACAGAAAGCAAAAGCAGGGACTGGGAGAATGAAGAACCACCCAATGTAGGATTGGGTGAGGTAGGATTCAAGACAATCGACCTTAAAGGTGCCCAAGCCAATGGGCCTGATGAGATGCATTTGCATGTCCAGAAACAGCTGACAAATGAAGGTGCTAATCTGCTATTCACCATGTTTGAGAAGTCATGGCAGTCTGGTGAAGTCCCCACTGACTACAAGAGTTGGGACATAACCCCCATTTTTTAAAAAAGGAAAAAAAGGAAGAACAGGCGAACTACAGGCCGGTCAGTCTCACCACTGTGCCTGGCAAGATCATGGAGGAGACCCTCCTGGAAACCTTGCTGAGGCACATGGAAAATAAGGAGGTGACACGGCTACACTAAGGGCAGATTGTGCCTGACAAACCTGGTGGCCATATATGATGGGGTTACAGCATTGGTGGATAGGGGAAGAACAACAGACATCATCTACCTGGACTTGTGCAAAGCATTTTTCCCTGCACCACCTGATATCCTTGTCTCTAAATTGGAGAGCCATGTATTTGACAGATGGACCACTCAGTGGGTAAGGAATTGGCTGGCTGGTCACACTGAAAGAGTTGTGGTCAAGATCTTGATTTGAACGGCTTGATTCATCCAACCAGTGGTGAGTTGCGTTCCTCAGGGGTTCGTATTGGGACTGGTGCTGTTTAAGATCTTTGTTGGCAACAGGGACAGTGGGATCAAGTGCACCTTCAGCAGTTTTGGGACACCACTCTGGCCAGGCTGGGCCAGATGTCCTGGCCCTGTCCCCTCCCAGCTCCTGGTGCACCCTCAGCTCCTTGCTGGCAGGGCAGCATGAGGAGCTGAAACATCCTTGACTAAGTGCAAACATTGCTCAGCAACAACTAAAATGTTGGTGTGTTTTCAATATTATTTTCATCAAAAATCCCAAATACAGTACCATACAAGCCTCTATGAAGACAACTAACTCTATTCCAGCCAAAACCATGACAAAAACCATATGTCTTCTCTACAAAATACACTGCCTTCTTTTCTTAATTTTTGTGATGAGGAAGGAAGTATCTTATACTTTGGTGCGTATTTCAGATCATATGTTAAATACGGAGGTTTGTAATTTATTACACTTTTATGTGCTGTAGTTTGGCCTGATCTTTAGAAGATTTCTTTTTTTTTTTGTGGAAATTATATTACAAAATAAAATCTCACTTAAAAAAATTTCTATTTCCCCAAGTATGCAGTTAATCTATATAACTGAGATTAGCTTGCATTTTTTTAGAATAGATAATTTAACTTTAAAAATCATAATACATAAAAACAAAACACAATATGCTACTTTTGTTCTTTACCTCTGTTCAGTTGCTGTTTGTTGCTAATGGAGCTGCAGAAACATGTCTCTGAGTGAGATCTAAGGAGTCAGTAAAAGCGGTTACAAAGAATATTTGTGATGTCTGTAGTATCAACTGAGAGGTGTTGCTTTTGAGATTTACATTGCTTAACTGTTTAAATTTCAGTCGATTTCTTCACTGTTTTAATGGAGAGTGCTGCTGAATGTTAGTTTGAATCAGTTATTTATTGGGGTTAAGGACAACTTGAGATCCAAGTGAACCTTAACTCTTTTATAGCCGTGACTAATCAGCTCTTTAGAAAGCATCCTGTTTTCATAGTGATTTTCTCTTGCTGCTTTTGCTGTAGCATGCAAGACTGCTCTTGAGTCATTTCAGTTGATACAGGTGATGGTAACTTGAACTGTGGAGATGTTCTTTACCCGAAGCTTTTCCCTTTGATCTTAATCTGATGTACCCCATAGAGAGACTGATTACATCCCACTCTTATCTTTATTATGTAGGAGATGGGATCTCAGTTGATTGCCTTTTTGCACAGTTTGGAAAATGGCACAAAGCTGTACCTCCTTTTACTGTTACAGCTTTCTGAAGCCAATCATCTAATACATCCAATTCAGCTGATGTTCTGTAACTTCATCTAACATTGAAGTTAGATGTTGCTGTGATAATAAATGAAGGACTTTGCTTCTTGTTTGCAAAGTCTCAGGAAAATACAAATTCTTAGTTTTTGAAGTATCATGGCATAACGTAGACTAAATTATTATTAATTCAAAAGTATATTGAACTCTTTACAGTTGAATGATAATTCTGCAAATGTACAAATGTCTCCACCTCCTGAAGAATTTGTTTTTATGTGGCTGTGCTTGCTTGTGTTGGGTCTGTGCTCACTTTTGTTCATGCTAGTCTCCTTAGGAAGGTGGGCTGCTCCTGATATTACTGCATGTATTCCTGTCGCTGTGTGCCAACAGATAGTTTGGAAGTCACCCAAATGCTGAAGGAAGAACTTCTGAAAGAATGCAAACAGAAAGAACTGCTCAGCACTAGAACCAAAAACTTTTTCATATACTTATTGTAATTTATTGAAATCACTGAACCTGTTACTTATTGGATGAGAAGATCTTTAGGGGATTGTTCTCTAACCCATAAATGGTTTTCTGGAGGCTTGCTTAAATGCTTTGCTGTTTTGAACTGAAGAAGAAATATGCTTAGATGCAGGCCTTCATGATTAGCAGCCTAATGGCTGGTGAAAAGAAAAATTACCTTTCTTCCATCAGGTTTGTTTTGTGAAGACTTCATCAACAAGAAGCAAAGCACATCAGCTGTCAGTACCAGCTGGAAAGTCTTTAAGAAGCTTTTTCCCTTAGTGTAGTCTAGTTGCCCAAATGCTCATCACTAATGCAATCAAATATATCCAGTGTTTTAGGAAAATGCTGAGAAGAGAGAAAGGTTTACAAGGAATTTGGGTACCAATGGGCACGATCAGTCTTTGCCTACAGAGCAGACTAGGAAAGTTTTTTTTTGTTTGTTTGTTTTTGTTTTTGTTTTTGTTTTTTTCAGATACCTTGAATTCATTGTAACTATTTTGAGTTAAACTGTCCTAAGAAAAAATATTCAAGAAGGAAACCAGCATACTCCCACACAGTTTGGAATACCTGCATAATTTTGATTACTCTGAGTTCTGCAATACCTGTTTTCAGTATATGCCTTTAAGTCTATTTTCTTAGTTTGAAGAAGCCTTTTTTCCATATGACTCTCTTATGAATCTAAATACTGTTCCAAAGCATCTTTTTTTTATTTTATTTTTTCTTTTTTCCCTTTTTTAAATGGTATCTGTGATTTGCCTTTAAATTTACTTCCTCCAGAAATTGAATGTTTTAAAGATGGTGCTCAGTGCAGTGCATTCTCCATTCAGTTCCATTCAGTAGTATCTAAATGTTTATTTAACATCATTTTTCTTTTATGTAATTCACTCAGGTGCATTAGCTCTTGGGGCTTTTTTTTTTTTTTTTTTTTTTTTTCCCCTCAGTAATCCTGTATTCAGAACATAATCACGGTTTTGAGATTTCTAACTGAATTTCTGGGTTCTAAGCAGCACTGATAATATGAAATGCTAATCCTTCTTCCTTAGATGTATGGACTCTTGCTGGAATAGTTCTTGCATACCTGCATATCCTCAGCTACTGCTTTTCTGCTTTCTGTCCATTTAGCTTAGTTAACATTTTTGTTTTTCTCCATGATTGGTCTGTTTTGTTTTATTTTTATTTTTATTTTTTCCCATTTTATATTCTTGCGTATTTTTTTGCTCTTTGTATGTTAATTCCCATAATATTTATTTCCATTATTCTCCCCGAGGCTTGTAAAATTTCTCCAACCAAGCCTTCTGCTACCTCACTTTTCCCAGTGTTTCAGTAGTATGCTTGTATTTTCCTCACCCAATTTGTTCCTTTCCATCTCTGCTCTTGTCCATGACCTCCATGAAGAGCTCTGATTTCTTTACCCGGTTAACCCTGTCATAGACTGTTTTTCTCTATGTACTGTTCTAATCTAGTTTTCCTCAGATCTTGCTAGATGCAATCTTACTAGATTGGCTAGATGCAGATTTTTTGCTTAGTAATTCAGAGTCTACTACTCACCATGCAGACAGTCACATATATGTGTCATTCCAGTTTTGAGTTGGTTTGCTTTTTAATCCATATATATTAGACAATGGGGATAGTTCCTGTTCACTGTCATTAGATTTGAATCTACTTTCACCACCCCCAAATAGTAATTATAATGTAGCTGTAATTATCTAAATAGTGGCAGAATATCCAATTTTATTTGGAAATACAGAAAAATGCAGTTTCATAATTGCTTCAGTCTACTTGCTGCATGTCACAAAAATAAAATTGTTATGTTTTTGTTTATTATTCTGGTAAAATATTAATTTTTTTCTTCTAACATTTCGGGATAATTTAAGTAACAAGCAGAATAATTTTTATAAATTACAATGCTGTGTCTATGTTCTTGGCAGTTTTTTCCATAGTTATGAATTTACTTATGCTGATATGACTTTTCTTGTACTCTGGTTCACTCTGGTTTAAATTATTTTAACTCTGTTCAGATGCTGGGAGTAGGTAGTTTGTTTCAAGTTTTTCAGCCAAACAAGTATGGAAAGTTCCTCTGTATTCCTCCATCTACTTGTGTATACATATTTTTTCGGTATCTGGCAGGTGATTCAACCTTCATTTTGTCTCATGTGCTCAACAGAAGAAGGCTATAACTTACTTCCGCTGAAAGAGGGCAAAGAGAATACAATATTGAAAGTTTTCTTGCTGACATGTTCTTATGTCACTATATGTGTTGAATCTTAACAGAGCTTTTCAGCTATTTCTTATCTGTCTGTTCTTTTTATGTGTTCTACTTTAGATTGTTTTTCAACATATTTTTTAAGTTTCTTAATTTCATTTCTGTGTAGACAGAGTTGCTTTATGTTATTAAAAAAAGATAATGGAAGTCTTGCTTTAAGATCAGTTTTTTTTGGTTGGTTGGTTGGTTGCTCGTTTTTTTTGTTTTGATTTAAGTGTTAAATTTAACTCCTTTATAAAATGTAATTTCTATCACTGATTAAGGTGACTTGGAAATCCGTGTTCTGCATATAAATTCAATTGTAGTAGTATTTATATGCTGGTTTTAAACTAACCAATAGCTTTCCAAGCTAGCCTTTTTGGTCAAATTTTATCATAGAGGAAGGCATTATATTTTATGACAAAGGTTGGCATTAAATTGCAGTTACTAGATGTACAAAGTTAGGCTTTTATCTGTACTTGTAGTAGTAATGAATTCTGTTGCTTTTTTGTGCTTTAAGTTTCATAAGAATAGACTTCTACTATTATTAAATAACATTAACATTAAATGCTAATAACATTCAATAGTGTGCAATAGAGATTTGCAGTCCAGTAGAAATGGAGAAAGACATGGGATGGGCAGAGAAGCTTAGTGTAGAATTTGATGTTAGGTTTTTAAATGTTTAAATTGGTTAATTCCCTGAATTTCAGTAGACTGTTAGAATAGTATTACTTGATGAATCAAGACTTAGAGACATTTTCCATGGTTGCAGGCTGGGATATGTAGCTACATAAATAGCTTTAATAATTAGTGTAAAACAGCAGCATTCTCAATAATTAATTATACTAGAAATTTTGACTGTCATAACATTGTAAGAGCATTAGAGGAGAAAAAAGAGAGAGAAAAACTACTTGTGGGGAAAAAAAAAAAAAAAAAGGATCCCAGTAATTAAATTAGTTGTTTATTTAAGTATGGATCATTTAACTTCTCAGTGGTCAGGAAAATATCCATGTTACCTTTCCAAAAGAACATTCCCATCCTTTTCTAAGTTGCTTTGAATTGCTCTTGGCAAATATAAAAACTTTACAAAATCTGTTTTGCAGATGTGGAATCCACCATTTAAAAAGTTAAATTTAAACTTCACTATCTGGAGCCTTTTTCAGAGAAGTTCTCTTTGTAAAGAAAATTTTGAAGGAGAAATTAAAAAGATTTATGACCTTATCATTCAGTATATAAAAATTGGCTGTGATGAAAGAACAGTATTATATGTTGGAGGAACAATTAAAAATGTTTTTGCTAATGCACAAATTTTGGTTAAACATTGTTTTGAAGGGAACAGACAGGGACTAAGAAACTCATTCAGGAAATGTTTGCCTTTTATTTCCAGTGGAGTTCAAAAATGCATTGGTTATAGCTATCAATAGGTAAATATTACCAGTCTTATACTTCTAGTACTACAACCTAGAGTATAAAACAACATTATTATTACAAGCCACACTTACTATAGGCCTAAGGAGATAATCATAATAAGAGGCTTCTTAAAAAAGCTTATAAGGAGTCTACTGTAAGTGATCTGATTGAACCCAATGGGATTTTTTTTTTTATTAGTTTCAGTACAGAAATTAGATTTGACCCCAGGATTCAGTAATGCAATCTCAGTTATTACTTTGTTATGTCTCAGAAGGAGGAAGAGGCATCAATGGTCTAAAATATTCTCTAAAACATACAAACAAACAAAGACATTCCGAATTCTAGAATTGAGTTCTCTGGCTTTGCTGTGCTGTGGCATAGTGACTGATGGTCAAGAGCAGAAAAAGAGAGAAAATACAGAAGCAATGTCAATTAGCATTTGTTTGCCATATTGCTGGTTTAAAGACATACTCCTAAAGATAAATTATTTGGATTTCTGGCCTTCCTTTCTTGTTTATCCCCTTTGCTTCTGGCTAGAATGGGAGGAGTTAATTTTTGAGAAGGATTAGATGTCGTGAGGAAAAGGGACTGGAAAAAGACTCAAATAAGTTTCAAGTGTAAACAGTACAAAGGGGCAAAGCATCAAAGTGCCTGTTGAAAGAAAAGACAGGACGTTAAGATGGTTATTGACAGAGCATGGAGAGTAAAAGGGGAATGTCAGAACAAATCAGTCTACATCATACTCAGACTGTGCAATAAGGCCCTTATAATTCAGCAGAGAAAGTGTCTCTGGAATCCTTCGGAGAGCCCTGTATTTCTAGTCCGTCAATAGTCTGAAAGAAAATATAAAACATATAGTTTAGAGTCCTAATGTTGTGGTTTGTGGTGACTCAGTGAGATACCACGGGCACAGTGATTCATGTGATAACCTGAAATTTTGTGCATTGTATTTTTGTAATATGATGTCCGTTTTTTTAATAAAACCTGGAAATGTTTCTGTAAAAAATGAAAACGCTTAAAAGGTCTGACTTGAAAATAAAGGGCTCAGGCTTAGCTCAAGAGTTAAGGGCTCTCTGGGAATGACTGATCTGTTTGTAAATAATAGGTAATTTCTTATAAAGATTTCTTTTATTAGAGAAATTTTATAGTTAGATCCAATAGCAGCAAGGCAACAATAAACATATTCAGAGTGGGGACTTTAGGAAAATGCTGAGGGGACGTTAAGAAAACACTTATAAAATGATTTATAGGTTATGTAGGCCTTCTTAACAGGGCATTTATTTCACATGTGGGGGCGTATGACCAAGCATCTGCTGCAGAAGCAGCAGTGCAAGAAACTTGGATTTCTCTTCTGACTTGCTGACACTACAGTTGATTTAGGGATCGAAACCATTTTTTTTTTACATCTTATATTACGTAAGAGACAGAACTATACACGTGTTAGTTCTTTCTTGACAGTGGAAATGTAAAATGAATAAGGTCTGAATATGCTTCATGGTATTCTGAAGTTGTTGAGGTTTTGACAGGGCATTGAGCCCTAAAAAGAGGAGGACCAAATTCTAAAAAAAAAAAAAAAAAAAAAAAAAAAGGTTGTAAGGTAGACATCGAGTTGATTACTGACAAAGCAAGGAGAGGAAAAGGGGAATCTCAGAATCACATAATGGTTGAGGATGGAAACTCTGAATATCATCTAATTCAACCCTCCTGTTCAAAACTAGCTCAGTCATTTTATTCAAGGGTCACCGAGGCCCCCAAGCCTATAGCCGCCATGTCCAGTCAGGTTTTGAATATCTCCAAGAATGGCAAGTCCGCGCCCGTGCTAGACAACTTGCTCCATATAGCAGCATGGGTTTCTTTATAAGACCCTAGAAAATACATTGTAATCCAATGTTTTTTAAAACAAAACAAAACATCAGAACACTTGAATGTCTTATGCTAAAGCTCCAAATAGAACAATAAAATGATGCCTTACAGATATCAGATTTGGAAACTTTAAAAAAATGACACTAATCTTGACTTTATTATGGACAACTGGAGATTCATTCTATTTCGGGTTACTGATGTCTCATTACTGTCATTAAAAGTGCAATTATATATAACTCCATGAGCTATTTCCACCTGATTTTTCTTGTCAGTTTTATCCTAGAATTATGAATGTCAGCTTTGTAGCCTGTCTTGTAGCTCTGGTGGAAGTTGCTAATGTTGTGCTGCAGTGTCTTATTCCGGAAAAATGGCAGCCTTGTTAAAGTGGTATTTGCTTTAGTAAAGACCAGTGAATTACGTGCTGTTGGACCATAGGCAATGTTTGTATAGTCTAAACAAATGAGGTTGTCCTGAGAACTTAGTGATTTCTTTCTTTCTAAATTAATGATCTTACTTCCTTTGCCAAATCCTAAAACTCTTCTCTGCATTAGATGCCAGAAGAGTTTTGAATTTTTATCTGGAAAGAACTCAGCATTATTAAATGGACAGAAAACATTTGTATCTAAGACAATTTAAAGAGTCCACCTGTATCTTAGTGTTTTAACTCTCTCTCATTTGGATGTTTTTGTGTATCTAAGAAACATTGAAGATCCAGGCAGACACTCTTTTTCCGTTAAAAAGAAAAAGGATGTATTTTGTTAATAATGTGGGGAAAGCTCAACTTTTTTTTTTTTTTTTTTTTTTTTTTAAAGAAAAAAAACCCACAAAATTACATCAATAATTCTTTGTAAAGTATTTGAAGAACAATTTTACCTCAGAACTGAAGACCTATGGTATTAGTGAAAGAACTACAATAACATTGCAATTAATAATTTAAAATGCCTTTTTAAAATAAAGGAAAGCCTGAAGAATAACTACCCAGTCTGCCAATTTAAAGTAGGTTTGTCATTTTTTGCTATGTGAGAACAATTAATACTATCTGCTTAATAAATGATTTATATAAACATTTATGCCTAATTCCTGAAATCTTCATTCTTTTAAAGGATTGAATAGTTTTATCTTCCTGATTTCCAAAGACAGCACAGACTATGCAGTTTTGTTTTAACCTTTAGTTGTTTTTTCCAGTAGGAAATAATTTCATTCATTGAGATGAAAGCTTGGGAAGAATGGGATTTAGTTTATTTTCTTTTTAACTTTCATGTGCTTGTTTATGAATATGATGTTTCTTACTTGGAAAGATTTCTTACACTGTAGTTTCATGATTGCTATATCACATCTTAAATGCTATTTTGTCATTACAACTTTTATTTGAATAATATAATATGCTATTTATGCTGGGAAAGGTGTTTGATGATATCATAAAAATGATTATTTCTGTTATGTCCATTAACTTTACCTAAAACAATTTTTTTTAAACCTTTTTCCAGAACTGTGAGAACATGGGATGTTAACAATGAGAAAAAACACAAAAGCGTATTTAAGCCACGATCAGTTCAAGGTAAACGGGTAATTCCTACAACTTGTACGTACAGCAGAGATGGTAAACTTATTGCAGCTGGCTGTCAAGATGGCTCCATCCAGATCTGGGATAGGAATATGAGTGTAAGTAATGTATCCGTAATAACAATACTAACTTTTAATGTGTCAAGGGCTGACTGTTGCAGCTGATAAAATCAATTTTGATATTTTATCCTTTCCCCTTCCCCTGAAAACTAAATAACTCACAGGTAAGGTTTAACATTTCCCCTGCCTCGTAATGAATGACCATTCAGTCTGCTGCTCTTCAATACAAAACACTAAGAAAACTCTTGGCAGTCTGTTTAAAAATAACTGTTGGCCACATATGTGTATTTGAAATATTATTCAATTAAGATATAATATCTGCAGAAAAAAATTCTACTTCTTTGGTTCTTATCTAATTTAAAATATATAATTCCGTATTTTATTTGAGATGTTGTATATGTTAGGCAGTAATTTGTAGAACTTCATACCAAAATCAGTTATTCACTCAGATACTAGGCAGAGGAGAATAGCATCCATGTGTGTGAAGACAAGGATTCTGCTACACATTAAATGCCAAATGCAGAAAATTTGGACATTAAATTGTCCAAAATGAGGAATTTAATACTAAGGCAAATTTGAGCAATTTATGGGAATGAGGGAGAAAAGTCAGAATCGGAACTATTTCAATTTCTTTAAATGTGCAAAATTATGAAGTATACTCTGTAGGTAATTTCTGCTGTTCGTACTGAACTTAAAATTGAATTTCAAGCAGTTAATGAGTCTGACAAAGACAGACATACAGTTCTTAGTACTTTGTTATCGTTTGAAGTTTAGAACTATCACTGCTTGCTTTTGTTTTGTATAGTAGTCTACAAATAGTCCAGTTACAAGGGTTTAATTTTGGAAAGTGGAGCACAAATTCACCAGTCAAAACTTTACTGCTTTTTAAATGAATCACTAAATATCCACTGTATGTCCATCTTACCCAGGGAATTAATGCCCAATCCCTTCGATGTCAGTTGGATAAATACTTACGGCATGTATAGGAGGAGAAACTGAGAATAGGGTCAGTTTGTTTGAAAGGCAAAGTAAGAATATAGAGAAACTGGGGGGCAGGGGTGGAGGGAGACTGAACTAATACATGTTGTGTTAATCTGTTCAACTTAATCTTTCAAAACATTTTATTTTAAAAATGCAAACAGGCAATTTAGGGAGCTTTTCAAAAAGGTTGAATCAAATTTGATCTTTGGAGGCAAGGGGAAATGTACAGATGTAAAGAAAAAAGAAAGTCTGTTGATCATATTCAAAGTACAGCTTGTATTTTTGGATTGTCATCTATTTTTATTTCTGTTTTTATTTCCACTATAAACCCAGTAAAACTTCCTAATGGCATGAAGCTTGAGAATTCATCCTAAGTGTAAACTTGTTCTAACAGAATAATAAATTTTTCAGAGACTGGCTTTCATCACCTGTGTATGTTGTTTATTTTAACATATACAGTATTGAAATATTAAGCTTTCTGGTGTAGTTTTAACAATAGTGCTCTTGGTAGTCTGCTTTTTCATGTGCTTTTCCTTTTGAACTTTAGTGTGTCTATAAGGTGACATATTGCAATGCTGATTGAGTGCAGTTTAAGGTGATTATGAATAATTTAAAGACGTATCCTGTGCATCTTGTGCAATTTCCAACTGGTGACCCCTGTATACCAAAGCAAGAGTAAAGACATTTCCTAGTGGAAATGAAGTTGATAGTGTCCTTGAGTTTGCATTTTTAAAGCCTAAGGAATTTTTACCTTCACTTTTGTTGGCATAATTAAGAAATGTACAAGACTTTCATGTAAAGGAGCTGTGTAGGTTGTTTTTTTTGTGACATTCTTAGCTAAAACTGATGGTACACACTGCAAATCTATGCATGTAGTTAAAATCCGGCTTTTCAAAATGCACCTTGATGAAATAACAGCATTTAAAAGAAAAGGCCTCCATCTTATATTGCCAATGGGAAGGGATAAAAAAGGAGGAACAAGAAGAAGAAGAAGAAAAAAAAGGAACATGCTCAAAACAGGACTTTAAAAAAGGAGGGATGAGATTGACTCTTGCAGAGGAATGGTGAAAGCACTTACTGGCCTGACAGGATACAGAGATTCTTGCAAAGGCAAACAAGAAAATGTAAGTTATGACAAAGTAGTGCACTTTTGGGGGTACAAGCAGCTTTAGGTAACAGAGAGAGATAGGCAAAGCTGTGAAGTAGGATGGGAGTAAGCTGCTTGAAGAAATGCATAGCAGATATATTAACCTGACTTAAGAAAATTTTAATGCCCATCCATCAAATATCCTTTGACTTTGTCGTAACAAGTGTAAAACTCAGCTTTTACTGTACTACAATACCAGCTCTGTTTAAAGTCCAAATTAAGCCAGCATTTGTGTTTAACCTGAGAAGACTCAATTGAGTCTGTAACAAAAACCACCAGTGTTTCAAAGCAGAAAATAGCTGCTGTAATTTCTTATCCTTGATCAATTAGGAATGATTCTGGCATCATTATTTTAAGTATGGGTTTGGCACATACATAGTTCATCATACTGTCATGCTAGAGCTGATACGATAAAGGCCTGTTTTGACTCTCTGAATTCATATTCACATTTAAGCACAAAGAACATTTCACCACTGCTATTGAAAACCCATACCACTGTTCCCATGTGAGACAGTAACAGCACAAACTAAATCTAGGAAGGTGTTCTTACCAGATGTTGTGGCCCACACCATGTACTATCTATACTGGTTGTTATTCCAGAGTCTGTGAAGATTTCTAGACAAACTTATTTATGACAGACACCATTATATTAGTTGACCTACTCCAGCTAAATTCTTTAAGATGCAGAAAAGGGTTAAAAAAAAAAAAAAAAAAAAAAAAAAAAAAGACGACCCTCTAGCAGAGCCACCTTAGGTAGAGGGAAGCTTCTCTTTCAAAAAAAAATAAGGCCTCTGCTTTCCCACAGGAGAAGAGTCATGAAAACAACAGTACCAAGAGCAAAAGTGACTATCACTGCTAGGTAGGAAAGTCTAATAATGCTCTTTCCTAGAACAGAAGGGGTACTCAGTTCCCTGGCCTCATTCACAGCAGGCATGTTGCTGCAGTGCTGGTAGAAAGCACTCTCCCTCCAGTGGCTCACAAAGCCTATGCCTGTGTACAAGCTGGCAGGAGCTGCCTGACAAAACTCCCAGAAAACTTACTTTCCGTTGAAGCCTTAGTTTGACTGCTGGTTACGGGTTTATTGTCCTCTGCTCCAGACTTGACTTAATGCCTTTACAACTGACTTACAGGAATCCTGATGATGTGTGGTAGCATCTTGGGAATACTTACAAATACAAAATACTTACAAATACAAAATACTTACAAATACAAAACAATTGAAATATTGGCAGTGGAAACAGGGTGTTTACATTGTGCATTGACTTACCATATTGAGCAGGATTTGGATTGTAATCACTATTTGTAAACCCTCGAGCACTGCAATTAAAGTGGATTTTTACAGTAGGTTTCCCATCACCAACCTGGAATCGTTTATGTTTACTTCTCAGTAGTGTAAAATTCAGTCCAGAATGGTGCGGTTAAATTATCTTTTTGAGTATATAAATATATTTTAATTTAAAATATAATATATATATATTTTCTCTTATCCTTGTCAAAACTGAAGTAGCTGTTTGTTTTAAGTTAGGGTCATGAGTTAGTTTTTTTCCAAGGCACTTAGAGCCATGTAGGTATCTGCCATTTTTTAATTGTGTTGCGGTACGTAGGGCCATGACTTCAGTATGTGATCAGTTTTCCTTCTATAGTTCTGACTAGTAGCACACACCATAAGTGTTTCATTCACTTTTCTGCTTCCACTGTTTTTTTGGTGCAATTCCAAATCTCCCAGCTGTTTGCAGTGAGAGTAAAAACACTTTTGGAGGAACGCTTTATTTTTTTTTTTTTGGTCTCCATTACACTGACATTGGTAACTTGCTAATGCTGAACTTAGCCAAATGCATTCCAGCTCTGCCTTGCCTTTCTCCAAACTTCCTCAGCATGATCATGATCCATTATAATCACCTGCCTCAGAGGGTTTTTTCGTTTTGTCATAAATCTGTATTATTTTCTCATGTGTGTTATTTAGTCAGTGCATGGTTTTTCTTTAAGGTTCACGTATATGTGCATTTACAGTGCACATTAGCAGAACTATCTGTCAGCTTGTTTGAAATATTATGAACACTGTCAACTTGGCTTAAAATAACAGCTTCAAAGGACATAAAAAATAACTTCCTTAAAACTTCCAATGAGTAGTGGAAACAATAGTGTGAAATAGTCAATCATGACATAACACATTAGAACACACAATTTAAATATTCTGAGACACCAAAAAGTGTTTGGCAAATGTGGAGAACTGGAGAGCATTAGTGATAAAAATAAGACAGAACCTTGAAAAATACTGATTTGTAGGACAGTGCAATAAGACCACTAGATTTACCTGCAGTTCACATAGGTTCAGATTCCTCATCTTTGCCTATGCTTGCCCATTCAGAGATTTCTGAAAGACCAATAGTGATATATACTGCTGACCAAGGTGATCCATCGAGCCAGTCTTTAGTATTAAGAATGAAATGTGTCTTGTAATCAGTAAACCTCTATGCCCCAGTTTTCCTGTGTAGACATATGAGTATCTCATTCATAGGTGTCTTTAAAAACTGAAGCAATTTTAGTAAAGAGTGTCATACCTGATATATAGCTGAAAAGTGTAATGTGATTTAAAGTTGATTAAAATCTCTTTAAAATCATGAACAAAAAAGCTCTCTTCATTTTCCACTTCAAACAAGAAAGGACCAAGATGTTTTTCAGTGACAAATGGGAGTTATTAGGGAGAGGAAGGTGAACCTTCTTCGTTAGTCTTTCAAATCATCTGATGAAGCTACCTGTTATGTGAATTTTCCCTCCAGCTTTTTCAGCTCTGGATTGCATAAAGAGCTTCTCTGCACGTGACATTCTGAATCCTGGTTCTTAGTTTCACACATCACGTATTCTATGGTAATATTGTTTCAGCCATGATACAAAAATATTGATAAGGAAGTCAGAGTTCGTCAGGAGTAGTGATGTCTTTTATAGGCCTTCAAGAACCAAAAGAACAGCTTATGCATACAAAATCTTGTCTGTTTTTTGTTGTCACTGTTTGTTTTTAGCTATATAAAATTGAGTACTGATTTTTATTACATTTGAGGTGTCTAGAGACTCTACTGTAAGTATTAAGGAATTAACTTTGACAGATATTTCAGTAACAGGTTTATCTTTTTATGTAGTGCAAATCTGAACAGTTGCAATGTTTTACGATCTTCAACATAATACTAAATATAAATTGATTCAGTGCTATAGGGACAGAATGTTATATTTAGAGCTAAACTTTATTTTCGTTCTTTCTTCTTTCATAAAAGACTTGGTTATATGTTTTACTCCATTCTATTTCTTAAGCTATTTCCAGCTCAAAACAAGCATCTCCTATGGTACTGCTGAACTATTGCTTTGCCAGTGTTTTCTTTTTCCAGGTCTTAAAACCTTATTTTGGTTTTGAATTTCTAGAATAATTCATGTATTTTGATCAGTTTTAAACTACTTAGCTAAAGCTCTAAGTGATTTTACAGAACTTAAAATGCACAATAATAATGAAATTCAACACTATGCTAGTAGGCTGCCCACATGAATATCCCCCAAAGTGGTGTGATCAAGCAGTAATCCTAATAACCAGTTTTCCACACACCCTTAAACCACCTAATCCTCAAAAAATAAGGGGAAGAAAAGTGGGATGTTGCAGTATGCTCTGAAGTTAAGCAGATCTAAGCTCTGTACCTTTTTTAATTACTGGTAGTCATGTTAAAAGTATTTTCCAAATAATTGCATGATTTATAGATGGAAGATAAATACATTTCTATATTTAGTGATCTTCTGCTTTGAAAGGGTTTTAGTAAGCTCTAGTTTTGTAGTGGGCAGTATAACTGCAGACATGTTTTAAGGCAGAGTTTTCAGAGGTGAAAAATTTTGCAAATAGTAGAGACATTTTGAAGAAATACTGTACATCTGAAAACACAGATTCAAGTAAGAAAAAAAAACATGTAAAATACTTCTTTTTGCCCCTTTTGTTTTAAAATGGGAATCCAAGCCCAAATCTAATTTGGATTTTTTTTTGGGGGGGGGGTAAACTTTATTTTGTTGTTCTTGATTGATTTTAGAGCTGATGCTGCCAGACAGTGTAGTGAAAGCTAGTAGTAAGATCTGAGACTTGCTGTAAATATTTTTTCTCCATTAATTGGAAAGTTCTTTGAGGGGATTTATACCCATGCTTTGGGAGAAGGACAGTGCTGGATCTTTGCACAGTTGCAGCTTGCTTTTCTTATGTGGTGACATAGACATAGCTCTCAGAACTGAATTCCTGAAATGCATGTCTTGTGTCAGTCTGCTAAAAAGCTTTATTACTGTGCCTATGCTTACTCAGTTACTGGTTCCCCTAGCCAGAGATTGTAATGTGTCTTTGTCATCTGATGGTTTACAGCGTTCCAGGATTAAGTTCTTTTCACACCAGCTAAAATTTATTCATCACTTTGGCTGCGGATATTTTGTTTTGGTTTTGCTTACCTATAATTTTGGGCACCTCCATAGCATTAAAAGTATTTCAATGAAATGTCAATATTTAATAGAAACAATTTACAATGACTATTCTTAAATTTGCTGAAATGAGTACTGCAGCTAAACATCAGGCAAATCTTTCAATTTCCCCCAAGTGTGTAACATGCTTCGTGCTTTGAAGAGGGCAGTCTGGCTACAGCTGGAAGTTTCTTGTGTAAATATGAGATGAAAGATATCCAAATATACTATATTTCCCTTTCAAACTTACCTTAAGTTTTCCATATCCATAATGTCCCACCCTTTCATTCCATATGTATTTGTGCCAGACCTCTGCTCCAGAAACTGGAAATCACACACAGGCTTGCCAGCAGCAAATATTAACAGATTCATATATTATTCCTTTTTGTATACGCCTGGTTTAGTCAGTACATCACTATCTGTACCCTGAAACTATCTGCAGTAAAGAATCTGACAGTCATATGCTAAGATAAAATGGGCCCTGCTATATTTCTAAGTGCATTTCTCTCTTATGTAATAAACAGTTTATAGTTAAGAACTATCTAAATGTTTGCACTAGTTAATCTAGTGATGAAAGGAATTCTAAATCTTAGTCTGTCACACCCTGATGAAAGTAGCATAAAGGATTTTAGTTCAGATTCATGTGTGATTAAAGAAAAAAAGGCTTACCCCACAAGGAGTATATATCTATCTTTGGGTTACTATTTGGAGGAGTAACAGTACAAACAAAAATAGTGATTGGTTTTAATTAAAAACACTATTTGCTTTATTAATATTGTAGTGTTATTAATCTGACATGAATTATTTGTAAATGGAAATAAAAGAGCCTTCATGAGCTAGCTTCCGTTATTTTACAGAACATTTTCCTATGTATATTTATTTTACAACTTTGTGAATAATAATAAAAAGATAATGTTCCTTATATGTAGTGACAAAATGCTTAAGGACGGATGCTGTGCTTCATTCTAACAAGTGAGCACTGGAGTTGTCTGGCTTATGAGAGAAGTGGCTTTTAGCTACTAGATATGCATACTGCTCAAGCAAGCTGAAAACATCTATCTGTCTATCTAGAACCTGATAGGGTTTGTAACTCTAGAAGACTTTTCTGTGCTTGGTGTGTTTATTAGGAAGCTCTTCTGGTGTCCAAATGTTTCTCATTGTGGTTTATAGTATGTCACTTCAGGGTAGTGAGGAGATGGACAGCAGGTTTATAATGTGAATTTCATAGAAGCAGTGAAAAGTACATTTCTGTGCAACATGCAGTCATTAAGTTTGTTTTATTAGAGAAGTTTAAAAGTCCCGTATTTTAGAATGCTTACAAAAGCAAAGCAATTACAACTGGATCAAATAGATTTATTTAAGAACAAAAAAGTAGGAAATAATGACTTCTTCTCTGTGGAACAGATCATAATCTATGGATTGAAGATTACGTACTTTCTGTCTGCATATGCTTGCTTTTTCTCTTGGGTTAATTTACAGGCCCATCACCTTTCAGCTTCATATTTAGATGTAATTCTGGCAGACTGCTCTTCTCATCAATTCATAACTTTTAAAAAGCTTTCTATTCATAAAGAATATAATGAAGTGAATTTTAGAAAATACTGAGAGCTGTTCTGTTCAGTTTTCTTGATTCTTCTTATTAATGTAGTAGAGCAAACTTTTCTTTTACTTATTTTTTGCCATTATTGTTTAAAATATTTGCCTCATCTTAAATAGTTTAATTATGACAATTTTTCTAAATTTTTCAGAGATCTAATGTAGAACATGAATAACAAATTCTTCCCATTTAATAGTTGTGGGATTATCATGTATTCCTATGTCACTGACCACTATCAGAATTGAATACCGTCCTAGAAAACCCATAGTTTAATTTTGTGTGATGCTTGTGTATAACTGTTTCATAACTTTTGATTTAGAAAAATTAAACTTAGAAACAGAAGGTTTTTATTTTTTTTAGTTCAGTAGACTGAGAGCATGAATTGTTCTGAAACGTGCTCTAGTATATGTTAAGAAATTGTATTTTAAATACAAAAAAAATTGCCATTAATCTTTTAGAAATTGAGGAGTGTAAAAAAAAAAAGATAAAGTACAGTGAAGCGTAGCTTTTGTATGTAACACTTTTTGTAGAAATAATGACTTGAATCAGAGAAAGTCTGAAGAAGAACTAACAAACAGAGAAAGATTGTTTCATGTCTGTGTCTGTTAAAAGCGTGCTTCTGTAAGGATATACTTTTAAATGTGCCTGAATTGAACACTTGGCCATAATACCCTTATAATACCCAAAGTGCCCTTAGTTCCTGAAAAACATTTAATAAGTCTAGTTAACTTCAATTAAAAATTTTGCATGGCATCTGTAGAAGATCCATCAGATAGCTGTGCTCATGTGATTATAGATGAAAAAATGAACTGCATACCCACACCATCTCTTAGCAGCAATTACAGGACTGTACCAATGAAATGAAAAGTATTTGTAATATATTTTTTGCAAGACAGGCTTAAGTGAGCAAGTTACTCTGAGCTCTAGGTATAAATCTCATAATTAAAATCTAACTGACTTTACATGAAGGTTTCTTTGCAAACAAACAGAACTTGTTAAAGTGCAAATATTTTAAAATAAAGATATTTTAATGATATCCCTATTTTATAAAGTTTGTTTTCAACAGATGTTAGCGCTAAACAGTTAGTTGAGAGGGTGGTGAAATAGGTGGAGCATTATCCAGCTGTGTTTTATTTAATGTATGCCTGTAGTGATACTACACAGACTGAAATCAGATACATCCATTGAACAGCTGCCTTTCTTGAACCAAGAAAGAATTTCTGATGAGATTGAGAACTAGATTTGGAGTCGTACATGACTACACACATACATACATACACACACACATATATATTTCACACTTTGTGCTTGCATACATACACAGTATATCTCTGTGTGTCTAAGTGTGCACACGTTTATAATGAAATTCTAATTTAATAAAGTTTCTGATTGTATATAAATGTTTAAATTATTTAAACAGAGTACTCTTAAATCATTTAAAATGTAATTTTAATTCATATTAAGCAACATGTAAGGTTTTGAAAAATGCTTTTATGGTTCACTTTGGTGAACCACATGGTACACACATGGTATTTCACTTTTTTCCATGTATATGTATCACTTCCAGATTTGGCTATGCACTAAAACAGTTACCTGTATCAAGTGCTAAAACTTAATTTACATTTAAGTTTTGGTGTAATACATTGTTCGTAAGGTTGGGATAGGACAGCCAAATTAGGAAGTACTGTGCTAGTTCAAATATACAGTGAAATATTCTGAAAAAATCTAGTTCATTGTATAATCACAGACTACGTTTCTTACGGACACCAAGAGCTCCATGCATGCTGGCCAAATGTGGCTGCTGTGATCAGCACACACCTTGGTAAGAGCTCAGAAACAGCTTTGTATCCTTGCTATGTGGCCTGTTTCATTCTCCTCACCAGTATGCACACCTTGGTCTTGTTTGGAGAGCAGATTAAGGCCAAGAGGTCACCAGAGTGTGCTGCTGTGATCTTTACAGGGGCTCAGCTTCACGAGGACTTGCAAAAGCATAGTTAGTACACATGTATTCCTGACTTCTTACTGGGAGGACTGATTTATATTCAAGGCTACCTTCAAGAGCCTGAGTGATTTTTGAGAAGCTCAGAGCAAGTCAGGACACCTGTTTTAATCAGCAGAAAGCTTCACATTGCCAGCTATTGGCTTGTCAATTGGCAAAATCTGCAAAAATGTGCAGTTGATTTTCTATGTATGGAAGCCTGGTGCTGAATAGGATGCGGGCGTTGACAGGGATGCACAAATGTTTTCTGTACTCCAAACAGTTCACTGTTGTTACTTGGCTTATTGCATTGAGGTAGGAGTGAGGCAGGGCTCGCTTAGCGTGTGCTGCTGTCTGTATGGATAAAACAAATGTCGGATTTGAGTGTTCCGAAACAAATACAGCTAAGTCAGAAAATAAACCCTTCGGTGTCAGGTTGGTAAGAAGAAACAAAGGCAAGGCAGTGAGCAAACTGAATTGCCGCTTGTATCCTTTTTTGTTGTTTTTAAGTGATAGTTTTAAGCAAGTCCATATATATTACAGAAAATGGAGATGTGGTGGTTTTGTTGGTTTTGGCTTTGTTTTTCTTTATGTGAGAAAAACACAGATGTGCTTGAGGATTAGGTGAATGGTCTGTAATTACTTTTGTTGGCAGAATATATATTTAGCTCATTGGTAAAATACAGCTGTTAAATAAGACAAAATGAACTGACAGTGCACCCTGAAAGTAAAGAACCATTTTGAAGGCAGGGGAGTAGAAAGGAGCAAAGAAGTCAAAGTAATAATGTTATTGATTGGACTTACTATTGTGTATCTTACAATATATGATGGAAAGGAGAGGACACATTGTGATGTGTGTAATGACATCTTTCTTATGATGAATGATTAAAAAGAGGTTAAATCTTCCAGGGAAATTGAGGAAAGGTACGGTAGCCAGGAACATATAGTAGCCAGTAAAGACATGGTAGTCAGGAACAGCTTTCAATATATTGAGCCAGTTAAACATTCACAAAGTGATGTCAGGGTGAACTAAGATGAGCTAAGCAGATAGAGAATAAAGTAACTTTTCCTGGAAGGTAGTTTAATGGTATGAAATTATTTGCAATTGTAGTTGTAAATAATATTTGTAAAAATACAAACAGTAGAAAGGGAAGTTCAGAGACCAAGTGTCTCCCTCTAAATAAATGATGGTGAGTAGCCGATGAAAGTGGGAGAAGGAACAAGAATCATACACCAGAGGGAACAGTGAAGAATGGAGCCAACATGTAGAAGGCATATAGCAGGTGAAAAAAAGAGGATGAATGAGGGGAACAGAGAATAGGCACTTCTTCAAAGGCTGATGAGAATAATGATGGGGTATCGTTGCTTTCACACGGATAAATCTGTTGAGACTCGGGAAGGAATTCAAGCAGAATTGACAAGGAAGGAATGTGGATGCAGGAGAAAGTGGTGGGTGACAAGGCTTAAAAAGAGCAATGGAGAAAGAAACAAAGCTATTTGGTGAAAAGGGGATCATGCAATTGAGATTTTTGAGATACAATTTTTACATATAACAATTCCATATCTCCCTATGTGATCCAAACATGCCACTGATGATGTCGCGGAAATACAAAAAATGTCAGACATGAGTGTGAAGTATTGTGCTGAAATGGAATGGGAAGGCTACAGTGAAAACAAAACAAAACAAAACAGAAAAAAAGGAAGAAGAATTAGTTTATTTGGTTGACTGGAGAAGAATTTTAGGGATGCTAGGTGAAAAGGATTGTAGTCAAGAGAGTTACTACACAGTGTCAGGAAAGACTACTTCAAACAGTACAGTTTGCATTTTCTATTAAATAATAATAATAATAAATAATAATAATATCTTGAGAGTCATCACGCAGCACTTGCAGGGCAAGCAGGCGATCAGGCCCAGTCAGCATGGGTTTATGAAGGGCAGGTCCTGCTTGACGAACCTGATCTCCTTCTATGACAAAGTGACGCGCTGGGTGGACGAGGGAAAGGCTGTGGATGTGGTCTACCTTGACTTCAGCAAGGCTTTTGACACCGTTTCCCACAGCATTCTCCTCAGGAAACTGGCTGCTCTTGGCTTGGACTGGCGCACGCTTCGTTGGGTTAGAAACTGGCTGGATGGCCGGGCCCAAAGAGTCGTGGTAAATGGAGTCAAATCCAGTTGGAGGCCGGTCGCTAGTGGCGTTCCCCAGGGCTCGGTGCTGGGGCCCGTCCTCTTTAATATCTTCATCAATGATCTGGATGAGGGGATCGAGTGCACCCTCAGTAAGTTTGCAGATGACACCAAGTTAGGTGCGTGTGTCGATCTGCTCGAGGGTAGGAAGACTCTGGAGGAGGATCTGGATAGGCTGCACCGATGGGCTGAGGTCAACTGCATGAAGTTCAACAAGGCCAAGTGCCGGGTCCTCCACCTGGGGCGCAATAACCCCAAGCAGAGCTACAGGCTGGGAGAGGAGTGGTTAGAGAGCTGCCTGTCAGAGAAGGACCTGGGAGTGATGGTTGATAGTCGGCTGAATATGAGCCAGCAGTGTGCTCAGGTGGCCAAGAAGGCCAACAGCATCCTGGCCTGTATAAGAAACAGTGTGACCAGCAGGGCTAGGGAGGTGATCGTCCCCCTGTACTCGGCTCTGGTGAGGCCGCACCTCGAATACTGTGTTCAGTTTTGGGCCCCTCGCTACAAGAAGGACATCGAGGTGCTTGAGCGAGTTCAGAGAAGAGCGACGAAGCTGGTGAGGGGCCTGGAGAACAAGCCCTACGAGGAGCGGCTGAGGGAGCTGGGATTGTTCAGCCTGGAGAAAAGGAGGCTCAGGGGTGACCTTATCGCTCTCTACAGGTACCTGAAAGGAGGCTGTAGCGAGGTGGGGGTTGGTCTGTTCTCCCACGTGCCTGGTGACAGGACGAGGGGGAATGGGCTTAAGTTGCGCCAGGGGAATTTTAGGTTGGATCTTAGGAAGAACTTCTTTACCGAAAGGGTTGTTAGACATTGGAACGCGCTGCCCAGGGAAGTGGTGGAGTCACCATCCCTGGAGGTCTTTAAAAGTCGTTTAGATGTAGAGCTTAGGGATATGGTTTAGTGGGGACTGTTAGTGTTAGGTCAGAGGTTGGACTCGATGATCTTGAGGTCTCTTCCAACCTAGAAATTCTGTGATTCTGTGATTCTGTGATAATTTAAAAAGCCATTTGTGTTTCAAGTTTATTTAGGGATTTTACTGAAGAACTGCAAGACAGGCTTTTCTGAAAGTTACTATAAGTCTTTTTGCTTGGCCTAATGCTTACTTGATTGCAAGCTAGCTTGGAAACTTGATATGACAAGGCATTGTGTAGTGTAAAGGTATGTGAACATTTAGTTTGTCTCCTCCTTCAGAAGGGTTGAGATAGATCTTGGTTTTAAATTTAAACTTATATTACAAGATGCCTTTAATCATGAAAGGTTTTAATTTTTTTAGACTGAGTTTGATGCTTCCCCAAAACTTGATGTGCCAGAGTTAAGCACTGTGTTGTTTCTGAGCTACATGACAAATGAATTCAAGTACTGCATTCAGTTGTTATTTGTTATGTTTGAACAAAAACACTTTTTGTCAAAAAGCTTTCAACTGTGGTGTATTGTATCTACAGAAAGTGATTAACATTGTAGTATCTTATTTGTAAAACCAGCACATTTGTTATCTGTAACTCTGGTTTTACAAATGCTGAAACTAAGTGGAATTTACAATATTTCTTTGTGGAAAACTGTGTTCAGTTAGTGTAAGCTACTTGTAGGAAACAATTTATGGAAGGTTTTTTTTCCCGTTTGCCAGGATTTTGCTTATAAATGTGTAGGTTTTCATATTTGTTTATTTAGCTAGTTAACTATACAAATTAAAGGAAAAAAATAAAATAGTAATCATGAAATTGATATAAGAATAATATTTGAAAAGAAAATAAAGGTTGCTTGAGTTATTGATTTATTTTTATTATTTATTTAACCATGTAACTCAACTGAATTCTTCTACATTTTACTTCCACATAACTCTGGGACTTAATCCTGTAGTTACAGAATTCATCAGGTAATATGCTGAGTTAAAGGTAACTGAAATTAAAACGTGATTCTGTGATTCTGTGATTTAGCAGCTCTGCATCTTCTGGATAGGAAGTGATGTATCTTAAATTATAAAAAAACCTCAGATCCCTCACTCACCTCCAAGTGCCCCATTGACATGTAACAGAAGAATAGGAAAGAGATTTCTTCAATTTCTCAAAGCTAGCAGTGTACTTTGATGAATGATTATGTTATTTTTTGTTTTCTATAGGCTTTTTTTTTTTTTTTTTTTAAATATGTATGGCCTTTGAAAATCCTTAAGTATATTGAGCTAATATTATGGAGTCTGAAATATAATACAGTGGGATGTAATAGCTGATATTATACATTATATAGCTTTTATTTTATATGTATTATATATTTGTTATGTAACATAATAGACTCTGAAAAGGGGGTAGGGTGGGAAGCATGGCCAGTGATGAGAGGCTGGGTTTGCGGCACTGTCTGGTCTTGTGGGAGAGGCTGAAGTGCGAGCTTGGTGCTTCCTGCAGCTTCCTGAGAAGGGAAAGTGGAGAGAGGCAGGTGCAGGTCTCTGCTCCCTGGGAACCAGTGGTAGAACACGAAGAAACAGCACAGAGCTGTGCCAGAGCATGTTTAGAAAGGTCATCAGGAAAAATTTCCTTGCCATGAGGGTGATTGGACACTGGAACAGGCTTTCTGGAGATGTGGCTGATGCCCCTAGCCTGGCACTGTTCAAGAGACATTTACACAAGACTCTCAATAACGTGCTTTAACTCTTGGTTAGCGCTGAAGAGGCAGGGCATTTGGGCTGGATGATCTTTAAAGGTCCTTTCCAACTGTTCTGTTCTGTTCTAATAGTTGCAGCCATTATTTATAAACTGCTGAGGCTTTGAGTTACAAGTGCTCATCTTATCACTGAAATATTTAATGTAGCGAAAGATCATTTACCCTCTTAATAAGAGGCACTCCTCTTCCTTTGTGTTTCCAATAAAATAATAAAAAATCAATTTTGTAAAATCGATATTATTTTAATTAATAAAAAGAGAAAACACAGTAGAACAATTTGCAGCTTGTTTTTATGGAAAAAATCAAATAATGTAGAAATAATTCACTGTATGTTACAAGAAATTTAGTAAAAGTAACTATTCATTTCTTAGAGAAATGCAATCTTGTTGCTGGAATAAATATTTTAACTTAGCTGCTGTTTTCAACAAGTAATTTAAGTCAAGCAACTGCATTTGGACTAGATGATTTTTGAAGGTCCCTTCCAAATGAACTATTCTATTTATTCTAACATTAAATTTGTTATCAAACTACTTTTGATAGTTCACTGCAAAACATACCGTTTTGACTGAAGTGTTACCAAACGAGAAGTGATAGCTTAATGTAAATGTCTGTATTTTCAGTCAGATTTCATTCAATTTGCACAGTATACCCATAAAATGATTATAATTGGTCTTAAACTTTGGGATTACTGCAGACTGACTATTAGAAATTACAATGAATTATGGTGGGAATAACTTTGTAGCAGTTGACTTCTAGACTTGTCTTGATTTTTCTTTTCTTATGGTGCTACTTTATTGCAAGTAGGCAAAAGACTACTTTTAATTGATACAAAGCATAGCATAATTGTATAGTTCAGTTTGCAGCAGAGTGGACTATCAGTGGCATCCTATTAAATCTTATAATTGTAAATTTTTACTGAAACTTTTGCAGAAGAAAATTGCTCAGATTTTTGTCTTTTCTGAGAAGGCAGAGGAACCTTCAGCAGCTGCGCAAGTCTTGGTGAATAATTTATTTTTGAAAGAATATGCAGGAGGGCATATTTTGCTTTACAGAAGCCATATTTGTGGTAGTAAAGAGGAGGAATACTACAAATTCCCTGCGATATAACAGGATGGGTTAGATAAGTTATGAAAAGATACAAAAGAACATTTATTTTGCATCCTTGTATGTTTTTCACATGCAGTGTAAAAATCCCCAAAGGATGCCAACTGAACAGTTTCCAAAAGCTATTTTTATTAGCAATATGCATATTTTTTTATTATTATTTTTTTTTTTTTTTTGTGGCCAAGATAGATTATTTTCTCAAATGTGAGGTTTGACAGTGCAGCCAAACGTTCAGATGGGGTTTCATTTTTAAACCATTAAGCAAATATTTAGCAGTGCTGTTAAGAAGCCATTTTTCTAAAACGGTTTCCTGAAATCTTTCTTTATGAATTCATTTAAACATGAGGAAATTATTTCTGTGGTCAACAGTATTCTTAGAAATAAAAAGCTCTAAGTGGTGATGGAAGCGTGGACAGATAGGAAGGGCTTCCTTATCAATTTCATCTGGTTCATAAACTTCTCTAAGGCAAGTCATCCTGCTTGCTTCCTTGTATCTAAAGCACATATAGTCAAATGCATCAGGTACGTTGCCTTATTGTCTTTTCTATAAATGTAGATTTAAAAAATTTATTTATAGAAATCAATGTATATCAATTGCCATTATCAAAAATACCAAATAATTGCTCACTGTGACTATATCTGGTAATTATAGGTCTGCCAGTCACGTCAGTACTTGGTAAAATTATGGAGAAAAATGTTCTGGGAGTTACTGAAAAACACATGAAAGACAATGCAGTCGTTGGTCATAACCAGCATGGGCTCACGAGTGGAAGGTCCTGCTAAATGAACTTAATTTCCTTTTATGACGAAGACACCCACCTGGCTGACCAAGGGACTCCAGTCAATGTAATCTTTTTGGATTTCAGTAAAGCTTTCAGTACTGCTTCTCACGGTATTCTTCTGTACAAAATGTCAGCATACAGCCAGATAAAAACATAATATGATGGTTGAACAATTGACTGATGGGTTGGGCTCAAATGTTTATAGCAAATGGGGTCACAGCAGGTTGGCATCCAGTCACTAGTGGGGTTCTGCAGGTCTTGATTTTGGGGTCAATTCTTTTCAATGTTTTTATAAATAACTTGGATGCAGGTGTTTTGAGTAAGTTTGCAAGTGATGCTAAACTGGAAAGAGCTGTTGATTCCCTCCCAGGTGAAGAGGCCTTGCAGAGAGATGTAAAAAATTAGAGAGCTGGGCAATCACCAAAAATGTGAAGTTTAACACAAGGCAGTGCTGGATTCTGCACTTGGGACAGGACAACCCTGGCTATAAGTACAGACTGGGGGATGAGAGTGGAGATCAGCCCCGCAGAAAGGGATCTGGGGGTTCTGGTCAACATCAAGTTGAACACAAGCCAGCAGTGTGCCCTGGCAGCCAGGTGGGCCAACAGCACCCTGCGGTGCATCAGGCATGGCACTGCTAGCCAGTCGAGGGAAGGGGTTGTCCTGATCTGCTCCGCGCTGGTGTGGCTTCGCCTCTAGTACTGTGTGCAGGTTTGGGCACCACTGTATAAGAAAGACATAAAACTGTTAGAGAGTGCTCAAAAGAGGACTACAAAGGCGGTGAAGGGTCTAGAGGGCAAGATGTGTGAGGAGAGGCTGAAGTAGCTTGATTTTTTTCAGCCTAGATGAGAGGGGAACTTCTTGTGGCTGCCTGCAGCTTCCTCACGAGGGGAGCAGAGGGACAGGCACTGATCTTTTCTGATGACTATAGTGCTGTATGGCTTCTCTCCTAAGAATGCCATTTTCAATAACATACCAATATTTTCCGACTAAGCATTATACACTCATGCTTTTATTTGATTCATAGTTCCATGATAAAATGCATTATTCATTACACGGGACTGAAGATTGTATAGACTTAAAAAAAGTAGTAATAGAACCCTTATCTATTATTTTTTTCTTGATTCTGTGCTTTTTTCCTCACCAAGCAATTGTTTAAAAAAAAGCTGCATACTTAAAAAAAAAAAAAAGAAAAAAGAAAAAAAAGTCATCTTGTTTGTTCAGTAATTGCAACTAACTATAAATCCTCTATATAAAATACTTGTTAAAGTTTATTGGGGGATATTGAATGTATGAGATTTAAAAAATAAAAATCCCAAAGAATTTCCTCTTCCCTGAAAAATCATCCCCACATCCTGGGAAAGGTCTTTGTTACAACAGATGAAAATGCAGAACAGTTAAATACAATAGCCAGTAAGACAACCTGGTTATTGCAAAATAAAGTTAGGTTACTGTATTCATAATTAGTTAATTAGGATTGAGAGAAGGGAAAGAAGTGTTTCAGGTTTGCTAGTGATACATGAAAATGTCACCTAGTTAGAAAATCACACAGAAGACCGAATCACATAAGAGTATAATCACATAAAAGCTAAAACCTCATATTTCACCAGTTAATCTTGTTTCTCATCAGTGTGCTCATTACTGAAACAGCATCAATTTCTGTGCCATGAGAAGTGGTATTGAAGATCTGTCAGATAAATTTGAAAGCCCTGGGATCATGTTTACAGAGACTTAAGAAAAATATCTGATTATAGTCTGTAACTACCTACTCAGGGAAAAAAGGAGCAGTTTTTGAATTCAGCTGACATATGTAGACCTGATAATTTGTAAGTGATACACTAAATCCAGAAGGTATAGTTAAATTTCTTTTCTGGATTGTAATTGAGAACAAAGTGAACATGCGTTTATGTGTTGTTCAGTAGGGATGGACGAATAGGGGAAGGGGAAATAGCAATTTGGAAAGCGTGCTGGGAATGTGTCTGTCTTGTCAATTGTGATCACAGCTCTGAGATTGCATCTCTGATACAATCACCTCCAACACAAGCCCTGACAGCTTTGCCTGGTGTTTTTTTTTTTTTTTTTTTTTTTTCCCCCAAGCTTTATAGCTCATGCCTTTTGTCACCTTAAAACTGGGCTGTGATGATATGTTATCTTAGAATGCTTTTATACTTATTGAATACCCACTTTTGCAGTGGATATTAGCAGTATCAGTTTATTTATTTTGTTTTAAGTATCTTGGTCTGGTGAAATCAGTTTAAGTCTCACACAGCCATACGTGGTTTGTTTGGGATTTGTCTTTCTGGTAGCGCTGTGTAGCTCATCCTGCTCCTCTGCCTTACATCAGAAATCAGGATGAATCCTGATTTCCAGCTCTCTCAAGAAGCATTTCCAATGCTCCTTGTTGTGAAAAAGGGGGAACAGCTGGTAAGCAAGCATGAGAGGCCTGCCTTGAAATGAGCTTCCTGGTTCAGAAACCTTCCATGTGCTGAAACAAACCTGAGTAGATTGCATGTTGCTAATGGCACACTCAGTGTTGGACAGTTTCTTTGACTGTAAGTGGGATATTAGCAGAAGAGTTGTTTGTGTTAACAGTACTAAATGAGTAAATTTTTGTAAATACAGATAACTATATAGCAGAAACACGATGCTACTTTGTAGATCTCATTGTCCCCACTGCCTATCTTAATTTACTGCCTCTGCTTTTAAAAATATCTTGAAGATGTTAGAAACAAGATGGAAGAAGAATGTCTTGGCTGGGACACCACTGTTTCATTAAGGAAAAAGAAAAGTGTGTGTGGGAAGCATACAATCTTGGGAAAGTGTTGGCTTCCTCTGAAATATTGTATCCTCAAAACAACGTGGAAAGTTCAAAAATTTCTTTAGTTAAGAGTGTTGATTTATCTAATAGACGTGGCTTGGATTTCTCGGGTAAACAAACTGACTAGGTCAGTCTTCTGCTTTTCATAGAGCGTGTCATGTTTGGGATCCTGGGGAAGGAGATCGGTTTGTGTGACGAAGAGCATTACTGATGCTCCATTCATATAGTTTTCCTTTTGTTTTTGTTTTATTTTATTTTTTTTCCATCCTTTTTCTGGCTTCCATTTATTTTCTGGTTCTCATCGTCTCTGTGAGGACTAACAATATTGCAAATTCTCATGTTTAGCAGTTATCCTAGTATTCTTGATACTTGCAACTGCCTTCCTTCTCACATGTGCTTCATGTTTTCTGCCTGTCAGTTCATGTTCTACGCAAGTCCAGTCAGCTGTAATTGCTTACAAAAATATATGTGCTAATATAAACCTAGAAAGTGCTTGCATTGCTGAAGTTATTTTGTAGAAAGGTTTCAAAC
The DNA here is from genome assembly GCA_011076525.1 of Nettapus auritus. Classification (NCBI taxonomy): domain Eukaryota; kingdom Metazoa; phylum Chordata; class Aves; order Anseriformes; family Anatidae; genus Nettapus; species Nettapus auritus. Next base: position 12,737,630 of record CM021797.1, read on the forward strand.
AAGCAAAAGACAGGGTTTATTATTACAGAATTTGCTGAAATGGGTAAACCTTTAAAAAAATTTAAGGATAGATGAACTTGTCAAATTTTGTAGGGTACTGGGGTAATATTCTATAATAGCAGGTACTTTTGCCACAAAAGGGAAGGAGAAATGTGAATACGCTTTGCCCTAGTTATCCTTATAGCTTTATCTAGTGTTTCAATGCTCTCTCCTTCCCTTCCTGAATCAAACTTCTGAAATGTGTACATTAGTTGTGTTGTTTCATGTCTTTCCAGCAAGAAACATTCTGATAACATTTTTTTTTTTTTGCTAATGATTTGTTAGCAAGATGAGACATCTGTTAAATATGTCATGAGGCCAGAGGCCAAACACATAATTTTCTTTGAAAACTGCAAAGAACACTTGCCAGTGTATGTTAAAACTTCTTGTTCAACCTTCTCTCATTTTTAGAGCAACCTTCAATCATTTTAAAATATTTGATTTAGTATTACAATTCAGGGTTATATTTCTTTGCACAGTAATATATGGAGGACAAACTTGCAGAGCTCAAAGTTAGGAAAACAATCTTTTCAGTGGTAAACTGTGCAAATTGATTTTTAAAGATAAACCAAATTGCTGATGCAATCTTACTGTCTTTTATAGATGAGTCTTGCATTACATAAATGTCTAAAGCATCAAAGAGGGATAGAGTTGAGATAAAGTTTATCTATTGATTTCATTTTTTGGATAAAGGGACAAATAATATCTGAGTCTTGAATATCAATGTGTTGCTGTTTTTCTGTTTTTTATGGAACAGCATAAAAAGGGCAAGAATTGGTTAAATGTAGAGAGATAGAAGTAGGGAGATACAAAACTCTGAGAACATTATGGGGTGGCAGAGGGACAATACCCTATATATACTCACTTTCTAAATATACTCACCCACACCCACTAGTAAGGCATCAAATAAAAGTATTTGGTTGGTTCCAAAATCTTTTTCTTTATTTAAATGTATATTGGGGAGGAGGACAAAAAAACAAATAAACAAAACAACAAAAAATAAACAACCAAAAAAACCCAACCAAACAAAGAAGGTGTGAGATGGGCAGTTTCGGACTGACCCAGGATGAAACAAAAGGAAAAACAAAATATATAAGACCTTGCATTAAAGTTGCAGGAAAATGGGGAAAAAAAATAAAATAAAATTTATTTTAACGTGTCAATGTGACATTGTCACTGAGGGTTGATAAGTGGTGTATAGTGCAAATGAAGTTTTTTTCAATTCATTTAAATAGATAAATACCATATTGAAATCTTTCTGACTTTTTTTTTAGGTGTGAATATTAGTAATTTATCATGTTTATGCAAGTGTCTGTGGTATTTCTTAGATGAATATACATCATTTTAATTGCTTGTCAGTGTTTAACAAATATTACAGAAATTTTATTTTCTGATAACTAATTCACATTTTATCCTCTATACATTACCATGTATTTGGAAAATCTTCTGTAATTGGATGCATGAAATATGTTTCTTAGTATTTATAAACACCCCGACATAGACTTAACAGTTATAAATTGCAATCTGTGCATAGAGTTTCTCCAGAATATGTGCAATTGGCTCAAAGAGACACTAATTTCGAAACAAGTGCTGTAGTTAAATACAGGCAATAGTGTTCTATCTCCAAATACTGAAAGAAGCATTTGCTTCATGTTTGAAGTCCTCCTTTGTTTGTGGAAGAGTCATTTGTGGAATGAATGCCTGATATGACTCCTCTGAAAACTTAACTAAATCTGCACATCAAAATGAGCGTTCCATCATTATTAATGTCATAACAGAAAGATTCTCTAGATTTTGGACCAAATTCAGAACAGATATTTGAATGGGTAAACAATATTAATTACTTTACTAGCTTAGGTCTTTTACATACAAAATAGCCCCTTAAAGGAGCCTTAGTTAAGGTACCCAGTCAAAAATTAGAAGATAAAATAACTGAGGAATCCTGTGCAAACTTAAATCAGTCTCTCTGTGCATTTGCATTATGTGATCATAGTCTCCTTTTTCATTCAGTAGAACTGGGGATCTTTTAATATACTGAGTGGATAGTAATCGCTAAGCAGATGCTCATTATTTTTCTGATATTTACTGATCAGGGAACCGTTCTAGGTCTAACTGCAAACTGTTCAAACCTTTCTCTAAAAATACACTCTTCTCTATATGTTCCTGTTTTGCTCATCAGTATGGTAAATAGAGGACTTCCAACTCATTTTTCTCTTTGAGAGGAAGAGCGTGCTTTATTCTCGATCTTACAGATGGGAAGGTGAGATATGGGTGCAGACGGAACCTTAAACTCTTGAATGTCTCATTTTAAAGCTGTAAGAATTCATTTTGCTAGGAAAAGAGGGCAAAAGAGAAGTGTAATTTCCTACACATTCAAGAAGGACTTCACTGTCTCAAATTCCTTTGAGTCTGTCTTTTCCTTTTCCATTTTCCCTTCATGTTTCCATTTTGATTCTCCCTTGTCTCTGTTTTCTTCTTTGTCCTGCTTCCTCTTCACTCCTAAATGCCCATGTGGTTCCAATTAATCCCCCTTAGGTTACTTGCTTTATCCCATAGCTCTTTGGGACTCCTTATCCAATCTCAGAATTTCCCCATGTACTGAAATATTCTTCATGTCTGTTCGCTTAGTGAATTCCACTTTTCCTTTACAGTGCTCCATCCCTGTCTTGTAGCTTCTTGCCACATCTGCTGTGTACGATGCTTTGCTGTCTCCTCTCTCTATTATTTTTTCCCTTTCTGCATTTTTCTATTTCACTTCACGGTCACTCCTTCAGTGGGACTTAGTACTCCTCTCAACAAGTTATTTCTAACCTGTCCATGTCAGCAACCAGTTTGCCTTTCATCTTCATTGCTAGTTTGGACTCACTGGACTCCTGGCCACAGAATAATCTCACCCTGCCACTGGTTTCACTTCTCTGCAATAAATTAGATCACTTCATCCTTTACCTGGGTGTCCCATTTTGTCAGCTTTTAGTCAGTCTTGCTGAACTTCTCTGCCTCTGACGTGGAATGTGGCTGGTCACCCTCATACAGCAGGCATGTGTGGTGTAGTCTCCATCATTGATTGAAGATGAAATTTGTTATTAGTGAGACAACAGTGACTAAGAGTTGAATTAACCAGCAAGATGCTGACATCTTGGTATCAAAGCCAAGACACCTTTGGTTTGGTTGGGAAGTGGGAAAGCTGGATTTTGCAGAAGTGCTAAAATTTAATTTGAGATTTCATAGATTTCTCCCATTTTAACAGAGAGAATTTTTAAGGATTTTACTAAATTGTGACTTAATAAACAAAAACTGATCTTTATACAAGAATAAGATGTAATTTGAAAGTGATGTCTTTCTCTAAAATAACTGGGGAAATACACTTAAAATAAGTATAAATGATTCCCAACCTTGAGTTTCATTGCAGCTAAATGGAGCGCAAACCTCAGATTATCCAAGCTTTCTTCTAATCTACAAATTATGAATTTTGGGATGGTTGAAATCTAGCAAAACTAAATTACAGAATCATAAAATCATTAGGGTTGGAAAAGACCTCCAAGATCATCTTGTCCAAACATTACTCTACTACCAATGTCACCCACTAAACCACGTCCCTAAGCAACATGTCCAACCTCTTCCTATCCTTAAGTCCTCTCCAAAGTTTGTATCTTGTATTTTTTGTTTGTTTGTTTTGTTTTCTTTGTTTGTTTAAACAATAAGCCTGCTTAGGGGGGCCATAAGAACTGTCTTAAAATGTATTTTTATCTTCACCAGGCCTAACTACCTTTATTTAGTGGTAGGAGGAGTTTTCCAGTAGCTCTGATGCTATTCTGTATACTTGAATCTATGCAAAATTTGTATTTTTCTTTCAAGCACTTATTGCGAAAGCCTATTCTGACCATAAAAAGCCTATATGACTTTTTAAAAAGGCTGTAGAAACTAGTAACTTCTGTACCTGTTAAGTTGCAAGGTTTTCTGTTTAAATTTAGGAATAGTAGCAAAGTACGCAAAATGCTATAAAGAAATGTTCGTCCGGTCTTGAAATAAGCAGGGTTTTTGATGTTTTATTTGTTTGACAAACAGGTACATACGAAGTTCCACTGCAGGCAAGCCCATGCTCCAGGCACTGACACATCTTGCTTGACATTTTCCTATGATGGTACTGCCCTTGCCAGTCGGGGAGGTAAGTGAAAGAACCCTTTGATGTGTTGAATGTAAGACAGTCTTAATGTGGTTCAGTAAAAAAACCCAAACATTTAAATCATACCATTTCTAAATGTAATTTATTTATGATGGAAGTAAGATAGTAAAATCAGATATAAACCTGAAGTGTTTCACAGTCTACATCTTTTGTTTTGATATACCATGCAATAATGTGTTCCTGAAAGCGAGTTTCACAGCGTTTAAGGAATATTTTAAGAGAACTTTGTTGTTTATGTTATATAGTTCCTGATCTGCCTTGTTGCCTAGCATTAATAATTCACCAAAAGGGAAATTATTAGCTTAATTAAGAATTAAGACAAATTTCATTATATAGTTCTTTCTGGTAAGGTTACTGCCTCTCAGTAAGAGTGTGTCTGTTGTAGAGTTAATTCCTCAAGCAGCTTTCTAATGCAGTGTATCTTTATGTTCTAATTGAAACTTTTACGTAGTTTAAATTACAAGCATCAAGCATTGATGACTGGAGGTAAAAGGCCAGTTTATACTTGAATGGAAAGAAGCAAAAAATGAAATGTTTACAGGACAGAAAAAAAAAAAAAGTTTTTAAAACTTCAGGTAAAACATTTTTATAAAAGTTTCTTAATAGAACAGAGCAAGCCTTGAGAAGGCAAAGACATTTATGAAGACTCATTTGTTCCGTTATTAGATGTATTGATTGGGATGGTGTCTGCTTAAGATAGCTTTTCAGGTAGGGATTTGTGTACGCAGCGTTTTGCAGGCAGGTGCAAGCATACAATCCGAGCTGTCTGGATGGAAACCAGCTGTAACCAGGAGCTATGTGTATGCATTAGCATGGCCTCAAGGCCAAATAAACAGGCCTAGGGAGAGGCAGCGTATGTTCATGTAGCCTTGGTATTGTGCCTAACATATGTACATAACATCTGGTTAGTTTGGTATGTAGACAGAATGAAATTTTATATATAAAATACCACGAGAGAGTTATTCATAGATTGTAAACTCTCTGAAAGAGGAGCTGTGATTTCAGGCTGAGGGGAGTAGCCTGCAATTGCTTTGTGTCTTTCCCCTTACCCTGTCCCTGGTGAGTAGAGTGGCACTGGTGGCTTTTACAAGAACATGCAGCAGCTATGGGATATTACTTACCTCATTTCTTCATATGTTTTTATGATTCCAAACATTTATGTTCCCCAGATTGCATCTTTCAGAGTGAGGTAGGCTTGTCCTTGAGAGCCCTAGGCTTACTAGGACACATTACTGGTGCTTAGATTGTTTCTTGATTGCTGTTCAGGCTCCTGGTACTCTGTAAGTAGCTGAGGTAAAAAGTCTCAACCCTGCTTGTCCTTACTGAACTGAATACTTGCTATGTGAGAACCTTCTCCTCCTTGGAACGTAGGTGAACCATCTGTCTGTCTGTTCCGGGCTAAGTAAAATGCTGCTTCTGCCTGTCACTGGTGTTGCCATCACAGAATCACAGAACTGTAGGGGTTGGAAGGGACCTCGAAAGATCATCAGGTCCAAACCCCCTGCCAAAGCAGGTTCCTCAGAGCAGGCTGCCCAGGTAGGCGTCCAGATGGGCCTTGAATATCTCCAGAGAAGGAGACTCCACAACCTCTCTAGGCAGCCTGTTCCAATGCTCTGTCACCCTCACCGTGAAGAAGTTCTTATGCATGTTGGTACGGAACTTCATGTGCTCCATCTTGCGGCCATTGCCCCTTGTCCTATCCCCACAAACCACTGAGAAGAGGTTAGCTACATCCTTCTGTCTCCCACCCCTCAGATATGTATACATGTTGATAAGATCCCCTGTGTCTTCTCTTCTCCAGGCTGAACAGACCCAGGTCTCTCAGCCTTTCTTCGTAGGAAAGATGCTCCAGGCCCTGTATCATCTTTGTGGCCCTCCGCTGGACTCTTTCTAGGAGATCCCTGTCTTTTTTGTACTGGAGAGTCCAGAACCGGACACAGTACTCCAGGTGAGGCCTGACCAGGGCAGAGTAGAGGGGGAGGATCACCTCCCTTGACCTGCTGGCCACGCTCCTTTTAATGCAGTCAGGATCCCATTGGCCCTCTTGGCCACCAGGGCACACTGCTGGCTCATGGTCAACCTGTCATCCACCAGGACCCCCAGGTCCTTCTCCTCAGAGCTCCTCTCCAGCAGGTTGTCCCCCAGCCTGTACTGATACGTCCGGTTGTTCCTTCCCAGGTGCAGGACTCTACACTTGCTCTTGTTAAACCTCATTTGGTTTCTTCCTGCCCAGCTCTCCAGCCGGTCCAGGTGTCGCTGAATGGCACACAGCCTTCTGGCATGTCAGTCACTCCTCCCAGCTTTGTGTCATCAGCGTACTTGCTGAGGGCAGACACTATTCCCTCATCAAGTTCGTTGATGAAGATGTTGAACAAGACTGGACCCAGCACCGACCCCTGGAGAACACTGCTAGTCACAGGCCTCCAGCCAGACTGTGCTCCGTCAATCACCGCCCTCTGAGCTCGGCCAGTCAGCCAGTTCTCAATCCACCTCGCCATCCACTCATCTATCCCACATTTTCTCAGCTTTGCTAGCAGGATGTCATGGGGGATAGTATCGAAAGCCTTGCTAAAGTCAAGATAGATGACATCCACCGCTCTCCCCCTATCTACCCAGCCGTTGATCAACCAATGAGGTTGGTCGAGCATGACTTCCCTTTGGTGAATCCATGCTGACTCCTCCTCATAACAATTGCTTGGAGATGGCATCCAGAGCAAGCTGCTCCAACACCTTTCCAGGGCCAGAGGTGAGACTGACTGGCCTGTAGTTTCCCAGATCCTCCTTCCTGCCCTTCTTAAAGACCAGAGTGACATTGGCTATCCTCCAGTCTTCAGGCACCTCACCCATTCTCCAGGACCTTTCAAAGATGATAGAGAGCAGTTCGGTGATCACATCTGCCAGCTCCCTTAGCACACGCAGATGCATCCCATTGGGACCCATGGATTTGTGTGCATTAAGCCCACTCAGACGCTCCCGAACCACTCTCACATCCACCAGCAGGGAGCCCTCCATTTCCCAGACCCTTTGTGCTGTTGCCAGGGGCGAGAAGTCCCGGGGGAGTGTCCTTGAAGCAAAGAAAGCATTCAGTATCTCCGCCTTCTCGGCATCTTCCGTGACCAGGACACACCCCTCATTCAGCAAGGGACCCACATTATCCCTAGTCTTCCTTTTGCTGTTTACATACTTGAAAAAACCCTTCTTATTATCCTTTATCTCTATAGCAAGCCTCATCTCCAGGTGGGCTTTAGCCTTCCTCGTTGCGTCCCTGCAGGCCCTGACAACACATCTATACTCCTCCCAAGAGGACAGGCCCTTTTTCCACATTTCATAGATCTTCCTCTTTTGATCTTATCGATGAGCTCCTTGCTCATCCACGTGGGTTTCCTGCCCCCCTTCCCCGATTTCCTGTTCTTTGGGGTGCACCGATCCTGAGCATGGAAGAAGTGCTGCTTAAACGTAGCCCAGCTCTCATGAGCACCCTTGCCTTCTAGCAACCTATCCCATGAGCTACTTCCAAGCAGTGTCCTGGAAGAGGTCAAAGTTGGCTCTTCAAAAGTCCAGGGTAGCAATCCTGCTTTTAGCCTTACTTCCTTTGCCTAGTTCCATCTGGAACTCCACCATCTCATGGTCGCCACACAAATATACTTGAAATTACTTTGAAAAACCACTGGTGTGCCTTTTAAATATCCACAGCAAACAAGGATAATACTACTGTGAGGAATATTCAGTAGAGTTGTCCTGAAACCTCCATTTATGTAAATTCTCTTATATTTTGTATTTATGAATGGAGATAACAGAAATGATCTTTGCAAATTTTAATTGCTTTTAGCAGTTGCTTGCCTGCTCGTCATCTATCTCCAGGTTTTGTGTTATGTTAAACAGACTGACTTACTTATGCTCTTTCTACCTCATTCTGGTATAAACTGTATAAAACTTGATAGTCTGCAGAATATAAGACTGTACAGACATTTGGCCCCTTAATGTGGTTACAAGAGCTACAGTTGTCTCATGGCTTTTTTGTTTGTTTGGTTTTGTTTTGTTTTAATTTCTGTATGCTGTGTTGAAGAATAAGGATTCATACCTTATTTTGACTTGTTTGGTTAGTGCTCTAATATGAGTATTGCTTTGGATGTGTACCAGTAAAAGCAGATGTAGATCCAACATTAGTAGATTAACACACCTGCCAAGTGCTGAGGATCAAAGAGAGGATAGCTGTTTGGGGAATGGGGACTTTCATTGAAAGCCTGATGGACTCTCCTGCATCTGATGTAGATTCTGTGTCAGATATGAGAGAGATGAGGCAGGGCTCAGCTGCATGCACAAGGGAAAATGAAAAGCTGAGGAGATGCTTATAAGAGTTTCCAGTCTTATTTTTGTTGGGTATTAGGTAGTAACTTGACAGAAACTTAAGAAAGTGATATTTTTACACACTTGTAACTGTGGAAGTATTTTTTTTCTCTGTACAGTAAAGATAGTATATGGGAATGTTTCCTTTGTTCACCAATAGGATTTGGGGTCCTGTTGTAAAAATCATTTTTGACTGCTGGTCTGTACAGAATCCACTTTTGTAATAATAAGAAACAATGATTTCATTAATTCCATGAACTCATGATAGTTGTTTTTCTGTTGGTTTGTCAGTAAACTTCTGTGGAAAAATCAGTTTACGTAAGAGATCCAGGTTGGTATGGCTCGGTTAATGGTGAGAGCTATTCCAAGCTTAAGTGCAGATTCCTTTTCCCAAATCCTTTGGCTCAGAGCGAGCATGATACTGACTTGTGGTGCCTCAGAGGGCTGTTTTTGAACTGTTGCAGCTGAACCAGAGCAGAATGCAGAAGTGTATACATTGCTCTGTAAGGTGCCTCTCACTGCCTGTAGTACCAGCCTTCATAGAAAGGTTCTGAGTTTATAAACGTGATGTATTCTGATACTTCCTCACAGTAAGTCATGATGTTGTACTATGTCTTTAGTTTGCTGTATTTTGCTTTTAAAAATCTCATTTCCTTTGTTTCATTGCTTTCCCCAGTGATCTTTGTCCTTGAACTTTACTTTCAACACAGGACTCCCTCTTAAAATAGGAGCTTCTTGAAAGGTGTTGCTGACTTTAGAATTTTTGAATCTCTGGCAGTGCTTTACTTTGGCAGTGTTTTTACTTCTTTGGGATGCATTTGCATCCATTTAATTGTCTTCCTGGTCAATATCTTCTGAGAAAAAATTAAAAATAAATATCTTTGTAGTCTCAGTGTACTGACCTTACTTTGACTAAAAGCCAAGTGCAAAATGCCTGTCCTGGCTCACCAGAGATTCTTTCTAGGACCTAATTGTTTCCTCTTGATAAATCTGTTCCTCGATACCATGGACATAATGGTGTTTGGCCTTTTTACATCTGACAAGATTGGTATCCTTCTAATTAAAATGGCAAAGAATAGAGTTTTGAATGCTATTAAAAATGCTATAACATTTTTAAAGATTGTGCCAAGTCTGCCATCAAGAAAAATACTGAATGATATGAGTGGGTTATTTTGAATGCTTTACACTGAACTGCACACCTCTCAACTTTGTTGATATATTTTTGTTTAAGGGTAATTATTTTGACCACATGTGAAGTAGTTAAAAATAGGTCAGTACTGCTACAGCTTCTCATAAAGAAACTTATTAGCATTGATGGAAGGTTGCTAACTGGAAAAAAAAAAAAAAACGGTATTGTGGCATATTGATATGTCTGCTTTCGTAGTAACAGTGGTTTCAACTCAAAGCAAATTAATTTCAGGCAGAAATATCATTTTTACAGCACAGAAAATTTGACTTTAAAGATGAATTTTGGAAATCTTATACTATTAAAGATGGTAAGACTTTGATGGCATTGGCCAAGTTATTCGACTAGTATTCCTCCCTTTCTAAGTATGTAATCAACTATTTCTGCACCATTTAAGACAATGCTGATTTGAAATCATCCAAAGCTCTTTGAGTCCTTCTGGAGTTTTGTGATTTTTTTAAACCAGCAGAATACACTTTCTTGTTAAAAGGAGAGCTATATCTAAATGTCTGACTGCATCTCTCCTGCTAAAGCCTGGCAGGACTACAGCTTGAAGATCATGTCAAGGCTCATTCCACTGGGAACAGAACAGCCTTGGCTGCTAGCCTTAGATCTGTCCCTGTGCAAGAGATTTGCAGAGCAGCCAAATGGTATCATTTGCGTTCATTTATAAAGTGCTGGTGCTCTAGATATAACATGTAGACAATAAATGTGTTTTTTTTGTTCAGGGTAGGAGGGGAAAAAGGAGGGCTCACATTACAAGACCAAATGCTTTGAAGTGCTTGGGATGGTGACTACTATGAAACAATAAGAAAACAGATATTCCCAAAATAGGGAGGCAACATTTTTCATTCTTATCATTTTTTAGTTTTGCAGTGTAAAGAAATATATTATGTCCTAGACATCATTAATTTAAGTTGTCCACTTCTTAGAGATATTTTGTAGTTAGGCATTATCCTGGTCTTTAATATAAACATACATGATACATGAGGCCACACATTACTGCTTTCCCTATGAAATGTACTGCTGGCCTTGATTTCTTTTGTTATGGCATGATACATTTGTTTGTGTATTTATTTCTTTTTGCATTTTATTTCCAAACTTTGCTTTGGAAATAAATCTCAAAGGTTGGGAACACACAGAATATTCCTAGATGATTTTAAAATAAAATATATATATATATATATATCCTTGCAAGGTTTGAGTGTTGCAAGGAAGCAGGTCCATGGATTGCTAATCACTTTCCTGCTCACCAGTTAGGTCAGGAATATTTTGCAACTTTTTTTTTTTTTTCTGAAATTAATCTCTGGATGTTTTCAAGGAGAATTGTTTGAAAGTCCTTCTTTTTGCCCTTGAAATCACTGAGGCACTGATGCAGAATACAATAAGATGTCTAGGTGTCTGCAAGAGGTGCCTCAGGGCTCAAATTCTCATGCAGAAAATATGTATCCCAGGGGGAAGGTTAGCAGAGATGTAGATCTCTTTGAGAATAACTAACTAAACTTTTTTCTTCCTTTTTTTTTTTTTTTTTTTTTTTTTTTTTCCTCTTGGTACTCACTGTGTTAATATGTCATAACTTTTGGAAAAGGAATAAACAGCCTGACTTTTACTGGCCTATGGAGTCACAACATGTTTATCAAACACAGATGAGAATAGCTATAAATGTCTTGCTGTGACCTCGACTTTGGCTTTTATGGCCAAAGGTGTTGTGGAAGGGTGTGAAAAGGTTTCATTATAGCAAGCATGGATTCATTTGCTTCCCTTCTACCCATTACCCAAGGACTTCCGGCTAATTCCAGTGCCCACTCTTCATACTGAAGTTGCAGTTTGTTTCTGTTTGCATGCCGAAGAAGCTGGAGGGCTTCTTGTGCCTTCTGTCCTTCCTTATCATTTTTCCAGTGCAGGTAGAAACCAGACACATAAAGCTTGTTTAGCTTTTGATCTAGTCCATCTGTGATAACTTTTTTTTTTTTGTATTTATATTCCGAACTTATATTTTCAGCAAAAGTTAAAGTTCCTCCTAATAGTAAAGCACCAAAACACACAAACAGCATAAAATGATGTTTGGGAAATCTGATTCCACTCTGGGTAATGGTTCCTAGCAGAAGGGATTGCTATGATAGAGTTGAGTTGTTGAGCAGAAGTTTCTGATCTACTGGAGTGCAGCAGGTGGAATTTTTCATCCTTACATTTTCATAGTCATTTGGGCACAAAAAGCTTCCAAACCATTCCCATTTTGAATGTTTCTACAACATCATTCTGTTCCTTTTCCTGTTTCTGAGTTAGAAGATGAAATTTTCTGAAGATGTCTAAATTCTTGGCTTAAATTCTTTCTTGCTAACCTTTGTTCCTTTTGTTTCATAGGGGATGATACTTTAAAGATGTGGGATATAAGACAATTTAAAAAGCCTCTTCATTCAGCTGAAAGACTGTCCAGCTTCTTTCCAATGTAAGTACTGTTAAGTTATTCCAGCTAGAAGAAACAGTGGTAGTTGTGCTGAGCAGGAGGGAGTTTACCAGAGGTGCTTATCAATAGGTACAAAACAGTGCACAAAGAACTACACAGAGGAGACTGTGCAATAAGGTTCTTGGCTATTTTAGGGTTTAACACTGCTTTAAAGTATTTCCTATTTCATGTGATAATTCTTAATCTATCTTTGTTTTATGCCACACTTTAGTCTCATATATCTTATGCCTAATTAGATTAGAAACTTTTAGAAGGAGGCCAGTTCATTGCCTTATGTTTGTGTAATGAGATATATCAAGTAAGCCTCATTCCTATTTGGTCTATGCTTAATTAAAAGAAAAATCTGGATTGAAAAGTAGACATAACATAAAGGTGCATGGTCTGAATTCAAGTTATGATATTAGAACTGCTGATTACTGTTACTTGGTACTAAAGTACTGTACAGTAAAGTATATTGCTAAGTATTGTTTTTCATATTTTTATAAGTATTAGCTGCACTTCTGTACCTGTAGTGCAGTCCTCTCTAGAACTCTAGATAACTCTAACGACACTCCAGAGACAATTACAATATACAATTTCAAAATAAGATCATAGAAAGGAAGGTTAGGCACAGATCAAACTTGAAGTCACAAACACTCACTGTTTTGTAGCATACAGGAAGAGTAAACACACAAACATTTTTGGCAGCTATATAAACACAACTGCTGTGCAGCACTGAAGAATTTATCATCACCAAAACAAATTTCAAGATTGATTTATTTCTTATGAAAGATTATAACCAGATTTGAAATGATTTTTTTCTGTTTCCTATGTGAAAAGTTCACGAGTTTTGAAATGAAGAGAAATTTTGCTAGGCGGGGGATTTTTATATTTTTATTGTTTTTGCCAGTTTTTCATATTCTATGCACAGCTGTAATTGTAAATGTGAACTGTGCTTGATAACTATAATAATAGATGACAGCTGACAAAAGTTTTTTTAAGCTTTGTGTTGAAAGGATTAACAAATAGAATTATTTGGAAGAAATTCAATCTATAAATTAATTATACATTAATTACTGTTTTGCCCAATATGATGATTTTTTTTTTTTCAACAGGACTGATTGCTGTTTCAGCCCAGATGATAAAATACTTGTCACAGGAACCTCTGTTAAGAAAGGTGGTGGCAGTGGGAAGCTGTTCTTCTTTGATCGGGAGACATTTCAGAAGTTGTACGAGATAGAAGTTACTGATGCGGTATTTATTTTAGTTTTCTTCTATCCACTATTCCAAATATGAATGAAATCATATTCATATGCTTTTTTCACCTTATACACAGTGACTTTCTACTACTACTATAATTATTTTTTTTCTCCCTGTTTAAGAGAAGTATGACTACAGGTAGAGTGCTATTCTTGCTATTCTCATTTCACTTAAATAAATAAATAGAAAATTTAGACAAGGTCTTTAAACACTAAGAGACCTCTGCTTTCGTGTTATCAATGTATTGCTTAATGATTGCTGTGCACCATTCTGGAGCTGGGAAGTGAGGCACAAATCTTAAAATTCTGACATACACAGTTCTCATGATGAAGTGCAATTTTGTGATGACAAGCAATGCTGTTTGTCCATGAAACTAAACTTATGGCTGCTATAGTATGCATTTCAGTAAGCAGAAGTATTTCCTTGTACAGAAGGAAAAAGCTAAATGTCATAGTTGAAAAAGTTCCTTCCTTGCAGTGTAAATAAATAAACATATAGACTATAACATTCAGTAGTGGTAGGCTCTCAAACAGACTTGCAGTTGCTTAACTATGAGACATTCCCGTTAGTTATTAGAATCTGTCAATTAGCCAAATCTTTATTGTGTTATAGTGTTGCAGTATATTGTTCTATCCTGCACTTTTTAACTCACCTCTTGAGCACAGTAGTCTTTCTTAGCACAGCACACCCAAGATCCTCGTCCTTTGAACTCCTTTAGACAGAATTTACATTTATATATACTTTTCTTTCCAAGTCTAATTTTCTCTTCTAAATTTGCTCCTAAAGTAAATTCTACTTATGGATGAATTTTTTATATCCATCATTTCTGTGGTAGCAGTCTTGCAAATCAAACAATGAAGATCTCATGGTAAAGCAGAAAGCATGCAGTTTTCTGCAGGAGGCATATTTCTATTTTAAACAGATATATTCTATATATAGGTTTTATACCACACTGCAATTTTTATTCAGTACTAAAGAATTTCTCCAAAGATAACATAAACTGGATTTTAAATTTTCCTCCTATGGAACATACCAGTCCTCAATTTGTACACATTTCTGATGGGTGGTTTGTTTTGATTGTGTGTCTGTTTTGATTGATTGTTTCTGTTGTGGGTTTTGTTTTTGTCATTGTTGTTTGTTTTTTTCTGATACAAGTATCATAAGCAAGTGTTTATAACTTTTTTTTGGGGGGGGAAATAAGTGAATGACTCAGTATTCCCACTGAAACTCCCTGACAGGTCAAAGAAAATAAACTACATAAGATAAAGTGGGGAATGCAGATTCTTGTGGCAGCTCTTCTGTTCTGGTGCATAAGACACAAAATAGCATAAGCAACTCCATTCACAATGAATATGGACGCCTTACAGCTACGCACCATGATGGCATCTTCATTTGGTGGTGGTGAAGTTGGTAATAGTGTAGAAAGGTTACGTTGAGGTTTAAGATTTGCTTTGAAATAGAAGGTCTGTTTACTTGCTGAGGTAGATAATGCAGAGGGAGAGTCCAGAAGATACTGTTTTGCTATTGTTTTTTTTCTCAGAATTGTGAGATAAAGTTCTCTTGCTTCAAAATGTGGAAGAGACACAGAACTGAGAACCAGCAGTTGGAAATTTTTGGAAAAGCAAAATTATGGGCCCACGAGTAACTTCATCAGGGACCACTTGTGCAGTAAAAATTTAAATATGTATAGAAATCTCAGCAGGTTCATAATTGTTACACTGTAAATTTATATAGGTGTTTGATAATTATATAGTACTTTTTAAGACTGTATTAAATTACTTTTGCCTGTAGAGTTTTAGTGCTGCTGTTTTTCTTCATTTGCAGCTATAAAATTTAAGACTGACATTCTCCTGCTTTGAATATAATAGATCAAATGAAAATAATAGAAATAGATGAGGAATTGATACCTCTAAATGCTGATGTTACGGCATAGTTTTCAGTGAGCTCACATTAATAATACTTCTATAATCTCTGTCTAGCTTCCAACTTCAACACTACACACCTAAGAAAAACACAGTTAAATAAATCAACCTAAATCTAAAAGAAGAAAAGCTACCATAAGTGGTGTTTTAAAATCAAAGTAGTATTTTTTTCAAGATCTTTCTATTGTTTGTATCTCTGACTTTTTCTTTAGGTTTTTCTCAAATGGCAGTGTTAGATTAATCGTAAATGAAAAAAGCCAGGCTAAAAACAAATGATGTTTAAAGATGTAGGCTTTTTTTTTTTTTTATTTTATAAGCTTTATGTGCTATTTGTTGGAAAGATTGTTGGCCTATAAACTGATAGATTAATATCTTGTGTCTAGTTCATCAAAGCACTTTTTTTCAGCAGCTTAGTAATTAATTACTTGATTTCTGTTTACCTCCTTGGTTTCTATTGTTTCCTTATACTCTCTCAAAGATACAGATAGAACAGTTTGTAAAATAGAGGTAAATACATACTGTTGTGTAAGACTTCATCTGTAAGTAGATGTCCTACATCTTTATCTTTTGTGTGTTATCTGGTGCTTAAATGTGTAATTGCAAAGTTGTTTTTTTAGACATTATTTATATGAAGTTATATTATGCTAATATGTGTAGTAAAAGAGCACAAGTACACTAATGTATCTCTCTACAAAGAGCTAGGGCTGCTCTTGTTCCTCATAAAAATAATTTTAATTGATTTCACATGGAATTAGTCCAAATGGCTTAAGAAAAAGGACGTCATTAGTCATTTTTTTGAGTATGAAATTAAAATAATAGGACTTCTTGTTAGCAGTTTTATACCAGCTTAGTGACACAACATATATAATCAGAATAACAAAAAGTGTACTGTGAAAACAAACTATTAACATTTAGCTTTTTTGTTTTGTTTTGTTTCACAAGTTTTTTTAAAAGGAATTTTTATTAAACTTAGAAAATTGAAAAACAGCAAAGAGCAGTCAATAGCCAGTAAATTTACCAGCCTAGTAAATAGCCAGTGCAATTGGCCTGTAAATGAACCTGAGAAGTAATGGGTGAATATTTAATGGGCAAGTTTGACCAAAGCTGTGTCTGACATTCCTTTCCATCATGCTTCACAAATCTTTTTTTCACCTTTTCTTTCAAGTTTTCATGGGAAAACCCATTACTGCATCAGAGCTGCTGGAGTGAAACCTTGTGATTTTACTAATAGACTAACTGCCTGGTTAGTCTCTGCTCTTATGGCTGGATATAGAATATTAATTTGTTTTACATTTCACGTTAGGGTTGGGGTATTTTTTGGTCACAGTCTGTGACTAGTCGTTTTTGTCACACTCTTGAATGGCATCCCACCAGTAGCCCATGTAGGCACTGAGACTTCTCCAGAACTCAAGCTTCTCAGATAAACAGCAATACTTTTTGAAGAAAAGCTAAACACGGGTAGTTAAATGTCAAAAGTGGTGCAGACCATGGGTTCTTCCTGGCTGGTAGCAGTGTGCCTGCAGAATAGGTGAAGAGGGCACAGTGGGCAGAAGAGACCAGAAGTGTTGCTTTTCCAACTATGCTCTTCTGGCTCCTGTTGTGATCTGTGACTTGGAGATATCTTGATGTAGACATAGGTATTTTAAAATTAAGAGCACTCAGTGGATTTTTCTTCCATGATTTTATCAGGGAATGAAGCACCTATGTTGCAGGATAATGGCAAGGTCGTTTACTGGCTGCAGATTAAATCAAAACTCTGTGGTCAGAACTGCCTGTCCCACTCTTATAAGGTTGCTGATGTTTTTTGTAGAGTGCTTCAGCCTTACTCTGGTACAATGTCTACAAGAGTGATTGGAAATGATAAAACTTTGTATTATAAACATGGTTGTGTATGCTGAAATACATAGAATTCTTCTCTTAACAAAAATGAAGCTTTAAAAAACAGGTCTTCATCCTGCTATGCACATGCATCTTTTTGGTATTTTTTATGTCACTGTTTCTGATATTTTGTTATAGCAGTCTTGGTTCTTTAGCCCTCACCTCAAATATCCACAAGAAAACATTTAAACTAAACATTTTATAGGTTTATATTAAACAAGGTCCTGCAGTGAAAATGAGGACCTCTGTTCCTCTGGACCTCTGTGTGGAACACAGAGTTAGATCGATGGGCAGAAGCCAGTGGGATGAGGTTCAACATGGCTAAATGCCGGGTCCTGCACTTTGGTCACAACAACCCCATGCAGTGGTACAGGCTTGGGACAGAGTGGCTGGAAAGCTGTGCAGAGGAAAAGGATCTGGGGATATTGGTTGATCCTCACCAGAACATGAGCTGACAATGTGCTCATGTGGCCAAGAAGGCCAATGGCATCCTGGCTTGGATCAGGAATAGTGCAGCCAGCAGGACCAGGGAGGTGATCGTCTTCCTGTACTCTGCTTTGGTGAGGCTGCACCTTGGGTACGGTGTTCAGTTTTGCGCCCCTTACTATGAGAAGGACATTGAGGCCCTGGAGCATGTTCAGAGAAGGGCTATGACCTGGGTTGTTTAGTCTGGAGAAGAGGAGTCTCAGGGGAGACCTCATTGCTCTTTACAGCTACCTGAAAGGAAGCTGTGGGGAGCTGGGGGTAGGCCTCTTCTCACAGATAACCAGTGATAGGACACAAGGGAATGGCCTCAAGTTGCACCAGGGGAGGTTCAGGTTGGAAATGAGGAGACATTTTTTCTCAAAAAGAGCAGTCAGGCATTGCAGCGGGTTGCCCAGGGAGGTGGTGGTGTCACCGTCCCTGGGGGTGTTCAAGAAGAGGTTGGACGTGGTGCTTAGGGACATGGTTTAATGGGTGACGTTGGTGGTTGGAGGGCAGTTGGGCCAGATGTTCTTGGAGTTTTTTTCCAACCCTAATGATTCTATGATTCTATAAGGTTTCATCTTTCAGAATGTATGTAATAGACTCTCTTTTTGTAATGGAAGGGAGGTTTCATCGTTAGGCACCAGTCAAGGAGGATTTAATCGTAATTCTTGGGTTGATTATGCAAGTATGAGGTCTTCATGGGAATCAGTTATAAATACCCAGTGTATGGGAAATAGAGTTGGGTACACAACATTTTCCACAACGTTAAATTAATTTTAAATAGCTGTGAACAGCCACTTGAATCACTCTCACATGTCTGTTATTCGTTTGTCTGGTTTAGACGTATCAACCAGTAGCTATCCTTATTAGAAGCAAGATTGATTTTGGCAGCAGTAGAGCAGTCATTTTCCCCATATGGAAAGGAGATAAAGTACACCCTGTTACTGCCACGCAAGAGTAGGCACTGAAAAAGTTTGTACAGTTACAGAAATTACTATTTTTAAATCAAAATGTGAATACTAAGTAAAAAACAAAACAAACAAACAAAAAAACAAGATGAGATTATGTATATTAAAATATGAAAAGTGCAAATTTTAAAAATTTTCCACAGGTTTTTTTAGATAAGCAACAATTCAAAACAATGTATTTGTGGTTGTTTTGAGAAACCAATTTCTATTAGGAGATCTCTTCAATATTTTCTTAGTTTTTCAAATAAAAGCAAAAGTTAAAATATGAAGTACTTCTGAAAATCTCTCTAAGGGATATTTCAGGAAAGTCTTTTGAGATGAACTATAAATAAACCTTCATTTTAGCTTAAAGAATAAAAAGGAAAGAAGGAATAAGGAGTATGAAACTTGCAGTACCCTTCAGGCATAGTTGATATAGGATTGCAGTATTTCTTTACTTGACCTCAAATTATATCATTTACAATTTATAACGTGCATTAATATGGTAAAGGGCTTTTCCACTGTGGTCTGTTTCACAAAGATTTAAAGGTTGTGAATATAAGAAAAACGAATTCTATTAACTTCTGAAAGAGATCAGCATGCTACTTCTTTTTGTTTGTTCAAGCCACTTCTTTTATTTGAAAGGAAAATCCACATTTTCACAATAGGCAAATAAATCCAATATCTAAGGTCTGTTAAGTTTTTGTGCTAATCAGAGTAAACAACATTTACTGTAAAATGTGAACCATGGAAATGTTTTCTTTTAAATGAGGTAACTTGTCAATTTTCATTCTCTGCTTTCATATATGTGAAGTCAATGTGGTCCTTCCATTCTTATATCCTGCAGCAGCACTTAATTTGTTTTAGGGGAGCTATCACTAGAGGTTTGAGCTGTTTGAGAAAGATAAACTGTGCAGCTTTCCTCACTGTAGCAGGGAGGTTGCATGTGAGGGTTGTCTGCCTCTGCGATATACAGTGCTGAAAATGCGGCTGTAATTCTCACAAAGTAGGTGCTTGGAAATATTCTGCCTTGCAATTACAAGAAAAACTGGTTTCCACCTTGATTTTAAGTCCTTTTCTGTTCATCAATAAATAAATAAATAATTATTCAGTAGCTCATTTCACTTCTAAGAATGTTTTATAGCTGTAGCTTGAAAGGTACATGATGCAGCATTGTTATCGATATGTTTTACATTGGGATCCTGTTTTAAATTATTGGCCTCTGAAAATGTTTTTAAGATATTTCTGGTTTCTATGTAGAAAATTGTAATTTTTTTCAATTTCTGATCCCTTTCCTATTGAATGTTTCCATACATTTTTTAAGTCATGTTTCACAAGGGAAAAACATTAGTGTTGTTTCCTCTACTATTTTATTCTCATGAGTATTTTAAACCTAATGATAGCAGGTCACTACGTTCTAGATATTCCCTAACCTCCCACGTTATTTATTATACTTGGCTCTTTTTCTTGGATAAGCACCAGGGGAGTCTCAAATCTGAAGATTTTTGTAATTGCGGTTTAAAGTATATTTTTAAATATAATATTAAAATGTTTTTATTTTGTAAGCAGCCTTTTTTTTTTTTTGGATCAGAACACGCATAGTATCAACATGTGGGTGTTAACCATCTTTTTGCCCAAAAGAAGAAAGGCAAAAGTAAACTGATAGCATTTGTTGTTTAGTTTTGCAGACATTTGGAAATGGCTTAGTTCTAAAACTGTTATTTAATCTTTTTTTTCTTTTTTTTTTTTTTTTTAATTAAAAATACAGCATTTTTATAAGAATTATTCAGTCTACATTTTTTCCTTCTGTGGGTGCAGCCAGGAGGCAGACCAGCATTTCCCTGATCCAGCAGAATGGCAATCCAAATTGTTGGCTTCTGGGTCACCACTGTGCTCTAAGACACCAGCAAAAAGATATTGCAGAACATGCAGTAGGAATTTATGTCCTGAGCAGCATTATCTTTCTATGATCCTTATGGCAAAGTTTCTGTTGTTCTTGAAGGGGAGCAGATAGCTGACATAGCTGATGTTTCATGCAGACCTTCTGCAGAGAACTCAAAGTGACTACAGAAGGAAAGACCTATCTCTGTACAAGCCCTCCCTTTCTATTCTAATTTTTGTCAGCTGATTTTACTTGCCATTGGACGTATCAACCATCTTTATTAACAATCCCTGATTATTATGTAGAAAAAGCAGTATTTCTGTGGGCAAGATTGCCATTATCTTTGGAAAAAAATACTGAGTTTCTGATTAATGTTTTGAATATTCCCATCAGTTCCAGTCGCATGGAATTGGAGAGAAAATACATTGTTGTACAGTTGGTTACAAATGTGCTGAAACATTTGCTTAAAAACCTTTTAGGCCTGTTTTTGAACTTTATAGAGTATGAAGCATGGGGTGGAGGAAGTATTTCCTTCTGAAGCTTCCAGATCTTAAAGACGGGCAGGAATAGCTTTGCTGCTTTTTAAGTCATAATGTATACAGGCCTGCACTGCAGCCCAATGTCATGAGATTTTTTTGTATATAAATTCTTGCTGAACTGTATTTTGTAAGCACTTGCAGAGAAGTTTTTAGTCTATGAAAGTCAGTCCACTTTGAATATGCCTGTGAAGATTTGTATGAACACCGGATTTGTATCCCCCGGTACAGCAGTCTAGGTATCCGAAGTTTCTAAATAGAGCCACATACATCTTCATTAAAAAAGGAAAGGCTTGAATGCCACTGCATTAATATCTTTCCTAATTGCAAAAGTTGCTTAAAAGCAGCAAGTAGACAGAGAGGGGGAACAGTTGTTGAAGGATTTTGTGTTTTTAGGAAGCTGTCTCTAGCTATTAGAATACAAGCATTTTAATGTTTTACTTAAGGACATAGAAGTCTTTTGAAATAAGTATTTTATTCTTTTTTCAGATATGACTTTGTACATTTCCCTTCACTTTTGGGAAGAGGCATCACTGAAGTGATAGAACTTGCTAGAACTATGGAAGATTAGGTTAGAAGGCACACTGAGATTTGATCCCTCACTCCAGCACAAGCTTGAAATTGTTTATCCTTTTCAAATATAAAGATAATTTAATGTAACTCTAGGCTTAGGTAATGGGTAATGATAATTTAAAAGGTAATTATTGTTTCTTAAGAAATACTAATAAGAAGCCAGTAAGGCTTCCTAAGTAGTAGCATATATGTTTTAAGCTCCTAAGTATCCAAAAGATATTGCACTCCACAAACAATTCTTCATCAGGAATGCATGATGTGTTTTTACAGCATCAAAGACAGAAGCAATGCAAACAAGTTGCATGCATATTTACACTGCATTTGCAAAGTGGGATTCTTTCTTCTTTCAGAAATGTCAGAATTTGTAAAAATGCAGTTTAAATAAATATTCAGTTCAGTCAGAAAAGCCCCATTTGTTTGCTGCTGTAGTGACCTGTGCTTACAGAGTCTGTGACCACAGTCAGAATGTAATTTTACATGTTCAGATTCTTCCCTGCTGACATGCTGCTTATCTGGCTATCTGGACAGCCAAGTGCAGCAAATCTTGAGCAGCACTGTTCAAACAGCACCCATCACATACCGTCATGGCCACTGAAGCAGAGCTTGCACATAGGAAAGAGAAGTTTTGTTTAAGTTTTTCTTTTCCTAACTGAAAATATTTTCTCAGAACAGCAACTCTTCTGTCGCTATACTGTCTGTATAGCTACAGGAGAGATTCTGAAGGAATTATTTGTTAGATGATACGCTAGGAGGGGGAGAAGATGCAAGGCAGAGTATAGGCTGTGTTTGTTTCTGTTTTATCCCCGTTCAGTGTCTAAGCATCTCCAGATCTAGACCTAATCTTTTAAACTAAGATTCTGAAGATTTGTCAGACAGGTCTAGGAGCTGGTATCTGCTGTATCATTCTGCACTAGGAGTATTTTATTTGGCTTCCAGAATCCTTTATCCTTGAACTGCAGAGCTTTGTGTAAGTAGCCTAACATACTGTAACACAGATCCTCTCTGTGTTGCTCCATTTAGTTTTCTGTTTTTCTTATATAGTTATTTTGGCCACTGTAGGCTGCAGGGGATTCACCTGACCAAATATAGATGTCTACAGCTGATCCAGTCACCCTGGGCTCCCTTTCTAATAAGCATAGAAAATAAACACATCTAGACTGTGATTATCTCATACTAAAATAGATATCTAAAATAGGTTAGATGAAGGTCACTGTAATATATGCTTATTTCTCTCCATTAACTGTAAAGGGGGTGAAAAGCTGTGGACATTTATTTGAAGAGTAGACCTGTAAAGATTAGAATTGTAGACATCTGAAGTTTGGTGAGGTAAGTCTTACCTATGATCTTTGCTTCCCTCTGTTGGTGTTGATTCTCTCCTGTGAAAGCACTGGAACATTTCAACTCTCTTGCTCTGACCTTATCAGTGGCAAAGTTAGACAATAGGTTACTTCTGCATTCATTTTCTGTTGATTTAAGGATTTATGACTGTAGGAAAGTTAAAGCAGGACAGGAGAAAATCCTGCCATCACATGAAAGGATTGTGCTAGATAAGATTCAAGTGTAAGCTCTCTTACTTGCACCTGATTTCCAAACATAATTGTCAAAACACCAGCAATTTTACCTTATGACTAGAGAACGTTATCTAAATTTGAATGAACTTTTTTTTAAGTTAGTGAAAATATCAGTTTCACTAATTAAACTGTTACTGTAACAGTTAGAATGTGTGAAAGTCTAGGATTAGCATGTTCCCTTTCCAGTTTCAGTATTGATCTCTAATTACCCATATCTTCTTTTCTAAGGGTAAATTTCAGGGAGAAAGGGTTGATTCCAAAGAAAACAATGCGTGGTTGAGAAACAGTAAGACCTCCTTAAGGAGGCAAAAGAAATTAAAACATCATTGTAAAATATGACCCCATCTAAATTTACTTTTCATTTTGCAGTAGCAATGAAATAATATAGCCCCACTGAGCTGAGTGTTGCAGAAGTGTATGGTGATTCCAATTTATGTCAAAAATATGTCCTTGGAATGTTTTGAAAAATGGTGAAATTTAATATCATGCCAGTCGTGCAAGAAATGATGACCTCCGTACTCCAGGAGATGTATATGCAGTATATGCTTACATACAGGCACACAAATGTGTCTGTTTAATTAAATTTTGCCAAAACAAAAAATCAGCAATTATCTTGGGGTTTCTGTACATATAAAAGTAGTTGGATGATGGATTTTGTTGGATGGTGGTTAAACTTTTGACTGAAATGCCAAAAGAAAAAAAATCATGCTTTTTTACAGCATCAGCTCATAGACATGTCAAATGCTAGGAATAAAAGAAGACAGCAATGGAGGGAAACCTTAATTTTCCCTAGCTGTCTTGCAAGAGAGTGAAGGAGGATAGAGGTGAATACTTTCTAGAGACAATCTCTATATGCATTCTCCTTATTTTGTTGCATAACAGGCAACCTTAAATTTTGGTAGGTTAAAAAGATACTAGTGAGATTAAGTGACTCCCCAGGCTCTGTAATGTGGCAATATTTGCCTTATTTGCCTTTTTTTTTTTTTTTTCTTGTTACTCTTTATATATGTTTTCTGTAGTTGCTTTCCCCTTAGAGTAGGAAATTCGGGGGTATATATTATACACAGAAAATGTGACATGAATCATATAGTCTTATATAAGTCTTATAAAAGCTGTTCTGCCTGTTCAGTACTCTGAAGAAACTGCCTGTAGTCAGACAAAAGCCAGGACTACTGGCTCTACAACAGGGGAGAAGTGGGAGTGACCTGGTAATAATACTGGCTTGATCATCTCATGAAACCTTGCCCTCATGTGTTGATAGACCAACTTGGCAAGTCTTGCTCCAGCTGCGTCTGTCCTTAATGCCCCCAGCCGATTGCTTCACTTTCCTGTTAGAAGTTTGTCCAGAGGACAAGGGGAGTGTCAACCCAGACTGCCTCCCCTCTGTGCTGGGTGGCTGCAGGCAGAGGAAGCTGGAAAAGCTTTTAGGTCTCTGGAAGAGCCTTTTCTCTCCCACAGTAAGGAGAATACCATGTGCCCTTCCTGGCAGCTGGGGTTGTAAGGAAGCTCTTGTTACTGTGCCAAGTAGAGGAGCTAAGAAAGGAATAGGAGACTACAACAGGTATGGGAAAATCTGTAAATCACAAAAGAGAGTGGGAGGTGGGTGGTCTGCAATGGGAGCAGACCTGTGCAGCAGAGAGAGAAGGGCCTTGCTAGCATCCCTGCAGAAGCTCCTCACAACCCTGAAGAACTGCCAAATGTGAAACCTCTCTGACCCTTCCTAGTCCCTCTTGCTGGAATTTATTAGCCTTTCCTCACCTTCATCCCTGCAGCCTGCACAGATCCCTCTCAGACTGCTCATCCTATTGTGGGTCTGCTCTATCTATGCTGTAAGATTAAATGTTTTTACTTGAAGTATGGCCCCAGGAACTGTATTTTGCCATCACTGCTGCAGTCTTGAACTGACTTTATAACCAAAGATCCAGGAGAATTCTTTCAATCCTTGACATCAGTCTGCAGTTCTGTGACCTTACCAGCCTCATGATTTCGTCATAGTGGTAAATTTTCCATTCCTATGCAACAAATCATTTAAAATCTTTTCTTGCTGACCTTGTATAATGCCTTCTCTGTATAGTTTACCCCTGTAGGGGTGTTAGCCCAAGTGTTCTGGACAGTTTCAGTTGAGGTAATTAGCTTTAACTTGCTGAGAAATCTGTTTCAGTTATTATTCACTTTGCCTATTAAACATGAGTATATTTCTAGGCCAGAGTAAATGTTACATTCTGTGTTACAGAGAATCCTGTTTCAGGCTTCAGCATCACATTTTAGAGGCCAGTCCTGTCAAAAGGACAGTTACGTTCATAGTCCTAGCAAAGCCATTTGGGTAGTTGCCCACTGAGCTAACCCAGATGGAAAATAACTTAATAGAAAAATAATGTGTTGTAGTTTACTGTTTACCTGCACCAGCAGCTTTGCCAGTGTGATACAAAGAGAAACAAGCAGGTGAGAACAGACTGTCAGGGTTGAGGCTATTTAGGAGCCTTCCCAGAACTGCACGTGAACTGGGGCTGTGCTTGTCAGTGAAGAAATGCAGGTGGAATAACACATGAGGAAGAAGGCATATAATCACCTTTGTCTGCCACCTTTCTTTGTACTTCCAAGTTTCATGTTGAAGATTACCACCTACTATTAAGCTCTTACATTATTACACATACATTTTCTAAAACTAAAAATTTTATTTGCAAAGAATTGGGAGCTTGAGGTGTGTATAGTGCTTAGTTTAAAAATAAAGTAAAAAAAGAGCATTCAGGTAATTGAATTCAGGTAATTAATCAAAGATGGTAAGGCTAGCTTTAGGCAGTTATTTAAGGAAGTAAACATTTTAATCTAGATCCCACTGAATTGGTCCTGACTTCTTTCACAGTGACAATGAAGCACTTTTTCTGTTAACATTTTTAATGTTTTCCCTGCCTAATTTCACAAAAATATTTTCACAATCTTCTCCCACTATTTCCTAATGCAGACTAATGCATTTGTATATGCAACAGATCTTGCCAAAGTCTTTTCAGATGGATTTCATTTGAAGAACTTAATATGTTTACAACAGCAGAAGTACCAAACAGATTTTGAATCATTATCGCTAACTGTAATTTGTAAGTGCTGTATTTTAAGATAGATTAGTCTTATGGTTACAAAGCTGGCCAGCTCAGGTCCACTGATAAAATTGGGTATTTTTATGACAGGCTTCATCCTCCAAAGAAGTGCTGTCCAAAACCTCCAGCCATTACAGATTTTTTTTTTTTTAATGTTGAAGATGTTTAAATGATGATACAGTCTGAATTTTATTGTTCTTAGTTGTTACAATAAAACATAATTTTCTATTTGCAAAGCTGATGGATGACCTGGAATTTTATGATTTTCAGAACCTACCTAGCTTTTCCTTTTTTTTTAGCTTTAATTGTTTAAAAAAACAGAAACAAGTCTTTCAGTGTTGAATGGTGGATACTAAAATTAGTTAACTGAATTTGTAACTCTGGTATTTGTATTTTCTGAGCCTTGATGCTGGCATCCACTGAATTCTGTAAACTGGTACTTGTGGTTAGGCAAGTCTTTTGCAGTAGGTTTTCAAGAAGTACTCTCAGAAAATTTGATTCCATGTTCCTGTTTTATTTGTCTGAAGAAGCATGAAACCACCTTGGCAAGTACAACAAGAGCTTGCAGTCAGCTTTTAACTGCTGAGGTTGTTGCTTCTGGCCTGAGCTCTTATCTCAAGGGATGCAACTGGAAGTGTACCTTAAGTACCACCTTGTTCATTTGAGGTTCCATTGCAGAACATGACCTAAAAACGGTATGAGCTATTCTTAAAACACATTATGTAAGTTAGAATTAGTATTCAACATAAATCCCCTTTCCATCTCTGAGAAGCAGAAAGTGGGAGCAAGAAGCTCATGTCCTGAGTAACCTGCTGTAGTTGGCCCTGCCCAGAGAAGGGGGGTTGAATTAGATGATCTTCAGAGGTCTCCTTCAGCATCAACCAGTCTGTGATTCTGTGATGTCCAGTATCAGTAGGTGGGTATGTGCCTATGTGCATAGGCAGATCAGGCCAGGAAAACAGTTGTTTTCCTGCTATAAACACACTTACTTCCATAGAAACTTGTGAAGCAGGACCTTCTTTGACCTGGAATTTGATGTTTCACATTTCCAGTGATAAAGATGCCTACCTGAGTTATTTTAACTATACACAGCAGGAAAGTTAGTGGCAATGGCAGTGAAATACTATCTTTAGGAATCAGTTATTTTTGTATGATGAATATTCCCCTTCCCCCCTCACTTTCAATGTTAAAACCTAATCTACAATGATCCCTCTTTTATACAGTTGTTAAGAATTTTTACTTCTTTAGGATTATGTGATTGGGAAAGATTAGTAGGATTCAGTTCAGGAATTCAATATTTTGCTCTTTTTAAAGTATTGCCTGTTTCTAAAATAGTCTGAAAATCTCTGTAAGTAGTTTTCATTATTTCTTATAAAGTAGGTTTATATGCCAGTGGCTTAGTGAAATTACTTGCATGTTCAGAGATTGTATTTGTTTAGATTTTAACAAATTATATTCTGGGGACGTTTTACAGTTTTAGAAGATTTATTGTGCTGGATTTTATGGCAGTTTCTTATGCCTGCTCTGGAGCACGTGCCATGGTGGTTTTAAGTGTGCTGTGGATGTTTGACAAGTTAGAAACTTAGCAATCCCCATCAGTGCTTAGCCACACTGTCTCAGGCTTTGTTTTTGTTGGCTGGTATCCAGTACCATGCTATAAAATACATTTACTTGACAGTAGAAAGTGGAGAACCACATTAACTACAAAGTTTTAAAAGGCTGGCTAAACACATGCAATAAATATTAATAAAAGAAAAGGCCACCCACCTTTGACCTTCAATACTTGTTATTAGCATTGTATGTTTTAGAATTACAGTAACATTTTGAGTAATAGCATTACATAACAGTATGCAAAAATCTCTTATTCAAATCAAGCAACTTATTAACAACCTTGGATTGATTATTTTGGTATCTTGTGGCAGGGATTATACTGCATTGCCAGAAATTTGCCTTTTTTTTTTTTCAGATAACTTCAGATAACTCTTTGTTTGTTGCCCTTTTGTTGTCTCATAATAAATAAGCCAGATGTATTTGTACCTGTAAGTGTGGGGAAAGTATAATGTTGTATGTGTTTATATGTAATGGGCGGGATGCTTTATAGAGCAGCCTTGTAAAGACTGATCAGTTGATTCATGTAAACTCATCTCTTTTTTTTTTTCTTTTTTTTTAAATTTATACAAGAACACCAAGCAGAAAAACAGTTCTAAAAAAAGTCATCCTTCATCTTGTACTAAAATGAAAATTTAATTCATGATGGCTGAGTGGGCTTCAGTTTTTTTTCTAGTGCTTTTTATGTTAAATGCCTTGTAACATTCAAAAAACAAGGGTATGTAAACCAAACCAGAGATCGGAAGGAATGTGAAGTGGGAAGAGTGATAGAGTGATTCACCATTCAATAGAGCTTATACATAATCATTCTCTTCTGATTACATGGTTGTCACCTCCCAAGTTAAAGGGCTTTGTTTCATTTGCACCCCCTAAGAATATTTTTGCTTTGTTTATTTCTCTGGGTAAGACATTAGTGGTTTACATGTGAATTTCATGTACTGTGTTATGTAAAATAAACGAATAATTAAACAACAGATACTTTCATGATAGGTGGATGTAAGTGGTTGAATATTGAATTAGTTCATTTTGAAAAGTCTATACATTTTTGTTTTTTAAAGGTAAAGGGAAAAAAAGGCTAGAAAAATCAACATTCAATGAATTGTTAACACGATGATGCATACTGCTAGTTCTGGATACATTTATTATGCAGCTAATGAAAACACTGTCGAAACATTGTTATAAATCTAACAAACAGTTGTTATGTTTTTTTGTTGTTGTTGTTGTTGTTTGTTTGTTTTTTTTAATTTCAGTTAGATGCACATATAATTTTTGTTAGTATTGAGTTGTGTTGTCCTTCATGGCAGATTGTGACCACTTCTTTGGCTCTCTCATAAATCATAGCAGTCTTGCAGCCTTTCTGGGTTGACCTGCTGATTCAGATTTAGTGATCAGTCACACGGAGAACCATTCTGGATGTATAAAAGAACAGTACTATTAATGTCTGAAAATGACTTGTACAGACTAGAAGGGTGACAGAGCTGTGAGACATAAGCTTCAAATACCAAGTTTTCCTGGATCTTTAGGGGAAAAAAGATCCAAGAGTGAATATTAGACATTTGTCTGTTCTGTAGTCAGCAAGTGAAAGGTCAGCACTGTGTGAAAGAAAAATAGATAAAATAAGGAACAGAGTGGAAAAATTAAGGATTAAAAAGAAAAACGCAAGAGTCATAAAGGCTTGTATTGCTGCATCTGAAGCACTTCATTGTTCTCCTTCAAGTCCTGTTTAGTGTTCCATTTCTATTATGCCCATGAAGACCCTGGAGCAGTTAGCTTGTGGAAACCACCGTTTTTTCTCACTACCGCCCATTTGTACTTCCTTCTCTGCCTACATCCATGTGTTGTCACTCCTTTTACATTGTGTTCTGATCTGGAGAAGAACTTATACTCATTCTTGTAGTCACATTCATTCATGTATTCAACCTTGTTTGTACTACACTGTAGGATCTGCTTTTTGACAAGATGAATATTAATTTTAAAATCTAAATGAATGACCAACTGTCAATATGTTGCTTTATTTCAGAGTGTTGTGCGTTGCCTTTGGCATCCCAAGCTGAATCAGATCATGGTTGGTACAGGAAATGGATTGGCAAAAGTGTACTATGATCCTGTTAAAAGCCAGAGGTATGTAATAGTTAATGGTTTATAATTAAGAAGATTTCTCAGACTTACCCTGATGCTATTAAATATACTTAGAGATGGAAAAAAATGAGCTAGTAGCATTTGCTTTGCAGTTTTAGCTACTTAGTTACAATAAAAAAGAATGAAAAAGGAAAGGAAAGGAAAGGAAAGGAAAGGAAAGGAAAGGAAAGGAAAGGAAAGGAAAGGAAAGGAAAGGAAAGGAAAGGAAAGGAAAGGAAAGGACAACAACGACAACAACGACAACAACGACAACAACGACAACACAAAACTTTGTACTTAAAAAGCAGTGCATTTTCCTCCAGGCTCTTTGTGGTGCTGTACGCTGGCAGTTCTACCTGAACTTATGAACACTTCCATTCTTGAATTGTATGAAATTTTCCTGTAAGAATAACCAGCCTTTCATTTGACCTCTTGAAGGCTGCTGAAATGGTGTTATTGACAGGCTACTTATTGAATTTAGTAATATTTTTTTTCATATTTTATTTTTTATGAAGTACAAATGTTGTTTAGAAGCATTAGGTTAAGCTTCCCGGTCTGTGAAGTAAGGTTAGAAGACTCGCCTTGCTATCTCTCCCACCCTGTACTGTCACGTGTGGATTTTGCCTGTGTATCTAATGGAAGGGTGGCAGTGATTCATCCGAAGGTGACTTGTCAGCATAGAATGAAAAGAAGAGGATTTAACTAGTCTATAAATACTTACACAAGTAACTTGCTTTTACCCTCTTGATTGGCTGGGGTACTTCCTTATCAGCTGAGGAAAAATGCATACTTCATATGTATACTGAGTGGTATAAATATGTTCCTCCATTATATGCACTTGACTTTGTTTCACTTGCATCCAAAAACATACTGTATTATTGTTCATAGTTCTG
The DNA here is from genome assembly GCA_011076525.1 of Nettapus auritus. Classification (NCBI taxonomy): domain Eukaryota; kingdom Metazoa; phylum Chordata; class Aves; order Anseriformes; family Anatidae; genus Nettapus; species Nettapus auritus. The sequence continues at coordinate 12,768,579 of CM021797.1, forward strand.
GTTACTTACTGTGGCCTGGAGATAGGAATATGAAAATAATTTCTGGTTTATAAGATCATTTAGAAATAAGTATTATTTTTCTGTTCTTTCTCAGTTTAGAGAACAGAAGGGAAGTTGGTCAAGATTGTTTATTGACTCTCTCCAGAGTGCAGCCTGAGTCTCCTATACAAGGACTACAAGAGCCCTAGCTCAGTTGTGTACCCAGTTTCATTCCTAGTCCTTATAGTAAAAAGGAAAATAATACCAGTTTAAATTAGTCTTGCTGCAACCTGGCTTCTGCAGAATTTCCCAGTACAGTGTTACAAACTCCTCTGACTAGATAAGTACCAACAACCCATGCTGCTTAGGAAGGGTGTTAGGAGCAAATCATTGCCAATATTTGGAGAGGAGCACTTCCTGTGTGCATGCGACGATTACTGTGGACAAATGAAGTGTGATATGAATCTTCCACCCATACTTCCACCAGTCATATAAGCTGATCTGGTAATAAAAGCACTAATCTTTTTGCCGTCCTTCACATGTGCATGGACATACGAAGATACACACAGTCACGAACATTTAAAGTGCTGTATAATTTAGTTGAGAATATGTCTCAAATAAAAAATGATTTGTATTTGATATAAACTGACCAACTGAACTGCTGTGTGTTTTCTCCTAGGGGAGCAAAATTATGTGTGGTCAAAACAAAAAGAAAAGAGAGACAAGCAGAGACTCTTACTCAGGATTACATTATAACACGTAAGGAATTTAAACATCTCTTTATATGAGCATTCTTAGCTCTTTCTTAGTTATCGTATTATTTGCAGATGATTTACTTTTATGTTTCCCCCTCAAAATAGTTGCATTCATTCTTTAAGTATTGAGTGCTACATACAAATTTATTAATAGCCCTGCAAAACTGAAAAGGGATGTATTTGGTATGCCCTGTAAAATTGTTAATGGTGGTTGTCTTCTAGATTCTGGTGCAAGTTTCATGCACTGGAAAGGACAACTGCTTTAAAAAGTTGGGTTGACCTCTTGCAAGCATTTTGTATTTTAAAACACCACCACCAACAAAAAAACCAACAACCAAAAAACAAACAAAGAACAACAACAACAAAAAACAAACAACACCCTATGCTCCAAGATTTTTCTTCCTTTATTGAATCTTCAATTTTACTTAACTAAATTGATGAGTTGGTGAGTAGAAATGAGTTGAAGAAGCCTTCTTTCAAGATTTAGAACTTGCCTAGAGATGCATGGGTTTTCAAATAACTAAAATACCTTTCAGCTTACGGATTGTATTTCTCTAAGACCTCTTGTTCATATTAAGACTCGTTGACGCATAAAAAATAGTTACTGTTGTTACTGTAGAAAGTTTAATGACCTGCATTTTCCCAAGGGCAATTTTTATAAGGGGATGAGGGAATTGAGAGATTTTGGCCCTCCAGAGTAGTACTGCCCTATGCAGTGTTTCCTCATGTGAAGTGGGAGCAGTCATGGGGTTTTGCTGTCCTTCTTCTTTTCTTCCTCATCCACTTCTACGGTGTTAGGGTCCAGCTCTGTTTTCTAGTAGACCCGGTCTTAGAAATAGATAAAACATTTGTTATTTAACAGAGAAGTAGGTTGGCAGCATAATAAACAACATTTAGAATGAGAAAGCCTGGGCAATGTTTAGAATGAGAAAGTCTGGGCAATGTAGCAAGGACTCTATCAAGGCTCTTCAATTCTAGGTTCCTGTCTCAAGCACCTTCCAGCCACAGCTGTCTCCTGCTTACCTCACTGTGGCAAATGTGCAGCTCCACTTGTTGGGCTGCAGTGGTTGAAGTTGTAGCTTGTTTAGATAAGGGGCATTTATCTCCTCTGGGTGCCCTTCTCAGTCCATCCTTACTACAACATTGTATTAGTACACAGCCTATTGTCTAAATACTTTGTGTCTGCTGTGTTAATGTTTATATTGTAAAGGGCTCTTGTGATATATATTTTTTTAATTCTACTTAAAATTTGATGCAACTTGTGTATCCCTATGTATCCAGTGATACTTTTAAATACCATTCAAAGATACACAGATTTAGATTCAGGTCCCAAGTATGCAACGTTTCAGAACTTTATCATTGAGTTTTAGCTGTTTAACTCTATCTTCCCAGATCATTATGAAACCAAATAAAGATACTTCATATACAGGAAAGCAGTAAAAATGTGTTTGATCTGGTAGTGAAAAGGACGTAAGTTTCTTTGAATCTTGCTGATAGAACTAGAAAGAACTGAAGATCTCAGAAATTCTTTCCAAAGTGAACCAACCCTGTTTTCATCCTCCTCTGCTTGATTTTTTTTTTTTTTTTGAACTTGTAGCTGCTCTTTAATCTTAGGATTGCCTATAATAGCTGCTTAAAATGCAATAATATTTTCTGAGAGATTAGGTATTACATTTAAACACAGGAATGTTCAACTTGAGTTCCCCTTGAACAACCTTGACTCTGCATATGGTTAAAGCTTGGATCTGTCATTAGTCACCTGAGATGCTCTATACAAACCAATCAACCACATTGCTTTGGAATGCCTGGGACAATTTATTGTTGTACTTTATGAAATCTGCAAAAATAAAACCTAAACACGTATTCCCAAAGATCTACTGCTGTGTCAGTAGATGGCTGTGACTTTACATGGTCTAATAAACTAAGCAGGCTTCCATAAGTAAGCTGGAAAAACAAAGTGAGAGGTCTCTGGATGCTGACTTCATTTTTTTGTTATTAAATGTAGAGGCAGTTCCTCTACACTTAAGATTTTGTTTTGGTTCTGTCTTTGTTGGGTCTTTTGACCCCAACACAATTTCCTGCAATTTGGGAAACAGAAGCAATCATCATATGGCAGTGTTTTGCCTCACCACAAGAAAACTGTCCCTTAACATGGTGTTTCTTTGGTGCTGACAAAAGTGCTTCTTGTCTGAGCTGACTGAAACAGCACATAGGTAAATCATTGTGATTGAAGGTATTGCAGCAATTTTATGATGAAAAAGGGGTTTTAAATCCTGATAGTTTAGTCAAACTGTCTCAATTATGGGTATTCTTCCAAATTTGATTAGTGTCAATTTAGTGATAATTTAAGAAAAAAAATGAATCTGACTTCATATGCAGAAATACCATGTCTTGGATCTTTGAGGAGATTCCTCTTAACTCTGTCTCAAATCCAAAAATGCATGTAGAGTTTTTTTATGCTGCTGGAGTATTAGAGTGCTGTAGAAAAATGGAATATTCAGAAAAGAGCAATCAGTTGGTCACGATGCTAATGTGTATCACTAAATGTCAGAGGAATAGGTTATATGTGCATATACTATGCAAACAGTATTTCAGATGAAAAACTGCTACCTGAAACAACTGTGGAGATTTGGCTACTTTCATGTTTGAAAAATTCATCAGGAAGAAGCTCTCTAAAATACATCTCAGTAAACCATTGCTTGGATACAGAAAAAGTGGAAGGCTGCTTCTGCCACCTTTCCTTTTGTATGAACAAATGACCCTAACCCTTTCCCTCGTGTGAACAAATCCTTGCAGTCTTCACCCTTCTAATTAAAGTATTGGAAAGATAACGGAATTTCTAACATTTCATTATCTCCAAACTGACTCTTTAGCCCATGCACTTCCCATGTTCCGTGAACCACGACAGCGAAGCACCAGGAAACAGCTGGAAAAGGATAGGCTGGACCCCATGAAGTCTCACAAACCTGAACCTCCAGTAGCAGGACCAGGTAATGTAGTCATAATCACTTTATATTGTTGTATACCAAAGGGACTGTCATGCTCAGGTTCTGTATTTGTTTATATCTGCATTCAAACATTTTTGGGCTCTACTATATGTGTGAGCAGCATCCAGAACTGTTAGACTTTGGTCTTTGGAGCGCTTGCCAAAAATAATCACAATTCCTTTATGTAATCAGTAAAATGCATATGTGAATGCAACTCTAAATTAGGCTCTTCCTGTAACATTATATAGCTTCTTTGTATCAGATCACTGTTATAAACAAAATATAGCATTTTTCTGTTTATTTCTTAAATATTTTTCTTTAAAATAGTAATTTAATTTATTTTTCCTACAGGTCGTGGTGGCCGTGTTGGAACACATGGAGGTACATTGTCATCATACATAGTCAAGAATATTGCTCTGGATAAGACAGATGACAGCAACCCTCGAGAGGCTATTTTACGTCATGCAAAGGAAGCAGAGGAGAATCCATACTGGGTTGCTCCAGCATATGCTAAGTAAGGAAGCAATTAAAAATACAAGTAATATTTCTGGAGACTGTTGGGAGTGTGTAAAAATAGAAGACACACATTTTTAACAGTATACTTTGCCTTTTCTGGTTTGTTGCCATTAATACATAAACCAAGAATATGTCACACTCCTATATGAAGATGAGTTTCCAGGAGGTTAAATTTTTAAAATGTGACATTACCATTTTTAAAATTTGACTGTCAGTGCTAGAAAATTCTAAAGCTTTCTAAATTTGCTAGTCTTCTACAAATCAATAGCAGAAATTGTAATATACCTTTTAATAAGGTACTGTCCCACAGACAGACTTTGTGGTGATGTTTTCCAGCATACCCTCTAGACAGGCCTTAGGTTAAACCTTCAAAAATATTTCCTTGGTGTTACGACAACATATTTTAGATGATATCTTAGGTGTCATAAATAATTTGGATTTTTCCTAAATCGGGACTTGAGTACTGCTTGAATTACCTTGGTCCTAAAGGTATTAAATATTAAAAATTGCACTGATAATTGCACTCAGTTTAAATTGTATGTATGAACGTGGTATTTGTCCATATCTGTTACAATGAAAACTGCAATATGCTTATTTAGTGGTTTCTACCAAATATCTTCATTTTCTAAGAATAAGTACAATTCAAAACATTAAATAATTTCATGGTAGTACGAAAATACATAATAAATGCATTTCATACTAAGGAACAGAAACTGCCACTTTAAAAATTAGTAATTTTTTAATATTTTGCTATTGTCATTGATGGTTTTTATTGTACAAAGTAATCTATCTTGTAGGAGTAGTATTTTCAAAATGCATAAGGAAGGGTTATGAAGAGATTAAACGGTCTGCACAGAGCAAACAGAGCTAGTTAACAGCCTTTTTTTTTTTGTAGCCCATTGTTTTATATCCTAGGCTGTACTTTCATTGGTACTTTATTTACTGTACTTCTGTTATTAGTTTTTAGCTTCTTAATGAAAAAAAATCACATCTTTCCAGAAATTCAGAATATATTAAGAATCATAGCTCTTTCTTGTGGTGACATGTATTTCCCAGCTTGACCCACAATAGCTTTTCCAAAGCAGCTTGAGAACATTAGTGACCCATGGTGGCTTCGACTAGGTAATTAATAAGTATGACATTGTTGTAAAGTACGTCAAATCAATGTGTTATACAATATCACTTTTGATACCAAGTCAAAGAAAGAAAGGGTTGACAAATCCTGTTCCTGTAATAGTTGTAGTAATGAGTAGGCTAAATTTGTAACTGAGGGTTTATGTTTCCTAGAGGTAAAATCTACTGTGAATGTGCAGGTACCTGTTTTTATTTAGGATGTATAACTATTCATTCTCAAAAGTAAATACAGTCACACATTCCGTCAGGTAGATAGATAACCTCAATATATTTTTGGCTTCATTGACTGTATAGTAAGTTTCACCCCCACACCTGCAATGTAGTAGACCTGAAAGTTTTAAAATTTAGCTACATTACAGAAGGCTTGCTGTGTCAGGTGGGCAGATCTCATTATGGTTTCTTGTTAAAAGATGTAGCTTCAGGGAAAGAAGAGAGCTGACTGAGAAATGGGGAGGAAGCAAATCCAGACTGCTATTAACTTACGCACCAGAAGGTGATACGTATGTGGGGGAGTTGGGCTGCAGCCAGCGGCATGCTGCCTTGACAGTTTTGTCAGCTGATAAATCTCATGCCAAGGAAACTGCTGCTATCCTTGCTGTAGAAACTTGACTTTAAGATGCACCCTATGCAAAGAGCTTTTTAAAGCTTCATTGTTATTAGTATTATTTATTACTTTTTATTAATATTTATATAGAGGCTAAGACACTGAAATGCAAAAACTTTATAACTGTTAATGTTCTTAACTTTCAGAAATGTAGGTCTACAGTAAAAGTTACAGACCAATGACAGTCATAGGTTTCAATAACTGCTTGCCTGCACATGTGCATAACATATGGAGATGTGTTAATTATGTAGCTGATACCTGACTTTGCAGGGTGTGCACGATTGCCTTGTGTGAAAAGCATTTTACAGACCTCCTTACAGATGCCTATTTAATAAATGTGCTAATTACAAGTAATTGCTGTAAAATATCACAGAATGTTGTGCTGGAAGTGTGTCCCCAGTGACCCTGTAAAAATCAGGGGTTATGATAATAAGCAGTATACAAACCTAAGGAAACTGTCTCCCTTAGATATATGTAACGTATCTATTATAGCATAATCATAAAATCATAGAATGGCTTGGGTTGGAAGGGACCTTAAGTTAAAATTACATGCTGCCTTGAGACCTGGGAAATATCCAACCAGTATGTTTCATTTTTTTTCAGTTCTGTTTATTCTTTTTACCACTTCATTTTTCTGCTATCAGTTTTTCCGTATGTGGTAACTTTTCATTTACATATGATATGAAAGTACCCATATTTCTCTTGTTTGACAAGGCTTTTGCTTGTGTACTATCTCACGGATGGTTTTTCACATACAGTTTTTCATTTTCCTTCTTAAGAAAATATCTAAGAAAAAGATAGTTACTTTATTTTCTTCAGTGATGGGTATAAAGTAATTTTAGTCCAAAAAGACTAAGAAACACTCATTTTCTTATCAATAAAGATTTTATAACTTTAGTTGTGGTGACAGGGTTAGAGTTGATCTGGTCCAGATTCATAGTGAAAAGGTCATTCTAAATCAGGTAACTGATTTTGTGTTTTTCTCAACTGTGTTTTCACTTCAGCAATTCACATAAGAAATACCTGTGGCATGACTTTTACTGTTAGTTTATACAGTGTATGTTAAAAAAAAAAAATCCTTTTCATTGGAGTTTAAGGTGTATAATCTATTCTTGAAGCCAAGTAGTTATTTGCGTTATTTATCACTTGAAATTTTTTTTCAAGCTTGTTATTGTTAACATGACCTTTCTGTTTCTCCTGTAATTTGAACCAGAAAAGGAGGGGGAAGTACATAAGTGGCAAGAGGATGGGTGAAAAAAACAGATGCTGCTGAAAAGGATATCGTGAAATGATAAGAAATACATGCTGAATCAGGAGATGACATATCACAGAAGGCCAAAGTGAATAAATTGTCAAAAAGATGTCATCAACAGCAGAGAAGTCTTGATGACAATTAAAAAAAAAAAAAAAAAAAGGTGACTACCTAGAGATTTTTCAGGAAAAAGCTTGTTAGAGACCTTGGCAAGAGTTGTTGCAGTGGAGTAAAAGGAAAGGAAGGACAGATTGAAGATTTCAAGTAAAGAACTACAGGAAAGGAACTTGAGGCATCAGTTGTAAATGTTTGAAAATTACATTCTTTGTGAGCTGTTTGTTTTAACACAGCTGTACAGAGATACTATAATGACTTCAGATTTCCCTCTGAAGGATCAGCAGGAATTACTAAGCATTGTAGCTGAGGGCCTAATCAGGCCCAGATGTATCTTTCTTCTGTGCCACAGAGAAGGTGAGGGTGAAACTTCCCTCCTCATCAAAATGGACCACAGTTCTTAGAAAATATGTTACAGTACAGTGACGATGCCCATATTTTGCTGTCTTTGTCATTGCTGCTTGTCATAGGCAAAAAAGAATAACTTGAAGCAGCAACCTGTAGCCTTGCTGTGTTCACTGTTCATCAATGGCAGTACCAGCATGTGAAGTGTTAGTTATATTGTGGCTCATGAATCTTTAGTTGAAGAAGGAGGACTGGACGTATTGTTTCAGAACAGTGATTTTGCTGACACATGTTGGTAAATTTTGGAGATTGTTAATTTTGAGAAAGAAGTCCCTGAGATTCAGTGAAGAGTCAGGTTAGCTGCTGGGTTAAGGAATACAGTTGGGCCTGATGCTGAAAAACCTCTTCTTTTCTGTCTGAAAGTAGCTTTTCTGACATTATTCTGGTTTCCAAGCATGCTTGGAAGTTATCTTTTTTAATTTGCTTCAGTGCAAAATAAACACAAATTTCAAAACTTGCTGTGACATGAGTCACATGCTATGATACGCTGTTGTCATCTCCAGCTGGTTTAACTATAGCAGTATTTTTTAGCTGCTAGTGTGTAAATCACATCTGTTAATGGGCTACTTTTACAGGAAAAAGGTAACTAATTAAAACAGCTGAAAATCAGAGGGATTATAGTGCATCTAGAGCAGTCTGCATGGCCACTGGAATTTTATTTTTTTTGTGTTTGCATATCTGAAAATATTGAAAAACAGTGAAGTAAAGAGGAGTGTTCAGAAAATCATACAAATTAATAAGAATAAATTGTCTTAGTTTGTTTTTCCATTTTTTGTGGCAACCTGTCAGTGTAACTTACAATATGAATGCATTTGTCAGTGTATGAGATTCTGGTTTTCTCTGATAGTCATGTGAAGATTCTGACTGCACCTCTTCTCTCTAGCCTTCCATGATGTAGTTGTAGACAGCAGTAAGATCCCTCTTCAGCCTTATATTATTAAGGCTACAGAGACCCACTTCTCTCAGCTTTTTTTCATATATGGTGTCCTCCAGCCCCTTAACCATCTCGGTGGTGGCTTTCCACTGTTCTCAAACCAACCTGATAGTCCACCACTGACATTGTTTGTCTCTGTATGCTGAAGTCTCTTGTACTGGAGAGCCCACAAATGGCCACGCTACTTCAGGTGTCATTTCACAAGTGCTGAGTAGAGGGGATGTTAGCTGGGTTGTCCTGTAGTTCCCCAAACCCTCCTCTTGCCCTTCATAAAGATGAATATTTTCTCTTTCAACAGGAACCTCCTCTGATCACCATCATTTCTCAGTGGTGATAAGGGGAATGGTAGAATCCCTGTCACTGGAGGTTTTGAAGATGTGATTGGATAGGGTGCTAGATAATCTCCTATAGGGTCCCATTTTCCAGAAGAGGTTGGACCTGGTGTTTCAAGGTCCCTTTGAACCTGGGCTGTTCGATATTTGATTCTATAGCTCCTAAGGACAAAGATAAATAAAATCAATGAGGGACTTGATGGAGAAAAAGAATACAGCTTTCCGCATATGTTATTTAGCCCTCAGAGATTAAAGTATTTTGAAGTAGTGGAACTGTTTTGATAATTTTTGTATAAATATTAATCATGCAGAAAACTCCTACTACATTGGCAATCTTTAGTGGAGTTACTAAACAGAACAATGTGTGTTTATCAGGTCAGGCATATGAATTACGCTAGGTGTCCCAGTTACTGCTGTATAGCTTGTGGAGGTGGATCAGTTTACATTTCAGCTGAGCTGAGGCTACAGCCGTTTCATGCTGATTTTAAAAAACAAGATAGCAAGCAAACTTAATTTCCGCTGCATGTTTTCTCTTGAGCTGGTTATGGATAGATTACGCTACAGTGTCATCCGTGTCCCCCCACCCCCTCCACCCGCCGACATCTTTACTGGACACAGAGTAGCTTACTAATATTTACTGAAATCTAAAACTTTTCACTGTGCTACTTATATCACGGAAAATACATAGCTTCTGGTGCTTGTTCCATGAATTAAGTAATTCTTCTTGAATGGAAGTTTCTGAGAAAAAATGTGACAGCTGAATTTTCCTGGTCAGAAGTGAATGCTTTACACTTGAGAAGCTGTGCTTTACTAACAAATAACTCAATACTGACTTAATAAGATCCTATATGGAATTTAGGTTATCTTTCCTCTGAATATTGTGTTGAAAGGAAGGTACACTGCTAAAATGAGCTAAATAAACTATCATCAACTGGTTTTGAAAAATACGAGAGCAAGAAGATTCCATGCATTCCATTTCTTCAGCAGACAACAGAATCCAGTATTTTAGCCAATAAAGCCTTCTTCCCTGGTGGCTGTTTTGGATTTCATATTGATTTTTTTATTTTTTTTTTCCTGAGTCTTCTGTGGGAGATTGCTTAAATAGAGTTCATTTAACTATTTTGCAATGACGTTTTTTAATTCGGAGAATGTTAAGGATTTTGTTGTCATTTTTGTTATTGTTTTAACTTGTATATCAGCTTTCTATGGAGAGCAGAATGACTCCTCTAACTTCCAGTAGTTTAGGTCCTCATCTGGGTTCAAGGTCTACTTTTGTGATGTACAGCTCGCACCAGAGGAATATGTGCTAATGGATATCTTCTCAATAAGACCATCTCTGGGACATCTTGGTTCTGTCCTTACCTCCATAGCAAGTTTGGAGGATGGAGAAGGAGGCAGGCCAGTAGGAATATTCAGTATATACAGCAAGTTGTCTGTGCCTAGTTTTGGTACCTTTATATTTACTTTGCACTGCCTATTTAACAACTGGATAATTTTTTTTTTTTTTCTTTAATGACAGATGGCTTGCTATTGTATTACTCTTCAAAAGCGATGGCAACATTGAATTATGCCTGTTGTGTTAAGTAAGGCAGACACAATTATGTTAAGCTTTATGCATCTTGTAGAGTCTGACAAATAACAGTTTTTATAACAATGGTTAGTGCTTCATGTTCTCAAACTGCTGTGAAAACATTAGTTAATATTTTTATGAGATGATGACTGCCTTGGCTGGTTTTTATACTTTTTTATGTCTTTGTTGTAATGAGAATTTGAGCACAGCCAACTTCAGAAATCCAGTAGCATCAGCTCCACAACGATTATGCTAAGAATTAGGTTGGAAAAATGGGGCACAATGCAGTGATTAAAGTGTAAACCAGGGAAACCGAATGTCCACATAGTTTGTTAAAATGCTACTTAATTCTGTGTTCATTTAAAAAGTAATCAATAATTATTTTTATAAAGTTTGTGGTATTTAAAATACAGGTAAACAGTGGAAGAATAGATACCATCAAGCTTGGCTGTAGGATAATCTGTGTTCTCACATGAAGATCATTAGTTTTATTATGCTATGGTAGTGCTGGATAAAGACTTGGGAGGATAAAACAGTTTTTTTTTCTTTTTTTTCATGCATTGGCTAAGCCAGAAACCATGTTGTTCTGTTTTCACTTACTGGCTCCCATCATACTACAGTGAATCAAAATGGACGTTTCTTTTTCTGAATAATTTAATGAGAAAAACTGTAGCTTCACTTTTCTGGTGTTCTACTAAATTGACTCGTTCCTCTCATCTATCTTAATTTTATTCATGAAATAAACACATAATGATTGAAGGCTAACGAAGAAGTAATACTTACAGAAGATGTGTATTAGTTATGCCGCTCTTCATTCTTTTGCTCTTTGCCCAAGAGCTGAAAGTTCCTTCTGCTCTTAGAAGGTTAGTTGACAGGGTTTTTTTGAGAATAGGAAACAAGTAAGTCTAGGATGCTTTTCTGTTAAGTATAAAGGATGTAATTTGTGTTTAATATATGTCTAATACAGTTTCTGTTAAATAATTGTAGCCAAATCATTATTTTAATCTTTTTAATATTTTCTAGAACGCAGCCAAAAACAGTTTTTGCAGAAGTGGAACCAGAAGATGATGAAACAGACAAACCAGAATGGAAAAAACGTAAAATTTGAAGAATTTGGTATAATGAATACTTCAAAAGCATTTGAAACAAAGTGCAACATTTCTTTCTTTTTTTTTTTTTTTTTTCCTGGTTATTGGGTCAAAATTCGAAAGCATAATACTTCAGTTAATAAAATTCGCTACAGCGTAAAAGGGAATGTATTACAATGGATTGTAATCCCACATCTGAATTTGTAATAAGGAATGATTTATTGTATGCAAAGAAGAACTCTTCCCTGTCAGTTATTTAACTTCATGATTTAAGTGAAAAATATTTGTCTCTCTAATTTTTAATAGATCTCTAGTGAATCCAGTGTTCTACCAAATGTTTTTTTTAAAGCCAACTTTACTAATACTGTGTCACAACAATGTACAATGATTTTGAGTATATAAATAAAATAATACAGTTTCTCAGGCTTCTTTTTATTTTTTCTAGTAAGGTCTGATAAGCTATTCCAAATAAAGAAAGCTTACACTTTCATTTAGATTTACTAATGTGAAATAGTCCACTTTAGTTCACTTGTGTTTAAATTATAGAGAAAAAATCTAGTGTTTATCCTTAAATAAATGACATTCCTTTTAAGTATGTGTAGTGTCTCACAGTAGGCAGTTTATATCTCTTTTATTTTTAAAAAATGTAAAATAGGAGTGAACAATTACAGATTTTGTTTTAATAAAAACAACATACGTTTGTTGCCTAGTTGATTTTGTTCAGTCTTCCTGTCCCTATTAGTTTGTATTGATTAGCATTAGGATAGAGCAGACTTATGTTTATTACCAAGTCTTTGTATATATTGATATTGTTGTATGCCTGAATTATGTACATCTTGGCTCACACTCTGAAAACCGATACTATCCTTTATAAAGTCTCTTATATAAGTTAAAAGTTTGAAGTTTTTAACATGAAATTGCAATTCTGAATGTAATAAAGTGAAGGACATTAAAAACCGATGTCCTTTAGAGAAGAAGAAATGAACCTGTGTTAGATTTAGGCATTTATACTGTGATTATAATAACATATAATAAGTATTGTGATTAGAATAGTATGCAATATAGTGAGCGCTCTGCATTTGCACTAAGAGTAGAGAGCAAGAGACATCATAACAATCAAGCTTTCTTAATTATGAATAGATTTGAAGGCATAATTTAAGGCTATATTTAACCAGCACTTAATCACCTTCCTAACTTATAAGTGTGTGTCCTGATAGAATCAGAAGAACTTAGATTTTTTTTTTCCTTACAGCATTGTTCTGCATCACAATTTTATTGTATGATTTCTTTTTCCAAACTTAAATTTTCTCAAAAAACATTTCTATACATTAGCGAAAAGTAAGCCTGACCTCAAAAAGTGTTGTGAGCATTGGTGTTACATTCCCAAAATTAAGTATTTCCACAGCTTTCACTCAATATAGTCTTTTGAATAGAGTGAAAGAGAATCACAGTATCACAGAATCATCTAGGTTGGAAGAGACCTCCAAGATCACCGAGTCCAACCTCTGACCTAACACTAACAAATCATCCACTAAACCATATCCCTAAGCTCTACATCTAAACGTCTTTTAAAGACCTCCAGGGATGGTGACTCAACCACTTCCCTGGGCAGCCTATTCCAGTGACTAACATCTCATTCAGTAAAGAAGTTCTTCCTACTATCCAACCTAAACCTCCCCTGGCGCAACTTTAGCCCATTCCCCCTCGTCCTGTCACCAGGCATGTGGGAGAACAGACCAACCGCCACCTCGC
>CM021797.1:12782400-12827667 GCA_011076525.1 Nettapus auritus
TCGCTCTTCTCTGAACTCGCTCAAGCACCTCGATGTCCTTCTTGTAGTGAGGGGCCCAAAACTGAACACAGTATTCGAGGTGCGGCCTCACCAGAGCCGAGTACAGGGGGACGATCACCTCCCTAGCCCTGCTGGTCACACTGCTTCTTATACAGGCCAGGATGCTGTTGGCCTTCATGGTCACCTGGGCACCCTGCTGGCTCATATTCAGCCGACTATCAACCATCACTCCCAGGTCCTTCTCTGCCTGGCAGCTCTCCAACCACTCCTCTCCCAGCCTGTAGCTCTGCTTGGGGTTATTGCGCCCCAGGTGGAGGACCCGGCACTTGGCCTTGTTGAACTTCATGCAGTTGACCTCAGCCCATCGGTGCAGCCTATCCAGATCCTCCTGCAGAGTCTTCCTACCCTCGAGCAGATCGACACACGCACCTAACTTGGTGTCATCTGCAAACTTACTGAGGGTGCACTCAATGCCGTCGTCCAGATCATTGATGAAGATATTAAAGAGGACGGGCCCCAGCACCGAGCCCTGGGGAATGCCACTAGCGACCAGCCTCCAACTGGATTTGACTCCATTTACCACGACTCTTTGGGCCCGGCCATCCAGCCAGTTTCTAACCCAACGAAGCGTGTGCCAGTCCAAGCCAAGAGCAGCCAGTTTCCTGAGGAGAATGCTGTGGGAAACGGTGTCAAAAGCCTTGCTGAAGTCAAGGTAGACCACATCCACAGCCTTTCCCTCATCCATCCAGCGCGTCACTTTGTCATAGAAGGAGATCAGGTTCGTCTAGCAGGACCTGCCCTTCATAAACCCATGCTGACTGGGCCTGATCGCCTGCTTGCCCTGCAAGTGCTGCGTGATGACTCTCAAGATAATCTGCTCCATGAGCTTCCCTGGCACTGAGGTCAAACTGACAGGCCTGTAGTTTCCCGGGTCAGTCCTCTGGCCCTTCTTGTAGATGGGCATCACGTTTGCTAGCCGCCAGTCAACTGGGATCTCCCCCGATAGCCAGGACTGTTGATAAATGATGGTAAGCGGCTTGGCCAGCTCCTCTGCCAGTTCTCTCAGTACCCTCGGGTGGATCCCGTCCGGCCCCATGGACTTGCGCACTTCCAAGTACCGTACCAGGTCACCAACCATTTCTTCGTGTATAGTGAGGGCCACATCCTGCTCCCCATCCCCTTCCACCAGTTCAGGGAATTGGGTATCCAGAGAACAACCGGTATTGCCGCTAAAGACTGAGGTGAAAAAGGCATTAAGCACCTCCACCTTTTCCTCATCTCTTGTAACTAAGTTTCCCCCCGCATCCAGTAAAGGATGGAGATTCTCCTTAGTCCTCCTTTTTGTGTTGATGTATTTATAAAAACATTTTTTGTTATCTTTAACGGCAGTAGCCAGATTGAGCTCCAGATGAGCTTTGGCTTTTCTGATTTTGTCCCTGCACAGCTTCGCAACATCCTTATAGTCCTCCTTAGTGGCCTGCCCACTTTTCCAAAGATGATAAACCCTCCTTTTTCTCCTAAGCTCAAGCCACAATTCTCTGTTCAGCCAGGCTGGTCTTCTGCCCCGCCAGCTCATCTTTGGGCACGTGGGGACAGACCGTTCCTGCACCATTAAGATTTCCCTCTTGAAGAGCGCCCAGCCTTCCTGGACTCCTCTGCCCTTCAGAACCGCCTCCCAAGGGACTCTACCAACCAGTGTCCTCAGCAGCACAAAGTCAGCCCTCCGGAAGTCCAATACAGCGGTTTTACTGGTCCCCTTCCTGGCCTCGCCAAGAATAGAGAACTCCACCATTTTGTGGTCACTCTGCCCAAGACAGCCCCCGACAATCACATCCTCCACCAGTCCTTCTCTGTTTGTGAAGAGAAGGTCTAGCGGGGCACCACCCCTGGTGGGCTCACTAACCAGCTGCGTCAGGAAGCTATCTTCCACGCTCTCCAGAAACCTCCTAGACTGCTTTCTCTGGGCTGTGTTGTGCTTCCAGGATATGTCAGGGAAGTTGAAGTCCCCCATGAGAACAAGGGCTGACGATTTCGCAACTTCTGTCAGTGTTCTGGACGTGTTCTCCAGACCCTTAACCAGCTTTGTAGACCTTCTCTGGACTCACTCGAGCACCTCCATGTCCTTCTTGTAGTGAGGGGCCCAAAACTGAACACAGTACTCGAGGTGCGGCCTCACCAAAAAACCTTACTAAATAATCCACAACTTGTCTTTCTCCCTTGTAAAAAATGTTTTTGTACATACTTATAGCAAATATATGCTTAGTTTACAGTTAAAGATGTAATATGTAGAACAAAGGACTTAGTAACTAGGTAAGCAGTAAATGGAGGAGAAAAAGAATTAGATGAAGAGCAGTAGTTGTCAATGCAACCTGCTAAAGACGTCACTGTGCAATGTTTCCTGCAGCAAATTACTGTCAAATGGCATTGTTTCATTTAAGGTTATTTTTTATCTTTTCTTTATCCATATAATTCACTAGAAAATAAAACATTTTCAGATATCAATATATTCAGATTTCAATAATGTTTTTAAAGGTTTGATATGTCCATGGCATTAGGATGAATAATAACAGTTTTTTTTTTTTTTTTTTTTTTTATAAATTTTTGACTGAGACAATGTGGCTAGTAGGAAACAGAGCAGGAGGGAATGGCAGATGAGGAAAAATGCTGCCATCATCTAGATCTTGTTTCCTAATTCTTAGAAGAATGAGCTCTGCAAATGAGCCTTGCAGGAGTTCTGTTAGAATTACTCTGTTTGTTGTTGTTACTTACAATGATTAAGTTCCCAGTTGTCTTGAGTGACTGTTTAGTAGCCTAAAATTTAAAATAGCGTCTGTGCAGAAAGGTATTTAAAATTTTTAAAACTAACTTAAATTGTACATCTTCTTGTACTTCAACTCCTAGCATGGTTTGTTTCCTATAGTCTTTACACTGAATCTAGACAGCATGTTCACCAACAAGGCAAATCTCAATGCATTTTTAAAGGCAATTTTTCATATTGAACAATTTAATGGTAAGAGTTAATCTGGTCAGGAATTAGATATGAACAGTCTGCTTGACCATACTTGCTATAACAAACTCTGACTCACCTTTTGAACTGTCCAAGGAAAAATATTAGCATGATTAAATATTTGGTATGAAAGATACACCTCTACATGCAAATTGGAATATTAGAAACAATATTTGTATTGATTTCTTGTGAACTTATTTTTCTTTTAAACTTTACCCAGGACTTAGGTTTTAGTCATTGCCATCCTATGATTTTGGTCTCTCATGTGTCCGTATTGAGTGCTAATATAGCCAGAGTCTAAATGGGCTTTTGCTTCAATATTTCTGAAACAAGGTGGGCTTTTTTGTTTGCTTACTTTTATAGCAGACTTCTTTACAGAGGTGTCACAATCATCACTAGTATTTTGGCAAGCAGAATGGCTTCTGTATTGTTATCTCCAAACCTGAACATTTCTCTCCGTGTTCTGTGCAGCTTCTAAATATTTCCTTACAGTGATTTCTGGCCTTTGTGCTGATGACCCATACAGTACTACTTGCCTGTCCGTAGGGCCAGGAGTTTGCCTGCCAGATCTTCATAGCCCATCACTTGGTGGGTTGCCTGCCAAGTTTCACATTCAGTGTTTATGATTTTGCTGTTGCTGTAGACGTCTTATTTTGACTGTAGTCCTTTGAATTGCTTACATATCTTACTTTTAACATCTTCAGCAACAGGTCAGGTGATTACTAAGGCTGTCTTTCCTGGCACTTTCTGTCTTGACTGTTTGCAACTGCTTTATGGTTGCTTAAATTCCTCTCTGCACAAGTACTTCCTATGACCTATAACTTACTGAAGATTATATTTTTGCCTCTGTTTTTGTGACCGTTAATGAGAACTGTGAATTTGTGATCAGAGGCCTCTGGTCACTGTCTCTTTGCTTATGATCACATGTTTAGTTTGTTATTCTTTGTCATGCCTGCCTTTCTCAGTTGGGTTCTAAAAGAGTATTTTTTCTGGGAAGAGAAACCACGAATCTTTATCCTATCAGTACAATCTCTGCTGGACCCTGTGGAATGTTTCGCAATGAGTGACATTGTTGAGGAGAAGTGGCATCCTCTTGGTTGGATCTTTGTCCATTGGTTTCTTTGACCTCTGATGACTCTGTTGGGCATCCAACTTGAGACATCTGTAGCTCGGAACCTCATTTAGTACTGAATCATTTGTTAATTTTAATGTCTTTTATTGTGGCCTGTTAGTCACAACAGTATTGCAAAATCCCTCTTCTGTTTCCTAGTCATGTTACATGCCTGTGTATCTTCCCAGCCTGCCTCTCAGCAATGAGAACTTGCTGAAAGACCCACAGCTCAGCTCATTAAAAATCAGCAAACTGGTTCTGACTTTTTACCATGGGTAGATTAGGACATGAGATTCTGTCCTCTGTTGTTATCCCTGAGCTTTTCTCATCTGTTGCACCATCTCATGCACACAGATAAATGAAAAGTTAGTGAGCTGGACAGCGGAGATGTCCTTATGCTTGCCTGGCATTGAAGTTTGGAATCATCTTATTACATTAGTTTTCAAATTGCTAGGATTTTTGGCTAATCTCATTTAAACACAATTTTGTATACAATATGTGCTTAATCCATCCTCTGGGAGTGCAGTAACTAATTGCTTCATGCAGTCTGGACTATCTGAAACAAAAGATATTTCCCCATCCATAGCAAATGATCCTGGTCAAAATCTGTTTTGGTTGCAAAGGTTTCCCTTCCTACATGCAAAGGTAATGGGGCATGCTGGCAGTCGCCCACTTGGCAGCAGTGTCCTATAGTAAAATACCTTGTTGGAATCTCCATAACCTAAGCGTTTCCTGAATGGCTGGGCAATACGTCATGATATTTTCTAATGGCTGATGGTCAGGTAGTCTTTTCATCTTTTACTCCAAGAGATAACTGAGAAGAAGGCTGATGCAGAAAGCATAGTCAATAAACCCCTTCCCTTGCCTTCCCTTGCCTTTGTTTTTAAACCTTAGTTTAATGGTTTGTGTTTCTGCAGAAATGTGTTTCTGCAGAACTGTTGTATGTCAGGGCTAGTAACTTTCAGACAGATATTCCTGTGGGTTCTGGCTTTTCCTCAATGCATCATGAAATAATAGATGCAACAGCTAAATACCTGCAGTAAGTAAAATGGACTAGATGAGTCCTTGAGAAATTATGTAGTCCATCCTTGACCCAAGTTAAAGGTATACACACGAACCAGTTCTGGCATGGTTATTGGTTCAGATCATTAAATGCTACCATGGTAGAGACTCCACAAACTCACTAAGCAGTCTGTTCCAATCCTTGATTTTTCTTAGTACTACAATATTTTTCATTAACTCTAAGAAAAATGTTCTTGCAGCAGTTTAAGTCCACTATTTTCAATCCCATTTCCAGCAGCCATGGAGGTCAGTTTATGACCTTCCTTTTTGCAGTAGCTGTTTATTATATTTGAAGTTTTCTATCTTCTCCTGTCTCCTCTTTTTTTTTTTTTTAATCCCTTTATGTTTTCTTTCTAACATACCATTTCTTTGTTTTTCTCTGCTGTGTCCAGATTGTCCACGTTTCTTGAATTGTATTGCCCACCATGTATTCAGTGTTTCAGATGAAGCTACTTTGTTAGAACTACTGAGTAAACAGGAAAAGTGCTTGTATGTCTCATTACACTCTTGTTCTCTGCAGTTTGGCATTATTGATTTGTGTTCAGGTTCTAATCCCTCCCCTAACCCCATGCTGCAGAACCTCTTCTGCAGGGTTGCTGCCCAGCCAGTTTACTGTCTACTGTCTATGTATTATTCTTACAGTATTGCATTTTGTCCTTTGTACTGAGTTTCATTGCATTTTCTCTCCATTTTGTTAAGTTTATTTTGAATTTTCTCTTGATCCCCAAGTGCTTGCAGCTTTTTACAGCTTCCAGTTGTCAGGGGATGTAATTAATGTATTCTCTCCTCATTCAGCTAAGCCACTGAAAGTGCTGTTTAGTGGCAGATCCATAAGGCTTCCCATATGCATGGGAAGGAAATGTTTTATACAGCATTAATTTTCTTAAGGGTTCATAAGCTTTCTAGCAACCCTGCACAGAAATATTTGGAAAAACAGTTGGCTTTCCTAGAAATTGCTGGATTCCCTTCATGTCCTTTGGTTTCAGGATTTCTTTAATGGCTCTGTCACTTTGTGTCCAGCAGGAATCCTTCTGACATTTACAGTGTTTGATGTGGGAGGCCTCAAGACATCCTTGTCCTCAGCTTTTCAATACTCCACATTCTGAACATATTTCCAGCCTTTCCCAGTTAAGCATTTGGATACTGAATTCTCCCTTTCTTTAATTTTTCTAATATAATAAAAAAATGTGATCTGCTATAATCTTATGTAATCTGTGAATTAACAGTAGGGCATACACCTATAGGTGCCCATCTGCTCTGATTTACTCTGGGATTGAATTACAAAATACCCACCTGCTAAAAGCTCTGAAACTGCAATGACATCTGTGGTTGCCTTGCCTGTGGTGATTTTGTTGCCCGCCCATTGAGTTCCCAAAACTCTAAGCATGATTGAAGCATCAGTGTTTCTTGTTGTACGGCTTTCCTGCTCACCATCTGCTCTAGTATTGGCCTCAAGAAGGTTTTACTGAAATTCATCATTTTTATCTGTTGTTTTTTTTTTTTTTTTTTTTTTTTTTTTTTCTAGCCTAGTGCTCGTCAAGATCACAGAGACTATGTTGTGGCTGACTTCATAGTCCCTCTAGAATCAAATAATTCATTTGGCTTAAGAACGTAGGTGTGCACATGGACATGTAGCTTGCAGGTAGTAGATAACACTTAGTTTGCAGATTTCCTTAGCACTCAGATGCTAAAGAACTAAAATTTATTAGAGAACATCTCTGGAAATTTGTCTTCAGGCACTATTTGCTCTTTTGTATTCTGTGCATGCCAGTGACCACCCCCTGTCCCGTTTCTCACATCCTTAGGGGCACTGTTGTTTCTAGACTGGAAATAGTCTCTTGCTGTTTCTTCTTGATTTCCACAGAGTTCATGCTTGATGAAACCTGCATTTCTGATCCATCCCATCTTGCATTACTTGCCTTGATGATGTGAATCTGTTGTGCAGCCTCGGGTAGAGGAGTACAGGCAAGGGGTGACAGAGGCTTTGAAGGTGTGTACACCAGACTGTACCAACCAACACTGGGGCTAGAAGCAACTCACCAGCGATTGATCTCTGGCCATTCAGAGAACCCAACCTTGGGAGCAGGGTAGGCTTGTTTTAGGAATAGCAAAGAGGGGGAAAAAACGAACTGTTTTAAATACAAAGCAGGATAGTAAATCTGGACATAGCATGGAACTGTAGAGAAACAAAGGAAGATCAAAGGGTTAGTGTGTCTTGCAAAATGATCAAAAATAATCCTATGAGTATTTAACAGTGAGGAAGAAAGCCTCATTGTCAACACCCGTCTCATGGGAAAGAGCTATGGATGCTAACCACTGGCTGCAACAACCCACCTTTGCCATTGCCCCTCATACTGGAGTCATCTGCTTGAACATCAGCACCCAGGGAGAGAGCAGGTGGGTGAGAAAAGAATATGCTAGGAATTGTGCCAATAATAATTTAAATTTTAATGTTATGAAGACTTTTCCCAGTAATATATATATATATTTGGCACTGTATATTGGCATGTTTCTTTAGCCCATATGAACTACACAAACAGCAGTACAGCCTTTCTATACTGGTTGGATGTGTTTGCTGCTCTTGTTACTTGGTGGCATCTCTTCAGTGCAGTGAATTCTAAATTTGATATGGTTGTGAAAGAAAAAGACTCCAACAGAACTCAGGAAGGTTGGGAGTTCACATGTGATTCTAATAAAAAACATCTTTTACAAAAAAAAAAAAAACACAACAACATGATTTTCTAACACTAGCACGTGTGGCATCAGCAAGTGCTGATGAAATTGGTGTGTAGTTTGCAACTGGCTCCTCCTTTGAAATTACCTGACTAAGCAGAGGCTAACATCAAGAATCTTCCAAATAAAGATGTCAGCATCTTCAGAATAGCCTCTGCAAGCAATATTGTCAGCAGTGACTGTAGGTTGTTATGACTTTTTACAGTAAGATCTCCTTGATTCTTTGCAGAATAATTTAAATATATCTTGATACGTATTTTTAATGATGTTGCTGAGTTATTGACTAATAAAAATGTAGATTTGTTGTGATAGCATTTTAGGGAGAAAATGAAGTTTCAAGTTTGGTACACTAGTACATGCTGCTGCCATTTGTTGATTTTGGTTTATTATCCAGTAAATTTGTAACACTAAAGTTTCCTATAGCCATGTCCCTGTAGCTTAGTGCATCACAGAACCGGGGCAAAACTGTGCTATTATTGTAAAGGCACAGAGAAATCTCATTCAGTCCTTAAAGGTACAATGTAGCAGTCAAAGGAAAACCAGTGGCAATCCCTGACTAAGCAAGTAAGTACCAGTGATTCAGCAGTTTTTAAAAACTATGGCACATCATGCAAACACAGTATGAAGTCTTCAAGATGAATAAAAAACGGGTCATGCTGAATAGCAGGGCACAGGGCTGAGTGGGAGGTGGCTGGTGGGATGCTGCAGGAAGGGGGCTTTATGTCCAGTTCTATGTAATATTTTAAAGTACCCTTTGAGATCATTAAACAGGATGTTAATGAAAATAGCAGAGCATGCTGATGAATACTGCAAACACCATTGAAAAAAGAGAAGCAGGAAATAACAAAAGGAGTCACCCTGACAAATGCAAAATAATACATCTGGAAAACAATAATTTAAAATGCAGATTATTTTTGCCTCTGTGGTAGGAACACTCTCAGCTTCACCAGAGCTGGTGGATGGCGATTTGCACTTTTGCATTTCCTCTGACATGGCAGCCAAATAAAGCTCCATGTGGAGCTTTTGCCAAAAGGATTGCTCCCAAGTGAGCAGCTTGAGTGAGGCCTGGAGCAGGACTGTTGCATGTTGTATCCCCTGAAGAGGACAAAAATGGTCAGGATGGCTCTTCTCTGAAAATCTGCTTGGCACAATGGGGGATCCTTTGCATTAATTGTGTGGATGAGCAGTTATCTTGGGGAATATTTACCCAACTTAGGAATATAGTAAATATTCCTACTTCTTATATGAAACAGAGGACTAGAGGAACCGAAGCTGGCTCTATGAAAGTGAGAGCTGAGAAGGGGGAAAGTGGAAGAATCCGTGGTAAGTATTTTACTCTGAGAGACCTGTCCATCACCCCAGCTGGGGTCCAAAACACCAACTGTAACCCTTTGCAGAATGGAGAAAAGTTCCAAGAGTTCCCCAGTGAGTCACAAAAATGGGAAAAGAAATAAAAGAGACCGTGCTAGAAATTACCATCTTCGTGAGGTTTTCCCCAGTGGTGAGGCATCAATTTCTAATTATTAGCTCTGAAGTTGCAGTTTACAGGATCCTGTTGCAATGACACATTTTGGAAACCTCTCCTCAAGTAGTGGGGCTGGCAATTGGGCTCCCTAGGCTCTTGTTTGATGATAATGAGTGTCTAGTTGAGATGCCTATGCATCACAGCCTGTAGTCATAACAAAATCAATGAATCAACTTTCAAAGTTTCCACAATGTTTATTAAACACATAATTATGTAATGCAAGAAAGATTACAGAAGAATCATAGAATCACAGAATGGTTTGGGTTGGAAGGGACCTTAAAGACCATCTAATTCTAACCCCCTGCCATGGGCAGGGACACCTCTCACCAGACGAGGTTGCCCAAAGCCCCATTCAGCCTGGCCTTGAGCACTTCCAGGGATGGGGCAACCACAGCTTCTCTGGGCAGTGTGTGCCAGGGCCTCACCACCTCTGAGTGAAGGATTTCCTTCTAACATCTAATCTAAATCTCCCCTCCTTTAAGTTAAAACCATTCCCCCTTGTCCTATTACTCTCTGTCCATGTAAGAAGGTTGCCCTGCATCTCTTTTTACAAACACTCTAAGTACTGGAAGGGGAGAAGGTTTTCAGTGAAATTAAATTCAATGAAAGAAGAAGGATTTCAATGAATGTGACAGCTG
The DNA here is from genome assembly GCA_011076525.1 of Nettapus auritus. Taxonomy (NCBI): domain Eukaryota; kingdom Metazoa; phylum Chordata; class Aves; order Anseriformes; family Anatidae; genus Nettapus; species Nettapus auritus. The sequence continues at coordinate 12,792,477 of CM021797.1, forward strand.
TCACATTCCCAAGTGCAGGGTGAGATTTTTCTGTTCATGAAGTGATAATCTTTTTGGTTGAGACCCCACAAAATATCCATTTGTAGGATATTTTTTTGTTAATTTTTACTGGATTTCAACTCATGTTTAGACTAAAAAAAAATACCTCTAGGTCTGTGAGATAAGTATTGCAAGGGTATATATTCTGTCTATTTCTTTTAATTACTTGTTCTACAGCCTTGCATACTGATCTGTTTTAGCAAACAACTGTGTTCTAAGCAGTTCTGTAAAGTGTTAAATGTTTTCCTTGGAAGAAAAAAAAAAAAAAAAGTTATCAAATCCTACCAAGTATACCTGCATTGCTTACTGCCTTTTGTTTTTGCCATACTACAAGAATCCTTGTTTAAGTGTCTGGCTTTTGTTCTGTTTAAGTTATTTTTAAATTCTCTTTAGATGCCTCTCAGCTTGATGATCATAGATGGTATCTAAGAATCTAAATGGGAAAACAGTTATTACTACAGGATTGAGGAAACAAATACAAGATGGGGAGAGTTAATCAAAGTCAGATTAGTGGCAGATCAAGAGTATAGTTCAGCTATTTAAGTATCCCTTTGGTGCTCCTTTCCAGGCTCTTTCTGCAGCTGGGAAGCCTGTAACACATCTATTTGAATGAGGAGAATGCTCTTATCCCATGGTTGTAAACCAGCTCCTGTGGTTTCCTGTCTGAATTACAAGCAGAGCTGTGTAACTGCATCATCAGCCATTTGGTTGTCTTGGGAAACTGCGTGATGGTCAGGGTGGGCACGCTGCACTGGCAGCTCCTGTTGAAATTGCTCCTTTGGAAATGTACCCTGAGCAGCATGCCACTTAATTCCACCTTGTGCTTTCCAGCGTCATTGTGGTCTCTGGCACTCCATCCTGTGCACACAGCCGAGAAAACATTCTCTTCCTTCGGGACATGGGGCACTGCACTGGCTCCCCACTACCCAACCTCCCTGTCAATACTGATCCTTGGCTGTTCCTGTCAACAGACAGTCCCTTTTAATTAAAAATGATTGGAATCTAAAATTCAGGGCCCTCTGCCTGCAAGTATGACTGTGGAGGTTGCGATCCCACAGGGTGCCTTGCTTTTTCTCTTGTGCAGTTCTGTGACCACCGGGGAGGAGAGGCAGCACCGAAGTGGGATCCCAGGCTGCCCTCCATGTCCCGAAGCACGATCAACATTCCTGTCCACAGTGCTTGGCATTCCTGAGTGGCTGGGCTTCAGTTTCGTTTTTAATCTATAGATCAAGTGGGATTTTTCATGAGGAATTTTACAGCCGGTTTTTACCACACAGAGAATTTTATTGTTACATTGCAATTTTGGCTGCTGTGATGTCGTTAACATAGGTTAGATGCTTTTGGAGTGGAAAGCTATACGTAGCTAGCTGTACAGACACAGCTCGCAACGTTAATGTAGTTTGCTTGACTCCTGCTGACACACAAACAGAAATGTGCCAGGAGCACAGAGCAAAACCGGCATTCAGGAGCCAGCACCTCCACTAATGGAAACAAGTGCTAAGGAGCTGTACTCACTTAAGCCAGTAGAGGATGTTGCCTTGGGTTTTTGCATGTTTGTTTTTCCAGAAATTGTCACAAAGGCACTACTTCTGTCTTAACTAGACAGAAAGCTGGGCCAGAGTTCTGTCTGCAGATCGTAGTGCTGCAAAGTGGAAGAAGTGAGTCTGCGCCAGCACGATGTGAGCATATCTCTGAGGTGAGCTAGTTGATTACACAAGGGACTGGGACTGATTGCCAGCTCTCCTGGCTGGAGAACGGCTCAGGGAAGCAGTGAGGGACAGTGTGCAGAGAGAGAAAGCCAAATGTCCAGCAAGGGGATGGGGGGATTAGCAGAGCTGGGGCTTGGGGGATCATAAGAGAGGAGATGGCTTTTCAATGTAATCACTCATTTTGCACGCTCCTTAATAAAGCGCCTTCATTCAAGCACTGTAGAGAGTCTTGAATCTCTTCTGTAATTGCAAAGAAATCCAACCTCTTCTCAATATGTTTCTGCAGGCACAGACACTTTTGAGTAATACATAGAGATTTAGTGCTTCAAGTGATTTGGATAAAAGACATCATAGAAATGATGAGATGTTTAAAGCTATGGTTTTCATTGTTAGAGTGTACTTACATAAAAATACCAGACAAAAAGCTTAAGAAAGTCTAGCCAGATCAAATAGGGCCATTAGGCTGGATTTGTCCATGGCACAATCTACAGAGTCTGGTTGCATGGGGCACATGTTGTGTACCTTACCTGGAGCCGGGCACTGTGCCTGCCTGCAAATCACTTGTGGGATTCCCAAAATGAGAGCCCTGCCTTCTTTACGTCTTTTTCAAAAGCAGAGGATCCATCTGAAGGACATTCCAACACTACAGCTAGTGATCTTAAGCCAGGACATTTAATTGTATCCAGAGTTTGAACCTACAAATGGCATCAAACCTGCCTGCGTCTGCTGTGACTTGGTGTCAGGGAACAGGGCCTGGAGACATTTCAGATGAAGCATGTAGCAAAAAGAAGTCCTCACTCAGAAATGTTTCTGGCTAAAAAGTATATTAATCAATGTTTTCTCAAACTGCAAGAAACAGCTACTTTTAGCAAACCAGGTGGTTTTACTTGAGCATGTGTGTGTCTGGTGCTAGAATTATGGCTTGTATCACCTTACTGCTTTCTTAGGTCTGTTCTTATTTGCAGCTATTATAAGATCCCAAGGTCCTACGCTGTACATGAGTGCCACGAGTGCTATTACAACTGTGATGGCCAGCTAATGATGTGTCAAGATGATCAGGAGAAGCAGAAGCCTTCACCATATTTTGAAGAGAGGGCTTGCTGAAGGGAAAATAACACCTTGAGATTTGCGTAAGGAAATAATTTTGAACCAGGAAAATAAAATAACCTTGAAAAAAGCATCTGGATATTTGACAGTTATTCAGAGCTCATAATACACTGTGGTACTGTATGTTGTTCACTCAGTAGCTAAAATTAGGTGATTATGTAAGGAGACCACAGCGTACATCTGAATAGCTACTGTATTGGGTTAATGATGTCACTCATCTTTATGGAGTCTTTAGCTATTCTATGGCTTGGCTGGGGACAGTGTGAATTCAGTAGTCATGAAATCATAGCCAAGTTAAACTTTAGTGAAGTAAACACAACAGAGCTTTTACAAGGGAAAGCAAAACAGCTCCCAGCCAAAGGTCTCCCACCCTGGCTAGGCCCAGGTGACATTGCCGCCAACTGTTATTCCACATAAAACTGCAGGAAAGCACCTTTATAGTTCTTAAATCATTGACAATGAAATTACTACAATGGATCTATTGGTGTGCAATTGGTTTGAAGAGTTGAGGTTAGCTATTGATTTTAGCATTTTGAATGTTGACTGTGAAATTGGTTACATTTGTGTTGAGGTCCTATAGTCAAGACAATTCACGAATTTCTTTGATGTGTATAAATAAAAACATGTATGCCAGAAGTAAAAGGAGAACTGTATTTTATCCACACATAATAATGTTCCTTATCTTTCACACTAGAAATAATCCAAATCAAAGATCCTAACATACTTTTTGTTTTATTTTCTCTTTTACATTACATGCTCTATCTTTTTCACACTTTGCAGTGGTATAGAAGCCATACATTTCTCCACCTGGTTTGCTGAACATTTTTCTTGAGTGGCTGCCAATTTTGTATCGAAAAGGAACAAGGAGGACCATGAGGTAGAATCCTGGCACAGGGGCAACCAGGTTGTGTTTCTCAGGTTGGATTTGTTCTTCTAAATGACCTCAAGTGCTCGTATTATAGGTCCTGACAGACAAAGACTCTGAAAGGAAGAAACCTGGAGTAGAAGCAAGTGAAAGACTGCTTATTTCTCAGAAGATGCCCAGACCTGCAGAGTCACTGGGCCTTTAAATGCCAGAAGTAATTGCTTTGGGGATGAGCAACAAGGGTCTGCACAGGGAAAAAGGCATTGCTGCTGGCCTCAGTTTGCAGAGCACAGCTCAGGCAGCACACAAGTGGCATTGCAAGTGCCCGTGCTGATCGTGGGCATAACTCTGCTCTTCCAGAGCAAAAAACAAAGGCTGCATGTGAAAACTTTCTCTTTTCCTAGATGTCTGCTCCCTTCTTTGAAGTAACAGTTCCCATGTATTTCCTGTCAAGGGCCCCCCAGACCCCCTCACTCCCTTTTCACTCACTTCTTTTTCAATCTGGAAGGCTGCTAGCTTCAGGAAAGTTTGCCTGGGATTGCACTGTACCCATTTGTTTGCAATGAATGAGAAGCATTTTTCATTTTCTCTGTATTATTATTGCCAGATATTATGTGTACACGTTACAGGCCATCTTGCAGAGGGAGCTGGCAAGTCCGCAGAGCTGATATGCATGGCTTCGGCAACTGAAATGGGCTCCTCTCAGCCAGACCCCTGCTGAGGTCAGGAAACACACATTTATTGCTCTCCGTAAGATTTCAAAAAGTGAATTTTCTTTAGTTGGATGGAAATGGTGATATTGCAGCCCAGCCTCCCAGAGCCAAACACCTTTCTGCTTTCTCACTGCTTTCTTATCGGTGAGTGGTTTCAGCAGTTCTTGGCACCACAGGGAACCTGGAGTGGGTGAGGCTTTTGGGGAACAACCGCATATTTCTTGTATGCTTACAAAGTGCATGGGCAATGAGATTAAAGTTGTACAGCTTGACACAGTGTTGGGACTCTCTTTTCAAAGTATATTCCTCTGCTTAAACAGATGATGTGGGAGCTGTTATCTTCCTTCATCATTGTTCTATGAATGGTTTGCTGTGAGAACGACTGGCTTTTTTCTGCTTTGTTGTTTGTTTCACCTAGTCTCAGAAAGTGTAAATATGCATGCCCTGATTAACATTCATTAGTTGGTACAGAATTTGTGCCGAGATCACAGAATATGTCAGGATGGACATAACCTAATTGCAAATCAGTATTGGACTGAAAAATGACACTTTGTACTAACAGAAGTGCTTCCAAAACCTTTCTGCATTTAAATATTTCATCAGAAGATGAGACAGAATAGCTCCTACAAGGGGCCAGATGTCTTGCTCTCCTCTACTCCTGTGACACTGAATTGTCTGTGCTACGCTAATCTGACAAAACACTGATTTGGTGGAGCACAGCTTTGCTCTAGAGGTGTCTGCTCAGCAGAGGGGAGGCTGAACTACTGGTCCAGACCTGGAAACTAATCTGGTGTTGTCAGTGAGCCATTCCTCTGACACTGCTAGAGGGCTGTGGGCTGACTGGTGACAACCCAGTGGTGACCATGGCCCATGGGGCTTGTGCCTGGGGAGATGGACACAGGGCAAAGAGGGGGTGTGGGCCACAGGTGAAATGACAGGAGGGGACATCTGAGGATCTCTTTCAACACCTGATGGGGGATATTTCATCTTTGCAGCACCAGAGTGCTCTGGTTCAGCTTTGCCAGTTAGACTGATGTGGGAGAGGTAGGCCAGAGTTCCCCTTATCAGTCGCCATAGGAAGTGGTGGCTGGGTGAGTTACAACAAAAGCTTTTCATTTTGCTAAGACAGCATTTTCTGGTGGAGAAACAACCTGATGAGCCTGAAAAAGTGTAGGAAAATAATAGTCCATTTTTACTATTGGTTTTAAATAGATGTATGTGGAGATTTTTAGAAGTCCAAATGGCATATTATTTGTCTTGTTCCTGCTGTCAGCTGTCGTCTCTGTGAGTCCCTGTAGGTCTCAATGAGGTTGGAACCTACTGAAGTGTGTCTCTGCCCCTGATCCTCTCACTGCTCCTGGGACAAGGCTGCCTAAGGACACAGATAGCCCCATGGTGGCAGTAAGGCAAGGGAGCTGCAGAGGCCACCACGTATTTATACATCACCATTGCACAGTGCCAAGCCACTGATAGTTTCTATCATGTTCACATGAAAAGTATATTTCTACTGAATGTGACCATGGGAAAATGTGTGTTTTTCCACTGCCTTTGCCGTATTGCCCCTGGTCATGGTGTCCATCCTCAAGGGAGGGGTGGCAGAGTCCAGGCCTGAGCACCGACACGCGTGGCCTCTGCTGTAATGTCACTGAGCAGAGCCAGAATGGGATTTTCCATGGGGCCTCCTGAAGTAAGGCACAGCCAGCACACACGGTGAGTTTTCACTGCTGCTTACGACTCTTGGATGGGGATGAATATAAAAATCAACACATCAGCTGGGCCATTTCTAGTGTGTGAGAAATTATTGAGCCAAAGCACTAAAAAGTGAAAAAGAGGCCCTGTTTAAAAAAACCAACAACCTTATTTCTTGGGAAAAAAACAGCCATAAATGTCATCAACAGCCTAGAGAAAAGAAAAGCAATAGTACCAAATGATAAGTGGGACTAGGGGGGATGTGTGTTACAGAAAGCAGGTCTCTCTTTCATAAGGAACAACGTTTGACAGTTTGAGAAGAGCTGACAATAAAACACATGATTAAATGAGCGCCAGAGAGCAGACTCAGCCATAAAACTATACATTTAGTGGCTGTCCTAGCTAAGCCATAGCAGTATTTATTGAGCTATAACACTGGAAGAGATGAATAAACATGACTGAGACCATGCGGACTCAGAGGGATTACCTTTGTTTTTAAGAGAGGCTTTACCATATTTGCTCAAAAATCTTCACATGGTGTGATTTTGAGTCTATAGTTAGACAGTGTCAAAGAAGATAAAGGAGATTTATGTTTTATCATGAGATGGGTAAATTAAACCAATACATGAAACTTTCAAAGAACTTTCTTGTCCTAGATAAAATAGCATCACTGTGACCTTTGATTCTGGGCACTCCTGCTGGTTTCTGTTTATCTTTCAGATGATGGGGACGTGTAGACAGCTTTAGGCTGTTCATTATTTCACCTTATCCAAAAACAAGCATCACTGATGTCATGTAGTGAAAACCTATAAGGAATTTATTTACATTAAACATGGCCAATATCACATCTATTCCAAAAAACATAGGTAAACATTCAATGGGATCAGCTGGGATAAAGCCATCTCCCCAGAGCAGCTAGTCAAAGGGATATCAGGACACAGAGGTGCTTCATGGATTCATACTAACATGTAATGTATGGACTCACAGTCAAATATAAATTGCAGTCTACTACTGAGACTTATGTGCATTGTCCTGTAATAGTCACATATTACCAACACTAAGAAATCAGCCTAATATATTACCAAGATTTTCTTAACAGATTAATAGAAGAGATTCCAAGTTTTAGGAGTTATTTTTTAAGTATTCCAAATGTTGTTCTGCTAGTTGTCAGAATGAGAAAGGGAGGTTTTCATACTCCTTGCAAAGATGCCTTGTTATTGCTGACTTACTGTGAGTTTTTAAATGAAATTCCCACTTGCAGATGAAATGAAACCACATATCACTGATAGGAAACAATTCACTCTTAACAGAATTCGATCTCTTATATAAACACTAGAAAATACTGCTGTGGGACACTTCCCAAACACCTGCCCCTTAGGGCATGTTTATTACTTCATTGTGGTAGGCCCCTGGTCCATACAGGAGCCACAAGAACTTTCTCTTTTATGTACATTTTTACATTCACCCACTTGTTTCCTGTTTTGATAGAAACACTTTTGCACTGATCATCACAGATTGGAGAGACTGCCTTTGCCTCATTTTTGCAGTCCCTGAACTCCCTATTTTCAGCCATGCTTGGGCACTGCTTGTCCTTGGGCTACTCCCTTCCTCCAGGAATTGCTGTTCTCAGGAAGAGCCAGCACTTCATCTATGATCCTTTTTGATTTAAGGCAGCCCTCTGTGTAGCTCCCTGAAGGCAGGATTCTTTTAATAAATTTTTGGTTAACAAGACACAAGATCTGTCCTTAGGTTTGATGGCTGCCTCAAACCTGGACACTTTGGGGTTTTGTACCTGGACAGCTCTGTGCAGTGGCTGTCTGTTGGTACTGCACAGTGGCACAGCCTTGGGGCCATACCTCCTGACTCCACAGCTGCTCCACACAGGCATTCACAGCAGTAAGATGAGCTTATTTTGGCTGCCAGGGGATATCTTGTTTGACTGATAAAATTGGCATTAGATCAATACCTAGTATTCGTCAAAAAGTTTTGTGTCTAACAAAGGGGATTCTGAAAAGGATGCAACACGCCATCTCTGAAGTTGTGTTTCTGATGACTTCCCCATCTTCCCTATCAGCACCTGAAAAGAATTATTGGAAAAAGAATCAAAAGCAAAACAGAAAATTCAATGCACATCTGTGGAAAACCAAGGTTTGTTCCCATGCAGCATCCTGATGGGAGCATCTTCTCCTCATAGAATACGTGGTCTGATTGGAAGAGAGAAGGGAGACGTGAATGATGAAAGGAGGGCTCCTCAGACAGGTGAGACCATGAAGGTGGAGCAGGACTGGAGACTCATCAGGAGCCAGGAATGAGCAGGCAATCAATGAAATAAAGGTTTAGATCCGGCAGAGAAGAGTTTGCTCACATTGCACAGAATTAAATTGCCTGAAAGAGTAAATTCACAGAAGGGGTTGGGTGCCTTTCCGGGGAATGACAGACCTGCTGAGTGCTGTTAGGCACCAGTACAACATCTGGCTCAGGATGTTCCTTAACTGCAAATTGTTGGAAGCAGGGTGGGTTTTCCAGGGAAAATACGACTCTGAATCTGCATTTTTGTTCTATTCTTTCCTTTCCCAGCTGAGAGCCACAGCCAGAAACTGGGTATTGGGATATTTTCAGCCTTGCCCTGACTGTGCAGCCACTCTCACTCCACAAAGGACCCATCTGCTCCTGCAGAAAAAGAATATCTGGGTCTTTTGACACTCAGAGTTAACCAAGTTGATCTGTATGTTCTTGTTTGTTTGTTTGTTTTAAGGAAATGTTTCCAGACTAAAACTACTATTAAAAATATACCAAATTCTAGCAACAAATGACTGCTAGCCCCTGTTGTATCTCAGAGGGGAATGATTTTAACCTGAAATAAAATAAGGAATACTTAGACTTGTTTACAGCATCTGTGGGGCCAGAGATTCATGTGGGAGCGATGAGACAGCAAATGAAGTGAAAGCTGTGGGAGAGCAGCAATGAAGAGGGAGAAAAGAAATAGGAATTAGCAACATGGTAAGAGCACAGTAAAAGGTCTTGAAGCTCTGGAAACCCCAGGGTGCATGAAACAAGTTGAGTACACAATCACTAAGAGGAACAGAAACAAAGAGATTAGGGGAATTATACTCAGATCCTGTTTTATAGTATTATGTGAACACTGCCAACAAATGCAACAGCTTTGAAGCCATTATCTGCACTCCTGCAAAACCTGAGTAATTCAATAGCAGTCAAAAGAACAGCTCTGGGGTGGATTTTGGTGGCTTCAGACCTCCTACGGCCACTTGGGGTTAAGGTGTGCAGGCCCGGGCTAGGGACTGGTGCCCATATGCTCTCTGTGAGGAAAGAGAAGGCAGCGTGCTGCACTTGGCAGACAGCAGACCGCAGGCTTAGGACAGCAGGAGGAAACCTGCAGTCAGGACTGGAATTGCTGTCAGCCACGGAGAAGTTGTCCCCATTTATTCATCTGAAAAGCAGAAAGGTTTCCACATGGGTCAGGGAGTTTTTCTGGGGGAAGGGAATGAAATGTTGGGGTTTGAGTGAAAAAGCCGATGTCGAGTGCCGACACCTCAAGGACAGGAACTCTGTGTGTGGAAAGGGAGGTCCCAGGGCCAGCCTGCTGAGCACCGTGCTTCTCTCTCTGGCTGCTGCTGCAACTCTTCTGAAACCCAGTGGGATTAATGCTGCTAGAATATATGGTTTGTTTAGCTATTTTTATTGACCCCTGAATATACCTACTGTATAATTTATGGACCCATTTGTGGTTCAGTCCTGTGATGTTTGCTATAGAAAATCTCCATTGAAGCCAGTGGGAGATTTTGCTAGGGTGAGGAGTGCAGGCCTGGCCTCTGCTTAGCCTTCTTTCTTTTCCATTGCAACACAATTAACCTTTTCATTAGAAGAGCACTGTTCCAAATAAGTAAACCTCTCAATGTGTATTACTGAGCCATTTGAAGCTGTCTCTTGCTTTGGAACAAAACGTCTTTGTTCCAGCCACACATGACATTTGAAGACCTATTTATACAATGTGTCAGCTCCATTTGTTTTCTTCATCCTGATATTTTCCTCTGTATTTTTGGTTAGCCATCCAGATTGCAAGGAGCAAGGCTGCTGCTGGTTTCCTCCTGCTCTGTTACAGACCGAGCCACTGGCTGCCCTTGGCCTCTCTCTCCTTTTGCAGGCAAGAGGTGAAACAACCCAAAATCAAACAGCTTTGCCTACCTCATCCCTGCTGTACTAAGACCAATGCTAACAAACAGCTTGGGGTGGAGAGCACTGACAGTTTGCAGAAGGGCCTGGTATGCTCACAGTTTCTCTCTTCCCTCCCTGCCTGTGGGTGGCTGTGAGATGCATGGAGCCACAATCCCTTTTGCTGCAGGGGACCAGGTTGCACCATTTAAATATCCTATCCTCCAAGGTACCTGCATTTCCCAGAGGCTTGTTCATAAAGTGCCCCAAGTCTAGTAAGTTATTCTTGTCTGACAGTTCAGTGCTAACTGATACAAAAACAAACAAACAAACAACATAAAACAACCATAGCAAAACAAAAATAAATCCCTTACCAAGTTGTTGAGTAGTAAAACTTGCAGCCTCCTGATTTTATGATCAGTTACAGAGTTTTGGTCCATGTGGGGCAAACGCTTATGGAGAACGGGTGAATCCTCTCCCCTGGTATAAGTAAATTATCTAAGTTAAGACCCATCTTCTCTTTGCAGAATGGACCCCAGGTACTGCCATCCCTGCTGCACAAGTAAGCAGCATCTCTCTGGGCGTTGGCACTACCTAGCAACAAATGAAAGTTGAAGTACTTTTTGTAATCACAGAATCACAGAATGGTTTGCGTTGAAAGAAACCTTGAAGACCACTTGGTCCCAGCCCCCCCCACCACAGACAGGGACACCTCCCACAAGACCAGGTTGGCCAAGGCCCCATCCATAGTGGCCTTGAACACCTCCAGGGATGGGACATCCACAGCTTCTCTGGGCAGCCTGTGCCAGGGTCTCACCACCTCTGAGTGAATAATTTCCTTCTAACCTCTAATCTAAATCTTTAGTTTAGTTTAAAACCTTTTAAACCTCCTTTAGTTTAAAACCATTCCCCCTTGTCCCATCATTATCCGCCCAAGCAAAAAGTCACACTACATCTTTTTTATAAGCACCCTTTAAGTACCAAAAGGCTGCAATGAGGTCTCCCTGGAGCCTTCACTTCTGCAGGCTGAACATCCCCAGCTCTCTCAGCCCTTCTCCACTGGAGAGGTGCTCCAGCCCTCTGATCAATGTCACATCCCTCCTCTGGACCCACTCTAAGAGACGCACATCCCTCTTGTGCTGGGGCACCCCAGCCCAGGATGCAGCACTCCAGGCGGGGCCTCACAAGGGCAGAGCAGAGGGGCACAATCCCCTCCCTCCACCTGCTGCCCACCCCTCTGTGGGTGCAGCCGAGGACACAGCTGGCCTTCTGGGCTGCAGGCACACACTGCTGGCTCATGTCGAGCTTTTGACCACCAGAGACCCAAATCCCTCTCTGCAGAGCTGCTCTCAATGGGTTCTTCACCCAGTCTGTGCTCATGTCTGGGGTTGCCCTGGCCCAAGTGCAGCACCTTGCACTTAGACTTGTTGAACCTCATTGTGTTCACGTGGGCCCACTTCTCCAGCTTGTCCAGGTCGCTCTGGATGTCATCCCTTCCTTTTGCTGTATCCACTGCACCACTCAGCTTGGTGTCCTCTGCAACCTTGCTGAGCGTGTACAGGATTATCTCTGTGTCATAATCCTTCACACAACCTGGCAGCTGAAGCTTTCAGGCTGCTTCAATGCATGCAGGGTGCCAGGGAAATACTGCAATCCTTGCTTGAATCAGAAAAGGAGGCTGATGGTGCCAGCCCAGCCATGGGAAGCCTGGGGTTGCAAAAGCAAAATCTCATATGCTCTCAGTAATATTATCCTCATTGCAAAGTTTGGATGAAAGCTGAGGAAGGAGGATGAAACATCTCCATGCAAGCAAGCCTGGTCATGCCAGCTATTACATAGCCCAGTCTAAGCCTTTGATAAGGCCAAACAGGATTTCTTTGGTGGCGTCATGCTTCCCCATCCACATAAGAGGAGCTGGCAGTTTTGGGCTATAAGGTCAGAGATCCATTGTCAGAGCATCACACCATCATGTTTTACATAGATATTCCCTCCAGCTCTTGGAGAAGTGCACTATCTCCACTAAACCAAACTGCTGCACGTCATTTCCATGCTAAAAGCCTAATGTGAGCTATATTGAGCCAGACTGCAGTCAGCAGCACCTGAGCATGGTGGCTGGGCTTTTGCTGTGTATCATGGGGGCAGTGGCATGTGAGGAGCCATGCCTCCAGCTCCGCGTGCCTCCAGCACAGCCGCAGTGCTGCCGAGCCTTGCTTTGCATTCCAGCAGCTGTGCTAGAACTGCGTGCATGGCCTCACTTGGCACAAATGAAACCAAGACATCCATATGCTGTACATTAAGAGAAAGAGTGTTTGATCTGCAGTGAGCCCTGGAAGCCTCCTGCTCACTGGCTCATTGCTCACATATTCCCTCCTCCTCTCCTTAGCAGTTTCGAGGAGGGCACGGAGCTTTCGGTGTCAAAACTTGTAAATGCATGTGTTTATCAACACTATGATGGGAAATGCAGCACTTAAAGCTGTTGAGAAAAAGCTGTTGGCCACAGCCGTAAAACCTGCCCTCATCTTTTCCATGATGGTGGCGGAAAAGAAAAATTCAAGTGGTATTTTCCTATTTAAAGAAGAAGGGAAAATGACTGCCAATGTGGATGGAATTTAGTCCAACTGATGCAACGCCTGGGTTAGAAAAGCAAAATGCAAATCTCCCCTGAGCACAGGAACGGCAGCTGTGCATAGCCAAGGCCACCACAATAATGCCGTGGCCTGGCATGGGCAAGGCACAACTCGGGTAAAGCCAGGCTTCAAGCCTGCCACCTGGCCTCTTACTGTACCATGTATTTTGGAGACACTTATCACAGTCACATCATCCCCTGATGTTATGTTTTACAAAGAGGTTACAGACATCTCTGACTGACTGGTGGTGAGACAGAAGAGGAAAGCTCCCCTGCAGAGAGGACTTCTTGTTTCTCCACACAGCTGGGGACTGGGCAGTGCTCTAGCTTGGAAGTGGTACAATGAGGAAGAAGCACAAGCAACAGCCAGGTAACAATAGAAATGAGTTTTATTTTGTAAAAAGTTATAAAATGAATATTGTACAAAAATAAAGTCTGTAGAGAACTTTGGTTGATTAACAAAAATGACTGAGACATAAATTGCAGGTGAAGTAAAAAACTCCAGAGAAGCACACTCCTGTTTTCAATAAGGTCTAAAAAAAAATAAAAATCACAAACTTTACCCTTTTGTATTTTGAACTTAGTGATTTGCTTTTGGTGGCAGCCTGTTTGAGCTGCGCAGACAATGCTGTGGGGGCAAGTGCTGAGCAGTAGGGGCTGTGCACCCCTGAGTGCTGCGCCCAGCCAACCACCCTGCAGAGCAACTCAGCCCCGGCCTGGCAGGTTGGGCTGATAACACCCAAATCATGCCGATGCCGATGGTAGCATCTCAGCTGTGCCCTGCCCAGCACAGGGGCTGAGGTATCCCCATGGCCCTGCAGGTGGTCTCTGTGCTGCCTCCATCAGCCCAAGAAAGCTGGGCGGTTGGACCCGATGATCTCTTGAGGTCCCTTCCAACCCCTACAATTCTGTGATTCTGTGTAAACAATGGAGGTTGGGGATGAATTATATTTTGCAGACAATGCACATCTTTCTAGGTGTGTTCTGGACACTAGAGCCTTCTTGTCTGGTGCCCTAGGGGCCCAAGGCAAAATGAGTGAGGAGAGTCATTGCATGCATGAGATAAAAGGTCAGAACATCCTTTTTGTTTTTCAACTGTTTTTTTTTTTTTTTTTTTTTTTTTTTTTTTTTTTGTGTGTGTGTGTGTGTGTGTGTGTGTGTGTGTGTGTGAGTTGATGCTTCACCGATTGTCAGGTATGTCTAGTGACCAGCACTGCTGCTCCTTCAAGGAAAATAATCTCCAGAATGAGAGAGCGGTCAGGTACAAATGCCTTTGCTGTACTATCCCCTTCCCTGTAAGAAAACTCAGACTGCTCTGCTGCGTGGGTATGATCCTGTAATGTTTTAGTAAATTATAGAAAACTCTTTGGTTATTTAACACAATTGTTTACCTGCAGGCTATATTAAATCCAGGGCTAACTAATAAGAGGGATTTAACCTTTTCTATATGGAAATACGGAAGGAAAAGCTTAAATAAATACAACAAGAAATTATAAGGCTAAATGTGATTAATTTCAATTTGTCAATAGTTATACGAGGTCAGTTGGCAAAAAGTGTGAGAAAAAATGTGGCTACATTTTAAATACGACTAGAATTAGTTTGTCTAACAAATGGCTAGTGTTGAGCCAGGTCCTGCAATCCTCACTCATGTAGAGCCATGTTAGCTCCTGCACTGGTATGACTGCAGTCACTTTCAGAAGTACTGGTGAACAGGACGAAGGGCTGCAGACTTTGGCACTACATTCTGTGAACATAATCAGGTTTTTGTTTAAAAGCAAAAAAGGTAAAGTAAGTGATTTTTTGCATTCAAGTTAACACTTTCAAAAGCATGGACCATTGTTCCCAACTTATTTGTCTCTCTGTATCTTCCAAGCACCTTCTACTTTGGCACCTTTGAAAAGAAACTTCAATAAATAAGGAAAGGAGACTCATTACCGAACTGTAATAAATAACAATAACTTAATCTCAATAAATATCTTCTGTATATTTATGTCTCTGAATGGATGCATTGCATCAAGTAGTCTCTGCTCACTCACAATGACCAAATACAAATGTAGTTACCCAAGTAACGTTAGTCCTTTGTAAACCAAAAGAAACACGTTTTATGTAGGCCAGGCTTGTTGTTTCTCTTACTATACTAGGAAGAAGTGCTTAAAAACTCAACTTTTTCTCACAGGTAGCAGAAGAATTAAATCCTACACTTGCTTTGAAGAAACAGGAGATGGAAGTCGCCGAACTTAACCAGTAAGTGGAACTGTTTTGCTTTGTACCGATACTGGCCCTGCAGAACTTGAGCCTGGAAATTTTGACTTTTGCCCAATACCATCTTAATCTTTCTGTAGTTTAGAAGTGGTCCTAAGTGCTGAGGAACCACCCTTCAATGAGCAACAGCGCAACGTGTCTTTCGGTTGAGCTGAGGGCACAGGGGATGAGCAGGGTACCCCTAAGCTGCTCCTCAGCTCAGCTTCCTGGTGCAGGTGGGGGTGACCGCACCGCAGTGTGGTACTGCAGGGTTGTGTTTTTAAGCACATTCCTCATGGATCCGAGTCTCACTGGTGGTGGACTGTGTCAAATGGGAATGGGAGCACACATGCCATCAAGCCATCGGTATCGCCACCTGATCTTTTATTTACTTTCCCGTAGGACTTCAAAAGCCTCCATCTTTTAGGCAGCCTCGTGCTCCCCCAGGCTCTCATGCCCCCTTGCTCTGCGTTCTTGGTCCTCTTTTCTCCATTCTGAGCAGACGCTTCCCCGGGAACCTTGGTCCCTCTCTTTGCATCATGGCAGGAATGCAAAACCGGAGCCTCCTCCAATGAGCAAGTGTCAGACGCATCCACACCTTTTTGCGGAATGTTTTTTCAGTATGTGGTAAACCAGGTTATCGTCCAAAAAGGACAGGTCGTCATCAAAGGCTGTGGGTCTGCAACAAGCTTGCCTCACTTTGTCATTGACTAGTTTTTTCTTTCTGGTTAAGTTTTTTAAAATTTTGTCATATGTAGTCTCAGCTGCATCACAAGATCCACTGCAATACCGGAAGATGAGCTCTTCTTTGGTTTCATATCCCAAATCCAAGTCAGTCACATTTAAATGTATTTCTGTTAAGACACATCCCCGATTTTTGCCCTTTTGATTCCTCCTTCCCTTTTTGCTGGAATTCTCTATGTTCATGGCTGCGTTTTGCCGGTTCCTCTCCCGCCTAGAAAAAATTGGAGTCTGTTTATCTGGTGACCTCCTCAGTCTTTTAATAGTGGCTTGGATAAAGTCCACTACCTCATCAAACTGATCTGGATAATCCTCTGGCATATTAGCTGTTCGAAAAAAGAGAGAAAATGCTTTGTCACATGTCAATAGTCATGAATAGAATTTTGTCAGTTTGTGGCTCAAAAACATAAGACACATGTCAAGCTGCCCTGCCCTTTACTTCATACATGCTAAAACTGAGGGGAATTTGGATACTCATTTGAGGAAAAAAGAAGTGAGATATGTATGTATCTCTGCAGGTGTCTCCTTATGCTTGGTAGCACTCTGGCTCTTCTTTCAGTATTGTCACAATATGAATATTAGTCTTTCAGTGGATGAGGCTACTGTAGAGAGGTACACAGGCTCTTCCTATCAAGCAGCAAAGGGATGGGGTTTCTTTGATGCAATTTTGTGATTGTAATTGTTAGTTGTCTTTTCACACCAGCAGTGGTTAGTATTGCCAAAGCCACATATTGATAAGGGTTTGGGGCAGGACAGAAGGAGAAATTTCCTGGGGTGCCAGGCTAAGCTATTATTCTTGGCTGAATGCCTTTTTTTTTTAATGCTTTTAGGGGATAATTACTATCAGAGCTTTTGAAAATTATCTTGCAGAACTATTTTGTATCACTAGATGCTTATTAGACTGAGTAGAAATAGGTCAGAATAGAAGTATTATGTTAATTTTCAAGGGAAATTTTATTAATGCATTTTCTTTCTATGAAGTTAAATGATCTATTGCATTTTTCACTTGGTATGTACTCTGCCAGAGACAAATTATTCAAGTAAATTAAATGTTAAAGGCATTGAAATGTTTTGACACTAGTAGAAGGAACCTCTTCAAGCAGGGTGAAATTGAATCTGTTCTTCTGAAATGTTCTGAGATTTCAGTTTTTCATCATGATTTGGAATAACATCACATCTGAAATCTTCCCATGGATTAAATCCCTCAGTGTGATTTGTTTTAGTGAAGACAGTGATTTACTGACAGGTCAGGCTGTCAGGGGCCCATATCTAGGTGCCTTTATATTGTATTATTAATGAATGTATCTTAAATACTTAAATAATGTTGCAGTATTAAGATTTTTTCCTCCCATTCTTATTGCGAAAAATCAAGCCTTTGAAGACTCACTTCTTTTGCAGGAAAACATAAGAGGATGCTTCTTACTGTACTTAACTCCTAAGTGCCCACCCTCTCAGCAGACTGGTTTCATACACCACAAGGGTGTAAAAGGGCTCCAGAAGGACCTCTACAAATGTCCCAAGAACTGCAAATACTGGGAAAAATTATGCCTGATGTGTTGTGCCTGGCCAGGGCTTGGTGCATTCATTAGGCCACCGTGGCTGTCACACAGATGAGAGAGGAAAACCTCTGCAGGCAACAGCTCTGTGCCACATTTCCCTAATGAGCACTATAAAAGACAAGAGCCCTGGTGGGAGACCAGGCAGCAAATGTTCGCAGCCCACATGTGAATGCATTGACCCTGTTCACAGAAGTGGGGAAGATATATGGCTGCCTCCCATTGCGGCAAGATGTGAGCTCTGTTAGTGTAAAAATCTGCAGAAACACAGTGTGTCTGCATTTAAGGATGAGTACGGACCCCTCCCCAAAGCAGCCACAGCCTAGTGGCACCCTTCTCCACAAAAACAGAGGGATGGATCAGAAATACACAGCTTTTAATGGATGGCTCCAGCAAAATAGTGTAGATTGGTGAAAGAGTAACGGAGGCAGGTGATTGTGTACCTTCACGTAAAGAGGGTGACGCATGGGAAGTGGGATCCTATAAACTAAAGAGTTTGGACCTGGGCAAAGCAAATTCCTCTTTGTTTTACAGGTATCCATGCTAAAGGCAACAATCACTAAGACCTGTGGACCTGAAGAGACACAAAGAAGGGATGTCTGCTAACCTACAGAGCCATCTGGGACCTGAACAAGGCAGGGTCCTGTGCCAAGCCCCATAGTCTTGTCCACCAATGGCAAGTGCACCCTTTGGGTACTCCTTTGCCACTACCTCTTTATCAGGTACCAAAACACCCACTATGAGCCATACCTACTCTTGGGGTAGCATGGGTAGGTGCATCCATTGAATGCCTGACTCTTCCAGGACAGGCTGGTCTGTCCACACCATATAAATACTGCCCTACTGAGCAAGGTCCTGGTCAGGTTGGTAGGCAGGCTACATTCCTTAAAGGCAAGAAGAGGTAGACTCCATGCTAGACCCACTCAAGAAAGACAACCCACTTGGAGATGGCCCAGCACCCACTGCTGAAATACAAGCATGTCCCTGGCACAGATACAGATGGAGAGGGCTTTCGCAAGAGTCACTTGCTCTTGTTGCTGTGGGACTGGGTGATTTCTAGCTTTGTTACACAGAAACTCACTTATAACGCCATAGGGAAAGATATCTCTCCCTGAAGAGATAGCTCTGGCTGTGCTATTCTCTAATCTCACTTTGAAATTACCCCACTCACACTCACACTACCCCTCTCACACTACTGTGACTACCCCAGCCCACACATCTGTCACATACTCCTGGCCCAACCCTCGTAGCAAGTGTGACACAAGAAAACCGAAACACAACAATGAGGGAAGCATAGCAGGGTTCAGCAAAACCCATGCAACAGTCAACCATCAGGAAGAGGATGGGAGACTGCAGGGAAACCCAGCCTGGAGACCCTGGTCTGAAACCTTCAGCCTTGTAATTATCTCAAGCCTGGTATGCTGCTGATGCAGTGTGGGAAGTGTTTCCTCTTGCCTAAGAAGGGAGAAGCAAAACTGTGGGTTACCTGAAGAAATAACAGCCCATCTGGGCATACCGTTTTTAAACTGCTTGCAGTTCAGGTGCAAAGATGTCACTCACCCCTGTGATGGTGCTAAGTGCAGAAGTCCAATTCGTTTACTAGTATTAACCTGACAGGTATAGGGTTGAAGCACTGTCCTGCCCAGGCCAGTGAAATATGCCCTGGAAAGTAGACAAAGAGGGGAAAAGGTACATGCTGTGGACAATGCCCCTTTGGAGCCCATGCTGACATCTAGTCTGTTCATGCAAGATGACAACCCCAGCTGCACTGAGGGAGCTAATGTCACTGAGAGCCTTCTGCACTGCAAAGTGGCCTGTGATACTAAGAGGGAGGAAACACATTGCAGAGGAGACATATGCAACACTAATGCAGGCATGGGGTGTCAACACAGGAGAAGGTGGAAGCAGAAGGGAAAAAGTAGACAAATAACCAAGCCAACTGGGTAACAACTAGAGGAGCCCTACCTATGCACATGGACTTGCTGCAACCAGAACACGGGGTAATTAGCAGCATGACTGACTCCACTGATCTCTCCTGGGCTCTAATACAAAACACACAGGAAGGACTCTGAGCTGCAACCAGGGGTGAAGTATGCACAGCAATTGCAGCTAAAGGACCTGGAGATCCCTGCTCAGCTCATCCCCTCTTGCAACTTCAGGCCACTTGGGAGACTCACTGGGAGGGCTGCCAGCACTGTGAGTATGATGAATGCCAATTTTCTCTCTCAGGGGTGGACTTCCCCTTCAGCCCAGGGAATTGGAAAACATCCCAAGCAGATATCCACATCAGTCCAGACAACTCCTTCAGTGACCCTCAGTATTTGGGGATTACATCACCGGAGGAAAGAGGAGGCATGAAGGTGATGTTTGGGAACCTGTGGGAATGGTGGGCACCTTGAGGAAACTTGTTGGACCTATCAGCCCTGGACCTATCAGCCCTCTGACTACCTCTACTCCACATGCTGTCGCATGACTATGCGTGCACATGATTTTAAACACAATGGCAGCTGTGTTACTGGGCCACGTGGTGAATCCTTGCAAGCTGTCATAAGCAACATCACCCTCTACCTGTGGAGACCCAGCCTGTCACTATCAATGCAGTGATGTGCCTTTTGGCACCTTCCAGCTGTAGTGCAGATGTGCCCCAAGTTTCCTTCTGTAATTTAGTACTACTTGAGTAGTACTAAACACCTCTCATCCCTGCAGTCAGCCAGCCTCTGGTTGGTACAACCGAACACAGTCCCACAAGGCCGAGTTTCAACACACTCAACAGCACGGACCTGTGCCCTTGGTACAGCATCAAGTGCAGCTGGACCCAGCAAACACTAAATGATGTACTCAAGCAGTGGGACTTACACTGACTGGAGTGGCTTGGTGCTAGTTTTTTGCATATCCACTAAGAGTGGCTTGCAGCGTTTTGACAGCCAGGACAGTCTGTAAAAAAAATGCTGAAGTAGGATGCTGGGCAACCAAGCAGAAATGCTGTCATCAACAAAAACTGTGATGGGTTGAAACAAGGCACTAGAGGTAAGTGCTAAGTTACCACCAGATATCATACATGAATAAGCAATAACCACTGTCCAAGGACTAAGAACCGTACAAGGCTAACAGACAGGAAGGAAGGTGAAGACAGACAGCAGGACCATCCTAGCCTGAGGTGCACTCAGTAGATGTGCTCCAGGGGTGCTGAGGGAGCTCCCCACATCACAGCCACCATGTGATGAGCACTTGTTCGGTCCATGCACTGCAGTAAGTTCTGCTGGGGGGTGAAGGGGGTGCTGGGCTGCGTGGCCAAGGAGCATCAGCACACTCTGAGGGGCTGCCTTGGCATCCAGTGCTGGTTTGTACCCTGAAAAAAGGCACTTGATTCAGCCATGTTCTGCTTTCGTTAGTTACCCCTCTGTTGCAAACAGTTTGAAAACCATTTATAGTCTCAGAATGAAAGTCTACAACCTGGCAGCTTTGCATCTCTAATACACAACACTGCATAGACTGCTGGCTTGACTGTGCACTAGGAAGGGCTTTCTGTGGGGACTTCACATCCCTGCAGAAAAAAAAAAAAAACCACGATTATTATCCCTACCTATTAAACACACAGTTGGCACGTGCATGTGTGTGTTATATTTGCACATACACATGTACAAATATATATAATTATGCACACACACATTTTTTTCAAAACAAACTGATTTACTGACAACACCTCCCTTCTGGTGGAAAAGCTGAGAGAACAAACATGACAGATGCTTGTCAAACTGTACAAAGTGCCAGCAGAAAATGCTCAGACACTATGGGAACAACAGCAGCAAAATCTTTTCTGAGCAGCAGTCCCTGGTTGCTGGCTCCAGCGAGTAAAAGAATCAAAATTAAAAAATCTGAGGCCAGATGGAACAGGATAGCCCACAACAGCATGTGCTCAATACAGGTTAGTAAGGTTGGCTCATATGTACATCAGTGTGACACACCTCAAAGCAGGCATTCCTTGAGGGATAGACCGTGCACCCTAGACATGTAAAATTTCCCTTGGTGGGCACTTGGCCTCTGTGTATCTTGCCCACAGCATGAGAGAAGGGCTCATAGACCCCAGGGGGGCAGTGTGACAAGGCTGAGCCCCACCACTTACAACAGAGTGCAATGAACACTCACAAGACTGGTATAAAGTCATGAGGTTTTTTTTGGGATTTACGTCATATTTCTGAGAGTCACTTCCTGACTGCTGAACTCTCAGAATACCACCCTGCTTAGATTCTTCTTCCCATGGCATTAACCCCCTTGTCCTTCTTTCTCTTCCCTTGACCCTCTCATGTTCCAGGTATAGTAATGTGTTAGCATCACCTCTGCCTAGCACCCTGTCAGCAGGACCATGGAGCCGGTAGTGGTGCCCCAGCAGGACCTGTGGCAAAGTGCACTTGTCCTGCTCCTGCTCACAGAGTCATGGAATGGTTTGGGTTGGAAGGGGCCTTAAACATCACCCAGTTCCAACCCCCTGCCATGGGAAGGGACACCTCCCACCAGACCAGACTGCTCTAAGCCCCATCCAGCCTGGCCTTGAGCACTTCCAGGGATGGGGCATCCACACCTCGCTCTCCTGCAGCTCCCTCTTTCAATGCTGTGCCAAAGACCTGACCTCTCAGCCAGGAACAGGCAGAGCCTTCTCCTCTGGTCGCAACCACAGCATGACTGTGCCTTCTAGTGCTGGAGTGTCAAGAGCAGGGGCTATGAATGGCAGCCAGTCTGCTTTAGGGCAGCTCTGTCTTCCATGTTCAGCTGAACCAGGGCTGTTGATCTGCCAGATATTTCTCAAAGGATCAGAAAAATTGGTAAAAAAGAAGGAAAGAATGAAACACCACAGGACTGCTAAACACAGGCATCTGGAAAGTGACCAGGCTGGGAGGTCAACAACAACTATCCCAAACCCTTGGAGTAAAAAAACAGTAAAGAATTGAGACCCATTTTAAATAAGATGCTTAGAAAACAAGAATATTTGCACCTTCTGTTTGCTGTCTGAAAGCTGCCTGCTTTTTTTTTGAACCTTTAGGGCACAGTCAGATTACAATTTTGACCCAGGTTAGGAACTTCCCTGTTGAATGCATGACAAAATTCTTGCCTCACTGCTGCTCTCCAGAACCTGAGGCTTTGACCTTCCTGTCCCCAGCACGGTCCCTGTCCCCTGGGCACCATAAAAGCTGGCAACGGGTGCAGGCTCCTGCGGTAAACACCCCCAGAGCTCCCCACCAATCCCTGCAGAAAGCCAACCCAGAACTCTGCTTTGGGCCCGCAGGGAAGTGTGCCTTCCTCCGGGAACTTTCTCTGCTGCAGCCCCAGAGCCTGTTGTTGCATTTCCAATTAATTAGAGACACCATGTGCCAGCGGGGCAGGGATCTGGTGCCTGTGCTTTTTAGAACACTAAACAGTGGTCAGACAGACTCATACATAAAGTAGGTCTAAATGAATATCCAAAGCAAGCTCGTCGCATTCTCAGGAAAACTGTTTCCATTAAGGAAAAAATGGACATTTTATTTTTGTATCTTCAAATGGGATCAAAATTACATTTCATAAAACTATTCCTTTGATTTCACTAGCAACAGATTTATTTTAAAGCCAAATATTCCCCTGCAGTGGCAGTAACCCAGCGTGGTAGAGTGAGAAACCCTCGGTTTGTACCTGACCACAAATTGGTTTCAGTGGGAACAGATGGATCTTCAGCTTTTGAGAGAAAAAAAAAAAATCCAGTTACTCATTTTGGTGCCTGGTTATGGATTTAAAAGGCTAACTACAGTCTCTTCTAACCATGCTGTTTTTTATGGCTTACAAGAAAGGCTTAAGTTCTCTTAACTGCAAAATAATAATGATATAAGCAGGTTTTCCCTTTTATTTCTAATCTCATAAAACGTGAAGTTTGAAGGTATTGGGAACTGTATTTACAGAATCATTTTCTCTACTGATCTTGGGAAAACATAAGCATGTCACTGCGGTATCATCTGGCACTCTGCATATCCTGAGGAAAAGTGATTGAATAAAACTCACATAAGGTATACTAAAAATGATAACATTGTACTTTTGCTTTACATTGTATCTTTTATCCATATATTTGTGGTATTGTGTAATGACTACATTAAAACATCATGCTAAACATTTAATACAATTACCAGGATAATATTTCACTTAAACACAGCTGTCTTTCAATTAGAGAGGTTCAAATAGCTGCATTCAGACTCTTGTTTAAAGTAAGATTTCAAAGTCCAAGGGATTTAATCCAGCTAATTATAACGATAAGCACTATTTAGAAAACCCAGATCCAGATCTGTGTTAACATCAATGGCCGTTTCTCAAAAATAGTTCTGGTACTTTCATCTGGGCCCTTAACTAAAATATTTTAATTTCATTTCTTTCCTGGTTAATTTTAAGTTTCCTGCGAAGTTATAATCACAAAGATGTTTGTTCTTAGATCATTTGTTGGTGGGAAATATACAAGTCATGTGCCTCTAATTATAACTGCAATGAACCAGCCTCATTTTTTCACTGCTTATGAAGATGACTCTGCTTTACCATTTATTCATTAATTATTTTATTCTTAGTTTTCTTTGTTGTAATTTTTTCGGGTACTTATTATAGTGGATGAGCCGTATAACACAGAATCTCTCCATCTCATACCACAAAGGCATATTTTAGGAGACCCCTGGAGTAACCAGTTTGCGGAAGTGTGACCTTAGCAAACCAAAAATACTCATGTTAGTTCACTCGTCTTTGTAAATAAAATGTGAACTATGATGGGGATAAAATATGTATTTTACTGACAATTAAGTACTTCTCATGAAAACAAAGCTTATCACACAGGCTTTAAATGAATGGCAGTTGCTAAAACTAGTTACGCTAAAACGTTTTCAGGATTTAAACAATTAAAACATCGCCTCTTTGAGGAGTTACTTTGCTTTCATGCCTTGCATGAAAATCTGCAAGGGTAAGAGTGAAATGGAAACTAGTTGGTTGTGTCCATTAGGTAACAGAGCATCAAAGACAGCAGGTCACCTCATCTCTAAATGTTTAATAGAGTTCTGGTTCACTGCCTTGCTCCCTGCCTTGCCAGCTCCCAGCAAACACCACATCCCTGCTCATATGCAGAAAGGTCTCAGAAATGGAGCCTCCCGCTGGTGTCACTTGTCTCTCATCAGGGCAAAGGGCTAACGAAGTTGGCTAAGTAACCTGGGGCCACTCGCAACAGTCAGGTATGATAAGGCAGTACTGGAAATAGGCACAGGGTTCAATAAGATGTGCTTGTTCCTCATAGAGCAGACAACTTTATATTTGTCACTCTGCCAATTCCCATATGTTGGTCACACTGCTGAACCTGCAGAGTACTTCATATTTTCACATTACCATGCTTTGTGCCTCCCATTGCATCCTTTGCCTGCTTTCTCACGGGTATGAGACGCTCAGTCTCCCCAGGGAACCTCACTCTGTGGTTCCCGGCAGGAGAAGATAAGGTAGAAACAACAAGACCATCACAATTGCTCCCAGTGGGGGAATGGCTTGGTAACAGGAAGAAAAAGCAAGGCCAGGTGAATTGGGTGAGGTGAAGGAAGCTGTCTTGTGAGCTGACCAGTCCACAAGAGTTTCTTGCTCTTCACCTTGTCCAAATGGGAGTCATCCACTAATTTCTGCCTGACTTTGGGGCTGAGCACCTCCTCTGGCCTCCCTTTGGTGGTCAAAGGGGTGTCACGTCTTGCAGTCAGGTAGCAAGGGATCAGTAGGTGGATGTGGTCTCACCTCTCACTGAGAGCTTTGAACCACAAGTTCTGAGGCACCAAGGAACAGACAGCCTTTCAGCACTTGCTCATCAGGTTTTGATACAGCTCCTGCAGTAGCTGCTTGGACCCTGTCCTGGTCTTAACTGCACAGGGGCTGTATTCAAGTGCACACAAGGCAGTCTTTTCACCTGAAGAAGTTACAGCATGAACGGTGTAAAAAGGGAGAAAAGAGGCAAAGTGGATGTCCTCTGCCTGAAGCCAGTGATGGAGCAGGAGCCAAGCCTCAGTGAGGAACATCCTGACTTATTGCCCACCAAATTTCTTTTCTAAGGCCTCGTACACCTCCAGATCTGTACCATGCTGCAAATCTATAGCTTCCCTTTATAAGTTGGGTTTATGCTTAATTCTTGGTTCTGTTCCATCCCTGAGACAGCCTTAAGGAAGCCTTAAAGTACTGGCACTTGAAATTTGTGACCCCTAAGTAACAAGGCATACAGCTAGCTAACGGGCATGGCATGGAGACTTAAATGGAGGAAACACTGATGGTATTAAAAAGAAACTCTCTTTAGCACTACTGGTGCAGAAGTGATCCAGACCAGCCCTCACATGGCACTAGTAAAACCCCACATGGGTCACACAGCACCACTTTAGTGCCAGCTCTCTGAACCTGAGCAGCACAACTGATAAAACAGCAGGAGCACTGCTTCCACAACAGCTCAACACAACTCCGACCAAGCAGCTGCACCTGGGATGCTTCTACACTGCATCTCCTGGCTTTAGGGCTGTGCCAAGGAACAAACATGGGCAGCAATGCAGCAGGAAGGGGTCCTGTCCCTGATTCTATCCTGGAGCAGAAAAGCACAGTCATGTGGGCAAAGCCATGACTGATGAATCTGTTAGGACAATCTCTGCTGCTGTCAGATTTTGATTTGGCCTATAGATGATAAATTTGCTTCCTGTATTTCAACCTTTTTGCAATACAAATGATATTTAAAAAATGATAAAATGATACGTAAAAAATGATAATAAAGTTTCAGGGTGAAGTTGAGGCAGGGGAAGTTTAGACTAGATATCAGGAGATTTTTCACTGAGAGGGTGGTTGCGCACTGGAACAGGCTCCCCAGTGAAGTAGTCACTGCACCAAGCCTGTATGAATTTAAGAAACATTTGGACTGTGCACGTAGTCACATGGTCTAAACTTTTGGGTAGACCTGTGCGGTGCAAGGAGTTGGACTTGATGATCCTTATGGGTCCCTTCCAACTCAGAATATTCTATGATTCTATTCTATTCTATGATTCTATTTTAATGTTACAGTTTTGAAAATGTTCTTATTATATTAATCAGTTCATGGCTCCAACGCAGGTGCTCCTGTTCTGCTGCAGGAGATGTCATAGTGGGAAGTGTGGACAACGACCTGTCAGATGGCGTTGGTGACTGCTCAGAGGCAGCAAGGCTCTGAAAAACTCTGCCTCCTTCCAAGCCACTATGCTGGACACATGCCTCCTTGTCAGAAATTTTATGAGTCGTTGCTGGTTTTGTCAAAGAAATCTGATCTGTTTGGGATGGGAGCAGAGACAGTCCAGATGTTTGTATGTAGCTTGTTAGATGAAGGGGATAAGACCAGCTTGCCTCAAAAAATGTGGCCACCTGACAAGATCTGGCATACCTGCTGTACTACTGCCTTGCCCACATGCAGAAAAATAAGTATTTTCAATCCAGTGTTTGCTTCTTTTCAAGCCTCAGTAATCATTAAAGCATTTGTACGAGTCCCACTGAATTCAAAGAAATGCGCCTGCAGTTTTTGGTGTAAGTGCTGTGCCAACAGATACAGACCAAGGCAAAAGATTAAATATCTGCTAAGTCACACACTGTGGCTTTTTTCCTTAAAAAAATGCTGATATTTGAAATGTCTTACATAATTCATTTTCTGTCCTTGATCTTAAAACCAGACATATTTTGTATCTTAATGCTTTGTTTGTACCTGTCTCAAATATATCTTTTTGATTCTATTTTCTTTCTTCTCTCTGTAAGCAAGACTGGATTGCCAACAATCATTGAAATCTTTCCTTTGGTTCCCCTTACCAAGTAGTATTTGCTCAGAAACTACAGCTGTTTTTGTCAAAAAAAAAAAAAAATCGACCATCCTGCAGGGTCAACCATTCTACCAGTACTAGTGTTTCAGTGGCCTCATTAGATGTCTGATGATCCTGAACATTGTTATGTCACAATATTTTGTATTCTCATTTATTACTTGTCATTAGCTTCTTGCTATGAAAGTACAAGAATCTTCAGCAAGTATCATTATGTGGGGTTTGGCCTGTGTACTCCAAGTTTTAAGTTATAGTTTCTTGGTAGCGTGTGTGTCTTGGGGAGGGATGAGGACTGGATATTTGCACTAGATCATAGAATCATAGAAACCTTAGGGTTGGAAAAGACCTCCAAGATCATCTGGTCCAACCACCGCCCTACTACCAATATCACCCACTAAACCATATCCCTAAGCACCACGTCCAAGTTTTCCTTAAACTCCCCCAGGGACGGTGACTCCACCACCTCCCTGGGCAACCCATTCCAGTGCCTGACTGCTCTTTCTGAGAAAAAATGTCTCCTCATTTCCAACCTGAACCTCCCCTGGTGCAACTTGAGGCCGTTCCCTTGTGTCCTATCACTAGTTACCTGTGAGAAGGGGCTGACACACAGCTCCCCACACCTTCCTTTCAGGGAGTTGAAGAGAGCAATAAGGTCTTCCCTGAGCCCCCTTTTCTCCAGACTAAACAACCCCAGCTCCCTCAGCCACCCTTCACAGGATTTGTGTTCCAGACCCTTCACCAGCTTCATAACCCTTCTCTGGAGCCCAAAGCTGAACACAGTACTCGAGGTGTAGCCTCACCAGAGCTAATTACAAGGGGACAATCTCCCCCCTGGTCCAGCTGGCTGCACTGTTCCTGATTCAAGCCAGGATGCCGTCGGCCTTCTTGGCCACCTGGCCACACTACTGGCTCATGTTCAGGTGGGCATTGATTTTGATGGATGGGACTTGATGACCCCAATGGCTTCTCTCAGCTTCTGTAACTTTAAATATTCTATTTCTGCCTTATACAGGAATACTAAAACTTACAAAGTCACTGCAGCCTGTCATTTTGAGGATCCTGTTCTAGTGGACTAATAATGCCTATCCCAGCAATCCATCAAAAGCCATCACAGACCTGACAAGGATTTCTAAAATACATTCAAGGGGCCTATGAAAGGTGACCAAGAAATGCATGTTGAGGTATGTTATCTAGCAACCCACATCTGCAAAACATCTAAATGGATCCACACTTCCACTAGAAAAATTTTGAGGACCCTAAAATGAAAAGGAGCAAAGACATAAAACTTTAAACAAAGGATAACTGTTAAATGAGAATAAAACCAGATTCTCTTGCATTTCAATCATTTTCTTCTTAGGTCTCTGAACACCCTTCAAGGGAGTATATTCAGGAGATATACGTGACTGCAGCAAGAACAGCTTCTAGGGCTACATGCATCTGGATTTAGCCAGATGTGCCCTAGAGTATGTCTTCTAGAATTGTGCACATGAAAAGAAGACAACTTTGAATGCCTGAGATTTCTAAATGCCTAGAAAACCTGGGCGTGCCCATGCACAAACTTTACTATATATATGCTGGCCCAGTGACATACGCGCACTCAGTCTGAGAGTGGCTGGATGCACCGGCTGCACTGGATACACACAGATCGAATGACGAGTGTGGCACCTGCTCAGCTGGGGCAGACAAAAACCTCTCTGATGCATTGCATTTACTGTGCATGAGCAGGTTGCCTCTGTGGCTTGTGGGTGTCTTGCACTAAAGCACATCTGCTGCACTGTGAGGGTTTGGGGCAGGAAAACCTGGACTGAAACATGAGAGTTCTGATTTGTAACACAAAATCTGTCTAATAAATACTGGAGGGAAGGAAATACAATCATTTGGAAGTATAATTAATATTGTTTTTGCCTTTAGAAGCCCAATAATAGAACTGTTCATTCTAGATACTTCCATTCCAACTAAATGAAGAACCTTAACATTAAACATCACTGAGCAGGGATATGAAGAATGTATAATAGAGGTATAATGCACATATAACATGGTGTGCTATGCTATAGCATGAGAAAGGAACTCTAAGAACAATTCACCATTCTGTGGCCACGGAGTAACGCAGTCATTATAATTCAGAGAAACATCTTTTCTTTCCATTAAAAAGCGAGATTTTTCATTGATTTTTGCATATGTACTGCTAGCTCTTACTCAAGATGCCCACTTGATCAAGAGACTACATGCCATGTCCTGGATGTTGGGATACTCCAGCCCTCACACATGTGCTGATTACAGCTATACAAGGGTAAGTAGTTACAAAACATATTTGCTGGGAAACACATATAAGTCAAACTAAGTGTTTTTACAGTATTTTGCTTTATATTTGTTCTGTTCACACTCGCTATTTAAGCTAATTATGTCCTTCTACCTGCAGATTGTAGCATGAGGGAAACAAAGGAAGTGCTTTCGAACTTTACAGACTCCCCAAGTACTCTCCTTCATGTGAAATAAGCTGTTCCATGAGAACTGATGCCTAAAACACTTAGAAACACTGGGACCATCTCAAATGCACTAGAGTTACAGAGGCAACTCTCACCCCAGTGTCCAGTCCAATGAAAAATGCAGAAGACTGCAACTGCCAGCACTCTCTGCCCTCTCTAATTACTGTCCTGAACAACAAAGGTCAGCACATTACGCCTGATCAGCCTGGGAGGTTAGGACCTTGCCTGTAGGCTGGAACGAAGGAAGGTTTCCAGCCAACCTGAAAGAAATGGGGTAGCATCAGGTGACCCCAGAGCACTTTGCAGAGAAAGCAATCCCATCAAACAAGAATGCAGAAAGGTGTCGAGAGCCTGGGAAAATAGATCTGTGCTCCAACAAGGTGTTTGGCCTTCCCCTTGGAGCGGGGCTTGATCTCGCAATCCTCTGCTGCCCATGCCCATGGCATATCAGAGACCTGAGCTACCCTACCCAGCCTGCATGGTGACCACTTTAGCGCAGAACCATGCACCCCTCTTCAAACACAATAATGTGGCACCCTACCCTGCTCAGGTTTTTGAGCTGCCTCCCGCAAAGGTGCCAACCCCCAGGGGCACCAAGGCATGGCGGACCAACCAGCAGGCTGCGAGCATGCCCGATGTTGGGAGGAGAAACCAGGAGGTCTATGCAACACAGCTGCCACACCTCTTGTGTACATTATTCTGTCTCTTCCCCGTGCCGAAGGGTGCATGGCACCCTGGTGAGCAGAGAGGAGCAAGTGAACCGAGGGCAGGGCTATGATTACTCCAAGGCGTGCAGGCCTTTTTGTCCTGGATGGGATTGGCCATGCTAGGAGGGATTGGCCAGGATGGGATTGGCCTTGTGGACTATGTGCCTGCAGCCTGCTCCTCAGGCACCACACACTTTTAAGTCAACAAAAAGTGTGAAAATGAATCAAAGTATTTCACCACTTTCTTACAGCCGCCTGTCTCCCCTGACTCACTCGGCTTGGCAACCCGGCTGAGAGAAAAGTATTGAGCGTTTGGGCAAGCGTGCTGTGCTGCTGCTGTGCAAAGATCACAGGAACAGCCTGGGTTTTTCCCAAATTCTGCTGTGAAGAGCAGCGCTGGTATTTTCCCCTCATAGCCAGGCCCATAGGATCCATCAGGATCCACATGGTTAGGAGGAGGTGGAGGCCAAGCTACCGGCCCTTTCTGGAAGGACCGTCCTGGGCGATACCTAGGAGCCCTCTCTGTCCTGGGAGGAGAGGATTCAGGACCAGGCTGGCTGTTCACACTGCTGCCACACAGGAGAACACAGCCCATCTTCCTCGTTGCTTACCCACTCCACAGAAAAAAAGGAGGAAATGGTGACAAGTTCTGTACTGCTACCCTTCCCATTGAGTGGCTGGTGAGACAGCAGCTCACAAGGAACCACATTCCCAGAAGTAGCTTTTAAGATAGAAGTGGCGTTGCATAAATACATCCTCCCTGGAAAGAGGGAGCAGTCATGCTCCCATGCCCTGTGCTGCCTCCTCCCTAGCACTCTTCTGACCAGAGAGCTGGTGTTGCCACCAGCCCATGCTAACATCACCAGCACAGCACCCAAAAAGCTGATCCCTGCCTCTGGTGGGACGACTCAGCACTCCAGTACCTTCCCCACAACTGCTGAGCAGCAGGGGACCAAGGCTGGGACCAGAGAGGAGGTGGCAGCCCCAGCAGGGGGAAAACACGAGTGAGGAGAGGACACAGAGGAGACCAAGTGGGGAACGAGGAGAGGGATGCTGGAGGGCAGAGGCAAAGTGGAGCCACGGGGCACAGTTCCCCACTTGGCATCTCCACACTGCACTAACGGGGCTGCTCCCGGGGAAATCAGCACGGGGCTACCTGTGGCCAGAGCCATGACAGCCACAGGGAAGGACATGACTCCCGGTAAGGAGATAAAAATGAGCCTCAGTCACTGGATTCCCTCTGCCAAGAGCTAGAGGGAAAGGGATGAGCAAGGGCAAAGGGCGCAACCTCCGAGCTGCGTCTCTGCCTTTGCCAAGTGAATATCTTCACAATCCATGTATTTTGCTGCTTCTTATTGAGCCATATTAACTCCCACGTTAAAAAGCCGCCAGTGTGAGTGTAACACTCACATACCACTGTTAAAATCCTGCATCTGCTATTGTAGGAGACCTATTATTAGCGAGGCATTATTATTATCTGTCATTTGGACTGTAAGCTGTCTTACTCTGAGCTGGTTCATGTGGATTGCTCTGCACCAAGCTCCTAACCCCACCACTGCTACTCTTCTGTAAATTTCCATGTGGACACACTGCTTTTGGGATAAGGATCCAAGGAGGATTTAATGAAACTCAGTAGCACTCCAGGATGTGTACAGTGCCTTGCAGCACAGCGCACAGTGTCCACCAGGACCCGTGCCCACTGCAGACAGTGAATAACTGCACTGGCAGCCCTGATCAGCGAGAGGAGGCTGAAGTGGTGGGGAGGGAGTTTCAGTGCCTGTGTTGCACGGTGCCTGACCCTCCCACAGCTCCTTTGCACACAACTAACTTCCCCATCTCTCAGGGTTTTTCAACCGAAGGGATCCTAACACTTCTGGGTAGGAAGGACTAGACTGGGAGTCACTACCATCTCCAGCCCCAGGCTTTTTAGGATGACTGGGTTTGGAGCTGCTGGAACCAGATCAGAGCTGGTGGCCCTGCCTGGAGAGACATGGGGCGGAAAGCAGGGGGGATCCCTTCCTCACCCTGATGCCTGGGCAAAGGGGAGCAGGTTTAGCAAGACAGACAGCGGTGGCTACAAAGGGGAATGTTTCTTACAGTCACTGTGCACAGCATAGGGAGGCGGCAGGCTGATGGGGGAGAGATCGTCTTCAGGCCCCTCTACCACTGAAGGGGGCCCCTCAGGAGGCATCTTACCGGTGGGCAGGGGCGAGGTGGAGACCGTGTTGAGCAGCACCACGCAGACAGCCACAACATCCCATAACTTCATCTTAGATCTCCTTCCAACACGGGCCCCTGGCAGGGAGGAGAGGTCGGGTTAGCTCCCAGCTGCTGTGCTCCCCCAGCCCTGTCCCTTCCCTGCCAGCCCGGAGACGCCCTGGGGACACAGCATTGGCCAACAACCTGAGCCCAGCCGTGCCCCCCCAGACCCTCCTGTCCTCCATCTTGTGGGACCTCCCAGTGTGGAAGCGGGGATGCAGGCTGGCCACCAGACTCTCTATGCCCAGACATGCTGCTGGGGGCAGGCTGGCAGGTCCCCGGGGGCTGTGCCCAGGGCCAGGTGGGTGTCACCATGTCCCCATGCTGGTGGCCAGGTCACCTGGTGCTCATCGTCCCAGAGCACCCAGGCCACCTGTCCCGGGGCTGGAACAGGGCTGGCCTGGGGTGTAAGGCTGTGCAGCTTTGCTGTGCTACAGTTTCTCTCCTCTCTCCGTCCCCAATCCTTTTCCTTTGCTCTTACCTTTTAATTTTCCCTGTTCCCTTTTCTTTTCCTCTTTCCTGCTCTTTCTCTTTCCCCCTCACTTCCCTCGCTTTCTTTTTCCCAGTCCACTTTGCTTTCCCCTTTCCCTTTCCTTGTTATCCTTTCATTTTCTCTTTTCTCTTTCCTTTCCCTTTTCCTCTTCTCACTCTTTTCCCCTTTTCTCCTTTCCTTTTCCTTTCCCCCTTATCTTCTTTCCCTTTCACTTTTTTTTTTTTTAATTTCCTGCTTTTTTTTTTTGTTCCTCTTATTTGCCTTTTCTCTTTATCTTCCTGCTTCCCTTTCCCCTTCCATCTCCACATTTTCTTTTTCCTTTCCTCCTTCCTTTTTCCCCCCATTTCCTTTTCCTTTCATTTTCCCCTCCTCTCCTTTTCCTCCTTATCGTTCTCCTCTCCTTTTCATTTCCCTTCTCCTTCCCCAGTCCTTTCTCCCTTTCCCCCCGTTTTCCCCACTTCCTCCGCACCCCGACACCCACCTCCCGGAGCCGGCAGCTGCCCCGGGACCGCTTCAGTCCGTCCCGGCCCCGCTGGGCGGCAGCGGAGGGGTCTCACCGGGGGGCTCCGGACACGGGGCTCCGACCCCTGCCCGCCGACGGGTTCGCTGCGCGGAGCCCGTCCAGGCTCGGGCGCTGCCCTCGCACCTCGCCGGCACCGGGGCGCCCCGGGGGGGCGCCCCGGTGCCCCCCATCCCCATGAGGGGACCCCTCCCGCCCCGCCGCCACCCCCGCCTCGCCCTCACCTCCGAGCTGGTCTCGTCGGACCCGAGATGGACATCAACGCCGGGGAGCCGAGCGGCCGGACGGGCGATGCATGGGGGGCCAGGTCTGGGTCCGGCCGCCGGGACCCTCTTTTTGCGCGGTGGGAGCAGGCGTGAGGAAGGGGGGCGAGGTCGCGGGTCTGGGTGGAGGCGGAGAGGAGCCGCCAGCACAAGCGAGCCCCGGCGGCCTCCCCCGGCCGCCGCAGGTGCTGTGTCCGCGGCCGGTGCCGGGGTCTGTGCCCGCTGCGGCCCCGGGGCCGCGCTCAGCAGCGGCGGGAGCGGCCCGAGCCGCGGGGAGCGCCGCCTGGCAGCGGGAGCTGGCTCTGGGTGCTGCTCTTGGGACCCTGCCTGGAAATCTGAGAAAGACACTCCATCAACAACTGCGGGGAGTCAGATGAAGACATCAGGGCTCCTGTAACGCCAGCTGGTCCAGCACCGCGGGGAGCCGCGCACCGCTCGGACACGCACGCAACGGCGGGAAGGAGGAAAAAAAAAAAAAAAAAAAGAGAGGGAAAAAAAAAAAATACGAAAAAAACGGGAAAATAAAAAATAAGAGCAGCTGAGGAGGAGGGGAGGGAAAAAAAATAAAATCGCACCACCCCCCTCAGCCTGCTGGCAGAATCAGAGGCCGGCGCTGGGATTTGTAGCGCCGGTAGCAGCAGCAGCAGCAGCAGCAGCAGCAGCAGCAGCAGCCAGGCTTCCTCCTGCAGAGCGGGGGTCCCGTCGCGGCGAGAGCTTAGATCCAAGCGGGGAGCGGCGGGGGGTCGGGCCGGTGCCGGGGCTCGCCCCAGCTCCCCGGGAGCCTCCGGGGCTCCGCGGGCGGGGTCGGGGGCGAGGCGAGGCGAGGCGCGGGGGGCTCCGCACCTCCGGGCGGAGGGGAGCGCGGAGCCGGACGCCGGGGCTTTGCCAGGGCGACTCTGCGCCGCAGATGGATTTATAGGGCCCTTTGGCAGTGACGCGCCCTCCGCTGATTCGCTTTCAGACCCAAACACACGCTGGCCCCCCGCACCGGACCCCGCGGAGCCTCCAAATATCTCCCGGCTGAAGTCACCGGCCCGACATACCGAGTGCTGCGCGCCCGGCGGCGCAGCCCCGCGGACACCCGCTTGGCCCCCGCGGCGGCCGTGCCGGGCCGTGCCGGGCCGGGGTAACCCAACACCGCGCCTCGGCGACTGCCGGGGCTCCGGCA
>CM021797.1:12837185-12870546 GCA_011076525.1 Nettapus auritus
CTTCCCTTCCCTTCCCTTCCCTTCCCTTCCCTTCCCTTCCCTCTCAAACCACCCTCCCAACCCTCTGAACTTGCAGATATCTCCCACCTCACTTTCCTCCACCACTCTCCCTGAGCAGTGCCCTGGGATGATGCTGGCCATTGTTGCATGCATGCACTGCATGTGCACATGCAATATACAGGTAGCATTTCTATGTGCACATCCAATATACAGGCAGCATTTCCTCCATATTTCCCGGAGCACAATGTACAGGGGGACACTTTGTGCTGCTTCTGGTCTCAGCTCTGTCAGCTCTCCTTAGCAGGAAGCTTGCAGGCAGCTTCTCATAGAAGAAGAAAGGTGAAACAGATCTTGACCTAATGGCTCATTCCCTGGCAGCATGGAAACACAGCACAGGTGCTTGGAAAATGCAGGGGCACGGTGCACAGCAGGAATCACTTAAGAACCACCAGGTTTAGTGATGTCTAGCTTAGCTGGTGATGCCTTGAAAGGCAACTGCTGACAGTGATGCTGTGAGCCTGCCACCTCTCAGGTGAGGTTCCCAAGGATATCAGCTCCCAGCCGATGATGCTGGGAAGAGGAATACCTCCAGCTTTGGGCAGGCACAGTCCTGCTAACTGGCTGTACAGACACCAAAGATGAAAGAAGCTCTGTCTAACTTCTCTGGCTGCTCCCTCTGTATCTGCTGCAGCTTGTGCTGACTAGGAAATAGGAAACACATGGGAATAGCCCGCCCCCTTGGCTCCATCACAACTATATCAGTTTTCCTGCAAGACTTGGAGTTAACTCAGCACAAGCAATTTTGCAAACTTTAATACAAACCATGCAAGTGTATTCTTGTCATTCCCTGCCT
This sequence comes from Nettapus auritus, assembly GCA_011076525.1. Lineage (NCBI taxonomy): Eukaryota > Metazoa > Chordata > Aves > Anseriformes > Anatidae > Nettapus > Nettapus auritus. The sequence continues at coordinate 12,838,039 of CM021797.1, forward strand.
GTGAAGAGAGGGAATGACTGCAAAGGTAATGGTCTGAAAGAGCTGATCGGGTTTTGGAGGTGACTGTGCAGGTTGGTTAATAGATGAATTTTTACTGTCGTCTGTGGTCATTCATGATAATATTAAATTCTACTGTAAAACATGGTGAACAGCTGTAGTCCTGTTGTTGTCTCTCTCAGGAAGAGACCTAAACCCAAACTTCTGCAGGGGGAATTGCTCTGTAATGAAGCCTTTGAAATATGGAAAATCAGAGAATGTGTGAGGGCTGTTTTTGTGCTCTGAGGAGCCTGGGGCAAAGTTCAGAGGAGCTGGTTGCTCTCTGCTGAGAGTGTTATGTCTGTTTCCCTGTGGTCTGGGGCATCCTGTGTTGTGAGGAAGGTTTGTTGACTGCCCTGCCTGCAAGGACCTGTGCCCTACCTGCTTGGCTTCTACTCTCAGGTCTATTTGTGCTTCCCCCAGGAAGATTTTGTGTGTTGATATGGTGTTAGCTGATATTTATTCATGAGCCTTTGTGTGACTGTTTGCGTTTCAAAACCCTTGTTCTTTTTCTGCACTGTCAGGGACTAGAGCAACTAGAAATTTGGCCTGGGTTACATCTCCAGCACCTGTCTGGGGATCTGGTCTCCTTTTCTACTGACCTGTGTGTTTGGTGTAGTCTCCTAAGCATCTTTATCGTTGAAGTGCATTTGTGGGAGGAAAGTAATGTTCGAGTAACTGTACTTCCTTGGTATGAACTTCGACTTTAACCTTTTAAGAAATAATCACCCTGTCTCCTGGACCTTCATCTTTTCCATTGGAAGTGCTTAACTCTGTATTTGTGTCATCCAGATATTTTCTAGTAAATAAAACTGGCTGAAACTCCTTCCTTACCATGGAACAATAATTTCTTTCTCTAGAATAAGAGGGCTTTCAATTAAATTTAGTACCTGGTAATTCTTGAACGATAAACAAGAATTGCTTCTCCTAGTTGCTACATTGTGAGTCTTAAGTAGTTTGGGCACAAAAGTATTATGATAAAACATAATCATCATAAGTAAATTAAGCCTTTTATTTCAGTTGGAGTTTTCTCATAGCTGATGACTAAAAATATTTTTAGTTTTTTTTTTGTTTGTTTGTTTTTTAAAGGGGGATTTTCTCAAGTTGGACAGAAGTTAATGAAATACTATTTATCTTGTCAGTGCTCTCTTCAACAACAAAAGGCTTATTAAAAGTTTCTAACCTGTCTATCCGTAATGCCTTTCATCCTGGCTTCCCGCACACACATACAAAATGTCATAATTCCTTTTGCATGTGCTTCCAGGTCTGCACCAGCTGCTAGCAAATACTATCCTCCTTCTCTGCTGATGCTCATTTTCAGTATTTTATCTGAGGCAATTGCTTTCTGCTGACTCTATGAAGCCCTTCAGGGCTTGAACTCTTTCTCCAATCACAACTCCCACCCCCACAAGGGCCAGCAGATAGCAGCCTGCTTGTCTCACCAGCTCTTAAATTTATGCAGACTGGGCAGCTGCTTCTTCATCCCCACAAGTCCGTACCCTAAGATGCCAGAGATACTGCTGCCCTTTTGCTCTTTAAATCAAAACTGAAAGCTTCTATCCCACCGAGCTCTCATCTGTCAGCTGGCAGCTGCATGCCAAGCTATTGTATTGTGGATCACTTGGAAAGCATCTCCTGGCCAAGGTCCTCGGAGGGGCTGAGACCCTCCCCTTCCCCCTGTGACCTTTGGATGGGGCTGAGAGGGCTTTGCAGGCTAGAGCCCTGCACGTATTGCTGGAAGCTGTGGCAGGCTTCCTCCTGACCCATGGAGAGCAGGGCTGAACAGATCCCTGGTTTTCTGCTTGAACACCAAAGGTAGCTCATGGTCAGGGTGTTTTTGAGAAACAAATCTATTAAAGGAAAAAAAGTATTTCATTGTTGGGCACAGGTGGCAAGAAAAAGCAGCCCAGCAGCTTGATTTAAATAGTACTTCTATTTTTAAGGACAATTCTTTTAAAAGAATGTTTTGCTGTGGTGGTGATAAAATCCTGACAACTTCTTGGGATAACACTTGGGGTCTGATTTTTCTCGATTATAGGGCAGTAACTATCATGCTTGTGGGTTTTCAAAGCACCACTACTGTTATAAACCCAGCAGGAGAAGTACTTTCATTTGGACGAGATGCGTTTTTGAGCACTTAAGTTTTACTCATTAAATACAAAACCTGATGCAAACTGACCTTTAGCTCTCAACTGAGTCCAAGCCATTAGAAATTCAACAGTTATGCGTCCAGTGATGAAATTAATTGCCAAATGTGCTGGAATCACAGACGCACACATACACGCACATGCAGATGGGAACCTGTCTAATGCAGTGGGAGCTGCAGGATGGATTTTGTTAAGAGGAGAGGTATAGGGCTGGTCCCAATCCAGTGAGTTTGTTTATTCATTCTGCAATGAGATCAAAACAGTTTTAGTAACACTGTCAGCACGCTGCTGCTGCTGTTGACAGCAGGAATAAACACCACCTGAAGGGCATGGGATTGGCTGCTGTGCCCCACTGCTGCGGGAGGAGGCAGGATCACCCCTGTTCCTACACCCAGGATCTGCATAGGAGAGCTTGATGTGGGCCAGGCTTCTCCTATGCTAGCTGCTATGTGAAGACAGAGGGAAGAGCTAGACAGTTGAGCTGTTGTTAGGGTGATGTCTACTTCTGCATATTTAGCATAAAAATGTGTCTCTGGTGTGTTAAGAGAGAATCCAATAGGTTTTGGAAGTTACCAGTCTGACCTTGAATGCTGGCCCTAGAAAATGTGCTGGAGAAGTTGTGAACTGGAGCTCTTGATAACTGTGGTGGTTAACCATAGGATCATACCCTCGTTTTATTTAGTTATTTATTGTGTGAAAACTCTGTTTTAAAACTATTAGCTAAGATTTTTTTCACAGGCAGAGAGAGAAACTTTTGGTGGGTTTGAAATATGACACCAAAGCCAACTGTACTATTGAAATCAAATAATTATAACTATAGTTGTGTTGAAAATGGGCAAAAAGGAAAGAGAAATGAAACATAAAGAGGAGCTGTGATTAGATGTGTGATGTTAACATCTCCAGTTTGATCAGCTTCATATACTTGAAAAAGCCCTGGTGGACAACCAGTGACAAGTATTAATGACACTGGATGTTGAAAAGAGGCATTTTTCTGCATGCAGAGAACAATTATTTTTAAAGAAATGATAAACGTTTTTGCTCTTCTGGACTTACCAGAGGTCCAATGATTATGCAGATCATAGAATATCCAAAGTTGGAAGGGACCCACAAAGTGTTATCGGGGCCAAAATTTTAGCTTGACTTGATCAGGTGTGGCACTACTGTCATACAGTTACTTGTGGAGTTTTTGCAGAATTTCCCATGTTTGTCTGCAACTGTCTTGAGGAGTAAGTCGTTAGCTGCAGCCACAACTTAGGGTGTGAAGACACCACAATGCTTGTGCACACAGTGGCTGTGTGCTTGGTTTCCTCCCCATGACAGAGGAAGCTGCTGTCTGAAAACTTTTCTCTCTTAATTAAATGCAGGCACAGCTTGAATTCTGTCTTTTCAAACTATTCCCATGGTGGGGAAAAGCGTTGTTCGTGTTTGTTTGACTTTCACATTTTTGGTGCTTTTAACTTATGGCAGGGCTGACTGCTGAGTTTTGGAGCAGGGCCTAAATGCCTCCGATGAACGTGGAGGAAAGGGATAAGGGGGATATGCAGGTGGAGAGCCATGTCATGGCCAGGGCTACCATGGTAGGTGTGTTCCTTCCCCTCACTGCAGAGGGAAGGCTGAGCAGCAGTGGTTTGGCTGGAAGTGGAGAAGGGAGATGGTGGAAAGGGTGAAGGGATGTGTGGGTGCTGCACCTGGAATCAGCGTGGGGTGGGAATGTAACTCAGGGCAGAGGATGTCTTGTCTGGTTACAGGACATATTACTGAGGCTCATGGATACTTCCTAATGTAGTGTCTGGTATCTGTGGGTGTTTTTCCTCCTGAGGCAATGTATTTGGATGGAAAGATAAACACTTGAATACTTTCTACTGGGCCTGGGGAGGTGTCCTCCTGTCTGTTGTGGGCAGAGGGAGGGTGATGTGATGCTCTGATCAGCCACTCCAAACTTTCCTTCCTCCTGCTCTGATGTGCTCAGCCTTGGTGCTGCTGAGAGCCTGGCCAAAGCAAAACCAGCCAGGGATAGTCCCTAAACAGAGGGAAGTGTTGGGGCAGACTGTTGATGGGCAGGGGTAAGCATTCCAGTGAGTGGAAAATGTGATTTTCACTGCAGTGGGGGCTGTGAAATGAAGCTCTGTGAGGTGAGTGATCTTGGCCAAGGTTGCAACATCTCTGTAGCAGAGCATATTCATCTAAACTCTGCTTTGCCTTTGTGTAAACTATCCCCTCTGGAGCAGCCTGCACTGCTGCAGCTACACGTTTGCTTTCACAGACCCTAGACTGTCAAGCAACCTCACACAAGCATGCGTTGAGCTCATGTGATTGAGCTACATGTGTTTACTTTGTTATAGGTCAACCACTTGAGCCTACCCTCAAGATGAACTTAATGTTTGAGGAGGGAAGGCAGCAGCTATGTAATACGGGAACAGGCAGAAAACAGAATCATAGCTTTGAACAATGGGGAAAATGCTGGCTGGATGAACTGGTTATATTATTGCATATAGGTGTATGCACCTTTATTGAAAATTATTGCAGTCTCCTGCAGTGTTTGATCAGAATATGTGGAAATCTGGTAGAGGAGGTAGGTATCCCTGACAGCGCTGATTTCTCATAACATTGGAAATGGGATCTTTACAATGAAGCATGAATCTGATAAATACCATGGGAAAGGATCAAAGCTCAGCCATTGGTAATAACTATTATTTTTGGCCTATTGAGTATGTCTAAACTTTGCACACACTTAACTGCTTTACCTGCAGTGGCTGAGTGTGACTGAGCCAGGGGCTGAGGAGTGAGTTATGCAGTGGCAAACCCTCCTTGACATGAGCCTGACTGGAAATACAAATAAAACTCTCAATGGGTCTAAATTACAACTACACTGAAGTTAAGACTCTTTTAATACCACAGGAACAGTGGTGAGGAATTTAGTATGAATTACAAAGCTGTAGGGAGAAAACTTAATATAAACTTGTCTTGGTAACACAAATCTATTCGCTCTAAAATGCTGCCATTTTTACTTATGGAGGGAGGCTTAGTTAAACAGACAGTTCCTGCTCTCTTTCATCTTCCAGCTTTAAATGGAAGAGCTGAAATGACACTATGTTGACTGGCTTTCTCATAATTAAAAATCACAACATTTACTACTGCAAACAGACATTCAATCTCTTTCTATAAAAACCACCGCAAAGATAAACACTGCTCACTCTGGTAGCTTTTCCTATTTCCATTCTAGATTTATAAGTAAGAAAGTGAGGATTTGAGAAACAAATACTGAAGTCTGAAGAGAGCCCATTCAAACAGCCCTAAGAAATGAGTGACAATGAAAACTTCCCCTCCTCCTAGGGCTCTGTGGGGAGGAAAATCTGGTGCGTCGGAACAGACACCCTGGTATTCTCTGTGCAAGCTGCTTCACAGTCTTCCCACCCCTTGCTAGTCCACGACCCTCTGCAATTGCTTCCTAGCTGACCCCACGTGTCAGCCCGTCTCCCTGCGTGCCCTGTTCCTGGCATGGCATGCCCAGCGTGGTGACCCTGCAGAGCCTGGTGTGGGCATGGAGGTTCCCCGTGCTGGTCTCCTGTGGCGCCTGTGGGAATGCAACGCTGATGCTGGTGGGAGCTCCTGCTCTGAAGTGGCAGGGATAAGGCCCGCATTGTGCCCTGGCTGGCTGGACAGTGGAGTGCAGCCTATGTGTAACTTTTAGTCAACGCAGGCACGCACAGATAATGGAGCATTTCAGCTGCCTCTGGGGAGCGTCTGTTATGATCTGCCAGAAGATTCTTTCTGTGGTTTAAACTTTGGCATATGAGGAACGCCAATACTTTATATACACAAAATGTCAGTTATGCGCCCTCAGGCAGCAAGCTAAAAATGATATTACCCTGATGATGGATCTTGGTCTAGATAATTTCAGCTACAGTAAGCTTCTTGATTTAAACTCTGTTGATGGCCATGCCACTCAGCTAAAGTAAAAATTGCAGGGTGTCACTGGTTTTCCACTGATTTCAAAGTGCTTTAGATAAATCACCAGCAAGGAAAGCCACTTTGTTGGAGGAGATATCACCCCGTTCACCAGCATTGCACAGCCAGAGGACCTTGTGTAACGCAGCAGGATGAATGAGCTGCTGCCCAGGCTCTGCTGACCTAAAGCCCATCCATGGTCCTGCTGGCTTCAGTGGCATTCGATTGTGCAGTGTTACTGTGTCTGATGCCGGCACTGACCCGTAAGAAGAAACCGCCTGGTGTCTGCGGTCTTCGCTGCTGCCCTGGGGGAAACTGTGTGCAACAATGAACTGTCAGGAAAGGCTCGTGGTGCAGCGCCGCTGCCAGCGTAGCATGCTCCGGGACAGGCGGAGTCAAGGGAGGACAAAAATCTCAATAGCAGAAGACAATTAACAACCATATGCATCTTATCCGCAAGATGAAATCACTGTGCTGCAGAGAATTACTGACAATAAACAGCAAGAGAAATGCTAAACATAAAGTGCTCAGTTCTTACAGTAAAGCCACTCTATATCCCTCTGGAGTGCACAAGAAGTCCTCAGAGGGGAGGATACTGCAAAAATTTACAACCAGTGTATGGCTGTGTTAGTTTATATATGGGACTTGGAGCCCAAACAAGTAGCAGTTTGCTGATTTTGAAGTTTCTTATGCATTTAGGGATTGTTGAAAATTCTGATGGTGCTTTCATAAAAGCTTCAAGTTATTAATTGAAATTTAGGCTGGAGGTTTAAATTTCTTCAGCAAACAGAAGCTTAGTGGGACAGACAGCTGAGGTCCTATAGCTGGAAAGACCATGGAGCGTCATCTTCTGAGGAAAAGCCTGTCTCTGGTTTTAGTCAAATTATTAGCAGCCTGGGTTGTATGAGTGGCAAAGTCCAAGCTGAGTGAAGAAAGAGAAACTCTGGGCCAGATTTTTATCTTACTCATACCAATGTAAATCCAGGCAAAAGCTCCTCAAATTGGTGGAGTTATTCCAGCCTTATATAGGCTTAGCCAATATCAGAATCTGATCCTTTTATTTTGGGCTACTGGAATTCGCTAAGACAATAATGTGGACAATCATGCAAATTCCCATTATGGAATGAAGAAGTTTTCTAGTAATAACCTCATCAGTCAGACCTGGAAGAAAAAGGAAAAGAGACAGATTGTAGATAAAGAACAAGGCTAATGAGAGAATTTGTAGAACCAATTTGGGAGACAAAAGACCACTCTGTGCTATCTCAATGACATAAATGAATTCCTTAAGAGCTCAGCCAAGAGTAACTTGGGAAGCAAAGATACAGATAAGACCTGAGTGAGCCTAGTAAGTCCTTCTCTCATGCTGTCCCCAGTCTGGGCACTGTATATTTGGAATGATGGCATTACTGAAGATTTTATTACCTCATCCTCTCTAACTACTGACTGTTGCGTTTTTTCTTAGGACTGGACGCCTACGAAGATTCTCCAAGGAGCAAGACCTGCATCCATGCTTGCCTGGTAGCCGGCCATAAAGAAGCACATGACCTCTTACTGAAATAAGCAGTGCAGTCACACGAGTCACTGGGCACCTGGTGTACTAATGCAGTTCTGCCCCATAATTTTTAACTGTGGACATATGTAGATCTTTGGTAATTCTTGAAAAAGATCTCAAGTGTGGTCATCTTCTAGAGATTGATATGAAATTTTCTGCCTGCCTCTCTTTTCACTAAAAATAACGCTTCTCCAGTTTGTCACTCATCTATGAATCAAGAAAATGATATAAATATACAAAACTGTATGTTCTAATATATGCTGAGTGCAAGGTCTAAAATTATATCTTCAAATAGTAAGTTATATTTTGGCTATGCATGTAGTAGCGTAGGAAGTATTTGCGTAGCATTTTTATTTAATTTGTGCAGAAGGACGTAAGTAAAATGGTGTTGCCAAGAAAATAAGTGGTCCTTGGTTTAATGAAAAAGTCCTTCCCACGTAGGTAAGCAGGCACTCTCTCTGGCTTACTGATGGGTCTGTTGGGTGCATTTCCCCCTCTCCTCTAATTAATAAAGTAAAATTAAATCTGGCTAGATCAGATGGTTTCACACTATGGGATCAACACTGCAGCCCTCCTGTGAGGTCCTATGTATGCCCTGAGCTCCTACAGAGCAGTGTGCTTTGCTTCTGTCTGCATCTGCTTTGAGGAGTTTGTAAGTGTGGAGCAGGGCCCAGCAAAAATGAGTGCTGATTGATGTGGTGGTGATTTCATTGATGCTTTTCCAGCACTGGTTACCACAGAAAATGATTCTTTTCTGAATCACTTCCCTCTGTACGCAAAACTCAACTGAATGGAGCAAGAATTGGACAAGAGGGATGCTAGCAGGCTGTACTACCTTTGAAGACTGATTTCACTTTTCTGAAATAATCTGCATACAGTAATGAAACTTGAGACCTACCCAAAAATCCCCTAACAATCATACTGCCACATTGAATGCGTGTGTGGAGGGGAGCTCATTTAAAATGAAGAAAGCTGTTCAAAGCTTCAGTTTGGAAAATTATCAACAAGCTGGAGAAAGAGATTTCAGTCACCAATGGGTTTGCTGTGTGACTAACATAGGATACTGTCTGTTTTGCCTCAAAGATGATAGACTTGCTTTCCAATTTGAAGAGTGATAGAAGATCCTGTTGCAGTTGGGCTATGTTGGACTGGAATAGAAACCTAGTCTTACAGGGCAGGCTGTGCACACCTTCCAGTGGAGCTGTAGATGGCTGAGGAACTGACCAACTAATTTTAGCATCTGTTTTCCACTTGGTGCTTATTCTTGCCAAGCTATTTTTCCTATGAAGCAGACCTAATGAGGTGAATGACATTCAGCCTTAAAAATTCTTCCAGAATTGCTATTGTTTCTGAAAGTCAGGCAGAGATACCCTTACCAACACATGGGATAGGAGAACTTATTTCGGGACCTGAAGGTGAAAAGGCTCTCCATATCAAGCAGAGCCAGAAATCTTTAGAGGACACCCTGGGAAAGGATATGAATCACATCTTGGATGTGGGGATGGTGTATGAATGGGGCAGGACGAATGAAGTCATATCTACGCAGGAGATGAGGCACAGTTAAGAGGGGAATAATTGTTTCCTCAATATGATGTAGTGGCTGGGTCTGCAAGAACAAAAACAGTATCTCTTTAGCCAGTGCAGAGCTATAGAGCTCTTCCAAGTTATCACTGCAAACTCCCCTTGTTCCTTTTTCATCTTCCTTTCTGGGCATTAATATTTTTCTGGGACATGTTTTTCAGATGTTTTGGGAAACAAGCAAAAGAACAAAATGTGAGGTTGGTTACCAAGATGTTTTGTACACCTCCACGTTTAATAACTCCTGTTGTTTATACACCTAGTTTTCCAGATCTTTTCCATGGAATAGAAACAATAAACACAGTGATTGTGAGAATTTATATTTGAAGCTCTCCTGGCAAGCCTGGGAGCAGGAAATGGGAGCAAATGTCCATTCCCTGTTGCTTTATGCCAGAGGGGTGAATGACCCAGGTGGACAATGCCTGATTGCAAAGACACAGACCTGTTGTGATCCATTCTTGCTGCTTTACGTCTGTGATCTGTTCACTTTCAGAGGTCTTTTTGGCTCTTTCTGGCTTTTTAGAAGTTTAACCAGATATTGGTAACATCAACGGTATGCTTTGATTACCTACTGCAGAGAGGAGGGCCCAAGGAAGGCCTCACACTTTCCTTTTTACTGCTTTTGTTAGTTATCATAATCACAGGTCTATTTTAAGGAAACCTCTGTCTCAGCAGCACAGACTGAACTGCCTGGTCTGTGTACTTGTCTGAATCCAAGGCAGGCTCCACTGTGCCTGGAGGCTCCAGCAGAGATGCTGTGGGGAGGCCAGCTGAGGGCCAAAGGGTGGGAAGAAGGCCTGACCTTCTGGGATGGCAAATCATCCTATGAAGCCTGGTAAAGCTAAGCAGCTTGATGCTGCCTCGTGCTTATGAATTCCTGCAGGAACCTCACCCAGATACCAAGATAAAACTCTTAAATTTCTATAGCTTAAAACCCAGACTGAAATCTTCATGTTTCGTTTTGCTAAAGGTTCCAGAGAAATTAAGTTGTCAGTTGTGTGTGTGTTTATATATGCTCACATTTAGGCATGCAAGCTGCTAGACTTTTCTCTCAAAGATTGCTCTGCTGAAGTCCATAATTTCTGCTGCAAGGTAGAAGGATTAGTCTCCATACAACACAAACTGTGAGAGGAAGCCTTTGCTGGTTTTGAGATTGTGATCTAGACATAAACAGTAATTTGGTTCCAGCACTAAAATATACACCAAGCTGAAATTTGGTTTTATTGCTGTAGGCAAAAAGTTGTTCATATGATTTGTATCTACCTAAATAACTACCTCTTTTAACTCCCTATTTAAGGATTTATGAAGATTTATTCATTGTCATCTCAGTTTGACAATCTGATAAAAATGGCCATTTAACTTCAGTGTTCCTGTTAATTTGTCCCTTTGCTCTGGTTTTAACCTCAGTTTGACTAGTTTCTAAGTCTCATTTAGATTAATAACGTTAATAGCAATTTAGCCTTAATAGCTTTGTAACCCAAGGCTCACTGAGAATTACCTCTACTTCATGGTTAATGAATAGGAAAATGAGCCTGATTAAAATAATTAAGACTAGTGGAAACAGCACTGGTAAAGAATATGGTTAAAAAAAAATAGATGTTTTTTCTCCTGGCTCTTAGCTGTTAAAGCTGTATACAAAACTGGGAATCACGTGCCTTTTGTCATATTAAGCCACCTCTTCTGTCTGCTCCCCAAAGACACTGCAACCTTCAGCTTTGCCAGCTACTCTGTCTACAGCCAGTCTCTCTGTGTCTTCTCCATCTCCTTGTCCTCCTTTGCCTTGCCTTCTTCCCCCTGCATACCTAAGTGAGTTTATTGCAAGGCAACATCTATTCCATGTTTTGTTGCCTAAGGACCAGGTTCTGTTATGTTTTCTTCACTATTTGGTTGAAGAGAAATGAGTTCTATAGAGTATCTTACTGTAGCAGGGATTTTTTATTTTTAAAAACTGGATATTTCTCTGATTTTGTCAGAGGACAATGAGGTCAGAGAAGTCATATGTGTAGAGTTGTGAGTAGTGAGGTTATATGGTCTTTTAGAAAATTTCCCCCACCCACCCTTAGCACATTGCCTTTTACATATCCTGGACTTTGGAGGGGGAGAAGCCTTGAAGATGATGATCAATACCTTGGACTTGAGCCAATTTATAGCATGCATAGGCTTGATATTCTTCTATCATCTTGTGCTACTGTACTGTTTGGATTGATTGGTGTTTATTAAGAGCTGAAGCTCCCATTTGAAGGTACAGGAAGGTCTGGTGTCTAGGCAGGGATACAGATTCATGGCTGCTACTTTCAGAGGACACAGCAAATCAACCACAGTGTACTCTGCTATTGGGAAATCTTCAGGCAAAACAATACTTTTATGCTTGCAAATGATTCAAGATAAAATTACCTTCAAGTGCTGTTACTGGGTTATAATTGTTCTTCACTTTTAAACCAGTCTTGGCCAGACAGTTCTGATGGCAGCAGGTGGTGATATTTGTTGTTGACTCTGGATGCTGACTGTTTAGAATCCCGCTTGTGTACTGTATTTATTATTCAATGCGGTAAGATACAAAGGAGTTTGGAGAAAACAGAGAAAACACTGACCAAAGAGAAATGTTATAAAGACATGCTGTTTCCCATTGTTATTCAGTTCACTGAATTACTCCTATTGGGAAAGACTGAAACTATCTTAGCATATTTCTCAGGACTTTCACCACTTGTATAAATCATCACAATATCATGTCAGCTGCTGCAGGGAGGTCACAAAGAAGAGTGTTAGGGTGAGGAAGATGGATACCTGTCCCCCTTTATCATGCCTGTGACCTTAGCTTTGTGTCCTGAATTGAGTCAAGATTGAGACAGTGTAGAATATAGGTGTCTGTTTTTTATTTGTTTGTTTTGGTTTGTTTTTTTTTAGGCTTTCACCAGAATGGTATATTTCACATTGGGAGTATAACTGAGTAGGACCAGTGCATCTGGAATGGGTGCTTGGTCTTTAAAGGAAGAAGAACTGGGTCCTTCAAATGATGCGTTGGCTATTTTGGTCTGAAATTTCACCAGTTGCTCATGACCCTTCTCACAAGCCAGGAAGCACATGGGTTATATTCACAAGTCTTGGTTTAAGGCTCATGGATATGCAGTAGATCTGACATAAGCTGCTCTGTCATGCCTCAGATTTCATAATCGTGGGACAGTTGGATTCCTGACAGGCTGCTCTAGGCAGGAATTTCGGGTTCCAGTTCGTGCCGGACATGTCAGAGACGCACTGGCACTTTTAGCCTCTGATTTTATGACAGTCTCACGTAAGGATTTCTGGTTCAGTTATTGTGTTTTGTAAGTGATCTTTACAGCACAGGATTAACTTTAATACCTGCTACAGTAATTATCAAAGCATGTGGTATCCTGATGACATACTTATAGCTTCACATGAATTGGTAGATGTTCTGCTAACTGGAGGCCAAAAAGTTAAAATCCTCATATGGTCAGCTGGAAAGAAACTCCCTATCTCTCCTCTTTTCAAGCATTTGCAGAACTTTCAAGTTTGGAAAACAACTTGCTGGGGAAAGCTTGGGAGCATCAAAATTTGAGGTTTCAGCAATGGAGCAGACAATGTGAGCCCTCCCTCACAACTCTTGAGCAGGTGGCAGACTTCATTGTTACTTTCATAGAACTTAAATCTGAAGTCAGACTGGGAGCGCACAGTGCCTCAGGGTCACTTAATTAAGTGAATAAAATGGTTTTGTTGTCCAGGTCCTAGGAGCTGCTGGCACTCCCATGCATGGGGGAAGAGCAGACCTGCAAGGGAGAAGGTGGACGACAAGGATGCAGCCTTGCAGAACTAGGTAGGGCTGTTGTTGTGATGGGGATGATGCTTCATGATGGCAGAGTGTCTGGGAGACACCAGCACCTTCAGGATCTTCCAGCTGAGTAACATATGTACACGTGCTGTGTGAACTCATTTGGATGTGAAAGGGAGGTGTGAGGAAGGTATATGTTCCCCTCATGTCTTTTCCAGGCATCTCAGCCATTGTATTGCTCTCTTGGTGGACTTCTTCTACCAGATACTTTCCAATATTTTGTACTGTGCTCTGCAGAGAGAAAATGCATTTTGTCATTAATCTTTCAGTTTGCAGAGAAAAATATGATCATTGATCTCTTCTGAACATGGGGCTGTCACTTATTCCTGTCCTTCATATGGGATTGAGACAGAAATCTTCTCTTGTCCCCCAGATCTCCTTCATACGTAGTAGTGGCTTGGTCTTGTTTTTTTTTTTTTTTATTTTTTTATTTTTTTTATTTTTTATTTTTTTGCATATAAACCTGTTTTTTTAGTGGGAGAGTGTCCCAAACAGTGGCCTGCGAGGGCATGGTTTACAGCTGGCACACAAACCCATGCTTTCCTAGGAGTTCGGCTAAATGTTTGACAGTAATGGTGATTGATGGTGTGTAAGTAATGCTGAGAGTTGACAGTGGGGCAAGGTCCAAAACAGTTTGGAAACCATTGCCTTGGAATGTGTGCTGAAAAATAAGGGCTGTGATTTATCATTTCCTTCAGTGAAAAACATTTTAGGCAATTCTGACATGAAACAGTTAGCTGTATCAAATACTCATGAAGATAATCTGGTGTTTGCTATCATATCTCTTTTCAGCAGATGGTAAAGGCCAGGTACTAATTAAGAAGAAAAGGGAGGGGGTAGCTTTAGGTTGACAAAATGCTGAAGCATGTAATAAATAGCATCTTATTATTTCTGCTAACAATTAAGGCTGGAATGAGACCTCTAATAAGAAGTGGATCTCCGCTCCATCTGTCTGCTGCTGGGTTATTCCCCTTGCATTTGCAGTAATAAGTTCTGCCCCTGTTATGGGTGCATTATGGAACAGTTGGATGATTAGGACCTAACTTGAAGAGCAGTTTCCTTCCTATGTTGTCACTCATGATGATAGTGACTCTCTATTCCTGAGACAAGCTAGTCACCAATTGCAGCTTTTCTGTGTCTTCTTTAGAATGTGTTGTTTTGTTCCAGGATAAACCTCTGAAGAGCTGAACCTGATTTGAAATGTGAAGGCAAAAAAGGAAATTTATGAATCAATAGATCAGAGATATTGAGTCTTTGCCAGAGAATATCTTCAAAAATAAGCACATGAAGGAAAAATGTAAGTTGGTAATGAATAATCAGAAATATTTTTCAGTCAAAGGTTTGATTCAAAGTCTTCTGAAGTTTCTCAATATGTTTTTACGTCTCAAAGACGTAAAGCCAGCTTTGGCCTTTCGCTGCCCTCCCTCTTTCTAGGGGGCAGATGAGAAGGAGGTCATGGGTGCAGAAGCTGGACTGCTCAGAAGCATGGAGATACTGTGCATACGAGATGCTGTGAAGCTCTTGGTCAGCCCTTTGAATTCATTTCCCAGAACTGGAACAGGACAAATAATTTGAAGACTCTGGGTTGCAATTTCAAGTTGTGCCAATAAAGAACACAGCTGAATCGTGGAGACTACTGCTAAGCTGGTGCAAACAGCAAGTTTGTGTGAGTCTGAAAAATGGAGAGAGGCTAAAACTATGAATCACACAGCTGGAACACTGGAATGGAGGGCTACAAGCTCTTCAGAAGAGATAGGCAGGGAAGGAGGGGTGGGGGTGTTGCCCTCTATGTTAAGGAATGGATTGATTGTGAAGAGCTGCCTCTGAGAAACAGCCATGGACAGGTTGAGAGCTTGTGGGTGAAAGTTAAGGACCACATCAATAAAAGACACCTTGTGGTTGGGGTTTTCTACAGACTGCCTGATCAAGGGGAGCTTGTTGATGAGGCATTCTTGCTTCAACTACAAGAAGCAACACGCTTGCACACTCTCATCCTGATGGGGGACTTCAACCACATGGACGTCTGCTGGGAAAGTTACACAGCAGTCTGTGAGCAATCTAGGAGGCTCCTGGAATGCATTGAGTATAATGTCTGGGTATTGGACAAACCAACCAGAGGAGAAGCATTACTGGATCTGGTGCTCATCAGTGCGGATGAACTCATTAAATGTTAAGATTGGAGGCAGTCCAGGCTGCAGTGACCAGGCCTTGGCTGAGTTTGTGATCTGGAAGGATATGAGACTGACAAAAAGTCAGGACCCTGAACTTCCAAAGAGCAAACTTCCAGCTGTTTAAAGACCTAGTGGAGGAGATTCTACAGAACACTGTCCTTAGGGACAAAGGAGCTGACCAGAGTTGGTGACTCTTTAAAGATGCTTTTCTTAGAGCACAAGAAGTCTCCATCGCCTTGTGACAGAAATCAAGCAGGGAGGATAGGAAACTGGGATGGCTGAACATGGACCTGCTGGTCTAACTGAGGCACAAGAAGGAAATGCACAGGCAGTGGAAGCAGGGACATGAAGCCTGGGAAGAGTACAGGGTTGGTGTCCAGTTGTTCAGGGATGGGATCAGGAAAGCCAAGGCACAGATGGAGCCGAGCTTGGCAAGGGATGCAAAGAATATCAAGAAGGGATTCTGTAGGCCAGAAGCAAAGGCCAAGAAAAGTGTGCCCCCTCTGATGGATGAGAAGGGAGAACTGGTAATGACAGATGTGGGGAAGGCTGAGGTGCTTGAAACTTCTTTGCCTTGGCCTACACAGCCAGTCAGGTTTCCCACATCTCTTGTTTCCCTGAATCTGTACCTGAGGGTGGGGGAGCAAAGTCCCTCCCAGAGTAAGTGAAGAGAAGGTTCAGGATGATCTGATGAAACTGAACAGGTACAAGTTTATGGGCCCTGATGACCTATGTAACAGAGTCTTGAGGGCACTGGCTGATGGAGTTGCCAGGTGACTCTCCATCATATTTGAAAAGTCCTGACAGTCAGGAGAAGTCCCTGTTGACTTGAGAAAGGGGAACATCACTCCCATTTTAAAAAAGGGTAAAAAGGAAGACCTGGGGAAATATAGACTGGTGAGCCTCACCTCTGTGCCTGGGAAGACCATGGAACAGATCCTCCTGGAAGCAATGTCAGGGCACATGCAGGAAAAGGAAGTGATCCAAGACAGTCAGCATGGCTTCACCAAGGGCAAATCATAGAATCATTAGGGTTGGAAAAGACCTTCAAGATCATCCGGTCCAACCATACCCCTACCACTAATATAACCATACAGACCATGTACCTAAGCACCAGGTCCAACCTTTCCTTAAACACCCCCAGGGATGGTGACTCCACCACCTCCCTGGGCATCCCATTTCAATGCTTGACTACTCTTTCTGAGAAGAAATGTCTCCTCATTTCCAATCTGAACCTCCCCTGGCACAACTCGAGGCCATTCCCTCTTTTCTAATCACTAGTTATCTGTGAGAAGAGGACAACCCTCAGTCCATCACACTTTCCTTTCAGGCAACTGTTGACAGCAATAAGGTCTCCCCTGAGTATCCTCTTCTCCAGGCTAAAATCATGCCTGACCAATCTGGTGGTCCTCTGTGATGGGGTGACTGCATCAACTGACAAAGGAAGAATGACCAATGTCATCTAACTGGACTTCTGTAAAGTCTCTGACATGGTCCACACAACATCCCAATCTCTAAATTGGAGAGAGATAGATTTGAAGGGTGGATCATTTGGTGGATAAAGAATTGGCTTGAAGCCTGCACCCAGACAGTGGTACCAGGTCAATGGCTCTATGTCCAGGTAGAGGCTGGTGACAAGTGGTGTCCCTTAGGGGTCCACCTTGGGATCAGTACTATTTAATGTCTTTATCAGTGACATAGCCAACTGGATCAAGAGCACCCTCAGCAGATTACACCAAGCTGAGTGGTGCAGTTGAGGGAAGCCATCCAGGGGGACCTAGACAAGCTCGAGAAGTGGGTCCGTGTGAACATAATGAGGTTCAATGAGTCCAAGTGGAAGGTGCTGCACTTGGGCTGGGGCAATCCCAGACACAGAGAAGACTTCTTTCCAGACTGGCAGAAGAACCCACTGAGAGCAGCCCTGCAGAGAAGGACTTGGGGGCTCTGGTGGACAAAAAGCTCAATATCAGCCAGCAGTGTGTGTCTGCAGCCCAGAAGGCCAACTGCGTCCTTAGCTGCACCAACAGAAGGGTGGGCAGCAGGTGGAGGGAGGGGATTGTGCCCCGCTGCTCTGCCCTTGTGAGTGCTGTGTCCTGGTCTGGGGCCCTCAGCACAAGAAGGATGTGGAGCTGTTAGAGCAGGTCCAGAGGAGGACCACAAAGTTGGTCAGAGGGCTGGAGCACCTCTCCTATGAAGACAGGCAGAGAGAGCTGGGATGTTCAGCATGCAGAAGTGAAGGCTCAAGGGAGACTTCATTGTAGCCTTTTGGTACTTATGGGGTGCTTATAAAAATGATGCAGGGCGACTCTTTGCTCAGGCAGATAATAATAGGACAAGGGGGAATGGTTTCAAACTAAAAGAGGGCAGATTTAGATGAGACATTAGGAGTACATTCTTCACTCGCAGGGTGGTGAGGCACTGGCACAGGCTGCCCGGAGAAGCTGTGACTGCCCCATCCCTGGCAGTGCTTGAGGCCAGGCTGGATGGGGCTTTGGGCAACCTGGTCTGGTGGGAGGTTCCCTGCCAAGGCAGGGGGCTGGGACCAGGTGATCTTTAATGTCCCTTCTAACCTGAACCATTCTACGAATCTTTGAAAACTAAAGAAGGAAGGAAAAGAATGGACAATCCTATACCAGTTAATAGTGTCAAATAAGGCGGTTAAAACAAGGAAAAGTGTCTGGGTCTGTGCAACAGTTTAAACCATTGAAATCAATCAACGGGGGTGTTGCTACAGTCAAAGCTGCAAAACTGTATCTGATAAGGGCTGAAGAGAGCATGTTCAATCCAGTGTATACTGATTGTTACATCAGAGACTGATATGACCCTTTCAGCTAAAGAACAATAATAAAGCAATTAAAAAAAATAAAAATAAAAATAAAACCAGCTTGGCTCAAAAAAGAAACAGAAATAAAATAATCTGCTTAAAGTTTTTCAGAATCTGTACTGAAAGGATGTTTTTTTTTTTCCATGGGAACTATTAAGAAGTGTTCTAAAAATAGTTTGAAATGAGTTTCTTGTGACTTACCTAACAGACATTCTTATTTTGGAACACGTAGAAGCAAATTCTGTTTTATCTCAATAAATTGCAAGCAGATTTGCTTGGTTATTAAAAATGTTTTTATTTTATTGTATGCTGATCTATACTTTAAACAGGTCACCTTTTAGAAAGGACTTTTTTTTTTCCCTTCCTCTCTTAGCTTTCAGAAACAAATATATATATATATTTAATTTTTTAATTAATTTATTTTTCTGCATTATTAACATTGAATGCTAGTATTTGACTCATTTTGGAAAAACTTGGTGTACCAAGAAACACTTATCAAATGTGATAGATCTTGATCAAATAAACATTTTTTCCTTGTATAGTAAATTGGTTTTGTTGATATTAAATATCCAATTTTATTTCACTTAGCTGCCCCTCATCTAACTGCTCATATCTCTGGGCAGACTTGGTAGACCCTTCCACGGTTTCCAGCTGTTCCAGGATGGAACACTTCATTATTGTTATTTATTTATTTATTTATTTATTTATTTATTTATTTTTTAAATCTCACAATTATTGGATTATTTTGTGTGGCTTAACTAAGTCATTAAAAATATTTCTGTATGTATTAAAAACAACAACAAAAAGGATCTCTTAGCTTCCAGCATATCTTTCTTTATTTGTCTCAAAATACTTGCATAACACAAGTTGTAATTGTAATTTCCACTGAGTAGCAGTTAGCTTAGGCACAGAAATCTAGGTTCAGAGTAACTATCAATACTAGCACTGCAAGGAATTCCTAGCTGGCCATGGTCCTCATGCCCCGCCAGTCTCCTCATAGGCTTTAAAGGTATAAATAGAGACACCCTGGCATATCTCTCTTCCTGCCCTTCCAAGCTTCCAGAAGGGATGACTCCTACTGTGCTTTGTTGCTATAGAAAGGTCTGGCTCATGGTTTGGCAGCTCAAAAGACTGTATAGGAAAACATGTCTTTGGTGGGGATTAAAAATGACTATCGGTCTCCCTTTCTAAATGAGAAAGGAGAAACCTAATGGCATTGATGGACAAGGTCTCAGTATCAGAGGTGACTTTGGCTGGAGAGTCTACATGAACTCCAAACATTGGATGATTTGAGAAAAGACATGTTCTTACTTCAGTGTTGTTACTGGCAGTCTTCTTCTTCCTGTCCTGTTACTGAGCAAGGGCTAAAATGCCACATTTCTGAAGTGTTAGTAATGCCACAGGATGATAAAAATTTAAATGTATCAGGCTGAAAATTCAGAGCAAAACCACTTTTATTTAGACTGCTACTTGAACTTCTGTATTTTCTTCAGTGCAATTTTTCTGTCTCAAAATTCTCAGCCATCTTTCCATGCTGTGCTGCAAGACTGGTACCTGTTTCAAGCTAGTAAGGAGTTTAATAAAAATAAGAGGAAGATCTTTACAGAAAAGACATACGCAGTTCTGCAGTATGTAAGGATCATTTTAAACTCTCTCTTTACAACTACTTTTGCATTATTTTTAGCCTTTTCTCTGGCTTATCTTTCCAATTTCTCATTTTCTTCCTGGCAAAGATTCTATTCTTCAGCTTCTGGTGGTGAGTAATTTCTGGTGAAGATCTTGAATTTTTTTTATTTCTTGGTGAGAAAGAACAGTACTCTTAACATCAAATCCAGTTTTATTTTTGGTATATGAGGATAGGAAAGAGGGGGCTAAATCACCGCATCAGTGTGTTGCCATTGTCACCTCTTGGTGGGCATCACCAAAACACAAATTTTAAGGATGTGTTTGAAGAAGGACAGTGAGGCAGCTTCGATTGCTTGCAGAAAGTTCCTCCTGAGGGTGAGGACCAACAAAGCGGGTAGCAGGAGAACGCACTTGTTTAAAAAATCGGCAGTGGATTATGGCAGTCTGAAAGAGGGCTGGTAGAAAGGGCGTGTCTCCTTTGTTTCATTTGATCTCTTGGTATGGAATGGGAGATGCAAAGCAAGCTGGGCTAGGTGGTGACTGGTCTTGAAAGTGCAGATAAGGAGTTGTAGGTGATCACACAGGGAAATGTGCAGGTGATGTAATTATAAAGATTACAGGAAGGAAACAGCAGAAGCTTTGCCAACAATCACGGCTGTCTCCCATTTACTCCCTCTGCTTCTATTTTTTTTTTTTTTTTTTTTCTTCTTTTCTGTGTGTCTGAAAGAATAAAAGTTATGCCAAGAAATGGTGGGGATGATGGAAGTTTTTCTTTAAAACTGTGAATGCACTCAATGTAATTGCATTAGTGGTTTTGATAGGTACAGGTGTAGAGGACTTAGTGCTTCCTCATTTTGGCAGCATGTTTAGCACATATGCTATCCAGTAAATGTTGTCTTCATGTTGGGGTTCTTTCCTTAAGTAGGAATGATAGTGTGGCTGTGGATTCCTGAGGGCTCTTTTCTGCCTCTAGGATTAGGGCTGTAATTCACCTCATGAGCATCCAGACACTGATCTGTGTTTTTTCTGTTGCACTGGCAGAGAAAATATGAAAAAACAAACAAACAAAAAAAAAAAAAAAACAAAAACCAACCAACCAAACAAAACAACAACAACAACAACAACAACTGTAATTGATATGAATTGCTTTGTAATCTATCTTGGTTCTTGGTGATTCAGCATGAATAGCCCTGAACAGAACAATGCATGTATAAATTATTAGAGAAAGCAGAACCACTTGTGAAACTCAAAAAAGGGGCTAAAATGTCACCTTTATAATGTGTTTACAACACTATTAATAAACATTTCACCTTAACCAGCCTGAATTTCTTTCTACCAAATCTGAGTTCCTCTGGGAGTATATAGGTATCCAGATGAAGTTCCTTACTGGGTCAGTGAAGTGATTCCAGGTAACTAAGATAAATATAGCTGTAGATTCTCAGTAGTTTTGTGACCCCAACAAGTGACTTCTCTGTGGTGTCCACAGTAAAACTGCTGACTGGATACTTGCCAGCTTGCAAATGTGCATTGGAACAATATTTTTCTATTTAATGTTGTTTGATAAATATATATTCAGTTGTTGCCATAATAAAATGCTGTAGAAGTCCCAGTTGTAGGATCTGCTTAATGCAGTCTGTCCTGTGCCACCTGCTGTGCTTGCCTGATGGATGCCATGCTTCCATTCAGGACTTCTCCCTCGTAACTACAAATGTGTGAACAGAAAAGCTTTTCCAAGTGCTCATATTTACAGTCCTGGAAAATGGACTGAGATCAACACACAAGGTCATGAAGTGTCTAGGGAAAACAGTAGTGCTTATTTCCAGACATCATAGTGGCATAGTTTCTTACTCGCTCACAGGCTGCATGTGACATCGTCATTTAAAATGTATTCTCTGATCTATCCAGAGCTGGTTAGCAATTCAAGGTATGTGCCTTTCATGGGCTTGAGTTGTTCATGTACTCTGTAGAGCACTGATTTTAATTGGCTTGAAACAACAGGGTATTTGGTAGTTGATTCGTATTTAATAAAAAAGATACACATGCCTGAAAGAGTAGGCTAATTGTGTCGTTGAACAGGATGAGAGGAGTAAATAAATGTTCTCCCAGCATGGGGCTGTCCCACGGAAGCAAATATAGCAGAAAAACAATTGTCTGTATTTTGTGGCTTTGCAGGGATAAATCTTACCCAGGAAAATAATCATACTGACTTCAGTGGGAGTAGCAATGCATGTAACCGGATTACTCTTCACAGAGTAGTAGAATCAGACCCAAAGTGTTTACCTGCTATTTTTAACCTAGAGACATTATCTAAAGCAGTACACCTAGAGACATTATCTAAAGCAGCACACCAAGAAAAACAAGTAGGTTTTCTAGAAAAACAAACAAACAAACAAAAACAAAAACGAAGAATGAAAAGAAATTGGTTTATTCCTAAGTTAAAGTCCAAGTGTATCAGTCAACAGTCTCAGAGATGAGAGGATGTATCTGGCAGGATTCAGCCCATTTAAAGGAGCTATGCTGATCGCTGGCCATGATTGTGTCACCTCATGGCAGATCCTACATGAAAACTGTAGTGGTCATTCGTAGAACATATCAGTCCTTGAGTACATATGTAGTTTCATGGGATATACAAAATAGGTGTTTTCATAATTCCTGAAGTGGAGAGAATTTTCTAACGTGAAGGGAAGGCCATATCACAAAAAAGTTTGTACAGAGCTATTGTGACAAGTCAAATGGATGTGTATTATGGATCCATGGTCATTCTGCTACTCCTGGAAGACTGCTGTCCCAGGTGGGTGTCTGCTCTGCCTGCATCTGGGGCTGATCCTGGTCACTGTTGCTATAGGTTTGAGAAATGCTTGGTTAGTGCATGCTGTAGCCCGTAGCATAACCTTCTGCTGGAGAAATGTTGCAGCTCTGGCTCTGCAGCAGGTTTATTTGTCTGTCTGGATCTCAGACAGATGCTGACTTGTTTGCTGTTTGGACAAACTGTCTGTCTGTAGAACTCTGCATGAACAATACTCCGAAGAAAACAACCTGCTACCATTCTCTCATACACCAGTATTTCAATGAGTAATGCTTGCTCGGCTTGTCTCGTGTTCAGTGATACTTTCCTCTATGCTATGTGCATTCCTGTTGCTTAGTATCATTTGTTTTTATTTTGGTCTTTCTAGGAGAGGCTGTGTAGCGATCAGGCCCAATCTGGCTTCCTCTGAAGTCTGAGAAAATATTGGCCTGGAACCAGCAAAGCACTTACGGTCCGATAATGCTCCTATAAAATTCAATGGCAAGACTCCCACTCCCTTCAGCATTGCAGCCCAAAGCGCTGGGATTACTCAGTTGCTTAAATTTATGCATATGCCTGAGTGTTTTGCTGTTTGCAACCCTAACCAATAAAAACAGGTCTGGAAACCTGAATTTCTATGGAGAAGGACGTTAAATATTAATCACCAAAAAGGAGAATGGCAGTCATCTTTTTTGTCTAGACAGCATTCTGGAGAGTGAAGACTAGTGAAGGACCCAGCCTTTTGATTTGCTTTGGGAAAACTTATTGTTTTGAATTGAATGTTATTGAGTAGTTTTGATATCCAAAAGAAATGAGTTGTGGGATATTTCAGGAGCTGAATGGAAATGGAAGCCTCAAAAATTATTTCCTGAACCTGAAATTCAAAATGAAATTGAGTTCTGTGAAGAAGAGAAACCACCGGAAACGTGCAGAGCTAGAGATGTAGCACAGCATTGAAGTCCCGTCTGGTTTACCTGTCTATATTCAGCTACTTTGGCTCCAGTAGTATCAAAGTCTGTAAAGAAAAGTATTTTTTAGCAGTTTCCTGTTATTTTGATATTTCCTCCCTTCCCTTTACTCCACAGAGCAGATGCTCTTTCAGTGTGTTTATCGAAGTGTCAGCCTAGCCTTGTGCTCTGCCACAGCTCCCAGGGAAGACCGTGCAGAAATGCAGACTTTGGCATTGAAGGGTTTGGCTCAAAAGCCAAACTCTGCAGAAACATGCTAGATTTTGGGCACGTCCGGATCAGTATCATTTAGACAAAAATGTAGTTTATTACAGCTAGAAGTTGATTGCTCCAATCCTTTCTCATTTAAACCCTGCTTAATAACATACTCAAAATGAGAAACATTATGTGCATAGATGTCTGTGGAAGCTTTGCCACCGAATTCATCTGAGCTATGATTTTTCATACAATATATGGTAATGTGTCTTTCAGGTAACCTTTTTTCCAGGTACCTTACACCATAGTGTCTCCAGACTTGTTTAAAACACCCTGTATGACTTTTTTATTTTATGTGCTAATAAACAAAAATATATGCATATAAAATAATCTAGTTCTCATATGCACTTACTAGCATATTGAAGTTTTGACTGATGACACAATCATTGGATACAACTGTAGTACCTTCCAGTCTATATCTGATGAATGACTGCAGCCGCCACTCAAAGTGAGGCCCTTGACTCCTGAGCTGTTGAACAACATGCCTGTAAAATCTGAGGCAACCAAAAAGTAGTGCTCTAAGGAAAGTGCAGGATGTTCTTATAGTCATCAGGTCCCTCTCAGCTACTGTTCCGCTTTGCATTCTGCCCACAGAAAATGTGTATTTATAACAAAGGAGTGAAAAAGATCAGCATAAATAAATACGCCTAATCCCTAATAAAAAGACTGCCAAAAATAAAAAATCTACCAATAAAAGTAAAGAAAAAAATGTTGCAGGGCTGATGCCATAATTTGCTTGCATAACAGCAGCACTACAACTCTGCACATATACCTTGTTGGTTTTCTTTCAATGGAAATGTTGACCCTTGGGAATATAGTTTAATAGGAGCTATGAAGTGTTACACCCTATTGAGCTGACAGGTAGCTATCAGGCAAGAACTCATGGCTTTGGGTCCCAGCTGTACTTCTGTCTTGCTGTGTGACCTTGGGTAGGGTGCTGAACTTCCCCCAAAGTCAAAACTGTGCTCAGCTGTCCCAGGCTGTAGTGTGTCTGTCTTTGCTATGGCTGGCATTTCTTGGTGCTCAGGTAGCAGTTTCTTGAGGCATCTGCTCAGACTGAGAGGTGCTGGGCTATATGATGCTGCACTGTTTGAGCGTGTTCACTCAGATCAGTTTTTGTACTTTAAAGCCCTGGGTGTAGCCAGTTAAGATGAAATTCAATTGACCCTTAATGCAGTTTTTTCCTTATGTTTGCAGTTACAAAATGCAAACAATGTGTTACTGTATGGTACTTGCCTCACTGTATTTATTAGTATTACTAATACAATGTTTACAATTTACTGTGTAAATTGATAAAATTGCACCTTGACCTAGAACAGTGGTTTTCAACCTCTTCTTCCTAGACTCCTGGGGAACATGTGTCATTCTGAAAGCTCTGCAACTGCAAGTCTTCTGCTGGGGACTCTAAATTAGTGCTTGGAAGATGAGTGCTTGGAAGAGTAATAGTCTGTCTTTTGCAAGAGTGAATTTTGTGCTGCTTCTATAAGAAGTACTGCCCTTCACTGATGCCTATCTACGAAACCTAGAAACTGCAACAATAAATCTATGTTGGCAAACATTTTAGATGTTGTGCTTGTGGGTACCTTATAAAACCAAATCAATTCTACAAGAGCAAATGCACTTTATTGAAATGTTCAGGAAGCAAAGACAAAAGCAGAGAGCTTGTAAAGAGGACTGTGGGTTTTAAGGCACCCGTTCCTCCCTCTGCATTTGCTTCCTTTGTATCTCCTTGTCCATTAAGGGATAAAATGGCTCAGGAGAATCCAAGGGACTTCCCCATTGCAGGGGCTGTATTCTTCAAGGCAAAAAAGCCGTGTACATAAATTATGTGTGCTAATATACTGTTCATCCCACACTCCCCATGACACCCATAATCACCCAGCAGGACTCAAGTGAACATGAGCCATCCTTGTTAAAATCAACATGTTTGGTCGCTTTGCAATGTCTCAGTATTGACACTCACCCCATCGTGCTGCATGACAGTGAACAGCTGACAGAATAAATCAGGGTTCCTGGACATGACAAGAACTCACTTGACCTTACTTGACTTGACCTATAATATCTTGTTGGCGCGGGAGGAGAGCAGTCTTTCTCTAGTAAAGTAATTGTATCCTCACTAATTTTTCTTCGTCCTATTCAGAGCATGCTGTAGTGTGTGCATAGAGTAAGGGGATTTGTGAGGGAGGAAATACCTTTTCCTTCTTGAGGATTATTCTAGGAAACCACAATATAAATCTTTATTCAGTGGAGAAGTATTTGTCCTGTGAAAAATGTTAATAGAAAAAAATTGTGTATAAACTGAATCAGAGGGAGAGCGAGAAAGATTCAGTGCTTAATTCCTGAATCTGATCATTGCTTTGCATGGGAGAGACTGGGGAAGTGTAAATTTAATTACTATATTTCTACAAATTATCACAGGGGCATAAACCTTGCACGTTAATCAGAAAATGATAGCAATAGCCTGCTTCAACAGGACTAGTAAACAGGATGAATTTCTCAAAAGTACACAGTCTGGCTCTTCTTGTATGCATTGTAAATCTGATCCAATCAACACTGTTTGTTTTGGGGTGTGTGTGTTCAAAACCTAGAGACACAAGAGGTCTTTGCTCATTTTGCTCACATAAACTTCTCTGTGCCAGAATGGAGGTTATTGGGAGATTTCATAGTGAGCTAGGCATCTATTTCTGCATTTTCAACGAGCAGATATCAAATAGATGAAAGAGAAGCTAACAAACTGCTCAGAAAGTATATGGTAGATGAAAAAAAAAAATAATATAACCTCATTACAAATTTGTTTGCATTTTCCAATAGTGTTTTGCTTTGTTTTAAGTAAAGTTATTACACTTGCAATAGCAACATCAATTTATAAGTATTAATTTACAAGATGAGGCATCTTCAGTGTGCTAGGCCCTGGGAAAACTAAGACCTTACCATAAAATATATCTCATTTTAGGTACTGCAGTTCTTACAGCTGCATTCAGACAGAGAAATTACATATTTACTCATTTAATTTCTTGTGCTGTTTACACTAACCAGACAAAACAAAACAAAAGACCTGGCTTTTCTCTTAATTTAAGCTCTATTTCTGCATAATTTTTGCATGAATTAAGTAATAATATAACCTGATAAATAATTTTCCCACCCCGACTACTGATCAACTATTAAATAATGCTTACCATTTATTTTTGACTAGAATTTTTTTACTGAGGTTCATAGAATGCTGGACATAGCTCCCAAATGTTTGAAAGATAGTGGTACTTGTATGTTTTATATATAAAATTTTGGCATGGATTTTTACCTTTGTTTCTAAGCTTGTTTGCTCATGGTCTTATATAAAACCAAGGCAACAGGTTTTTTCTTTTTATCACTGTATATCTACCTACTTTCTCTGTAGTAATCTCGCCAACATATATGAATGTTTGGTATATTTATGTTTCAGCCACATAAGTGCCTTCAGTTTATGTGAACAACATGCAGTGTGGAAGTACTTTGACACAAGATCAGCCCTCACTTATCTGAAGTGATTCACAACTGTGCAAGGCTGATTTCAGTTTATTCAACATAGATGAGCCATGCCATCCTGAGAAATTTATCCCTACTTTTGAAGAATCAATTCTTTATCTTCATCCAGAATGAGATAACATTATGGCTTTGATAAGAGAGAGTCACGTGCATTGAGAACATCACCTGTTACCTTAACTAAAACTTCCAAGGGTAAAGGCAGTATTCATTAAAAAGATTACATCAAGTTAAAGGAAGGACTTATGCTTTCAAAGTTCTGATTTTCTTTCAAACACTTATTCATCCCAACCATGATTTTAATTAATTTATTTTGTCCTGAGGAATTCAAGTTTTATCCCAGCATACCAACTTGGTACTGCAGTGAGGAGAAAGACAGGCTCTTACTGAGTTTTCTACTGGCAACCCTCCACCAGCTTCAGTGAAGTTAGACTTGTTTACATGCACTGAAAATTTGGCTCAGTGCCTGGACGTGTGATAAAAGTTATCTACCTGCTCCTACTTTTCAAGATAGAGACATCCTGTGCATATCTTGGCTTTCTTCTTTCATTCCATTTAAGTCAGAGGAGGCCTCCAGATAAGGAAAGGCTGACAGATATGAATAGTGCAGAGCATTAAACTGATACAATATTTGCAGGAGGCCGCTTTGAAAGAGTAATTGGAAAAATTTTCATAATGGCATAAGGATTGAACAATCTAAAATAGTGGCTCTCTTATGCAAGAATAGATGCTGAGGCCTTTAGTTGTAACCACTTAATTTGCCCAATTTTTCTGTAAATACATTTTGTAAATACACACTTTCACATTTATGCCATTTTATAGAAAAATAAAAGACAGTCACCTCCTGGAAAGAGCATCTCTTTCTCCTAGTGCCACATGTCAGTGGCAGGCAGCACTCTCTAGATGGCAGGTCTGCCTAAAAGCTTCTTGTGTCCGTGTCCCAGCTGTCTAACAGTCTGATTTTCTAGACTGCACTCAAGTTTTCAGGAATTTGCTAGCATTTTCCTTTTAGGTTTGTTATTACAAATTGAACCAGGACATCTTCCTTCTTCATGTTTTGCCACTGGCATTCACTTCCTTTCAAGCTCTTTTTTTTTTTTTTTTTTTTTTTTTTTTTTTTTTTTTTTTTTTAATAGCCTGAGGTTTCACTGTAAGTCTCTGACTAGTAAGAGTCCTTACTTGCAACTGGTGCAGTGCTGGGAGTTATGTGCCCTACATGTCAGGGAACATATTTTGCTAAATTCCATTTCCATGCAATTTACTTTGGAATTACGTGTTTGAGTTTTCTGTGGAGCTTCTTGAATTACTTGTTTATACCAATGCTGCAGGGTGTAAATCATAACTCACTTTCCAGATTTTTTTTTTTTCTAATGCAGCAAAGCTTACATGCTTAAAGTAGTACTTTCAGATGCAGAAAGTGTCTCTCAGTAATGCAATTCCATGCCTTAAGACTTAAAAATATTGCTTTCATTTTGAATGATACAGTTCTAATGGGAGTTCTTATTTTCTGCCATGTAATCTGAATCTCAATATTTTCCTTCTGAGTCTAAATATAATTACCTGTTATATTATACCAACTTTAACTGATTTTACGATGGGGAATTTGGATGCAGGTGCTCAAAGCAAAGGGAAAAAACAGAAACATGATGTCATCATAGATACATGCTAGTGTTACATTTCAGAACAGTATTTTACCAGTAATATCTGTGGATCTCAACTCTGACAGACAAGAAATTAATATTTTTCAAAAAGATCACGATGTCCTTTTATTATTTATTCCAAATTCAGAGACAATATTGGCCCAAATTAATTTAATTGCTAAAAGAAATATATTTTTTTACAAGAAGTGATATGTTTTAAGGACATATGTTTAACATCAAACCTCACTGTTAAATGTGTGTTTCTTTTTAACTTGGAGGTTATGACAGGTTAGCTTTTACTTAACTCTGTTTTGTGTCATAAAATATATTCCTTTGTAAATGCCATGGCAGTTACTGTACAGGTGTGTTTGTTGTGGCTGTAAGATAAAGCCGTAAAATTAGCAAGAGACAACTGACAAAGGCCATGGGGTATTTGGGTGGATTGTCCCAAAATACCAATAAATACTGTTCTTTTTATACAACAAGACAAAATCCAGAGAGAGTGCATTTTGGTTCTAGTGGGTGAAACCTGTGTTATAGGTATAAGGATCTTTCTAGGATCTTTCCTTGAAAGAGGATGGTGTATCTGATGCTTGCAAGAAGCAAATGAAAGCTTGTAGCATACTCAAATAATAGCAGGGTGGCCATGGGAAGTCCACCTGTTTTCACTGAATGCACTCATAGTGCATTCAATGCACTTTGACATGTTGCTAGAGTTTTCACTCAGGTTAGGATTTCCAGGGGAAGTTAAAGAAATCCAGTTCACATTCTCCACTTTAACAGGGAGGTTGGAGATGTCCCACGAGTGAGAGAAGAGCCCTACAACTTGTTTCGGGCGGGTGCTGCCAGTGTCAGGGCATAATGCAGACATGAATGCCGACACTGCTTGAACATCCTGGCTGGGTTTTAGAAAGAAAACAGAAGCCTCACGAGGGCTGCCCGCTGGCGGGAGAAGGGTCAGGCTCTATTTGGAGCTGTGACATGGGCGGATGCCGCAGCCCTGGAGAGGGGACAAGAATTCGGCCACGTTCCTGCAATTAGCATTTCCAGCTCCAAGTGGCTCCCACTCTGCATGCACTTTCTTGGATGGCTCTTCTGAGAGGTCTAACTTTGCATGCCCTCAATGGGGAGGCTTAGCACCTACCTCAGGGTTTTAAATTTCACAGAAGGAGCCAGATGCTTAGAAGCCAGGTATTCAGTGCCTAATCTGCATGGGTTAACTCTTTTATTGGATCTACCTGCAGGAATTTGACCTCGAGGATCACAGCTCCAATTAGATGTCGTAGGAAATGGAAACCCAACCCCTCCTCTCCCCCCGGCATGCATTTTTAAATGGTTATATATAGGTCCGTGGCAATTCTTTGTGCAGGCACGCGTGGGGATTCAAATGATAAGCCCAGGCAAGCAGTGTGCATCAAGGGAGAGGTTCTGTTTGGAAGGCCACAGGCAAATGTAACTGCATGCAGCAAATTTCTCTTCCCCTGCTGGAAATATTTTCTTCATTTGCCCTTGATTTTAAATCGACTAAGAACCGTGTTGTAGAGAGAACAGTAAATGTTGCTTAAATTAGTTCCTTTCTTTCCTTTTTTTTTTTTTTTTTTTTTTTTCCCTATACTTTTGCTAATGAGTTGCATTGTGATTACCTACTTCTTTGTATTCTGATAATGAAATTAATGAGACTTTCTCCAGAGAGCTGGGGGCTTGGGCTGACAGAATGCAATTTTAATAGGGGGGAAGAACAGCAAAGACTTCACATCACGGCCTGGATTTCTGCTCATCCACCTACATGTGGAGACAACCGTAGAAATGAGAGTCAGTCAAACTGATTCTAATTTCTGCACTTGATACAGTGTTGTTTTTCACCTGACACCTGGGCTTTTAATATTGGGTTTTCTTTCAGCGCCATCCTGAGATGACTGAAGTGAAGAGAGAGTGTTGCCTGGGGCATAGAAAGCTTTCCAAGCTTGTGAGTCAACAGGAATAAAATTCACACCCCATTGCTGGGAGAAGATCAGGGTTTTGGTGCAGAAAACCTAGGTGCACATAAAGAATGTTGGTGAGCTGCCATTCCCATTAGGAAGGCACGCATACATGAGGCACTTTAACGTGTTAGAAAATATCCTGCTGACCCTGTATCATGCAGGAATCTCCCTGACCTTTGCTAGGGCTAGATGCAAGGTGTGGGGGCACCATTTGGGACCCATCCCGAGGCCACTCTCTGGGGCCTACAGCTCCCCCAGCACTTGGCCGCTACAGATCTGGCCTGGGCTAGGTGAGCTGAGGCCGCCTAGCAACCAGCTGCCTGCACACAGAGGGCTTGGCTGCGAGAGCCATCTTGGGCCATGGGGCAGAGGGTTGCATGAAATGGCGGCTGCCTGCCGGGCGGGATGTATGCCTGCCCTACTGCTGATGGTGTGCTTGTGCTGTGCAGAGCCATCTGCAGAGAGGCACACACAGCCCTCACTGCAGCAGCCTCAGATGAACCCAGAATGTGAACACAGAAGGTGGCTGGTGTTGTTCTGATGCCACCTCAGTGACCTGATGCACTTGGTTCAAATGTGCAGCACCAGTGTGGTGCTAAGGGGCTATATGCACAAGGCTCCATGTGAGGCACGGAGCACTCCCTCATGGCTTAGGCACACTAATCTGGTTCATAGCATGTCAAAAGTGGTAGAGGCTGGGTTGTCCTGCATACAGAATGGTAGAATCATTAAGGCTGGAATAGACCTTCAAGATCAGCTGGTCCAACCATCACCCTACTACCAATGTCACCCACTACACCACGTCTGTAAGCACTGTGTCCAACCTTTCCTTAAACATATGCTTGTCTTGAGGTACTTGTAGGCCTCTTTCTCCATTTTCCACTTCGTACTCTGCTCAATTGGCTATTGCCTGTGATGCTCACAGGGACAAGTAAAGTTTGCTTCCCTGAGTTGGATGAAGCAGTTCATTTGGCACACTGGGGCTGTCTCTTCCTGGAGTTTGGGGTTTCCAGGCGTACTTGGGAGACAGGATCTTCACTGGCTTTACACGAAGGTACACAGAGAATTCCTAACTGAGAGATTTGACTTGTCAGATGTAAATGCTGTCATTGTAATTGTTGCTTCCTAACTGAGAAATACTATCAATTTGCAGAATGTATTTTCCAGGCCATGATGATAGGAAATGACTAAAGACAGTCACCAATTTAGCTTAATGTAATGCAGTAATTAACTAAAGGTTTTGAAACAGTACTGGGATGACCATTTTATAGAAACAGTTTTAAGATATAATGGATAACCTATGAACTTTAGTCTGAGACCTTCCAACCCCAGACAGTGAAGGAACATGTGAACATATCTCAGATTTGAGGAGAGTGATCTGCCTCACTTGTTTTGGAAACCAGGTCACCTGAGTCTCATTAGTCCCAGTCAAGGGCTATAAAAAGTGTAATTTGGAACCAAAGAGAAAGTTTGTGAGACAGTACTCCAAGTGGGAGCATGTCAGACCAGAATGTAACAACACTAGAATGTATTTGCAGTTATTTTCCATAGCTGTTTTTATGCATCCTAATATTTTCTTCACTTTGATATAAAAAAAAAAAAAAAGAAAAAAAAAAAAAAAAAAAAAAAAAAA
>CM021797.1:12870646-12891479 GCA_011076525.1 Nettapus auritus
AAAAAAAAAGGAAAAAAAAAAAAGAAAAAAAAGAAAAAAAAAGAAAAGAGAGAACAGGAGGTTGATTATTTTCAGCTTTTTGTGGGGATGTTACAGAAGTTCCTGTGATTTTTACTGATTTTTTTTTTTTATTTGTTGTTATGTAAAATTCAACATAACCGGCAAACTATTTTTTTTTTTTTTTTTTTTTTTAACGTTGCACAATGTGTATATTTGTCTCTGTCATGTCCCATGCAGTCTTAAATCTTTACTCACTCATCTATCTCCCATGTTACCATTTCCCATTATGTAAGATCTGGAGGACTATTTATTTAGTGGTGCTCTCTTTTATTCACATGTAAAGCATCAGTGGAATGCTATCTGTTTAAAACCAAAAACTTCTGATGGCTTAGAGGTTATGGTTATGAGGATCGACTAGGAATACAATGTACTAACTGGGCTGCCATTCAGATTTATTTCCTAAAGCTGCCCAGTGATAGTTATCTAAAACTTGCTTCAGCAGGTTGAAATGTATCATAGAAAGTATTGCACAAACTATTTTACTATTATTACTTGTTTTTTTCTTGAACTGTAATTTCCTTTTATTTTTACATTTTTGAAAGATGTAGGATTTACATGTTTGGAACATGTAGGTCTCACAGGTGTGTGGAAACTTTGTCACACATTCAGTGGTTAATGTGATCTTAAGGAATGCTTTAAATCTTGGTAAGCAACATGGAATCATGAGAATTATACTAATTTGTAGCAGATTTGATGTTGGCATATTGTGTAAAGAGGAAATCTGAGCATTAAAGCCTTGGTAATGATGTTGCTTCAGAAATATTACAGAAACGGAAAGAATCTCATTAACTGCAGTGAGGTTTTGTTTAGGAACTGTATCATTTCCAATCTCTAGAAACAAATATAAAACCATTGGTTACAACCTGTGGACTGCTGATCCATGGAGCAGATGAGATATTTTGGTGGGAAACTCAGAAGATAAGTTGGCTACAATATTTAAACCGTATTTCTACAGAAGATACATGCAAGAATATAATAAATACAATAATATACAAATATAATACTTTTGTATATTAATTTTGACCCCTGGTCCTGAGGAAGTGCAGGATTTTAAGATGGAGCCAATATACCTGACAGCACAAAGTCACTTACATTGCAGAACACTTAAAACCAGAGCTTTGAAATATGTTTGAGACACTAATTCTGAGGTGTAATTCCAGGTGGGTTTGGATGGATTACACAGAAAGTAAGTGTTTTGACTTTATTCTTGTAATGATACTGGGGGAAAAAAAAAAAAAAAAGATGGTATGGCAGTAAAAATGAAAATGTCTGTTTTTACAGTAGTGAGAAATTGGCAAAAGTTTTGAAATCTAATTTTGTGATAAAAAGGATATATGGATTTTCTGCACTCCACCTTTCTCAGTGGTTCATTTAGTTACAAGGAATAAAACCACCAAGGGAGAATAGAGAATAAGAACTAAAGGGTAACAGAAGGTGAGAACAATATCATTGAATCAGTCTCAGATTACAAAAAAAATCCAGCTTCTTTAAAGGAAAGACACAGCAGAACTCAACATTAGTTTAGAAATAATGATGAGCCAGTCAGTCAATGTGCATGTTGTCTCCTTCCTTGTTGTTTGCAAAAGACAAGATTTTTTCTCAGCCTAGCTTTGGCTTCAGCTTCAGGCTGGCTCTGGATAATACCGGGTATATGCAAGACCTTCATATGTCATGTGCATACCATCCAGCAAAGATCTACAGCCCCTGCACAGACACCCAAGAGCTAACTCTGGGACAGAAGCAGATGGAGCAAAATTGCTGAGATACAGCAGCAGGATCATGTGAGCTAGCCTCAGTACACAGTGTGATACTGCTGAAAACCAGGGCTGGTTAGCTCAGGAACAGCAGCATCTTGTGGCGGGCTCCAGGGAGACTTCATTGTGTCCTTTCAATATATAAAGGCAGCTTGAAAGAAAGATGGAGAAAAAACTTTTTACCAGGGCTTGCAGTGACAGGACAAGGGGCAGCAGTTTTAAATTGAGAAAGGGTAGATTTGCATTGGGTATAAGGAAGAAATTCTTCACTCAGAGGGTGGTGAGGCACTGAAACAAGTTGCCTTGAGAAGCTGTGGATGCTCCAGCACTGAAAGTGTTCAGGGTCAGGTTGGACAGGGTTTTGAGCATCTTGATAAGATGAGCAGGTGACAGAGCACTGAAACAAGTTTCCCAGAGATGTTGTGGAGCCTCCTTCTCAGGAGATACTCACAAACTGCCCAGATGCCATCCTATGCAATGTGCTCTAGGACTAGGTGATTTTCAGAGGTCCCATCCAACCTTGGCCATTATGTGATTCTGTGATCTAATGGGAGGTGTCGCTGCCCATGGCAGAGGAGATTGCACTAGATCTTTAAGGTCCCTTCCAACTCAACCATTCTTTGCATCTATGAATGACCTTGCATAACTGGCTGGTGCTACACTTCACTGCTGGCCACATCAGTGTGAATCAATGTCAGTTCTGTATTTCGTTGCAGAGATGCTCAAAATCCATGAAGTCTAGATCTGAGAATACCATCCCAGAGCAGAGTGTCCAGCCTGTGAATCTGGAGCTGTATGCAGCTGTCTTGCAGTGAGAATGCTCAGGAGCACTGCCATTAGAGTTTTCCCACCCACTCTTGGAGTTACTTGGTACATCATAGATGGTTTTGACTCTAGGTCATCTGAAAATTTTGGTTTTAAATTTTACCACCAGGATTATTTTGCCACCCAAGTACAGTGCGTACTCTCCAATCTGCAGTTTAATAACATCTGAGGAAGAGCAGTAGAAGACTATTGCAAACAGTTGAGTCCAAACGAATAATTAAACTTGTTAGTAACTTGTTCAATTAAACTTTGCAGTATCCTATGTTGTATTAATTCTGAAGGAAACAACAAACATGTTGCCCATGTGGTTGCTGTGGCACTACATTGTGTTCTGAGGTCTTCAGGTTCAGACATTTCAATTTGATGAGAGCCTCTGAAAATCTTTTTGACTTCAATAAAGATAAAAGAGAAAAATGAAGGTAGCTACATCATTTGCAAAGTAAAAGAAAGCTTTCTTTCAATGGTAGTCTGTATTCTTTTTCCCTTAAAGTGTGGAAGGTTTAGTTTGTATGAGTAAATCTGTTGTTCAGTAGTCTTTCAGATGGTAGCAGCAATAGTTATTATCTTTCCTTTTTGGGAAAAATAAAAGATATGGGTTCTGCAATGGGACTTGAAGTTGTTTCTGTTAAAGTCTGATACTGTTTCCCTGAAAGCAAAGCAAGATAAACAGTCCAAAGTTGCCGAAAAGAGCCGTGGTAATAGCAAACTCAGACTGAGTTTCTGACTCTCAGAGAAACACAGAGTCACTTCAAAACTTGGCAAACTTACTAGCATCAGTTTGTTCACTGAACATTGCTTTTAGCTGCCTCTGAAGATGCTGAATCACACTGGTGCTGCATAAGACACACTGTGGGCTATCTAAGTCAGACTTTGCAGAGATGGCTAAAAAAGGAGACATAGCAAAGGAAAACAAGATGTGAAGGAGATGGTAGTCAAGATGTGTATGCAGGAGAGAATTAGCAACAGGAAAGAAGGAATCACATCAGAGGTTGGGTTTGGGGTCTGTTGTCATGTCTATCATATAATAGCTGTGTCCATCATGTATAAATCTAGTTCCCATCCATCCGAAGTGTTTGGTTTCCGTCATATGGCAGATAATAACTTCTATGTTAAGGGTTATATGTCAAATGTTTCAATTATCTCTCTCCTAGAGTTTTTGACTTTGATCCCAGTGATAATGTGGTTTGTGTTATAGACTCAGCCTGCTATACTTTCTCCTCTTCATTTTTCTCTATAAGATATTTGTTCTTCAGGTTTATACCAGCCCCGAAGTCTTCTATAGGTTGGCCTTATTGCTATACTCTATATTAAAGGTCCTCTCTCACATGTTTCGTTTTCATATGTAATGCAGAACTGTCCATATTTCTTAAGCACAGTTTCATGGTTATTCTTCTCTGTCCGAAAAACAAACAAACAAACAAACAAACAAACAAAAAAAAAAAAAAGGAAATCAATGAACAGAACAAGTGCTTCAGAAATTGCTGCTTTCTGAAGTTTGCCTTTTTATGGACCCTTCTGCTGGCAGATGCAGAATGAAACACTACAAATGCTTTCCAAAAGTTTTCCATTTTCTGGAGACTTTTAACTTGGTGGTGGTCGTGATGGGAGGAGAGAGGAGCTGGAGGTGTGTTTAATTGTAGTCTTATTTTTCCCACACAGGATATTGGTGTGTAAAGGGGGATGTCTTTTTTTCCACTGCTGTTATGAGATGTTCAGTTACACATCAATTATTGCAAGAAATCTGCTTTATTCTGTGTACTGTGTCTGTACTTGAGGATAACAAGAGCTTCTTTGCATGTGTTCCAGGCTGGAGTACAGTGTAGAGATATGCAGGTAACTTTGCACATGCCAGATCAGGTGCTGAAAGATCAACAGATCAATGCTGCATTGGGTTAATTATCTCACTTTTGTTGGCTTGGACAGAAGAAGGAAGTCTCAAAGATGTTATTTCTCACCTACTG
This sequence comes from Nettapus auritus, assembly GCA_011076525.1. Lineage (NCBI taxonomy): Eukaryota > Metazoa > Chordata > Aves > Anseriformes > Anatidae > Nettapus > Nettapus auritus. The sequence goes on from CM021797.1 coordinate 12,875,247, forward strand.
ATGTCCTTAAATACTGCACTTACAGAGACCAGAGGGAAATCTTAACAGAGGAAAATAAGACAATGAAGAGAAGGTAATGTGGGTCTATTACAAATGACTCATGACAAGCTAAATGATGTGTTTGGTGGTTATTTTAATGAGTGAAAGAAATGCAGTGCCCATACTATTTTTTATTTTACTTGGGTGAAGTTTTCCTCTGAAAAGCTCAGAAATGTGATGGAGGTGTAGTTGCTGTAGTAAGACTGGTCTTTTCCACCTAAGGTTGGTTTAAACAAATATAATTGGTAATTATTTTTGTTTATTGTCAAGATATTCTGATGTATGAATACCCCATACTCAAGGGGTATTCAGTGCTACTCAGAACTTTCATAAACTTCTCATTAAATTATAATCTAAGAAGAGCCAAACATGTTTTGGAGAATAGGGTTTAAAAATACTGGGTGATAACTGTAGAAAAGTACTGAAGTCAATCAAGTGAAGTTTCAAATGCAAACATAGTGTGTTTCACATAAGAAAGAATAAATATAGATTGTGGGAAATATTTTAGGCCATATATATGAGACATGGAGAAGTATCTAGGGATTATAGTTGATGGTGATTTGAGTATGAGCTGGTAAACAATGCAGCGCTAATGAGAAAAATACCTACTATTGTATTTCATTTTACTACCAAGGGTATTATATGTGAGGCAAGTGTTCTTAGTTTGCTGTAGTCAGCAGATGATTTGTAGTACTGTGTTCAGTTCTGGGCAACATATTTTAAGAAAGACACAGACAAGCTGGAGAGAGATCAGAGGAGAGCAGCTAATATGATAGATATTTTGGAAATGAAGACCTATGTGGAAAGAAGTGAGAATATGTAACGCAGAGGTGACTGATGGGAACACAGGACCTGACTGTCTCGCATCAAAACGGTCTTACAAGGAGGAACAGCACCATTGTTCATTCTCGTCCAGGAGGATGGCTGAACTAGTTACAGACAGGAAAGGAATGAAAATGTAAATTCAGCAGGGAGGGTATGTTAGAGGGGTGGAATAAGGAAGGCATCTGCCAAGGGAGGGTATGAGACTGCTGTTGTGGGAAGCATTTCCAGCTAGAATAACTGTCCATCCATCAAGAACAGCTTCTGGGCTTAAGAAATATTTCTCTGAAGATGCAGGTGGATAAGTTACACAGTCCATAACTCCTGCCAGATCCTAAAACCGAACTGAAAATAGCTTTCTCCTTTTCATCTAGCATCTTCTATCCTTACCTCTCCTCCACGCCTCTGGCATATGAAGATTTGTGTGTCCTAAGCTATTTTGTTTCAGCAAAATGTGGCTTTGTGAGTGACTTACCTCTGCAAGGAGTGGCATTTTTGAAGGCTCTGGAACTGATCCGTGTTAAAATCTGGGCACATGAATCTGCTTTGAGGTGCTGGGAAATATTTGTGCAATCTTTTGGGTGCCTAAGATAGTGAAGGGAAATAACCAATGATTAAGGACGCTTTGCAGTCAGAAGCAATGTGGCTGTTTTGATGCAGAACTTTGGAGCTATGAGCTTCACAGCATGTCTAATTAGTCATGCCAAGCTGAGGAGATTGTCTGGTTTGAGGGCCCAAGGTATCATTTCTCCACAGCTTTGCCCCATTCTGTGGCTACATGCTGGCAAATCTGGTTCTAGCTTAGAGACCTCTACCTCATTCTCTGTTGCACTTGTGCAACACTACACTGCTTGTGTAGACTTAACCTCTATTTTCCTAAAATCACTGAGAATTAAATGATTAACTATTTTGAGAATCTGTCAGTCCTATTTGCTGTTTGCCAGTCCATTACAGCCTGGTCTCCATGAAACAGGGCTCCCAATGCTTTACAGCAAGGTGTTGCTGTCACACTGCAGGGATGGCTGATACTCAATCATCTAAGGCTGTATAGGACCCCTTAGGCTATGTATATAATTTAAGCCCATGAATAAAAGCTACAGGCCCAGGAACTGGATTTGTGCATGATCGTAATCTGTGTGAAACTTGTCCTTTTGAAAATACTTAAAACTGATAGATTAATCCTTACATCAGCTCAGTCAACCAGGGAAGAATTTTGTCCCAAGTCTCCCAAGTGGAGACAGCGTGATGAAACGGTTTAAGGAACTGCTGGCTCTCTAGACAGTGTTTTGGCTCCCACACCTCACATTTTTCTCTCAAACATTTGGAGCACTTGGATAGAAGGAAAATATTCAATAGGAAAGAAAGTGGGGAACAAATTCTTGTCTGATGCAAATCTGCATTGTGAAGGAATAATACTGCTGTTCTCTGTTCAGTCTCCTACTCTTGGCAGTATTACCCACAGAAATGTGCTGGTTTTCCCTTTTACAAGATTAAAACCTTTCTCTATCAGCATACTCTAACCCTATATTTCTGACTTTCTTTCAAATTTTAATGGAACTGTAAAAGGTTTTTTTGGATAAAACCTGGCCATCAACAGTTGAGTGCAGGAAATACAAGGAAGTCTGAAGACATCTGAAAAAGGCAGTTTGATTATTTTTGAGATAAAAGAGTACAAACAACAATAAAAAGTCAAAGGCATTTTATGAGCACTTTTCATTGACATCTATAACTTCAAAGCAGTTTGAGGCATTTTATTATTTAAATTTCCAGGTCAGTAGTCAGGAGGGTGAATTACACTATGTATGAAATACTTAAAAAAAAAAAAAAAAAAAAAAAAAAAGAAAGAAAGAAAAAAAGAATGGAAAGGGAGGAATTACAATAAAGCATTGAGTCATTCATGTGCATGTGCAGACATATTTAAATTTACCCAAAAGTTTTGAGTGTTCTTTTGGCCTGCTCAGAGTATTTGTCAGTGCCAGCACTGGTGTAGTCTAAACACCATAAATTGTCTTCTGTTCAGCTGCATTAAAATCACTTTACTATGGCTTTGACCAGTGAGCTCTGCTTGTTACTGCCAGTAATATATTACTTTTTTTGGGTTTCACTTATGCATTCAGGGATACGTTCTTTTGCTAATCAATGATGCTATGTATGCGAACTCCCTAAGGGTAAATAAAACTTCACATTTGACTACCTTTTCACATCGACCATATGTAAAGTGCAAATAATTACTGGTATTACTGCTATCGTTTCTTTTGCTAGATTGCCAGGCTACTGTCAGAGACAAGATACAGACGTGGAAGGACTTTTGGCTTGAGTCATTATGACCATTATTTTGCTCAGAAAAAGAAATCAAAGGAAAGAGCATGAAGATGTCTGGGCATTAAGATGCCAAGCACTAAGATCAGCACAGGCAAGATGTAGCACGTCCTGCTCATGTGCTGCCTGCATAAACTAAGGTTCTCCTTACTGTTTGCAGAATTTATCGTGTGTGGCCAGCTATGGTTCTTGTCACGGGGTGTGCTCCTCACAGCTCTCGAGGCTCCATTTGCCTTGGAGCCTTGTGTGTTGTTGAACACTTTTCTGTTATCTCATCAAAGAATATGTCAGCTTCTGTGGGAACAGTAATGACATGCGGTTTGTTCTGATCACAGCATTTTGCTTTGTGAGCTGCTGACTGTTGCTGTGGCCAGGGTAATCATGAGGTGAACTGGAGTGCCAGAAATTTGTCTTTTTGCCTGCTGCCATGAGAAGTGCTGCTCTGTTTTCCCTCAGCTCAATTGTGCAATATGAGACAGGGTTTGCTCATAAGTTTGTTGTTTTCATTTTGTTTTGTTCCTTTGTTTTCTGTTATCAACTTGATACTTCCCTAGTAAAGCTGTCAGATCAGCTTTTGACTTCCATACTCTGGTTGGTGAGTTCCTATGTAAAGATCAGAGCAACAGGTTGCTGTGGCAGAAGGAATGAAGTGTTCAAGACCTGTCAATGCTACAGTGGCTCCCTGTGTCCATGAGGACACAGGCAGTAATTTGGACACTCCTACTTCAAACTTTGAAGGAAAGCCATTTATACAGCTTGAGGTAGGCGGTAAAGGTATCCTACTTATTTTCTTCATGTGCCAGCTCCTGAGCTTTGCTCATTTGTACTTCATGCTCTGGCTAGGGTGAAACCTCAGGTTGTCCCTGTATCTTTGGAAGCTATCCCTTATGTAGGAAACTGAGACAGATGCATAAGGCTTTAGATTTTAAGGGTCTTCCTTAGAACAGCCTCATTTGTTTCAAGCCATATTAGATTCAGTAGAAAAAAAAACCCGTTGCACACACTGACACAGTTGCTATACAGACATTGCACAATCCTTTGTAGTTGTCTTAAATCAATCAGTTTGAATCAGCCACAGTCTTTACTCTGTAAAGAAAGTTATCCGTACAAAAATGAAATGTTAATAATAACTGTTTGTATGCAGGCTCTTATTTTTCACTGTAGTCGCTGGCTGGCAAAACTGATCTCTGCTTCCCAAATAACATTTTAGTCATTTTCTTTTTGCATTTTTGTTAGCATCCCAGTTCAGCCTGGAAATTTTGTACTGATGGTAATTAGTTTCAGCTGATACTTACTGGCAGGCATTTCTCCAGATCAGTGAAAATAAGCAGAAACAAGATAATATTTATTAAAGGGTGCAGTGCTTTGTTTTTTAAAAAGTTAGAAAACAAAACATGCCTGCACTACAAAAAAATACAGCAAGACATCAAGTGTGTAAATCCAATATCATAAAGAATACAACAGAAAAATATTGCAGACTGTTTTCAGCACCAGCTAGCTGACTGCCAAGGATTATATCTTTTGCATGAATATCTTTTCATAGGTGAAAAAAAAAAAAAAAATCTTTCTATAATAGAGACTGTAGCTGACAGCTTAAAGCTTTTGCAGTGAGAACTGAGAAAAGTTCTGGATGTTAATAGAAGCTTTTACTGATAATGTCTTGAAGTTCATGAATGCTAGAAGTACGTTATTTCTGGTGTAAGGTTAAAAAGAGCATAATATGGTATTCATTAAACAGTGCAGCCAAAAATAACATCTGTCTCTCATGAATAACGGATAAGGTCTCATTTTATATCTCTTCTCATTTGAAAACAGTATTTTTGCTAGAAAATTAGAGTTTTTGTACCCTTTAGGAAAACAAAAACATTAAGCATGATGGTAACATGATCACAACATTTTAGCAAAAAGTGATAAAAATATAAAAATGTTGGTTAAACTTGGCTATAATAACTTTGGAAAGTCGTGACTCCCCCTGTCCAAGCAAGCTTTTGTTTGATTTTCCAGTTCACCACATGGGTATTTGCCACATGTTCTAGAGAGGGAGCTGCACCTTTTCATCACTGATGACTCTGGTTACTGTGGATCATAGTTCATCCACTAGGATGCAGGACTCAGGCTGCTACTGGAAAGGTCTGAGTCTCTATGGAACCTAATGACTTTTGGGATGTTCTTAAAACCTTTAGGATCCTCTGGTTTAGTGCCTGGAACAGGCCCATTATCAGTGGTATTTCTTTGTCATATCCGTACATGTCTGTTGCCTGAATATTATTTATAAATTCGTCTAGAATTCAGCTATTTGTTTTATATAGGAAAGGCAATATTTTAGGAAAGTGTTGAAATTTTGCAGCTTGATAACTCTGAGGAAAAAAAATTCAGCAGTCAGACATGTTCCATTCAGGAATATTCATGGATTGACTGCTACCGAAAAAAAAGATTAGCTTTCCCTTCCTTTGGCAACAAAGAGCTCTGTATCACCTAAAATACATTTTTGCTTGCTTTGTTGGATAAAAGTAGAAGGTTTTGTCTTAGGATGACTTTTTTTTTTTTTTTTTTTTTTTTTTTTTTTTTTTTTTTTTTTTTTTACTCAGCTCTCCTAAATCCATTATTCACCTTGATCTACTCAAAAGCACTAAGTCTCTGTACACTGTGGGTTCTGATGCTGTGTTCTGGTCAAGGTGAAGACCCTTGCATACATCTGCACTGGATCCCTTCAGCAACAACGTGTCACTGTGAGCGTATAGGTGCCTGCGTGCCTTTTGTTCTTGTGAAACCTTCATGCCAGCATGTTTTCATGGCTAACGTTATCTTTTCACTAAGTTAGATTTCAAGTTAGATTTTGCAGGGTAGCTCTGGACTTTTTCAAGATCAGACCTAGAGCACACTCTGTAAGGCAGATGTACAATTGAAAATGTCCTCTGGAAAATGCCAGATCTCATGGTTGAGTTGCATGGTGTGTACCCTCAGATAGGCAGGTTACAGATGTTCTCTAGGCTGACTGTGGGTCTGTGGGTGGAACGAAGTGGATGGCCCAGACACTGCAGTAGCCTCCTGCTACCCAATTGATTTTTAAAAGTGGGCATAGAGGCAGCAATTGTGGATTGCACGGTACCTTATCTGCTGAATGTGTGTGAGACAATGTGCATAAAACTGATGCATAGCAAATGTCATAGTGTGTTATGAATACGCATTTTTCATGATTCAAGGCCAAAAATGCATGTCTCGGTTTCAGCTGGGTTGCAGTTAATTTTCTTCCTAGCAGCTCGTACGGTGCTGTGTTTTGGATTTAGGATGAGAATAATGCTGATGTGTTAGTTGTTGCAGAGCAGTGCTCACACATATCCAAGGACATTTCATCTCCTGGTGCTGCCCTGCCAGTGAGGAGGCTGGGGGTGCACCAGGAGTTGGGAGGGGACAGGGCCAAGACAGCTGACCCAAACTGGACAGAGGTTTGTCCCACATCATTTCACATTGTGCTGAATAGTAAAATTGGAGGGGAGTTGCTGCTTGGGGAGGGTCTGAACATCAGTCAGTGAGTTGTGAGCAGTTGTACTGTGCATCACAACATCTGGCTAATCTGGGGGAAGTGAGTGAACTGCTGTGTAGAGCTTAGCTGCCTGCCAGATTAAACCACCAAATCATCAATCAATGATAAACACATTTTCTACTTGGAACACCTGTTACAATTAATTCTGGACAATTAGTTATATTTTTTAATTAAAAACAACAGCAACATGGACATCACTTGTCATCAGCCTGATTTTTATTTTTGTATCACACACATCCCTTTAGTTTGGACTAAGGTTTGTAAGCTGTACAACAGGTCCAGTAACACAGGTCAGAGAATTTGGCTGCCATGGGAAGAAGATGATGTCTAAAGAAAAGGTTGTCTTGATTTGTTAGTTGATTGTTTGTTTGTTTTCCAATAGGAATTTAATTATCCTGGGGTGGTTTAGATGTACATGTTGCAAAATAATGTTACGAGTGGATAGTTTTTCTTTTATCTCAGTGACTTTTTGGTAAATAAAATATTGTCCTATCAAAATGCTTAGCCTAAATGGAGCATTGAAGCGACATGCTACTTTTATTAAGTTTTATATATCTAGCTTTCATGTCATGAAGATGTCAAACATTTTCTTATTCATATGCTACAGTCTTCATAATCCACAAAGGATGAGTTCAGAAGTTTGCAGTGCTGAAGAACCTCTGAGGGCAGTATTGGTCTTCTTGCTTTGATGTTGTGGTGTCTATTCTTTGGCATTGCTCCAGGGAGAGAGTTCACTGTCCTGATGAAGGCAGCTAGAGATGTCTGCCCAGAGTGCAAGGAAAGGACAGGAATGTTAACCTAGGACACTAAGCAAGGAATTGAGTGGAGAAGCTGAGGATATAGGAAGCCTTTCATCCTATTATGTCTCTCTCAGAGGCTTAGGCAGCTAAGTCAGAAGGAAGGTGCCTCTCTTTTTTCTTGGCATTCGCAGCTATGAATCCTTTCCTGCAAGTAGGTGGGTGGCCGGGCCTTTCTCACATAAAGTACAGCTGGAACAGGAGGAGGGGAAGGAGCTTGTGGTACATTTGCACTTCTGGCAAATAGCTCAGTCACCATAGATCTGTCTGAAATAAAGGAGAGTAATGTTCAAGCTTCTTCTCCAGTGAATATTTAATTATCTATGCAAAAATAGGTGATTTTCTAGCTTTAGTCTGGTGGTCTTTTGGTTCAGCAAACCATCCCAAATCAGTTATTCACACAGTTCGCAGAAGCTCCAGTGTCACAACAGCTTCAACAGAGGAAACAGCGTTCCTTCAAATGTTCAATAGCCTAATGGTTAAATAATTTTATTGGAAATTGTCTTCATATCTCTGCTCCAATTTGTCCCTCATGTGGCCTTGAATTTGGTTCATTCACATGCTGGTACTTTAGTACTTTATCTGACATCTGGCATCTTCAGGCTTCTACAAAATGAGGGTGGTTCTGGCATCAAGCGTGCCATTTTGTGAGTGGTGAAGTGTGCTTACAGAATGCTTTCTTCTTTGAAATTCAAAGACCACCTCATGTGAAATCCGAGACCATGCTTTAAATCTGAGGCAGGAACTGAGCTGCACAGTACAGTCATTATCTATGCAGCTGTGTGTATTGCCAGCAGCAAAAATGGATTTACCTGAGAGCTGTTTCAGGGTTAATAATATACAGGACAGTGTTGACATGCATCTCTTCTACACTCAGATATGATAGTTGGTGTGGTTTGTGCCCTGAGACAGTACAACAGCAAGAACATGGCTCTCGAGCAAAAAGAAGGTACTTATTAGAGCACTGAAAACCTAAATTTTGCATGTAGGTGCACATCTCTTCAAGATCCTTCAAGTATGAATTTGAAAATATTGTTTTGCAGTGTGTCCTAATGGTTCTGAGAACTTTCTTGTGGGATATCCAAGTAGGGTTTGGTGATACTCAACATCAAGATCTAGAGTGCATAGCAGAAGAAACCTTCTCTCCGTGCCAAAACACTGTTCAAATTTAAATATAGGATAAAAACTTAAGAAAGAGCTGTCATGGTTGTGGCACACTAATTTACCTACACCCAAATGATATTTGAAGTTCTGGTAGAATGTGTAGAACAAACAATGATCTAAAATAGCAAAAACAGGTTGTTTGGCTTGTACTTAGTGTGTGTGTGAGATGTACTGTTGGGGAACGTGCAGAGATTTAGAAACGTTAAGAAGCAAATCATGCTGGCTGACAATCTGTGCAAGCTGAAGTAGATATTGATGTGTCAGTACTGAAAGAGATGGTACCCAAAGAATCTTACAGGGCATTTTCTTTCTTGGTGTCTCCTGTTCTTGTTCCATTTGACTCAGTATTCAACCATGTAGAACAAATAAAATCAGAAATTTTATAGCATTTTATAAAAGGTGACTGGTATATACATATTAAGTTGTTACCTTAATACTGTATTAATTTTGAGACTAACAATAGGGTTCATTAAAGGCAGCATTTTGTGCAAGGAACTAATAAGAAATACCATCATGTAAATTAGATTTTATGCCTTGCTTCCAAAGGGATTAGAACTCCCAGATCTGGAGGAAAGGGCCTGTGTTTCCCACCACTTTATTAATACTTTAAATCACAGTCTTCTAATCTAATCCATATCAGCTGTGCTCTGAGCAGGCAAAGACTCTGTCCTTTGATAAGACTCATGGCTGTAACCTGTAGTCCAGCTTGCACAGAAAGAATTAAGGAATTGTTCTTACGGCCTGTTTTAGGTCTTTGTTCACCCAGACACCTGGAAATATGCTTTTTATTGAAATCTAAGAAATATTTCCTAAGAGCATGACGTATTGAAAAGTACTAGGGAGAAAATGTCAGCATTAACTTCATATTTTCTTGGATTTCTGTTTGTTGCAGATCTAGCATTATCCAGGGATAGATTTTGTGTTTAGTATGTCAAGAAAATTAGTTTTATGCTTGGTATCAAGATGTGGAATTACAGTATGTTCAGCTAACTTGTTCTTAGGATATGGTCATTATTTCAAATCTAATTTAATAAAGATGGGTCAAATGCAGTAGCTAATATGGAGTTGAAGTTGTACAGGAAAGAGTTGAGGATATAATCTCTGAAATATTCTGCATGGAACATGAACCTGTTTTCAATCTACTGTAAGACTGGATTCATGTAGTTTTTAAAAGAGTCAATGCAGCATATTTTCCATTTAATTAAATGAACCTTGTACACATGTACAATGTAGATTCCAGATTCTTTAAATTTTACAGTACTAAAATCTGGTAAAATGCCAGAAAAAGTTAATTGAGAGGGAGATACATCTTTGGAAAACATGCAATATGGTATCTGCGCTTTAAAAGACAAGCCCGTTTCTGGTCCCTGACCAAGCACAAATTCAACAGATTCCACATGAATTCAGAGCATTTTCTGACAAGGCTGCAGCAAAGAGTAAGACGGAAAAACAAGATTTGACTGAGAAAGGAACATAGGAATTAAAAAGCACTTAGTCTGCATGTGCAAGCAACCATGGGATGACATCAACATATTTGTCAGACGTGTAAAGAGGCCTCCCAACAAATTCATGAGGTTGCTTATTGCATTCATTTTACAGATGGGTTAAACTGAGAAAGCATGAAATTTCAATGGCTAGATCCCATGAGGGATCATTGGCAGAGCTGAGAACAGAAGCTGTCCCATCCAACTCCTTCCCAGTATTGACAAGAGCAACCATTTTCAAATCAAACTGAACTTGGCTTACAAAATCATAACTTCAAAAAAATACTGAGATAAAAACCTCAATGCTTGTTTAACAATTAAAAAAAGATGTTTCTATGCCCGGAGAGATCAAGAAAGAGTAGCACTAGCTGAAAAGAAGAAGGATTTCTTAGAAACTATTAGGAGTTTGTTTTGAAGCCATTTCTAACCTTTATGCTAAAATTTCTGGTTTTACTGAAAAGACCAACTTTTTCCCATAAACTGGCGTGTTGGTACATCTGAATATATACAAAGAAAAAGATGGGAAAGAGAAGGTCATCCTACCCTTGGATTCAGAGAATACCAGCAAAACCACAGTTCTGGTGTGGTGCCAATGTAAGCAGTTTTACACCAAATATGCTGTTAGGAGTGTTCATAACAAGCTGTTCTCTGAACAGAGGAACCGGGGATTCCTACGAATTCATGACCTGTTGTCTGTACAATGCTGGCCCTCCTGCAAGATCCCTGGTTCCTTCTCCCTGTCGCTGCCCCAGGTCATCCCCTGCTGTACAACTTTCTCCCTGTCAGCTTTTGTACAACATTATCAGTGTGCCCCAGCTTTGCCCAGTTCCCCATCCTCCCTCCTTCTTTAACACACACAGGTCTGCTCCCTCCCTTCTATGAGCACCACAAACTCTCAGCTTCTCCCCTGCAGCACGATGTCCTCAGCATCCTCTCCCACATCTCTCTCACTGGCAAGTGCTGTTCTTCTAAATTGAGCTGGAATTGGTAAATGAGTCTGGGTAGTATTAGGGGGAGACCTGAGAGGCAGTTTGAGAGGGACATGTTCAGACACATATCATAGCCAAATGAATATAATTTCCCTAGGCAAGGCAGAACACCATTCTGTATTATAAACTACTCTAATCAATAATAACAGCAATAATAATCATAATCACAAGTTACTTAACCTATAATAACATGGGTGTGCAAAAAATACAAATGTCAGGAGTAAGCACACCCATGCAAACAAAATTCATGTCCTTCATACAAAGACAGGAGAAAGGAATCTCTCGGAGAAACTTTGAAGACCTTTGTGATGCTGCTGACATAGAAGCAGAGGCAGTCATTTGCTGTCCAGCAGGTCAGTGTTGATGTCTAAGATACAACAGATGTACAATTACTTCTGAAGGAAAGGACCCTCTTCTCACTGGGGACTCACAGAAGATTCAGGAGTCCAGGAGAAAACTCTCAGTCACCTCAGCAGGCTTTGGAAAGGCACAAAAAAATCTCCTCTGACTTTCCTCCACAATTCTGTCAGAATTCCCAATGATCTTGCTGCAGTAACAAACTCTGGATGGAGAAGAACTAAAACTAAAATGAAAACTAAATCCCACTAGAACTATTTTTAAATCATGACTCTGCTGCCATGGATTTTTTCCAAGAAATTTTTGCCCATCTGTCCATAAAATAGTTTGCCCTGGCCGTACTTCCATCCTCCCCCTAAAAGACATTTTACATCCAGTTGAGTGTCATTAGCTACCCTTACTGCAGCCGAAGTTTGATGTTTTCTCACCTCCCACGCTTGGGCCAGAAAGAGACCCCATCAAAAACATTCAGAGACTTTAATGCCTCCCCTGCTTCCTTCCTTTTTATGTTGTACAATTATACAGGCAATGAAGCACAGCTGTAACTAAAAAGTAGAATTACAATTATACCATTGCTTAGCGATTTGACTTCTGAGGGAAATACTCATTTCAGGACCGTGAGACTGCAGAAGGCCTCAGTCAGTTTTTGCATATTTTGCTTCAGTTTCCTATTGGGAATATTTAAGTGTATGGTCTTCATATAGCTTTCTGGCTTACAGATTGCAAGGTCACTGATGGAAAAATATTTAAACCTAAAAAGCATGCTTAATCTATATTTTGACAAAGTTTTATTTGATCTTGGCAGGTCAAACCTCTTAGGGGAATAGTTAAAAACATCTTTCTAAACTCATTATTGTCATTCTAAAGCAGCTCTCAAAAACTCCATAACTGCAGGCTTCAGGGTAAGGCAGCTGTATATTTCTTAGACCTAACATTACACAGCAGTAGTAGAAGGTCTTAGATGAGCTGGGCTGATAATGTTTTACACTATTCTGGTACAATATGTGAGATTATGTGATGTCTGCTAACAAGGCAATGAAATGTTTAACTGATGTAATACATTTCTAGTACATCACACAGATTAACGTTACAGTCTTGTCAAAGTTGAGAAGCATTCTGGATTTCCTGGAGTAGCACTAATGCAAGCTGGTAGAAAGGGATGGGGCATTGAGAGAGACTGAGAATGGGCAAAAGAAAGGCAGAGAGCTAGTCAGGTCTGCTCTCTCTCTAATCGGTAACTGAAAAATAAGTGTACTGAATGTGAAGGTTAACATTAAAGAAATAAGCCTAACCATTGAAGTTAAGCTTGTGGAATTGGAGGGCAGGTCATACTGGAGTGAACAATATGTGGCCGTGGTGAGTCCCACCTATCTATGATACCCAGAGCAGAGAGAGCCGAAGTATTCGAATTAACCAAAGTGTTCAAACACACTCAAGTTCAGCCTGTGATGCCATTAATATTCCCAGACTTAATGTATACAGAACTGGCACTTTTAAGGATAATTATAGAAGGTCTGGACTTTGTAAGTTAAATAAACTTCTTTGCTTAAAGGATACAAAGAACTGTGAGTCCAGACAGGACCCACCCATGGCATACAAGAAGACCTAGGGTAACCAGGAGGCTGAAGTGCCAGGTCCTGTGCACAAAAAAATCTCAGATGAGTTAGCAAAGCAGCAGTCTCTCCTCTTCCACCTCACGTGACCTGTGCACTGTGTTTCATATTGGGTGCAGAGGGGCTAGCTAGCAGGAGTGGTTGGGCTGTGCACCCACGGGTGTCTGTGTCGAGAATGTCTGCAGCTGACGGGATAGAGTATTGCTGTGTAAGACACTGCCTGTAAGATGTTAACCCTGCTTGCGGAGTTAGCTGCCTTCCCCAGGAAGTCTGTCTGTACTGACAGACGTTGGGTCCCTCGGTGTCCTTGGCTTACTTGATGAGCTTGTCCTGAGACACCAAGGACGCTCCTGCATGGTACAGACAGCTGCATGTCTGCTCTTGGGAGGGCAGGATTTATTGCTCTGGACTCAGCATCACGCTGATGCAGTCACATGGCATCTGGATTGCAGCTGCTTATGGAGCAAGCAGGGGGAGAGAGGGACTGTTGGTAGGACTGTAGGTATGGTCTATTTCTGCACATGAAGATGATTTTAAGGAGCAGAGTTAAAAGGGTTAAAAAAATTATCCAAAAGAAAGCAAATGTAACAAATATCAGTTATCTGTTTGCTTTGTTGGCTTCACTCCCAGACAGCCAAAGAGCTGCTATTCTATCTGTGCGTTTCTTCCACGTCACCTGAACAAAAATGAAGCATCGTAAAAAAGCTCCTGGGTCTGGGCAAGTTGCTCCATTTTGTGTAAACTCCTGGGTTCCTGACTATGAGCACTGTCCTCTGACGAATTCTGGAAACTCTTGCTGTACATCACGTATCTCTGTGGAAGGGAAGAGAAACATATACACAAAATAAATATTCCTGAAAGGATTACCTAACCAACCCCTTGTGGTAGAATTGGTCATTGGAAATAAGTTTTCTTTTCCATTTAGAATTGTAAAATTGCTTTTAAAATTCTAGGATTTAGAAACTATTTTATGTTACTTACAGAAAATGTCCCAGTGATCCATTGTTTAATTTTACCACTTGTTGTTTAATTTTACCGCTCATCTGTACAGCCCAAAGGTTGTTACTCCTGAACAAATTCTGTTCAACTCAGATTTCTAAGTGCTACATTATATTTTAATATGTACTTTAATATTATTTTGAAGTTCTTTGGGTAATTGCATCTTCAACTAATTGCATCATGGATTTATGGTACAGTTTATGTGATGCTTGTTCCTCACAACTGGCTCCTCAGCTAGGAATCATTTTGCTCTGCTCGAATTGTGTAGAAATATTGTTTGGTACAACTTCCTTCCCCATCCAATTCTTAAGAAAACAAAACCTTCACTTTGATTTTGTGCATTTATAGTCAAAGACTTTCCAAATAAAGAACATTGATCTGAAAAAGGCTTACAGCAGCATGCATAATTTCCAAACTACTTCTGTGTATAGACTAATACAGAGGCTTAATGTACTGGGTATTGCGTGCATCCTGTTTTTATGTGTTTTACTTCTTTGAGTTAAACTCATGAGATTATCTTTTAGAAATATATTGCATTAAATGCCATTCTGCAGCCTTTACTGAACCTATCAATGACTAAAAGTTTTCTTTTTTTTTCCCTTTTTTTTAAAAAAAAAAAAAAATTAATTTTTATTTTTTATTTTATTTTCTAAGTAGAAATCCAGCTAGGCACTAACTGTGAAGTAGATCTGCTCAGCCTGTGTGTGTGTGTATAAGCTGCTTAGAATTTGCTGCTGTTTCCATTCCTCTTATTTGTAAGTCACCCTTACGTGTAAGCATCCCCTGAAAACAAATAGTAAAAATAGTATAACCACTTGTTTATGGTTTGCACAGAGATGGAGCTGACACATCAGCTTGCTAGCCAGTTGAGTATGCTATTGCTTGATAGCACACATGAGAAATACATAAAGGGATATCCATATATACCACTTACCTTGTCACAACAGCAGCGTTAATTGGTTGGCTCTCCAATTAGAAATCGCTCCGATTGCTGAGGGTGATTGTATTGGGTTGGGCTCAATTGCTTGGAAGGCAATTGAAAATAATTAGGAATTCAAAGAATTGGCCTTCTTCCTGAAAGTCAGTCCAGTACCACCATGGTCCACACTGGTGTACCCCCATCTATGCTTAATATGCTTGACTAATGTAGTATGAGTGTATTTCTACTGGCATCATAATTTAGATATTAATGTTAATCTTCACACAGGCATATCAATTGCATTAAAATCAAGAAAACTGCATTGAAATGCTAGCTGTTAACATGAAGGTAATTGCTCTGGATTTCAGAGTCTCACATTGAAATGTGATCTTTTTGAGGAGTGGTATTTCTCAGAATCAAAGATAACATTTTTTTTTTTTTTTTTTTTTTTTTTAATTTTTAAAATAGGACAACGATAAAACTGAAATTTGTGCAGCAAGACAGTTAAATATGTTAGTGGCCCCACTGCATTACTGCTTACATACTCAGAAATAAGCATTTAGTAAAATAACTTCTTGAAAGGTTCCAGAACGTCTCTGTATGTAAAATGTGGGCAATAGTTAATAATGTGGGATGTACTGTCTAATGCAGAGGTGGCATATGAAGCTTCCTATTTCCTAAAATTACAGCCCTGAAACCACAGGAGGAAAATGCACAGGAGAAATGGGAAAGCTAATTGAAATGGCAGATTTACAGTGTAGGATGAAAAAGCAGGAAGAAACAAAAGGGACTGTTATTATCTGAAGATAAAATCCTGATGCTACATTTGTATTTGCAAAGGTTAATAGATAATTTTGGAATAAAAAATGAAGCCCTAACCTCCACTGAAAGTGACTGTAAAGCACAGTACAGTTACTTTTATGGGATAGGGCTTGGCTCTTCTTTCCAAGGGCAGACTTATGTCCTGGCTGAAGCTGTTTGGGATATCTCCTGAATCAGCAGTGAGAGCAGAAGCTCCTACCCCCGACCAAGAGTTGCTTTGACTGTAGGCAGGGATTTTTCACTGAGTTATTCTGCTTGTTACAAGGTGAAAGAGGAAGAAGTGGGAGAGAATGGAAAGTGGAAATCCATCTACTGCCAGAGGTCTATTCCTGGGTCAGCTGCAGTCCTGGGCTTTTTACAGAAAA
>CM021797.1:12891879-13000438 GCA_011076525.1 Nettapus auritus
TTTGGTGTACTGCATGCCCAGTCTACTGTGAGCATGATCCTGTATGTCCTGTGGGTCCATGCAGTAAAATGGCACTGAGAAAGGGTGTGAAGTGGAGGGGAGATGACTTCTCCCATATTTCAGCAGTTGCCATAATTTGCATTGGCCTCACGAACCTGTGAAGATGTTCATTGTTTGAAGGGAAATCTTACTCTTTATCATCAGCGGCATTACCCTGATCTGTAAGTAAATCCTGCGGTGTCACTAACAGTCAGTGCAGAGAGCTGCAGTCAGCCAACATTGGTCTGGATGCTGTCACCAGCACTGGTTTTCACATTAATTCCAGTGACTTTGCTGGCATTACTCTGATTTGATTTCAAAATACTCTCCTGGATATGAATTCCATGTGCGCATGGTCTGGGCAGATTTTGTTTGTTTGTTTGTGTTTTGATGGTTTGTTTGTCTTGGAGGTTATTATAGAGCAGGGCTGACATCCTCACCGTGCCCAAAGCAAAGGCAGATCATGGCCTCACTGCTGCAGCGTGAGGATCCCATTTAAAACCTTCTCTTCTGCCAGAACAGCCAGCCAAATTGTAGCATGGAGTCTGACAACAGGAATAAATATATATACATATATATATATATTTCTTTATTATTATTTTTTTAAAGCTATCTTGAAAATACGTCTCCCTGACCATAGACATTCAGTGGAGACTGTTTCACTGCTCTGCATTCAGGTTTGTGCAACATGTGTATCTTGAAACACGATTTGAATTATGAAGTTTTCTTTCTGTTTTGAAAGAACACATACAAACACAGCAGGATCAGTTAGTCTTAGGGAATAATCCTTTTTTTTTTCTTTCTTTCTTTCTTTCTTTCTTTTTTTTTTTTTTCTTTCTTTTTATTATTATTATTTTTTTTTCATATGGTGCTTGCATTTGCAAAACACAAAAGTTACCTTAAATATTACGAGTGTTAAAATTTTTCATACCATCTTCTTGATGATCATGGATACATTTTAGAAATAACAATTTGCTACACAAGACTGTTACAACATCCAGCCTGAGTGGCAGCTCTGTGCACCTAACTTTGCAGCTATCTACAGGTTTGCAATTTTAGAATTAGGAACCAAGGTGAAAATGAAACTTTCTTAGTGTAAGAAGGGAGACCTTGCAAGGCCTCCTCAGGGATCTTTAAACATGAGAATTAAGAAGGTTTCATGTCAAATCAGTGGGCTTTTTTGTTGCCTCTATCCAGGCTGGGAGCAGAAGTGGAGGCCGTGGTACTTTGCTTTGCAGATTTCTGAGCAGTGGAAATTCTTCCATGTCTGGGTCTGCTAATATTGAATGCTTGCTTTCTCATTCAGTGTCTCTTTCAGATGAATATGTTGTTTCTCTTCTCAGGAGCACGCACTTTTCCGCCCCCGTCTATAATGCTGCCGCAGTTTGAGATTATGTATTCTTTATGACAGACAGCTAATTTCTGAATATTTGAGAACAAGATGGTTTTTCAGGACTTTTCAACCACACAAATTCATCAGCAATATGTTCTCCTGTTTTCTGGTGGAAATGAAAGCAAGTCCAATGTATTTTGTTACTGTTATGAATCATACTAGACACAATTTGATTTTCTTTATGTATAAAAACAGACTCATCAGTTTATTCTGTCAATGAAACTCTGTCCAATAATTCCATCTGCTATACCAACACATTGTACAATACCAGTTTGACTATTTCTATTAGCTGTGGTGACTAACTACCTTTTTTAAGATCAACCCTTTCTACTGATGAATGCTGATGGAAAAATATCTCTATTATTAACACATTATTTTGGATTATTGACACATAATTTAGTGGATTGTATGTATAGAACATTGTATCTTCAAGGGAGAAAATTCACATCTGAGAGTTCCAAAGCCTACCACAGAGTGGTTTTTGTGGTAAAGAGGTCAAGGTTCAATTAGTTTCACATCATTTTAATTTCTGACTCTGATCTTAAACTGTGATTGTATTGACTTTTGGTCTTCCATCTCAGTGATTGCAGCTCTAGTCTTGGTAATTAAGCAGACATGAAAAGCAACAGGGATTTGGAAGGCATTTAAGACATCCAGAAGGATGCAGACATTTCTTGAAATGGATGCAAGTGAAGCATGAAGCTAGACTGTAAAACCCAACTGACCTTGTTAGTACTTACTGTCTCTCTCTTCCCCACTCAAGCAGACTGTAATAGATTAACAGAAGCCAAAAACCTGATTTTATGTATCACAATTTATTTTAATTTGTAGACAGGATCAAACACAAAGCACTTCAATAATAGATTTAATTTTGGTTTGGGTTTTTCACTGTTCTTTGGTATTTGAAGAGCAATTAATCCAGTTTTCTACCTGCATTTGAAGGTCATTTTCCCATAACATTCAATACAGCATAACTTGGTGTTGTGTCCATTTTTACAAGGCATTTTCTGATGCAAACATGGATTGATGAAATGTAGGTCAAATACAGTCTGAAATGTTGAGAAGCAAACTCCATTATTTATTGTTAACATGGGTTATGCTGTGCCCTGGGTAAGCAGAGCAGGAGGAAATCACAGACAGCTTACTGCCTAAATACCTGGGATGGGAAAAGGGAGGAGTAAAAGAGCAGAGCAGCAGAGCAGTCATATAAGCATCATCCTAGTTACATGACTTTTTAGCCCATGATTTTGGGTGGAATTTCCTTTCTTTAAAGAAACAAACAACATAAAAGTCAGGTCAGTGAGGGTTAGGCACCGATTGTAACAGAACACTGAGAATCTCAATTTGAAAATATTAATTACTTTGAAATATTGAGTTTCAACAGGATGCTCCAAATTTTTCAATTATCGAAATGTAAATATTTAAAAGCCCCAAATATATATTAACCATTGTTTTTTGTTGGGTTTCTTCATTGTTCACTTCTGTTGCCTGATAGTGACAAGCTGAATGTGGCTTTCTGTTCACAAGGTTCCTTAGAAACCTCTGTGCCTTGCAGTGCATTAGCTTTATTCATCAGGTATGTCCAATGCAACATGATACCTGGAAACTCAGTGAAGTCTCAGATAGCTTTGTTTTGCTTTTTTTCTTATAGAGTCCCATTTCTTGAATCGAGACACATTCTCTCTGTGTTTTCATTTATTTACACTTTGAAATGTGAGCATCCACACTTAATACTCTAATTGCATCTTTGTCATCCTGGTCACAAAAGACATCCCATAGCCATCATAATAGCAAAGTAGATCTCTTGTTTCAAACTGGCACTTGTCTTGGTTAAAGAGGAAAGGGCTCCTCCCAGCAGAGACAGCTGAACATCCATACAGCTTTAGGCAGCTGTATTTGAAGGGAAATTAAGAATAGAATGAGCTTCCAAATGAACGATAGAATGTAAGAGCTCCATACAATGGCTTAAACTGGTTAATGACAGAGGGGTGGCACTGCGGAGCATCATCCCTTCCACTGAGTCATGGTATTTTGTATTTCTAAAGCAGGCCTGAAAACACAATAGACTAAACTTATGTGACCAAAATTGCCTGCTAAGAGTAGGGGGGTTGTTATTGTTTTTGTTTGTTTGTTTGTTTATGATATTTGGAAGCTGCAACTCATATTGGTCCATATCTTCAGAAACATCAATAGTGTGCTGAAAACCATATCAGTATCTCCAGGGAAAAGAAAGGAATCTCTGCAGTCCAAATCATCATCTTTTCTGTCTCTTCAGAAACAAAAGCAGAACAAAGGAATAGAGGAAAATCTGCTGTCAACTGTGCTACTTCTTCTTTTTTTTTTTTTTTTTTTAAAGCAAAGGACAGCTTGTGAGATGAGAACTGTTCTAACCAATAGAATTATTTTTCCTTGCTGAAACTAAAATAGGAAATAGAAGGTGGTGAAATCCTGACTGCCACTGAAACCTGTGGAGTGATGAATACACAGAAATTTGGACTCCATCCCTATATCTCCTCCCAGAATGTGAAACTGATTTGCAGCCCTCTGAGTATAAGGCTGTTAACTTTTTTTATTTGCTAAAGATTCACCATTTCTTGCTCAAAGCTACATTGCCATCATTGTTGCTCTTGCATAAAGGAGGACCAGGGGTTTGAAGACACAACAACAGGTACTAAATTGGAATCGAATGCTATGCAAGTGTGACATTCAGGGATTTCACTCACTGGTGGCTTCACTGCTAGGGCTTCTATCTTTGTACCTGCATCTTGTTTGGGTCATAACTTTTATTTCTGGTTTGAGAGGACCGTACTTTTCCTGGAAAGCACAATCAAGCAGGTAAATGCAGACAGCTTTTGAAGGGCGAGTCCTCAAAGTTGGCTAGCTGGAGTAATAACATTAAATCCTGCTAACTCTTGAGATAACTAGCACTGACACTTTGGTGCAACAGGATGCTAACCAGCCTTGGTTGTAGTGCAGCTGACTACAACATAAGGAATCCTTAGTTCCTTGAGGAGGTCTTCAGAAATGACAGAAGGTCAGGGACAACCTGGGACATAGTCCTTATGGGATTCTTCCCACTCGGGTTGAGACCCTTTCTGGATGAAACATGTTAGCAGTAAATCAAACAGTATTAGTAAATATAAAGTCTGATCCTGGTGTTTTACATAGCTATAATTAGTTCTCTTTCAAATATAAGTAAATGCCTAGCTATGTTATACTTACTGCTAATGTTGATGGGCTTGATTCTGATTTCAAGAGGATTTTTGTCAGCAGTCAAACATATGTGCTGCTTCTGCAGCGTCAGTGTTGCATTTGTGCAATACTCCTCTGAAACTTCACAGTTCAGCATTTTACAGCAATAAATTGCACTTGAACAGCATGAGCAGGAAGGTGCCTTTCCCACAGCACTGTCAGGCAGCCGAAGTGGTTAAATATATTGCAGGTGCCTTAAAGGCCTGTTGCTCTAGCAAGGAAGTCTCTTTAATTTCACTGGAACATTTCTGAGAGCAAAGATATACCTAGTTATGAAATGTTGCTTTTTTATCTATTTGTATAATCTATTGTGTTTAATAACTATTTGCAGTTAAGGAAAGATGTTTAGCTTTCTAGTATGTGCCAAAAAAAATCCTCAGTATTTAATTTTCTCAGGGCGTTAATATTCGTTGGACACATTTTTTTGTGGTGAATAGACTGCTCCTGCCTTCTGGGCTCTTTTTTATTCACAGACTGTGTTTGGGAAGCTTTAGCTTATTTCCAGTCCTCCAGAGCCTACAGCTGATTGGATCTCTGTTGTGCTTGTGAAAACAAATTCATGTAGTCATTGTTCACTGCTATCAGACAATATAGTTCTGTGTTGTATAGCTGATCGTTCACTGTCTGGTGCCTGTTTTCACAGGTCCCTGCAGTCTGGGTAGATGCATACATTGCCGGGTGCATGGCAGTGTATTACTTTGCCCAGTGCTAATGGGAATAGCAGTTACATCTGCACCTCCTTTGCAAGAGCTGCAGCATTTCTACACAGCAATGGCTTCCTCAATCATCTGGGTGCATTTGGATCAGCGTGTACTGCTGTCAGCTCAGGACAAAGAGCCCATTCTCAGTTCCTCCATAGCTGAGCCAGGCCATGCATCTCATGTGCGCAGTCAGGTAGCTGCATCAGGACTTTGGTTACAAGGCTACGGGTGTGGGCCAAGATAGGAAGCCTGACTGTGTGAGCTCAGATGCTGTTCAGATTCCACTTTCCAGCATCCTGCCTCTCCAAAGAAAGGCCAGCCAGTGAAAGACTCTCAGGCTTGGCTGCCTGCATCGCTCTAGCATTTTTTCTGCTCGCAAAGGGACTCTAATTTGTTGTATAGGAATTGACGGGCTTCGAAGAATAGAACTTCTGGCCTCCCTTGTTGTGGGACAGAAGCAAGGCCAGTGCCTGCCAGCATTTATGGACCTGGACTGTTTCTTATTCATAGTTCATCACACTGGGCTTTCTTGCTTCAGCTGGAATTTGTCAATGTTCTGACTATAAAACTGTGGTCAGAGACTCACTGTGTGTGAATGCTGGAAAGGAAAAAGGAACTGTGCAGGAAAGGCTGTGGGATGTACAGCTCAACCAAGGTGTATGGGTAGTGGATTCTGTTTTGGCCTGTGTGACAAGGAGAGGGAAGAAATTTCCATTACAGAGATCAGAAGCCTTATTGTGGTGAACAATGCTGGAGTTCTTGAATCCAGATTTGCTTTGGGCACTCACTTGAGCCAGACATTGAAAAATCTGCTAGGGGGTGAAAACACAGAGATAGGTGAGAGGGGCTGCACAAGAGACCTCAGGCCAGGGATTGGACCAGTGGCAGAAGTACAGAATTTCAGAAGCCAGAGTAACTCCATTGAAGAGCTGTTGTTGCTGCAGAAAGTCAATTAGCGTAATTGACAGTGATGTAAATGGATTTTCCTGGGAGATCTTCTGTCTATGTCTATGTAGTAGATGAAACAGTGCTGGGTGCTGAACCCTGATCATCTGCATTGTTAAACTGTTAAAGCAATCCCAGGCTTGAATTTTGCCCAGGCTAGCTCTCCCAAACTTTGTGGTTTGGGAGTTAGTACAAGAGAAAGCTCACTCCCAATAAGCAGCTTGATGGCAATGCGGGTTTGATAACATAGACTCACATCATTTCATGCCAGCTGCTCTCAGCTCAGACAGTGGTACATTTAATTGTACATTGATCCAACATGGCACATTAGAGGAGGTTCTGGTGGGTTTGTATTGTCAGACCTGAAACAGGTGGGCAGAAGGTCTAGGAATACCTGAGGACTGGCGATGAGGAGGCTCTGATGTGACTGAGTCATCAGATATCTCTGCATTTTAGTTGTCTAGACATATATAGATAGATCAATATGTAATATAAAATATTTAAAAGTCATTTTAACTGTCATATGTGTATATATATATACATACATGAATTTTTAATTAATAGTTTTTCTCCCTTGCTTTGTGTCCCTCAAAATTCCCAAATGCTTGAGAAAATACATATTAACCACAGTTAATATACATTTTTATTGTAATCATCCAAAGCCAAAACTAACTGAGCAGAGGAAAGCTTAATGGCCCTGGAGGGAGTACTAGAATATTGTTTTATTTATATTAGAAAATAATCCTTGCTGCAGCTATGGAGTTTGCAGGCTCTGTTGCATGAACATGGGTATCCCTGTGTGCTCACAAATACATTCAGTGCAACAACGCAGTAAAGTTTTGTAGGTGATCTCTGGGGGACATTGAAGCTGGAAATTCCAAGGGCTCAGGGACTTTGTTCTCTTTCATCTTAACCTTTCTACCCATCATTGAGAAATTGGCTGCTTTCTTCCTAATTTTAAGAGATGACATGCTAAAACTCTTTTGCACCACAAGCAATTTGGAGCTGAGTTAGTTGCAAGCCAGATGTGGAACATTGTTTGAGGGGCCGATGGCAGTGCAGTTGGAAATGGTAACAGGCTGCTTGTAATCAGAAGGCACGCAGTGATTGGGATGCAGCTATCTGACACAGCATGTACATCTCTTGGAAATGTTATGCATCCCTTGCGTCCCCTTTTAGTCTGATTTACCTGTATTGGCTGAGCTGCTCTGACAGACTTGAGACAGCAAGTGTTCTGCTTTAAGTTTTTCACTAAGATGGAAATGAGAATTTAGTTTTATCCCTATTTTGGATAATGAAGGGTCTACCCAGTCTCCAAGCTGTTTTATCAAGTTCTAATCCAGGACCTTTACCTGCATCATCCTAACTCTTCCCTGGACAATTATAAACCAGCAATACATCAGTCACTACAGAGTTTAGACAGCCTACTTGTGTAGACATTTGGTGTCTCAGGATACCAGCAAAACAGATCCTTGTAGTCACGTTAAGCTCCCGTGTTTGGAGATTCTCAAATAGCTGTCTCCCACTGATTCCCGTCATCTGCCATGAAGATGCCCCTACTCTTGTTGCAAAGAAGGGCCTCATGATGTGTAAGCCTTTCACAGCCTGAATACCAGGGTGTGTCTTGAACTACAGTTTTCAGTTCTCTTTGGGGTATTACTGGATTTGGGACCATTTGCAACAGCTGTATGGCAGATTGCTTGGACACCGCTCCAGCTAAAGCAGCACTGGCTGTGAATTTCTACATTCCCCTTAATCTGTGTCATCTTATTTTGCTGAGAATCATCACGACCTCTCTCTGTGTGACATCTCCTCTACTTTCAAGCCCTCCAGTTGAAGCTTTGCATTTAACTGTCTTCATGTACTATGAGGGGATTTCATCTCACCTATCTTGGCTGCACAGAAGTAAGACATCCAGTCTTAGGTAGTAGTCAGGCTCCCTCTATGGTCAGTACCAGATACCTACTTTAGAAACAGATAATTTTCTTTTGGAAGTACCTGTCTACCTGCCTAGATGAGAGGCCCGCTGTGATTACCATAGATTTTGTAGTGGAAAAAGACACATCTGACTCTTAAGATACTAATTCTAGTAGCTCCACAACCTAAACCATTAAGATGTTAGCCATAACTTACAGTCTGCAAAACTCTAGGTGGTTCTTGATCCTTTTAATTTCTTAGGATAAGAGGCAAAAATGGGTTTCGCTGATGTATGTTACCTCCGTAACTGAGCTGCTTATAGAAATTCTGAAAACAGACTTTTTATCAGAGGGAGGTTTGCTTTCATTTTCTAGGTGTGCTTATTGATATTCAAGCACAGAAGAACTGTAGGTTGGTTAGAGACCCACTGCAAATTTGTGAGTGGTCAAATTATGGCCCAGATCTCCCTCCAGCTTCTTGGGTCAGCAGCACAGTTACCTTGATCTACTAGCAGATGCTGGACAGCTGTGATCACATCACATGGTGGAGCAGGCAGTAGACATGGGGAGCTGAGACAGTAGACACTCAAACATGAGCTGGCAAGCAGCAGACTTCAAGGGACCATTTCCAGAAAAACAAAGGATTCCAAGGAACCAGTTTTAAAAGGCATTATTATGAAATTATTGATTTATGCGAATGATTCTAATTGACACAATGCAAATATTAAAAGAAATAAATACTTAAGCAATACAACTGCATAAAATAAACAGAAAAAAAGACAGTCATATATTTAAATTTCTATGTACATTATGATGCTTAAAAAACAAGCAAGTTTCTAATAGGTGGGTAGTAGGTGGGCTTTAAATATGAAATTGATAGGAAAGGAGAATCTATTGCATCTCCAAGTGGGAACGTCTGTGTGAACATGAAATAGGCAAATACCACTGCTTTATGTTTTGTCTTGTTTTGTTTTAAATCTAAACATATGAGATTGCTTCTCAGTGCTTCTCTACAAATATGGCATGAGGATGTACTTAATTTGTCACACTATTTATAGGCATGCTTGGTCAAGCCTTTTGCCTAATTTTTTATTGTTTGTTGCTTTAGCAGTTCTGTTCTGTGGTCAGTTCTAGTTGTATAAATTGTAAAGTTGTTACTTCTGTCACCTCTGACTTGTCCCTGTTCCCTGTGAATCGTCTTCCACTTGCATCTCTTTTTGGCCTTAGACTAAACCCTTTAATTTATACAGCATTCAACAAAAACATTTCCAGAAGTCTGTTACCATTATTATCTTCCCCTCTAGTGAACTCAGTACTTGTTTGTACAGCACGTACTGCATAAAGTCTAAAAGATGTCAAATATAAAGGCTTCTTGGCTTCCAGAATAAAATCTGTATCTGTGTATCTAATCAGAGCCGTCTTTCTCACTTCAGCTTGGTAAAAACTGAATTGCCATAGAGCTCAGTAAAGACCACTAGTTTTTTTTTTGCAGGTGCATCTTTTGTGGATGTGTGGATATGCTTGTAAATCTGTTTTCTGGATTGTTTGGAAGGTGGTCCTAAGTATGTCCAAGGAAGGAAAGCGTTACAGTGAACAGAGATGAATACAAATAAAAATGTCTCATTGACTGCTTGGAATCCATACTATATGACAGCATTTGGGTGAGGTTTTCCCTATGTCTACGTCATAGAAACTACACATTTCAAAATTGAATTTTTGTGAAAGTTGAAAGAATTTTCTGTAGTATTTTAATGGATTTTGAGGACACACTGTTGGGATCTAACTTGTACATTCTCAGAATGAGAACATGCTTAACTCTGGCTACAGCAAAGCATCTATGAAAACGCTCTCTTGCTAATACAGATCTTCTAGTTCTTTGACACACTTGCACCAATTTTAAATATGTCCAAGGAACTAGGTAAATACAGACACTATTTGGCCAGACCCAGCTTTGTCTGCTACTGAGATTCTGCTGCCAGCTACAACCAGGTGGTAAATTCAAGCCCAGCTTAAGGATTTTTTTATAAGATGCAGTCAGTTCAGCAAAGACCACCTGGAAGCAGAGCAGAGATTGCTGTTAAGGAATTGAGCTTACATAACAGCTCCAGTGTATCCCCCAGTAATTGAACTGGAGATGCTGTCCTCTGCTTTTAGGATTTATTGAAGGATGGTCTGCTTTGACCTCGTGGGCATTTTGAACAGTATGGTTAAGTTTTGTCAGTTTCCACAACCAACTCAACGCAGTCATGTGGCATGGACCACAGCCAGTGCCTTTGACCTCCTGCATTTGTGACCAGTTGCCCATTGATTAGGGTCTGACTTGCATAGGATTTTAGTCTCATTCATATAAGTTCCACAATAAGCCTGACTATGTGTGACCTTGTGTAAACAAGTGTATATATGTGTCTGATTTTAGCAAAGACATCCTTGAACTTCAGTATACAACTTGAAGTCAACCCTGTTTTTAAGTATAGTGAGAGTAAGCCATCTTCTCTCTCTCTAGTCTGCTCCCCTTGAAACTAACCTGTACATGACAATATTACTTCAGCATTTAAGATTTATAGAATAATGAATAATAATTGTATCAGGTTGTCTGAGTGCATTTCATGCCAAATTTCTGCAACAATTGCAAGTGCAAAACCAAATCTTTACACCTATCCAGTGGTGAACTCTTTAAAAAAAAAAAAAAATAATAAAAAGCCCCTCAAAACCTGATCTCACAGAACTTTTAAGAACTCACTTAATCCCACATATGTGAATAAAAAAGTTGCTTTTGGGATATTTGTAAGTGGACTTTAAGGATTTGTTTAAATGTTTTGCTGGAAGGATCATCAGGGATCTGCAATACAGTGCCCTTTCTCTTTTTCTGTCAATTCTCTCAGTGACATTTTTAAAAGCAGCTCACTAAGAGTTTATGCTGAGCCCCATGCTGAATGGATACAAATTTGTAGACATTTTAGGTAGGGAAGACATATGGTGAGAGAGCACAGAAATCTGATAGTTTCCTGAGACGTAATACTCCTCCAAAATATTGAAACAAAACTATTTGATGTGTGTAGGATGAATTTTAAATAAATATGGTAGTCTGGCCAATCCAAAGATGTGGATATCCTTGAATAACCTTTGACAGCACTCGCAACTGTTCTTTGAACAAGCAGAGAAGTATGTCAGAGGCCTTAGTTTTTGCTCATGTTGGGCCTCCTCCAAGATACCACTTCTGGGCTTCTGAGTCAGTGAGGCCCCTGCTCACTGCAGGGTATCTGAACAGCACAACGCACTTGGGCCTCCAGAGCCACTCTTCTAGTGAGGAACTGCATTTGTGTCAATTAGGATGGCAGAGTTAAAGACAAAATTAATTGCCTGAGAAAGTAATCTGTAAGGAAAACCCTAGTTTAGGCTTATAAAATTATTATTTATTTATTATTATTTATTTACATCCAGGAAAAAGGCAGAAAACAATGCAAGTCTCCAAAGAAGTGGGCATAGCATATGGCAAATATGCTCAGCCCTGATGTAGGAAGCAGTTTTAGTGAGCTGATAAAACTCCAGTAGGTTCATGTCTATCAGAGCACTGACTGTGAGACAGTCATAACACGGACTATATAGGTTTTTTGTTGGTGGTGGTTTTGCTTTGTTTTGTTCTTCCTATGTCCTTCATCCAGTAGAAGGTGTCCAGGCCCTGACGTCAACTGACTTCTCAAATTCACAGGAGCAATCCAAGACATTTCAAGAAATATTGTTGGAGGGTTAACTTCCTTTTTACTCTGAAGACAGACAGGATGCAGTCAAAAAAAAAAAAAAAAAAAAAAAAAAAAAAAAAAAAGTAAAAGAAATCAAACTGCTCTACTCTGCCATCCCTCTAAATAGGATAAAGGAGGAATATGATCAATGTATTTATTGAAGGGTTTTAATGCTCTGTCATTTAGATAAGGACTCTGATTGTTATGCAGTACATTTTCTAACAGCAAAAGAGAACAGAGAAATAACGTACTTAACCCAGTCCGGTCCTGTGCTAACCCCAAGAGCATATGTCTTTATTCCTCAATCCATGTTTTATAGGTATCTGGGTGACACAGTCATACTGTTTGTATGGTCATAAGTGACAGACAAAGCTCCAAACACATTATGGAATTACATAAATCAGAAGTAATATATTGTAGATCAACATGAAGACTAAAATAAGTGAACATGAAGACCTGTATCCTATTATTTTGCCATATATACAGGCTTAGTTCAAGAGAATTGCTGTTTATATGTAATGTGCTGGGAAACAAGTATTACAAATGTCTATTACACTATATCAAATCAAAACATGTTGGAGTTCAATAGCACAGAGCACACGCCAGATTAAGAAGCAAGTTAATTATGTCAAAGAATATTGATAGAGAATATAATGAAGAAGAGACCAAATCTTGGCAGTCCCAGTAGAGTGTGCTGCTCACAAATAGAGCTTTATTTAGGTGACTCTTAGATACAGATCCCAGTGTTTCTATGTGACAAAAATGCATCTTAATTCAAGGTTTGGCTGAAGAGACCATATTGAAATTATATGATGGCAAATGCCAGCTGTGTTTCATTCAAAGAAATCCTAGTAGCATAACCTTCCTGTAGGAAGAACATATAATATACCACAGAGGATTAAGTAAGAGAAACCTTGAAATGAAAGCAGAATTCCATGAATAGACCCTTCAGTCAGAGATTACAATAAAATGTCAGCTGGCTTAATGGGGCAGGTCATCTACTGCGTCCAGTAAGCCTCCTAATTCAATTTGTTGTCTACAGACAAATATTCTTGTTCAGGGGTCACTACAGGAAATTGAAAACTACCTGAATTGAATTTCTGTTACTTTAATATGCAGTTTTGGAAGGTGCATAGTTCTAAGTAAATATGTGGCCTTGAGTGTAGCACAGTCACATTAATCACCTCCAGCATATCATAGAGTCACAGAATGGTTTGGGTTGGAAGGGACATTAAAAATCACCCTGTTTCAATTCCCCCACCAGCTAGACTAGGTTGCTCAAAGCCCCATCCAAACTGGCCTTGAACATTTCCAGGGATGGGGCATCCACAGCCTCTCTGTGCCAGTGACTGCTCTTCCTTTGAGTGAAGAACTTCTTCCTAACCTCTAATCTGCATCTCCCCTGTTTTAGCTTAAAACCATTCACCCTTGTCCTATCATTATATGCCCAAGCAAAAGTTGCTCTCCATCTTTTTTATAAGCATCCTTTAGGTACTGAAAAGCTTTTGAGGTCTCCCCTGAGCCTTCACTCTCAGCCTGTCTTCATAGGAGAGGTGCTCCAGTCCTCTGATCAACTTTGTGGCCTCCTCTGGACCCGCTCTAACAGCCCCACACCCTTCTTGTGCTGGGGGCCCCAGACCAGGACGCAGCACTCCAGGTGGGGCCTCACAAGGGCAGAGCAGAGGGGCACAATCCCCTCCCTCCACCTGCTGCCCACCCCTCTGTGGGTGCAGCCCAGGACGCAGTTGGCCTTCTGGGCTGCAGGCACACACTGCTTGCTCGTGTCGAGCTTTTTGTCCACCAGAGACCCCAAGTCCTTCTCAGCTGCTCTCAGTGGGTTCTTCACCCAGTCTGTGTTCATGTCTGGGGTTGCCCCGACCCAGGTGCAGCACCTTGCACTTGGACTTGTTGAACCTCATTATGTTCACGTGGGCCCACTTCTCAAACTTGTCCAGGTCCCTCTAGATAGTTTCCTTTCCTTCTGTTGTATCATCTGCACCACTCAGCTTGGTGTCACCTGCAAACTTGCTGAGGGTGCACTCGATCCCACTGTCTGTGTCATTGATACAGATATTAATCTGTACTGGTCCCAAGGTGGACCCCTGAGAGACACCACTTGTCACCGGCATCCACCTGGACATAGAGCCATTGACCACAACTCTTTGTCTGTTGCCTTCAAGCCAATTCCTTATCCAATAACAGACTACCCCTCAAATCCATCTGTCTCCAATTTAGAGGTTGGGATGTTGTATGGGACTGTGTCAGAGACTTCACAGAAGTCCAGGTAGATGACATCGGTCGGTTGGTCTTCCCTTGCCAATTGTTGCAGTCACTCCATCATAGAAGGCCATGAGATTAGTCAGGCATGATCTGCCCTTGATGAGGCCTTGCTTGTTGTCTCGGATCACCTCCTTGTCCTGCACATGCCTTGAGGAGATTGCTTCCAGGAAGAATGTACGAGGAATGTCTTAAAACATATAATCCCTTTACCCCACAGCTTCATGTTTGATCCTTTAACCAGAATTTGACAGGTATTGAACATAGCATCTGTAAATATTAACTGTGATTTAAAAATTGGTGGAGGTCAATTACAATTTTCTGCCACTTTATTTATTTATTTATTTATTTATTTTTTCCTGGAGATATTCAAGTGGAAAACTTGGCTAGAGCAAATAAGAATTTTAAATGCTGCATTTTGAATTGCCTATTGAATAATGGTACCAGGTTCAAATGTTTCCCCATCTGAATTCCTATCCCAGTTTGCGTGCTTAGCTCATTTTAGGATTTCTGGCTCCGGCTGCTTGACCAAATGATCTTATTTTACCCAAGTCATTTACATACACATATATATATATTTTCTTAATCCATCCTTGCTAGTTCTGGTTCTGACTTCTGGATCTTGTCTGTTCAGGTTTAATTATGTGCTGCAAGGATACAGGGTCAGGAGCTGGTGGGCACTCACATGCTAAGGTGTAGCATAGGCCTATCTTTTCCTGTCTCTGAGATTAGATCACCTAAAGCCTGAATGTTGCCTTGCTTCCTGGCAGTATGAATGTCTAGTACATTGGACAATCAGTAACAGACACATAAGCAAATGTCCAGTTGCCATTTCAAGTCCAAGACACTTGGCTCCCTAGGTGCATGCTGGTTATTTTAAAGTGTAGTCAATTACCTGGCAGTGCCATTCCATGTGACACTGTGAACCAGCAGCATGAAAAATATCCCATTTTGCAACCTTTCCTCCATGTTGCCTCTTCTTCATCAGCTGTTCCTAAACAACCTGCCTTAAAATATGTCCCGAAAACTCATTTGTCTCTTTTGCAGCAGTTGGTAATTTTTAAGCCTGTGAGAGTCCTGTATTTCTGCAGGGCAGTGCTCAGTTGAAAGATCAGCAGTGATTAGTGGATGGAGGGATGTGCAGGTGATAGGCAGGCCAGTGGAATGGGTCCCCTGCAGTTGTCCTCTGGCAGCTGTCCAGATCAGTTGCAGAAGCTGGAACCAGAGCTCAGGGAGGAGGTTATAAATCTGAGGGCTGATAGCAAACCTTTGGGTTGATTAATTTGGAGGTGGCTACTGGGGAAATGGGGGCACTGTTGGCTTTTGTGGCAGGCTGCTGATTCTTCAGTCCAGTTGGAGAACAGAGGATGTAATCTGTGACTGCTCTGACTGTGAGTCTTGTGCCAGGAAGTTCCAAATACTGTCCTCAAGTTGGAGTATCCAGGCAGGGTCTTGTGGGCCCTGTGGAAGGTAATGAAAGCTGGAAGGAACCTGCTGGGCTGGGTAAGACTGCAGGTGGTGCCTTAAAATGCACTCCTTCCTAAGCTTCCCAAGCTCTGTCTTAAATGAAGGGAACTTTTGAGCTTGTGCCCCTCTTGTTGGAAGGCTGCTGATTTGTTTTGGACAGGGAAAGCAGAGTAAGTCACATCCACGTGCTTACATGAACATCAGCTTCTGCAGTACCAAAGAGGGATATTGGAGTATTATTGCCAACTGACCAACTTGTTTAGAATAAGCAAGATTACAATGGGAATGTTTGTTATAACTATTTTGTTTACTAAGTTGTATGGCTGTTTTTCTGAAGTTGAGGCAATTCCTTCTGCTGCTTCCATGTAGGGATTTGCATATCATACCTCTAAGGCTGCAAAATGCAAAATGTTTCTTCCCTCTTCTCTGAAGATCAAACAATACATTTAATATAATCTCCTTTCTTCTTATGTATGTGTTGGGTCCCCGGTGTCATTTTAAATCAGACATTTTACAGTTGTTAAGTTTCAATTTAAACCAGTTTCAAATTAATTAAAACCCTAAAGGTAAATATATAAAAAAATATAATATGTTTACAGACTTTTAAGAACCTTCATATCTGGGCCTGGGTATGAATAGCTGCAGGAGCTGTGACTGAATTCAGCAGAGACCAGGGTGTCTATTGATCATTGTCAGCCTCAAATGTGATTCCACCATGGTGTTTATGACTGTATTTTTCTAAAACAAGCGGAGAGCTCTGCTGCATAGCTATAAATTCATTTTTTTTTTTTTTTTTTTTTTTTTTTTTTTTTTTTTTTTTTTTTTTACATCTTTAATAACTGTCTACTTTTAAACAAAAGATTTCTTTGTGGTTTTTTAAAAAGCAGGCTTTTGAGTTCTCGTATGCTTCTGCTTAGTTTGGTGAATGCACGTGTCTTTTCTCCCTCATAATCCAAGAACAATGAGGAGAATACGAAGTGTTTTGAGTGCTTGGGCGCTGAAAGAGAAATTGCTTTATTTAGTCAACTTTCAGTTAGGTTAAATAGGATGGTTGAATAGCTAAATCCCCAGTGGGGAATTCACAGGTGTTATCAGAGATCAAAGACTACGTTAGCCACATCAATGTCGATTAGCAACTCCATAGCTGCTGCGGTAAAGAACCCTACAGGGCCAGCTGGCACATGGCATAGAGTCTCCTCCTGGTGCCTTGTCCTCTGCTGCCCTTTAGCTGTACTCACGTTTCTCCTGAGTGAGCAGGCTTGTTGCTGTCAGGCTCCTGTGTCACAGGCAGCGGTTGCTCACCTGAGGCATCTAAGAGCAGGAGCCCTCTTGCATGCCCCAGCTTGAATCACTTTTGTAATGTTTTTTGTAATTTAGCAGTATATGTGGCTCTTCATCAGGCATCTAACAAGGAGATAGAATGTTAATTCTTTTTTTAATGCTTTTTATGTGATGCTTTAAAGTGTGCTTGTGTTTGTTTTCACTTTTCACTTGTTTTCAACTGTTGTTACTTTTGTTGCTGCTAAAGGTTGGGGTTACGATTAGTTTCAATACTGGCTATCTGAAACTTTGATGTTTCTCTATCTTAGAAAATGCTTAATAAACACTTGCTGGAATGAAGGAAACACCGATCTTATAATGTGCAATTCCATGCATTTATGGCAAACAAAGTTATTTCAGAATTTTCCTGAGTTATAGCAATACTGCCTGTTAGCAGGAAGACTGAGCTGCAGTCGGATTCATTTACAGCAGTGAATAAGCTTGGAATGAGCAGCAAATTAGATTGGGATGAGCTTTTCTATCATGGTAGTGAAGTTTAACCCTTGACTTAGTTAAGCAATATTTTTGTTACATGCTTTTGTACAAGCATTATTTAGAAATGGAGCAACGCCTGTTTTCTCTAGCTACAACACTTCCCTTCTGCTTTTAATGAGTATATGTAAATAAACTTTAATGTAATTAACTAAACATAACTTCCGTAGACTGTGGTGCAATGGTTATGTGTCATATGCTTTGAATTTGGGGGGGGGGGGAAGGGCGGGTGGTGATAAGACATGGGGTCACGTGTTTGGTTTGGTAGACATGGTAGTCCAGACATGAAGTTTTCACCAATTCATCTGGTTCATACTAGCATTCCTTGTCACTTAAGAGAGTAAAGCCTTTACTGTAAAACTTACGTAAGATAAATCAGTTCCAGCTCCCTCCTTATTTGTGAAAGGAACAAATCTTGTGTGACTGTTTCACATTTTACAGTTCAGTGACAAAAAAGGGAACACAACAGCCAGATGGGTAGGGCCAGATGGCCAAGAGGCTTTCCCCTCCCTCCTTCCTCATCCCAGCCCTGGCCTGGTGCTGATTAGCCAGGGAGAAGCCGAAGGCACCTTCTTCAGGCGGCCCACTGCAGATGTTCTTCTTTGCTTTAACATAACGCAGGTAAATGCAAGCCATACTGAGTGAACAGGCTTTGTTTTTCATTCCACCTTTTATTCAATAAATAAGAGAAAGCAAACAGTTGATGCACAGCAACAAACATGGGCAAGCTGGTGGGAGGAGTATGTTACATTCCCTCCTTGGCCATGTATGCTACATTCCCTCCTTGGAAATTAGGGAATTTCAGGGCTAGAGAGTATAGCCAGTTAGAAGCTGTGGGTGCATCCCACAAGGTAACTCTTCTCTTAAAATATCTGGGGCAGCCCCAAAGCCACTGGGGATTTGTGTGTTACCACTGACAGACAGGTTCTCACACAGATAGCCCTGGTCAAGTGCGGATCTTTCACCTTGCTAAATTGTGAATCTTGCCCCACACCACTCTTGAAATTTTCTATCTGGTAATAACACCTGCTTGACAAACTGTATAAAAAGGTATAGTGGACTCAGCTATGTGACAAACCTATCAGGCTTGAGTGGTTACTTTTGCTCAGTTAAAAATTTATGTTTATGTAGGAAAATATATCACATACCGTGGCAGTTTTCTAATGGAAAGAAAGAATACCTCAATGATGTAACTAGGCTTTGTATCTACTTTTACTTTTCTCTGCTTGGGAGGAGTTGAGTATCTTTTGAATCCTCATCTGATAACAGGAGATGAAAATGAAGGATTTCTTGATTGCTTTTCTGCAGTTTAGAGGAAAAGATAGCACAACTGAATTTAAGTACTATGAGATCTCCCAGTGAAAGTCACGATCAGTATGCACTCATCAGTTTTGCCCTAGGAAATAAATCTTAGTTGTCTTCTTGTCAACAAGATCAATTGTGAACATAGGCAGGTTTAATTAATTTTTTAATTTTCAAATGTAAATGGGTAAAAAGTGGAAATACTCTGCTTATAAAACCAGCTACTTAGCTCCCTCTTGAGTCAAAATCCCTGTGGTCAGGAAAAAATGAAGTACCGTCTTTATTTGGGAGAATATTTTTTAACTTTGCTGGATTTATTTGTCATCAGGATGTCAGATGGTCAAAATCACTACAAATAGTAAGAAATGTAGTGAAAACATCCTTGGCATAGTTTCTCTCTTTGTTTTTTTTTTTTTTTTTTTTTTTTTTTTTTTTGTAATGAAATGCTTATGTTTTAGATGGAATTACATGCTGCTTATCTGTTAGCGAGATACGCCTGGGCTCATAGGAAGCACAGTGTTAACACTGCCCAGCTGGGTGTGGGGATGGACGGAGGTACTGCTGGTGTTGCAGACCTGTTGTTTCTCTACTCTGGGGACAGAACTGTGTGGGAAAGAAAACCATACCTTGACTGTGTAATAGGGGATAATGCATGCAAGTGAAAACAAGAGTGCCGTTTTTCCTTCCTGCTTGCAAGGGGAAAGGATTAGCCTGTGAAAAGAATCTCCTAGGGTGCAAGACAGATTGAGGGGGACTGGGGAGTAGTCTTCTCCCCTGAGTGAGTGAACAAGGTTCAGACTTCCCAGCTGCATTGCTTCTTAGGTGCTGTCAGAGCACAGAAGGGGCATCTTCTGGTCGTCCTCTCTGTTATGCTTTGTCTCTTCCTCCTTGTTATCTTTCCCACTTCCACTTGATTTTGGCAGCCTCCAAGGGTCTGTGAAGGGATTTTCTCACATGGCCAGCTGAATCAGACATTGGCTGCCTTTGGAGCATGCAGAAGATGCAGTGCTGCTTTCCAAGGAAACAGGAGGAGAACAACACAAGATGGTTGATGTTTACCACATTTGTTCTGTAATGAGGATAGTCTTGAGAGGTGGGACAAAAAGATCCTGCCCTTCCGCTAGCCATTTTTAGTGTTCAGCCCTAACTAAGCTTAAGAAGAAGCCTGGAGTTAATTATCTGCTGTGCCTGAGTCCCCTTCCAACCTTGTTTGAGACAGGCAAAACAAGCTTCTGAGAAGAAATTCCCTTCCTATACAGGAAGGTACTAGGATCTCACCAGCAGGCTCAGCCTATTTTCCAGACAGAGGAATCTACTACTTTTGTGTTTGAGTTATGTTTACTTATTTAAGTTTCTTCTTGTAAATATTATTTCCTGGAGAAAAGGCCTTTTTTCCCTTACTGAACCTTACCACCAGCTACTAGTTTGCCCTATAAATGTAATTTGTATATACAATAAAAACAGGACCAGATGGAGCAGACACATCAGTGTTTTAGTCCCTCATTCTCTCATGTGACAGCTTCTGCCTAGTAAAGCTAATGTCTTCTGGGGAGGTTACACTGAAGTGGTACTGTACCTGCATAAATATTTTCCTCATTCATTTTGCAATACAGAAGTAACGGGGACTATTAAGAAAAGACACAGCACTGGCAGGATTTTTATTCAGCATTAATTGTTCTGAAATGTGCGATATAAAATGGCCTCAATTCTTTTTCACCTTGCTGATGTTCCTACAGCTGGCTGAAGGGAAGCTGGCTGGTTTTGCAAACAGATTCCTGATGGTTTCCATGCTAATTACCTTCTTGTCTGTTACTATACTGTCAAGTGATTGTTATGAATTACTTTTGACTGCATTTAAGGAAATGTTAACTGCATGCATTTAAATACACAGAAGTCTGGATAGTAAAAAGCTGTATACCTTTGCACTTCCTGTGTGTATTATGGTATATATGTAATATAAGCAGAAATGTATTAATGAACACAGTTAAAAAGGAAAAGAGGATATAAAAAAGCTATGTTGTACAGTTGAAAGAAAGTGGGTCTGAGAAGCTTAGCTTTTTCAATTCTTTTCTTTTTGATATTTATCTTTGTATGTTCATTCCTGTGTGTTGAATTCTGGAAGTTACTTGTCTGGCACAAAAGTGCTTCTGGGTGTGAAAATATATACATCTTGGAGTACCCACATAACTGTTGTATCCAGCAAAAAAAGGGCGCACAAAGAGGAACCTGTTCTTACCACTTCCAAATCCTACTGCAAAAAATAATAGATATCAGTGAATCTGTACAAGTACACTTAGGAAGTCAACACACATTCAATTGTATGTGGTTAATTCCAAAAATGATAATTGTTTTCAGAAGAGGCTTTTGAGTATTCCACAGAGTGGAACTAACCTGAGGGTGGTCACTTGTTCTTTGCACTGCTGTAAATTTTCAGCTGTCAGGGAGTAGTTTCTAGCTTTTATTTTTTCTTATCTGTGACAGGTGTGCCTGCTGTTCTGAATTTATTTTTATTTCCTTCCCATGCTATATTTTTTTTGCCAATTTGTTAGATTTTTCATTTCTGAGTAAAGCTTTCAGTGCCATGCTTTCAACAAATAAATTTTAAAAGTATATTGGCTTTAATGATCTCATTCACTTGTGGAGCTGTTATTTGTGTTCTAGAAATGATTTGTATGGTCTAGCAGAACCAGTGTAACTGTATTTAATACTAACTTGATTACCTCTTCTGTGTTGCTTTCCATCTAGAGCCTACACTCAAATTTACCTACATGCTTGCATTGACTTCACATGCTCCCATTGACTATGTTAGGATTTGCAAGCAATATATCTAATTGCACTTTTCATTATGTAATCAATAGGCATATAAGTTAATTGCATAGTTTTACTTTCGTCTTAGGAAAAAAAATAAATATTGATTTTCTGTCCTTCTGACTTTCACAAAATAGGCAGCACAAAACTGTTGCAATGCAGATGAATGTCTAGTGTTTTCAGTAACCCACACTTTCATTGCTCAAAAGGTGGAACCAGTTTTTCATAGAATTGTTTGGATTGGAAGGGACCTTCAAGATCATCTAGTCCAAACCCCCCTTTCCATTGGCAGGGATGCCACCTACTAGATCAGATCAAGTTGGCCAAGGCCCCATCCAGCCTAGTCTTGAGCACTTCCAGGGATGGGGGATCCACAGCTTCTCTGGGCACCCTGTTCCAGTGCCTCAACACCCTCTGAGTGAAGAATTTCTTCCTTATATCCAGTCTAAATCTCCTGTCTTCTGGCTTAAGACCATTATCTCTTGTCCTATCATTATCTGCCCATGTAAGATGTTGCCCTCCATCTTTTTTATAAGCACCTTTTAAGTACTGAAAAACTGAGATAATGTCACCTCACAGCCTTCTCTCCTTCAGGCTGAACACCCCCAGCTCTCCCTGAGGCATATTTCAGCCCTCTGATAATCCTCATGACTCTCCTCTGGACCTGCTCTAACCACCCCACACCCTTCTTGTGCTGGGGGCCCCAGACCAGGATGCAACACTCCAGGTGGGGCCTCACAAGGGCAGAGCAGAGGGGCACAATCCCCTCCCTCCACCTGCTGCCCACCCCTCTGTGGGTGCAGCCCAGGACGCAGTTGGCCTTCTGGGCTGCAGGCACACACTGCTGGCTCATGTTGAGCTTTTGTCCACCGGAGTCCCCAAGTCCTTCTCGGCTGCTCTCAGTGGGTTCTTCACCCAGTCTGTGTTCATGTCTGGGGTTGCCCCGACCCAGGTGCAGCACCTTGAACTTGGAATGTTGATCCTTATTAGTTTCATGTGGGCCCATTTCTCAAGCTTGTCCAGGTCCCTCTGGATGGCTTCCCTTCCTTCTGTTGTATTGACTGTACCACTCAGCTTGGTGTCACCTGCAAACTTGCTGAGGGTGCACTCGATCCCACCGTCCGTGTCATTGATACAGATATTAATCTGTACTGGTCCCAAGGTGGACCCCTGAGAGACACCACTTGTCACTGGCCTCCACCTGGACATTTTTGGTGTGATGTTGTAGTTAGGTGTTGTACTTGCAGATACAGAGTTGTGTTCTTTATTCTTTGAAGTTGTACTCTTAGTAAAGCAGGGTATTTGTGCAATACACCTTTTGGATGCCATTCTTTTTTCCCACTATTTCCATGTCATCTTGAAAGAACCAGACTGGGTGGCAATGTTAGCAGTAGCAGGTAAAAAAAGAATTTGGTCCTGTGGTTGTCTTGTGGGCACCTCTTCATATTATTGGTATAACATGCACTGGAACAGTTCTCAGAAACTGCTCTGAATCTCCCTGAAAACAATCACCTTGTATACCCCATTAAACACTCAGTATAATGTGTATTCCTGGCTCTTGCCTCCTGTCAGAATGCCTCTACCTGTTTCCTGGCTTAGCCACATTTCTCATTTGCTTGCCTTTCTTGGCACTTCAGTGTGCTGCCTTTCTCCTAGTTTGGCCAGTCAGACATCCTGCACGCAATAACCAAGCTACAGCTCCTCTGTGACAAGAAGTACACTTGCCATAGCCACAGCTGACATACTTTGTGTGACTGTATCCAGGAGGACTCAGTTGCTGATGTGTTTATTGCTCTTTGCAGATTAGAAATAGATATGGGAATTAGATCACTTGATAAGTGGCAGTAAACAACACACACACATTGACTATTTCTGACTTGCTGGCCTTTCAAGATCCCTCTGCATTGTCCAGTCCCAACAGAGTAAGAGGTAATGCTTACCTGACTCCTCTGTATTGGAGTTGTGCTGAAAGCTATGTTCCTGTACAGATTTTCAAGACTTCTGTCAAGTTTAGGCGTGGCAAACAGCAAAGTTACTTGTACCAGCTGCCTGATCCATTAATGTGGTGGATATAATTGCCCCCTGTAGGAGGGCCAACAGAACGGTAGTCAAGGATCCATAGCTGAGGGTATATCTGAGACCGGGACACCTTGTAAGAGATTTGTACAAAACTGAACATTTGCAGAAAAGAAAGAACCATAGATCTTCAGGGAAGAAAAAAGCAGGGAGTGGACTATGGGCCGAGGTTAAATATTCAGCTGATCTGAAATCTGGTGGTTTGCCAAGTGGCTGTACAAGGGCCAAACAGACATGGCTCTATTAATCTGGTTAGCCTGGAAGAGCTGGGAGATGTTTTTTCTATTTGTTTCAGCACAGAAGATTTTAAGGGAAGTTCTGAATGTTAATGATATGTTTATCATAGGGCAGCTAAGAACCAAATCCTGACTTTCTTATACCTTTTTGACCTCTCAAAGCCACGAGAGGAGATCTTAAGGAAACTATTAACAGGATTTCCTGAAACCTCCAGCCAGGTTATTGATCACATCTATAGTGGCAAGATGGCTACAGTGACTTACAATGATAAGTAACCAATTATTTCCCCTTTCTTACAGTCACAATGTCACAACGTGCTGTATTCCAGCCCCAAATGGTTTAGCACCATTTATCCTTTGTCATGCACGTAAAGAAACCAGAAAGCTATGGGATCAGCTGTCAGTACACAGGGGAAGGAAGATCAGCGCATGTAATTGAAGGAGCTAGCTGTTATGAAAAATTAGTGGCACTTTCCCCTTTGGGTTCAGTAAAAAATTGAAAATGTGTGGGTTTAGTTAAACCTCGGCACACGTAAAGATGATGGTTATTTGGATCTTAAGTTTGGGCCAGCTTCTCTTGATGCAAGCTACCAGTAGAAAAGTTTAGAACTGGAACCATGTCTCTGAAGAGTTTCAGAGCTGGAGCTTCTGGGCAGATGTGAGCACTGTGAGCATTAAGAGGTAACATAACCAAAGCAATGATAAAATTTCATTTTGACATTTTTATTGATCAGTGAGGTCCCTGGAGTCCTGTGGTCACATTGATGCTGAAAATTGCCTTTCTCCATGTTACTAATATCTAAGAAGTGTTATTGTGGTCACTGAAGTCCTCTAAAAG
The DNA here is from genome assembly GCA_011076525.1 of Nettapus auritus. Classification (NCBI taxonomy): domain Eukaryota; kingdom Metazoa; phylum Chordata; class Aves; order Anseriformes; family Anatidae; genus Nettapus; species Nettapus auritus. The sequence goes on from CM021797.1 coordinate 12,916,682, forward strand.
GGGCTCCAGGGGCTGTGTGGATGAATGTAGTGAGGCATATCAAGAGACATTATTGGAAGTCTCAACTGGCATATCCAAAATAAAGTTTGGGTGGAGCTGGGTTTAAAAAGCTGTCTCAGAACCACTTTTTTCATAAAGACAAATAGACTTGAATAATCTAGCAATTAGGTGTTTGCTGATTTTTCTCTCAAAATAACCAGTGTTTAGGAATAAATTGTGCTAGACATACTGACATTTTCATACTAACTAAGTAGGAGAACTTTGGGAAAAAAAGGATAAACACTGTTACAAACAGGATCTGTGATGAGCTACAAATTTTTACTGGCATGCACTGGGGTGATGCCATTAGTCATAAACACTGGACTTGTGTGTGTTGTACTGATGGCCAAATGAGTGGCAAAAACATTTTTGCCACATACAATCTCATTTTAGGAAAGCGGAGTGGTTACACCCATCATCCAGAGGGCTCTTTGATAAATTGCGTTTCTGAAGCTACTTGCTGTGTGCTTATATGCCAGTCTTCTAAATTGCATTTAAAAGGTGTCATCCTAAAACAGAAATGCACAAAACCAAACCAATAATATGTTTTTTTCCTCAAAATGTGGACTTCTAAGCCAAAATCATACCCATGTATGGCAAACAATAACGGCTTAGGAGAGGGGACTTTGACACTTATTACAACTACAGATGGAAACAATATTTAGTCAAAAATCCAAGAGGGCACATTTCCAATAGTATTAAAGTACTTGTTCCTAGACACAGTAGATCATGAGATATTGGATCTTAATCTCCTAGCATTCCCATATGCAAGAACACTATTTCAAGACATATTAGGAAGCTTTGAGAATGTTTTAATGATCGTTCTCCCTTCACTGACTTTAGTTCTGGCTGATTTCTTAAAAGCACTCTCAGGCAGTTGTTTAAATAGTTGTCCTTCAGCATGAGTGCATACAGTAAATACTGGCAGGTTTTTTGAAGGAGCCTTAACCTGTCAGTACAGATACCATGACTAAAAGTTAGTCTCATCCCTACATTTGCCAGTTAAAATTCCTTCCTTCATGCCAGCCTACCACTGGTGTCTCCACTGCTGTTAAAACACGTGCCTTCTGCAGCTAACATGCTTGCTTGACTGTAATGGCATGTGACTAAGGTATCACAGCTGCCAAGCATGCCCAGGTCATAGAGATGCTTTGTGCACTGTACTTGCAGCTGTCTGAGAGGGCAAAGCTTCTCCTAAGTATGTAACTTGTAGCTGGCAATGTTGGTGTAGTGGGTTTACGTGGCAAGGTTTTGGTAGCAGGGGGGGCCATAGGGGTGGCTTCTGTAAGAAGGATCTAGAAGCTGCCCCATGTTTGGTAAGGGCCCCACTGCTGACCAGAGCTGAGCCAATAAGCGATGTTGTTTTGCGCCTCTGTGAGAGCATATTTAAGACAGGGAAAAAACCGCTGCGCCACTCAGCAGCTGGGAGGGTGAGAGGAGTGAGAAACAGCCTAGCAGGCGCCAAGGTCAGTGAAGAAGGAGGGGGAGAGGTGCTCCAGGCGCCGGAGCAGAAGTCCCCTGCAGCCTGTGGTGAGGACCATGGTGAAGCAGGATGTCCCCCTGCAGCCCATGGAGTACCACGGTGGAGCAGGGTTCCACGCTGCAGCCCGTGGAGGAGACCACGGTGGAGCCTGTGCCCCGAAGGAGACTGCGGCCTGTGGAAGACCCCTGCCGGAGCAGATTCCAGGCCGGACCTGCAGCCCGTGGAGAGGAGACCACGCAGGAGCAGGTGACTCGGCAGGAGCTGCTGCCCGTGGGGGACCCAGGTTGGAGCAGTTTGCTCCAAAGGGATGGACCCCGTGGTACGGACCCATATATGGAGCAGTTCTTGAAGAGCTGCTGCCTGTGGACAGCCCACGCTGGATCAGTTTGGCAAGGACTGCATCCCGTGGGTGGGACCCCACAGCACAGGGGACAAGAGTGACCGAGAAGGAGCGGCAGAGAAGAAGTGCTGTAGACTGACCACGACCCCCATTCCCCCGTTCCCCTGCGCCGCTCGGGGGGAGGAGGTGGAAGAGGGTGGATGGGGGGGAAGGTGCTTTTCGTTTCTTTTCTTTGTTTCTTACTTCTCTAGCTTGTTAGTATAAGCAATAAATCTTACTTTCTCTGTATGCTGAGTCTGTTTTGCCCGTCACGATAATTATTGCGCGATCTCCTAGTCCTTATCTCAACCCTTGAGCCCCTTTCATCGTATTTTCTCCTCACTCCTCTTTGAGGAGGGGGAGTGAGAGAGCGGTTGTGGTGGAACTCGGCTGCCCACCCGAGTAAAACCATCACAGTTGGCCATTTATTTTGCACATCAAGAGTAATCTTATGTACCTGGAAAGTGAATACAGCTGCTGTAGAACTGGAACAGAACTGGTAAGGTTTGTGTATGCTGCCTCCCCAAGTCTGATGGCTTGTGTAGCTGTACCTGAGCTAACAGTGAAGTGTTGAGTAGCTATACAAAGTGGGTTTTGGACAGTCCTCTCTGAGACCTGTTCTGCTACAGCCTAACTGCTTTGAGTGTCCAGGTTAGCCTGGGTATGTCTCTCCCTTGCATCCGAGCTAAGGTCACTACTCCAGGCTGCAACACAGATACACTGCTGCTTAAATACTGCAAATTCAGAGCAGTGTAACAGTCCTCAGCTCCAGCTTTCACAGGACTGCTCACTGCTCAATACATTTGAAGCTTTTTTCCTTAGCCAGTGTCAATGATTTAAGCAGGTCTGGCAGCCAGGCAACCATCAAATCCCTGAAGTCAAATTTTATTTTCCCCTGACAGAGGTTTTAAGAATAAAGCACAACTCATGGAGGAGTGGAAATCTTTCAGAGGAAGATGCATGCTCCTCTTCTAGACATGCATCCTAGTGACAAATTAATTCCTATTTCTCGGCCAGGATGTTTCAAAGTTGCAGGCTGTTTTAATATTTTACAGTATGGTTCAGAAGTTGCACTTTCTCAGTTTTAGAAGTTATTTGCAAGCTCATCTCGGTGAATAAAATCTTAAACACATTAAGAAATTGTCCCTGGTTTCCAAGTTTAGCTGACGCATGATTATCAACTGATGTCAAAATGGTAGTGTTAGTTAGCTTCATTTGCAAAAAAGTCTGAGTACCTGTGTTGGCTGAAGGAGCTCACACAGGCAGTGACTGTAGCTGTCTGTGCAGAGCAGTCCTGATGTAATTTTGGAAGTGCCCATGTAGACCTGAAATGAACTTCATAGTTCTATAAATGTCTATACATCTAGCCACACCCACAAGTGAACTAAGCTATTGGTCAAACCATGGTGGGCTGGGATAGTTCTGATGTTGTCAAGGTTAGTGTACAGGTCTCATGCCCAGGGAATGGCAGCTGCCATGTGAGGATGACCTTTTGTTGCATTAGCGCAGTTTCCATCTCCTAAACAAATGGCAGTCTGGGAGGGAGGGCGCTGGTCCTTCTGGTTCATGCACTGTGTGCCAGTGACTGTGAGGGAAAACCTACCTTCCACTTTCTCCCCCCCAGGAAGTACCCATGTCCTAAAAGACTGCTGAATGCGAATCAGTATGGTTTTCAGTAGAACGATCCAAAGAGTGATGAAGGCACAGAATAAAGTTGCTTTGGTGCAGGTGTCCTCAAATAGGGGGTAGTGTACCCTTGCAACATTCCTGAAAGCTGACAGGTTGTGCCTACTTCTGAAGGACACTGAGAAAGAAGTGAATAGAGCCAGCTGCCTTTATATTTCCCAGAGATCATACAAGCAGTAAATTTTACAATACCCTAAATTAATCAAAAAAAAAAAAAAAAAAAAAAATGTTCACTAAATTTCAGAAACCATGAAATTGCTAGGCATTATTTAACATATGTGATACTTCAGAAGTCTAAAGTACACTGACAGAAGCTGAGCCATAGTGTAATCTGTAGGAACTGATATTTTAATGGCAACTTCCAGAGATGGGGACAGATGTGTTGTGAGAAACTGCAGGTCTGTTACATATTAGGTAAGCACTGATTTGCATACAGCCGATTATTTCTCTCTTTCTCACTTTCTTTCTCTCTTTCTCTTTCACTCTTTTTCTTCTTCTCTGAACAGAAAATAGTGACACCCACACAGTTCCTTTACAATAGCACTGGAAATGTTCTGTTCTATTTTGCATTGCTGGCTGCCATGCTCAGTATTTCCTGTAGGTTTTTAATGTTAAGTATATTTTAATGAAATTAATGATTTAACCACATTTCAATTTGAATCAACTGACTGGAAAGAATTTAGTTTCCATGTCTGCTTTCCTTAATCCTGTTGCATAAATGGGTATTTGGACTTTGCAGTTCAGTGGCAGAAACCTTGTATTCAGCCATCTTTAGTCTCCATTTGAATGTGCGTAAATTCTTGGAGTATACCATGGTCCTGACTAAGACCTTGGCTCTGAGTGCCAAGTGTTGTACAAAGCAAGTCTCTGCTCTACAGGATGTATAATCTAAAAAATCCTGTCAAACTGGATTTACTTCTCATTTTTTGTTGCTTTTGTTTCAGAGTTTATTGTATATTAAAAACAAACAAACAAACAAACAAACAAAAAAAAAACAACAAAAAAAACACTTTTGTTTGTAGAGGGTTACTGTCTATCATCTCATTCACCTTTGATTTAATTATGGGCATCATCTGCTTTTCTCGAAATCAGAGCTTCCAGAGCCAGGCTTGCAGAAGAATTAAAATGTGCCAGTTTTTAAAATGAGTTTCAGTTGCATGTAATTAGGAAGACTTGGAAAGGGCATTCTCAGGCTCAAAACTGAGAACAACTCAAAGTTTGTTGACACTAATTATGACATTAGGCCCTAACTTGTGATTTTTCAATGGTTTGTGGTGCAGAATAAAATTTATGCAGCTAAGAATATACATGGCTACCTTGAAAGCAAACTAAGCTAAAATTCCAAAGAATGGAATGCTGTCAAAAAGAAAACCCCGGTAGTCATTTCACATAATGTGTTACATGCTTGTTATCACTGTCATTAACTGAATCATTAAAGCTGGCAGTCCCTTTGGCATTAGGGAGCTGTGGAAATACTCCTGCTCTCTGTATGTAGTCTTTGTTGCATCTGTTAAGTCTTCTTTTTATTTTAGGACAGCAGAAAACTTCTTTATTAAGAATTAACTTCTTTACCGAAAGGGTTGCTAGACATTGGAACGGGCTGCCCAGGAAAGTGGTGGAGTCACCATCCCTGGAGGTCTTTAAAAGACGTTTAGATGTAGAGCTTAGGGATATGGTTTAGTGGAGACTGTTAGTGTTAGGTCAGAGGTTGGACTTGATGATCTTGAGGTCTCTTCCAACCTAGAAATTCTGTGATTCTGTGAAAAGAGACAAAACACGGGCAACCTAATGTGTAGAAATGGCTTTTCAAGTGGAAAGGAAGTTTCATGGTTCCAGTTTTACACCTGCAAAATTCAGATTTGTTGGGGCTTGTAGCTAGCAGCATGATTACAAGTCCTTGCATCTGCCCTGTCTATAGTGAGTGCAGCTTTGAAGGGAGGTGGAGTAGTGAGAGTTTTAAACTTGTTTTGTGCCTCGATGCTATCTGAGGAAAAAAAGTATCGCTCTACATGAGACTATGTTCCAGAAAAAAAAAAAAAAAAAAGATCATCTCTATTTATAGGAACAAATAATGAAAATGAATATCCACTCTAGTTGGCAATCTCATATCTCCTCTGTTATTCCAAGAGTATTTTACTTCCAGGATTTGTGGAAAATACAACATGAAAATGTAGTTTCAAACTGTCAGGCTCCAAGGAGTGTTGCAGCTGATAAAGGATATACGATAGCAGTTTTATGCTTGGTTGAGTTCAGGCTATGGACTAGCATTCTGCCCTTAGAGATGCAACAAAGATAAGAACAGGAATTGCTAGTTATTTTCTCAGCATATAAGGTTATTGACCTTGACTTTAACCAAACTTTCAGACGTCTTTCTTATTTCTAGGGCCTACATAAACCACAAAATTTTGTCTCCTCTCCACACATTGCCTTTGCTAGGTACAAAGTATTGTTCCAAAGTGCAGAAGCTGTCTCCCATATACACTAATCAGCACGGAGAGCTCTGACTGCTTCAGTTCACTGAGAATAGAAATGGAGTAACACACCATCATGCCAATGAGTCTTTGCAGCTCATTTTTCCTCTTTTTTTTTTTTTTTTTTTTTTTTTTAACACAAAGAATAAGTAATACCAGAGTCCAGGGAGGTCTGAGATTCACACCTTGTTATTAATATGCTCTAGCCACACCTTTCTAGAGCTGGACCTAGGCCTTCTCAACTAGAAGCAGATGATATCAGTGTCGTGGTAAAGAAAGAGGCCACACACAAAGTAAATGAGGCAGGTGCAGTTGTGGAAGAAAATTCAACCTTGTGCAGCAGTCAGAGTAAAAACCTGTGTGTACCAATGCAAAGCAAGGAGATACACTGACGATGAGCTTCACTGATGAAGAGAAGTTCTTTTCACCAGAAGAGAATCTGGTTTTCTCTTCTCATGTCCAGATATTTGCTAAGAAAATATAGACAATTCAAAAATGGAGATGAGACTTGATCTGGAACATGTGCAAATTCAGCTCTTGCAGGGCATTCTCCCCTTTGTATCCTTGTGTCATTTCCTCTGCCTTGTGTCTTCTGCTTTCTGGGTCTGCAGTGTCAGGTTGAGATACCTGAGGTAACTTCAGTGGTCTGGGAATGCCACGAAAGCAGGCTCAATGACGGCAGCCCAATGCGCCAGACTGGCTCCCTCGTTCCACTGAGAAACAAAAAAAGCCTGTCCTTTGCCTCCAAATAAGTGTTGATAACATAAAACCTGAGGGACATGATCCGTCTCTGCAGGGCTCCCATATCAGACTCTGCTTGGTCTCTCACTTCCTCAACCACGTCCGTTCTCAGTCTCATATGCTCACACCTTCTTTTTTTGTCTCTTTGGGGACATGCATGACAGTAGGGCTAAGAATACTTTTGGCCGAGAGCTTCAAAGCTACCGCCGGAGACAGATGCATCGTTCTCACTGAAGTTCATGGGAGCCGTGTGTCTAAATTCTCCATGCTGCTTCAAGAGTTTCTTTGTAGTGGCTATCTACCAATACCACTGGAGTACTGCCATCCAAATAGCATGTGTGATCAACGATATCAAACTGACGAGCTGCTGATGTTATCCTGAGTGTTCGTTTGACTCCTGCTTTGGGATGCCCTGGCGTGGGTTGGCTTTGTGCTGTCCGCTGCCCTTCCCGTCCCCTGCCTCACCTGAGCCGCCCCCGGCCTGCCTGCCAGCTTCCGCTCAGGATGAGGATCCTCCCCTGGCCCAGCAAAGCCCTTGTGCAAAACTGCTTCATAAGGGCAATTCTTCAGGGTCAGGGTAAGCAGGGAACGGGAAAGTTTCCTCGAGGTGATCCCATGTCCTTCAGATGAAGGGGGAATATCACACTTTCTTGCGTTGCAGGTCCCATTCACGCTGCAGGGTCCCTAAAAGATCTTGGCCTCGTAGATGCAGAACGGGCATGGGCAGATGCCTGCCTTGCTTGCAGGAGACTGCAGACTACCTCGCTCCTCCCAGAAGTTCAGTGGTCTTACGATACCTTTTTTGGTATAGTAATAGATGGACATGGTACTGGCCATCACTGGTCTGTACGTAATTAAAATGTTTTCAGTTTTCTAACTGCTTTACCTGTGTGCTAGTCATTATGTCTAAAACAGCTGGACAATGTACTTGTTCCCATCACTGATCCTTCATGATTTTCAAAGACTCCATTTTATTGAGAATAATAAAAGTGGAATTAGGATGCAAGTGTCTGTGGTCTAGGTTTTATGCATGGATTTAGTGTACACTGCTGTCTTGTATAAAAATCCATGTACTGTAGTAGTAATCAGAGTAATACTGGTAGGAGAATTTAAAGGGAACAAACTCTAATTTCTCCATTAATAACATAATTGGCATCTGGCCTGGCATTTCTCTTCTTTCAAGTCATCCTTGACTTAAGTTTCTCCCAGGTTTATTTTCACACTCATGAAAATATATACTAAGCTTTTTTTTTTTTTTTTTTTTTTTTCCTGAAGAGTAGGGACAGAAATATCTACATTGTTTTATTTATTTATTTATTTATTATTTTTCCCTAGTGCTGTTTGAAACTAAAGGATAAACCTTTATAATCTGCAGTGCTGGAAACCTGAAAATCAAGCCAACCTTGATTTTACATTTTCTCTCCCTTTTGGACAACAAGAAATACCCTCCACCCCTGTCCAACAACAACAATTAAAGAAAAAAAAAGTCCTGAATGGAGATCATGACTTTATGAAAAAAATATTTTCCTTTGAACTTCTTTTCTAATTATTATAACTTTCCTAACATTGTGATGATTTTATTAGTGTTTTTGTTGTTGTTGTTGTTCTTTGTTTTTCTGTGTTTTTCCTGTTTGCTTGTCCTTTAATCTAAAAGCTGCTTATATTGGGAGATTTTTGTCTGATAAGGTACAGAAAGTGTTCTGTGAAAAGGCAACTACAAATTCTGCATGCTTACGGAAGACTTCTAGGTTTCATTGAAAATGTGCTACTGCCAGCCAGAATTAGTTGCCCTAAGGGAACCACAGCTGTATCAACAAGGCAGTTCTCTGTGCCTGAGGCCTCAAATGCTGCAGACATTGTTAAATATATTTGTTTTCTTTTAGGATTTTGTTTTAGTTTTCTGTGTGGAAAAAAAAAAAAAAAAATGTCATGGGCTGATATAGGTAATACTTTAGCTGCATTCATCATTGGTACAAATGGTTGTTTGATTGCTGAGAAGAAAGTCCAGTTGAATGGCCCAGGGATGGGACAAACTGAAGGTGACTTGGACATGTTGCAGAGCCAATACTAATGTTTTAATATTATGTAGCTTTAAGGCACCAAACTTTTAGTCTTTAATACTCTACAACACTCTCCTGTAGAGCTGGTTGCCCCTCTTCTGTAGGGATGAGGGGAAGGCAGATATTTAGCGAAGTTTTAAGTGTCTTCCGTCATGGAATTACCCAACAGTGAAAGAGTAGTGGCTGGAATTAAATTTGTTTGTTCTGTAGCTGATTTACTGCGAAGTTGCTATATATGGTTGTTCTGGGAAGTGCCACTACTGCGCACTGTCAGAGACCAGCCCATTTTGAGACTGGAACACCCTGAGAAATCTGATCTGCACTTGAAGTTGGCCCAGCTTGGAGTGGAGGGTTGGACTAGGTGACCTCCAGAGGTCCCTTCCAGCCTGAATTATTCTGTGATTCTGTGGTTCCCTGCTCTATTCAGGGACATTGTCCTGTAAATCCCCCATCTGGCCATGTGTTAATCTTTGACTGCATTGGCTGCACAGAGAACATCAGCCTCTCCCATGCTAAATGCAGCAGGTGAAGAGAGAAAAGTTACAGTATGTGTGCAAATCGTGTGGTAAAGCCACGTCTCATTAGATTAGCAAACCACATCTTCTACAAAAAAATTAGAAGGGTTAGAGATGGTAAAAAAGAGCTTCTCTGCTCTGAGAACAAAGCCATCAGGAAACACAGACAGCTGGCTTTGCTGTGGACAGCAGTGTATGGTGGGATTTCATTACCCTGCACCTGACTGAAGGTGCTGGGTCAACAAGTGATATTCATTTGTCATCACTCTAACTCTTTAAGTGGTAGTAGATTAAAAGTATTCTGCTTCTTCATCTGCAGTGAAGGAGAAAGTGTACATGATGGTGGTTTGAGCTGGGAATAGAGCATCCAGCATTTATATTTGGCATACAGAATGACAGAAAAATAATGACTTTGGAGCAAAGCCTCTCTTCCCAAATCTGAAAATCTGTAAAACTTGCAGCCCAAAGTAAAAGCAATAGCTATAAAACTCTGTTTCCCATTGTATGATATTTACTGATTTATTGTAAGGTATATGGATCTTAGCTGCTGTTCAATAGATTTAACACAGCTGCATAACCCTGGAAAATGTCATGTCCTGAACCTTCTTTTTTTGCTCATCAAATTGTGGGGGAAAAATAAAATGCCTGTAATCATAGGCAGGAAGGGAGCATCTGCCTAAATTAGGCAGGCTCACAGTCCCAGTAATTTTTCTTCTGCTCAGTTGAATGCTTGGTATGTTGTAGCAGACTCTTATCAACTAAATGGCCCAGGCTTTGAAGAGCACTCACTGAGGAACTAGTTAAATATGTCACTCAAAGGAAAGCTTTAAAAAAAATAATCAGAATTGTGTTTGTTTTCTTTAAACTGTTAATCAACATTATCTGTTCCAAATGGGCAACTAATAAAGACAGTCTTAATTACCAAGAGAATAATGCATGTGACATCCAATAAAGCTAGTGCAATTGATGTGTAAGTGCAAAAACTAATCAAAAGCTTTTCAGTCTGTGTGACCACTGCAATGCAGCAGAAGGGACAGGGAAGGCGCAGGTGACAGTAAGAAAAGGAGGAATTCCTTCCATGGCTATGAAAGGAAAATTGTCTTAATTTTTATCATGACATGCTAATTATTTGTCTTTGGTTAGCAGGACTTGCAAAACTAAGAAGGATGGATCTCTTTGGAATTCCATATTCCACAGTAAGTTTCACACTATGTAGTTTGTTTGTTTGTTACTAAGATATTACTTCAAATTTCAATTATCAAGTTAGAATTGTAATTTAATTTACTTCAAATTGCCTTTTATTCATATAGTAGAATGGGTCACACTCAAAGCTCTGACAGTACTGTCTAAGACAAGATAAAGGTGGACATGTGATGAAGAGGGGAAATGTGCTATTCAAGTGACAGAAATGAGACCACAATGATTTATATGAGAAAGGAGGTTTTGAGGAGGATTGGAAGGAGAATGGTAATCAGGATATATATCAGGATGATACTGTCAGGCATCGGAAGTGGTGTAACAGTGTGAAGCCAACAGTGGGAGCTAATGAAGGATATTCTCTTTGGTTTGTTTTAATTTTCCCAGTGTTTAGTTTAAAAACAAAGAAACAACAGCAGCAAAATAAACAAACCAACCAAACAAACATACAAAAAAAAACCAACAAAGCTTTCACACTAAAAAAATATATATCAAAAAATTAAAAATGAAATAAACTACCTTTAAGCAAGTTTGAGGAAACAGTTAAAGGCAGTGATGAGCCAGTGATGACCATGCAGTTGATGCTCAAGGGCCATGTTGTGAATCTGAGTTAAACGTTCTGCCAGGAGAATTGAAAAAATGGTTTAATCTCTTCTTGGCTTCCAGCTGACAGGATTGGGTCCATTATTAGTAGCCTTTACATGACAATATTTCCTCAGTCCTGGCTTAGAGCCAGTGATATATTGTGAAGGATCTAATGTGCCAGTGATCATTGCAAGCTCTTGTAGATCTACCCTTTGGTTCATTACTACAATTGTTCCCATTTAGTGTGCTGAGAATGTGTGCTGGGGCAAGATGATTTTTTTTCAGAACCTATTAACAGAGCTGGAGGAAAGACAAAAGTTGTCCTGTGAAGGAGCAAGTGAGATGTTCTCATGTGGGAAAAAAGCCTGGAGATTGTCCAGCACAAAGCCATTGAAGGGAGAAATTGAAGACCACAGTAACCTGAGAAGTAGAAAAGAGAAGAATATCAAAATCCTAGGTCAGACCTGGATGTTATGAGTTACTGTAGAAACTCAATGAAATGCCCTAGTCTATGGTTTCTTCACAGTTAAATATGTCACTCAAAGGAAAGCTTTAAAAAAATAATCAGAATTGTGTTTGTTTTCTTTTAAATTGTTAATCAACATCATCTGTTCCAAATGGGCAACTAATAAAGACAGTCTTAATTACCAAGAGAATAATTAATTCCCATTCAAAGAGCATTGCCCAGGTATTACAATACAAGTGATATAACAGGGTAATGGACTATGGTTGTGCAAAGCGGAGTGTTCAAGGGCTACATGCAGGTACAGGCAGTTTTCTGATACCATAGTTAATAAATCATGTTCAATGTAATTCTTTCTAGCACTCCCATATGCAGGTGTATATGTTACAAGCTGGCAGTCAACACATGCTGAAAGTATACAGTACTTAATGTATAAGCTTCTATGATTTATCTGTGTGCTTTTCTGTATCATACAACACTTTGAGACATTTTTATAAATTATGACACTCAAAGCAATACGTAATAGTACTTCAGTATTTGCTCTCCTGTAGCATCACCTTGGGAATCAAGGGGATACAATACTTCCTTTGGAGGAAAAATATCCATCTGTAGCAGAATTTGTAGCACTTGAAGGGAATGTTTTTTTTTTTTTTTTTTTTTTTTTTTTAAAAGGAAAAAAAAAGAGAGAGAGAGAAGAAAAATCTATCTGTTCAGACTTACACTTAAATATTTGGTTTTCCACTATATTCTATATTTAGGACCGACTGGCTGTCAGCCAAGACAGCCTATCACAAATCTAAAACACTAGTTGGAAAGACCATGTGACTGGCAGTTGAAAAAAAAAAAAAAATCCATGTTTTTGCAAAATGCTTCTCTTTTCAGTACATCACTTGGTGTGGTGCTATTAAAGCATATGGGAAATCCATTTAGTGCAGTTTCTTCAGAAAATTCTATCAGTCTTTTTTAGTCATGTTAAGGGGCTGTTCTTTTAATGGAATATTGGTATTTCCATCAAGGAAAAATGCATTGTGTTACTGTGAAATGTAACGGTGCTCAGCTGTGTTTTACAAGCAGAGCCTCATACAAGAGTAAAGGTAAGATGATGGGGTGCCTCCCCAAGCCATAACAGGCCTACATTCAAATAGTTACTCCCACAGAGTTTCAGTGCAACTCTCTTTAACTTGATTTGCTACTTTTTCTCAGTGACATGGAGTAGACATAATTCCCAGGTGCATCAACAGGCCAACAATATTAGAGACAGCAAGGTCTAGGCACTGGGAAATAAGGAGGTAAATATCAGTAATATCTATAATCCCCCACCCCACCCCTGATGTTGAGTCAAATATTAAGACTAAATGAGTAGCTTTCCTGATGTACCAGTGTGGGTCTGTTGTTTGTTACAAGAGGTGCTGCCTCTCTGAGCAGGAATTGCTGTCCCCTAGATATTCCCGATCTTCAGAATCACAGCCAAGGCCTCTTACCTAGGATACTGTTTCCTGGCTTCCTCATGTGCTTTACTGTATTGTTCAGGGTACTTCACCTCTCTCTGTGCTATGTTCATGTTACTGTGTGTGTACCTTATTCACTGGAGTGGAGAGCTTAGTTAATCAATGCCTCTGAAGAACTTGGAGGTGGAAAAAGTTACGGAAATACGGTTTTAGGATGACTTCAGATCCACGCCACTTGCATAGCAAAGTTAGACAGGAACAATATGCCTTGAGCTGCATGACAGATGCTGGTCCTTCTCTGGCATATATGTATCTGCTCTTTTTCTCGTGTACATATGATATAGAAACTAGAGATTAAGGGGAACATTTTTAGAAGAGTAACTGCAGGAAACTACATATGTTAGTCTGGGACCAGTAATCCCACTTAATCATTTGGCTGCCTTCAGCACCTTTTGCACTAAGATGTTTTACAAAAGTCTTTTCCAGGTGTTATCGGCCAGGCTCTGGTTTTAAATGTTTGGCAAAGGCAAGGAGTTCTTGCGTTGGCTGTTGGAGATGCTTTGTTTTATGAAGTTGAGGCACAGAGGAAGATTTCCCATGGAAGACATGGGCCAAGAAAAAGCACTCTCCTGCTGCAGTGTCTAGCCCAGATGATGCTTTTCTTCATCAGTCGTACAGCGCTCAAGCACTGAGCGCTATCTGCAGGCACACGGGACTGTCAGGAAGTACTCCCCGACCTTCCTAAAACTGAGATGAACCTACACAGGAATGATTTCAACTTGATACACCACCACCTTTCTTCCAGGGCCCCACCCTGTGCCTGCAGCCATCTCTGGGTAGAAGGCAGCAGCTGGTTAAGAGTGCAGAGGAACAGTACATGATTGTTTAGGACAGGAAGTTGCAATATCCACTTGCAAGAATGTAATTGCTTTAGGGCTGGAACAGGGCCAGGACGGTTGATTCCAGCTGGTAGGAACAGCTGCAGCTGCAAGGGCTGCCAAAACCGGGCCTGCTGCACGGAGGGGAAGGAGTGAGACGGGGCCTGCCAGCAACCTTCTGAACCCAGAAGTGTGCAGGGGAGAACCCTGCCCAGATGCCTTGTTTTCCCTGCTCCCCAGGCTGGCCCTCGAGGAAATGTGAAGAGGTGCTGGCCAGAGACTGCAGCCAGCCCAGGACCTCTGGCATTCAGAGGACTCTCTGAAGTTTTGCCTGGACTCCAGCTACCCTGTGCTGATCAGCTGTTTGCATTTACCTTCCGATTCCTTTTTGTTCAGCTTCTTTAGCTCACTGCTGCTTTTATCCCTTTTCCTACCTCTCTTTATGGCAATTTTCTCCCTTTCATCAGCTAAACCTTCTGACCAATCTCCCTTTCCAATGCCAAGGAATTACTGTTTCACATATGTTGTGCTATTGTGGTGTTTTACCCTACTGGGCAGCTGAGTTCCAACACAACCACTCTCTCACTCTCCCTTCTCAAAGGGAAAGGGGGAGAAAATATGATGGAAAGGGCTGAAGGGTTCAGGTAAGGACAGGGAGATCACTCAACAGTTATCATCAGGGACAAAACAGACTCAATGTAGGTAGATTAACATAATTTGCTGCCTATCACTGTCAGGCTTTAGCAGTGAGCACAAAAATCTCTCCCCACACTCACCCTTCTCCACCTCCTCTCCCAGGGCAGCACAGGGGAATGGGGGCTGTGGTCATTCTATGATGCTTCACGTCTGCTGCTCCATCATGGTCCCTCTCTGCCCCTGCTCCATGCAGGTCCCTCCCACGGGATGCCGTCCTTCCTGAACTGAGCCTGCAGGGGCTACCCACAGGCAGCATCTTTTCAAGAACTGCTCCCACATGGCTCCTTACCACGGGGTCCATCCCCCAGGAGCAAACTGCTCCAGCACAGGTCCCCTGCAGGCAGCAGCTCCCCCCAGACCCCTGCTCCTGCGTGGGCTCCTCTCCACGGGCTGCAGCTCCGGCACGGTGCCTGCTCCTGCGGGGGCTCTCCATGGGCTGCAGCCTCCTCCAGGCCACATCCACCTGCTCCACCGGGGGCTCCTCCACGGGCCGCAGAGTGGAGATCTGCTCCATGTGGGACCCATGGGCTGCAGGGGGACAGCCTGCTCCACCAGGGGCCTCTCCACAGGCTGCAGAAGAACTGCTGCTGTGTGCCTGAAGCAACTCCTGCCCTCCTCCTGCACTAACCTGGGGGGCTGCAGGGCTGGTTCTCACTCCTCCCTCTCCCAGCTGCTGTAGCACAGCAGTTTTTTTTCCTTCCTTCAATCTGCTCTCACAGAGGCTCAAACAGCATCACTGACTGGCTTGGCTCTGGCCATCAGCCCTTCCCTTTTGGAGCCGGCTGGAGCTGGCTCTGATCTGACATGGAGCTGCTGGGCTCTTCTCACAGGGGCCACCCCTGCCGCCCCCTGCTATCAATTCTTTGCCATGTAAACCCAATACAGCTATCCAAAGGTTCATGTTTACCACACTTAGGTCTCTATTTGAACTATAAACTCCTGTGGGACCAGTCTGCTCTTCTTTTGGTGCAACACCTAGCACAAAACCCCACTTTCCATCTTTCTCTTGGTTCTTAAGGCAAACTGGAGGTGATAAGTAACAAAAAACTTAGTCTGCTTTGGGGATAGTGTCTTGGGAATCCAACTGGGGATGGAGCCTGCTGGCTTAAACATATGCCAAAACCTAACTCTGTGGTCAAAGATTTTGCTGCTTTTGATACTAAAAGTTCCCTATGATAATTCCCTAGAATAATGACTGACCATGCAAATCCAATATACAGATTAAATACAACTGTGTAAACAGCTACTTTTTTGTACTTGAAGTCTGTATTTGAAAACTGTAACTGAAAAACTGCAGGACTGAAATGGGTATCAAGCCACTCTGAAACAATAGTGGCTTTATTTTGTGGCTGGGCTGTAAAACCACAGTTTTTACCCACTCAAGACTTTACCAGGTTTTCTACAGCTGTACTTAGATTTTCCAGGGTTGCTTTTGCTAGTAAAGGGTATGTGTGAATTCTGAAAGTGTTAGAAAACTTGGTGGGTCTTGGCAAGCATGGAAAATAAAATAAAAAATCCCCTTAGAAATATCTCCTGTATTGCCTGGAGGCTCCTGGTATTCAAGACTGATTCTCAACACTTTGCTGCATGCCAGAGAAGGCTAGGGTCACAGGATTGCTTCTCTTTCCTAATAGTGCCAAGTCTTGAATTGGCCAATATAGCTTTTGTAAAGGCAGGTCCTTTACCCTTTGGCTGTCTTGGTGTATCATGGTGGGGGAGCTGGGTACTTGATATGATTTCCTAGTACTTGGATTTTTAAATTCTCTGTAGTCTAGATGAATAACACTTTGATCTTAGCCAGCTACCTTAGACTGGTTTAAATTAAAGGAAAGTTTTGGAAAGAGTGCCAGAAGTACTTACAGCATCCAATACAGGGAACACAGTTACAAATGTTTATCAAAGAGGTAGGTGAAGAAATGAAAGAAATAGCATGCTTAATCTACTCACAGAAAGCTCATATCTATCAGGATCTTTTGGGTTTCAGTTGACTTGTTAATGCCCCAAAATCCTCATCAGGTTTTTTCTGCCTTTCATATCTGTAGCTCAGGGAGTGCTCTTCAGGGCCAGCCCAGTCCTGAGTGAACAGATCAGCTCTGTAGCAGCTCTCTCTGGAAGACTTCCTTTTATTATCACTCTTCCCTTCACCCTCAGGTGTAGACAGCTTTATCGTATGTCCTCCAAGGGTTTTACACTGCTCAGACTGGTGCTGCAGCTTTAGTTCTTCATCTGGCAGCAGAGCTGGCAGTGTGTATGTTTCTGTGGCTCACTCTTTCCACCCACTGTGCCTCTGCATGTCCTGCCAACCTGTACAATAATAAATGTACTTGTGTTAGATCCATAAACAAGATCTGTGATGATGATGTCTAGCTTGTGACTGAGATGGAGCACATATATAATCAGCAACATGAAATAATCAGCAACATGGAAGAAACAAAGGTTGTAAGGTGCTCAGCCATGCCAAATCTAATTCTCAAAAGACAATCTAACATTCACTTTTACTCAGATAAAAAAAAAATCAATTTTTATTCTGTCAAAGACAGTCCATGGCTAGGTTCTTCAACAATGATACAGTCCATTTGAAGATAATTCATTTTCTATTATTTATGAGAACCTCAAAATACAAGGCCAGGTAAGATACAGGGATAATATTATTATATATTTTAAAAGTTTTATTGTACCTACAGGGTTGTTGTATCTAAAGGGCCTGAGAGCTGATATAATTAGGAAACTTTTCTTTTGTGTTTGCATGACAGCAGTTGATTCTGTGACATTCTTGCACACAGAGGGACAGAGCACTTCATCTTCTCAGACAACACTCATGCAGGCATGCTGGCAGTACTTGCCACAGTCTCCTTGTGATAAGGCATTGGATCATCGTCTCTGGCATCGTCAGCTGCAGTAAATATTATGAAAATCATCAAAAAGAATATTTATGACATTTCTTGATCCACTGTCCTGAGCCACAGTCAAATAGTTTTCCTGTTAGTCAAATATGCCCAATAAATGCCAATAAATGTAAGAAGTAAAGATAAAGAAACAGCTTGGTTGGCTCATTGCTCTCATGTGTTCTGGGATGTACTGTATTTTTTGAGTATGTAGCTGGTGAAAATGTCCACTGATGCCTCCTTGCCCAGATTTCATCCTTAGCTCTTTGCTATGTGTCCTGATGCCTCACTCTAAGGCTGAGACTGCTCTTACATGGTGGAAAGATAAAAATCCTTTTCTAAACTGCAAGGCTGTAACCCACTTGACCTCTACAGTGATCTTCAACCATAAAATATCTCTCAGTAGGAGTTTCTTCTACAGCTGATAACGTTGACTGACTTCAGTTAATCATTTACAGAGGTTTGTAAAAATGACTTGACGACACACTATGACCCATTAGATACCTATTTTGGCATAATTTTTGTGAGAACCCAGAACAACCACTTCTATGGTTGGAGCGTAATTTTTAGGCTAAGAATAGAGCTGGTTTTATTATTATTATTATTATTTATTATTATTATTATTTATGTTCTGCTTTTCAGAGGACCAAGAGCAGCTCATGGACAATCCATATGAAATTCACTGTAGTGTTGAATTTACAAATATGAATACTAGTGCTTCTCCAAAGGTTTGCTTACCACTCTTTTTTCTTTCCTTGACTGCTGAGAGTCCAGCAGGGAGCCTGCAGTTGGTGGCTGCCTCCTGTCCCTCACTGACTTCATGGCACAGGCTAAAGGCTTCTGGGAAGAGTGTCTTTTTGTGGGAGCATGGAGGTAATTCAGACCACTTCTTTATTAGCTTTGCGCAGTTGGTAGTTATCAAATTGAATCATGACCATTTACATGCAAATGAAAATGTAGTAGTGGAAATTAACAACAGTAAGCCTTTCTGTTTAAGTTATTCAACATCAAAGCTGAAATTCAGTTCAGCCTTCATTGTGTGTTTTGTTTCAGGGATCAATGGGAGGCTGCTATTTGTAAAACCTTATGTGAATGAATGACACATTGGCTTGCCTTTAAAAAATAACTTCAAAAAGCCATTAATAAATTGCAGTTAATAGTATTGTTTTGAAATTTGTCCTACAATGGATATGTACAAAGTTTTTGTAGCAGGTAAGTAAGAGAAACCCTCCACAATCAATATTCTAGCACTACAATGTGGGCTTTAAATAATCTATTTACAAATGCAATTCCAATTACTTTACAAACTATTTGTAGCTCAGACATTATTTACTGAAGAACTTTTACCCCAAACATGAGCCAACTTGTTCTGCTGGGTACACAAATAAGCAGGGAGGGACAGCAGATTTTGTGGGGAATAAGCTGCTGGGGCACAACAGGTCATTGTATTGTGAAACCACAGCCTGCAGAGCGCAGAGTATATATGGGTAGTGGAAGAAAGAATAGATAACTGTTGTTGGGAAATGTGGACTATTTTAGATACTGCTTTATGTATTGCTTTCTTTTGTATACCATGGGATAGACTGATAGTGAAATAATGGCTTTAAATAGATCTATTTTAATCCAGTCTTCCAGCATGATCGCGTACAACAACATGGGATGGAGACAGCTTCAAAATACACTGTAATAATAAACACCTAGAACATATGCCTTTACCTGAGAAACACTTTAACTTCAGAAGACTTATAAACATTTTACTGTAATATTTCAGTGTTTTACTGAACATGTGTGTGATAAATAAAATAAGAGTGTTGTAAGAGGGTTCTTAGAGGACAACACCATAAAATGCTACTACAGGTCTCATTGTTCAAGCAGAGTGATGCTGTTGTTCTTCACCTATCTGTGAACTTCTCTGAAATGCCTCTTTGTGAACATAATTAAGAACTGACATGGTTTGCTAAGAATAAAAATGGCCAGTATGAACTGAAGGATTAATTATTTATTGCTTGCTATTCACCATTCAGTTTTCCTCAGGTTTAAAACATAACCATTTTTTAGCAGGGGATACAATCTGTTGACAGTTTGGTTCTGTGAAAGGCTTTTACAACGCTTGAGAGGAAATCTGTCTATTGGCATCTCTTCCCTGCAATATTTGCTACCATCCACAGCTAGCAGCAAAGCAGTCAAAGGAATAAATCTGTAAAAAGCAGAATGTCTGTAAACAGCTTACATAGAGCAATAGGGTCCAAATCTACCACAGGCTGTGTTAGGATGGTGGTTTGACTAACTCTGTAATTGTGCAAGGCAGGAAGAGTGAAGTCTTATCAACCATGGTGGCTGGGGAAGGAGAGAGGGGAACGGAAGCACTTTCCTGGTACTATGCCTGCCAAAACTCATGTGCACTCATGTTGCATTCTTACAGCTCCCATGCCATGCTCCTTTTTTAGGGAGTTGGCTGTTGCACAGTCCTTCTTCTGGGGTCCACGCATGAGTCACTGGCTGGCAGGATCTAGTTTGGTGTTCCCAGATGGGAGCAGAGCCAGGCAGTGGGCCCATAGACACAGTAGGCTAATGGCACTGTCCTTCTTTGACTAGCATGCTCAAAGATGTATGCATCCAGTGTACAAATGAAAGGCTTCACTTGAGCTTCTCATCTGATCCAATGGGTGAATCTCATTTGGCAGGCTCCTAATAACTCACAGCATTTGCAGTAATCCTCTAATGATGCTCACCAGGAACAAATCTCAGGGATGGGGCGGCTGCTGAGAGATGGGGTAGCTGGAGGCCTATAATGTGTCTTAGGTTTGGTCTGCAAATGACTGGAGGGAATTTACTTAAACAGAAATCTATACCAAAAGTTGGTGCAGTCAATGAAAGATTTACATTGACTTCAGAGCCTTTTAGATCAGGCTCCAAATGATTAATTCCTCATAAACAAAGGAAAGATGGGATTCCAAAGAGTCAGGCCTGGAATAATGACAGAATTTGGTCCTATAACTGTCATACTCATTATAAACTGAGTTACATGGTTATATAGCCCCTAATTATCTTGTAATCTGCAGTGCATACAAAAGCTGTGTGAATATTAATATTTACATACCATCTGGACATGTAGTATGATTGCCGTGTGCTATAGTTCTGTGAGTACTTGCCCTTCCAAGAAATGCCTGTTCAAGAGTGGGAAAAAAAAAATAAAAAAAAACTCATATGCGAGAATAAAGTTTAGCCTTTTAGGAACAACTTCCAAGTGCATTGCTGAAATGCCAGAGTTGTGTATGATATAAACTGCAAAAATGCTGACTGGGAGGGGAGGGGGAAAGGGAGAAAACAAGATATGAGATAGAAAAAGATAAGAGTGGTGAAGAGAAGGAAAAAGATCTTAAGTTCAGATGTGTATCTGCAGTTTTCATCTGAATGCTTTTAATATAGCCTTGTTTAATTCCGTGCTGATAAAATGGTGACAGCTAGGCCAGCCAGAGGAAAGCCCAATAGGTCATTCTGCAAGACGAAGAGAATATTTACAAAGTCTGCTCTTGGTTTTGTCTGTCTTTTACGTTATGCAATTGATTTGGCCTTAATTCACCTTCTTGGTGCATTGATACCAGCCTGGTGATCTAGCAAAAGAAGCAAAGCTGCTCCCTTTTGCTGATCACTGGTGAACAGGAGATTGTGTCCAGAAGGAGGCAGCAAGATTTCATCTGCTTGGGTGACACCAGCAAAGGCTCTGCTCCCGTGAAGTGCAAAGGCAGTATGCCAAGTGCAACTTGTCTATATCTGTAAGGGACAATTATAGGTGTGCGCAGCAAAGCAGTAGAACTGAACTTAGTCTGAAGGATGCTTCCATTGTAATTGGGGCTCTTGTGTGCAACTTGATGGACAAGAGAAGTGCTTCTCTACTCTGAGTCTTTCATGAAGGAGGAGCTGTATCAGAGGAAGAAGATGAGGTAGGGTCCTTCATTAGTGAATGAGCAGAGATTCAACTGTGAACATCTACCTGAAACTCATACAGAGGTTGTCATTATCTTACATTATTTTACAGCATTATGATACATTACGGCACTGACATTGCTGAAATGTTATGAGGAGGAAGTAGGGCATCATGTATTATTAGCTTGGCATCATGTATTAACATGGTATTGTAACTAAGACATGCTACAGAAACCAAGTACCATGGAAAACCTCTTGTGGAAATCAGACATAATTTCCTTCCAGAACAGGGGTTCTCTGCATGCTTTTTTTTTTTTTTTTTATCTTTTTTTTTTTTTTTTTTGGCCACTAGAGTTCCACAAAATCTTTTATGCTTTCAAAGGGCTTTCAGCTGTGGATGTTTGTGATGGAACCAGCAGATCATTAGTTTTGCAGTGTCTTCCACTCTTCCTGGGACTGGAGCCAACTACAGCTTGAACTGACCAGCCGGCTTGGAGCTGTCAGCCAGCTGAGGCCCAGCAATGTCCTATACTATATATAATGGACTCTGGATACAACTTAACATATTTCCAAGAAATTAAAGATTTCTTGTTCCAGAAGGCCAAGGCTGACCTATTTGCCTGAGTATTTTTTGAAAGGAATATTTAGAAATCCTGATACCAAGCACATACTAAGGTGGAAACAAAAGCTCAGACTGAATACTGACATTTTACAAAATGTTTTTGGGGGGTTACCAGGATAGCAAAGTGCTTACTGACCTATCTTAGAAATGTAAAGCCTTTCCACTCTGTGTATGTTACCCAGGACAGAGAATAAACGAAGTACAGATACCATGGCATGCCAGTGGTAGATAGTTAGTGACACTTGTCAACAGTATTTCCTAATTTCCATTATGTCCAGACTACTATACACTCATTCACCTGTTTACTTGAGGCTTCTCTGCATGGTTATCTTTGTGCAAGACCAATGGATTGAGACCACATATCTCATCATTAAGTGTTGCTGCTCTGGTATTAGCACATAAAATAGGCTATGATTTAGTCCGCTCAGGAGCAGCCTGATCAGAGGCCATTTTTCCATAGTATCAGTCAATGGAAAAAGTCTAGAATATGGAGAGGTTTGATTCTTACATCTCCATCCAAAGGCAGTGAACACCGAGGTGACTAAAATTACTGGCTGGGATCTTCCAGCTTTTCAGTTAGCTCTTCTCAGCTGAGTCACAGGAGCAGAACAGCGTTACTTCTGTTTCCACTTGATTTGAAACTGTTCCACTTTCTTTTGAGTGGGCCGAGAGCTCACAGGGCAATTGTCTCATCCTAGCTGGGAACTGGAAATACACAGCTCGAACGTAACTTAGAGAGCTGAGCCATCTTACAAGTGAATGTGGGGTTTGATGCTGCACACAAGCACCTTACAATTAGCACAGCAGTTGAACAGAGAGCTTAGGTACTCTTTGTAGGCCTGGCAGGGTTTTGGTTCTCTGGGAAGTGTGAACTTTCTATAGTGCCTGAGAACATGACTTAGGTAAAGCAAGATTTTTGAGTGGTGAATAGTTGCTGGGTCTGATACCTGGCCTCAACCCAGGCCAATGTGAATATGCTCTTATTAGTGTGGTTTGACAGGAATCCATCCCAGTCTCTGCTTTCTGGTCTCAATACACAGACTCTCTAGCATGGAAAAACTCAGCTCAGGAAGAGCAGACTAGGGAAAAGTGTCAGACAACTGCTCATCCACTAATATCAGCCTGTGTTCCTATGCTACTTTCTCTATTCTGCACTTGTCCATGACAGAAGCACAATAAACTATAAGGGTAAGCAGAATATGCGTGGTAAATTTAAACCTATTTACTGTGTTTAAAGATACATCATTGCACAGGACATACAGACTCTGGCTGACTGGAGACTTGTTTTCTACAGTTAGAGAGGAGGCAAAAGATCATGCCATGTTGAGCAATATAGATGAAGTTTTAGGCCCTAAACATTTCCAGTTGCAACACTGAATGCCACCCATCCCCTGTCTTCCTAGGTCTTGTGAGTAGTCTGGAAATATCTGCAGTAGAACTATTCATACACGCTCATTGCTGTCCTAAGTCACCTGAAGCCTTACAAATTCTAGACAAAACTGCAAGGCAGAAGAAGATGAGGAGAAAAAAACCTTTGTAGACAAGGGATCCCATCTTGAAGGTGGTCTCAGGGTGCCTTTCAAAATGTGGTGGAGGAACATCAGTTTTCTGGTTCCAAATGCTGCACTGCTGTTTTCTATCATTGGTAAAGGCAGATTCATTTTTACCCTAGAGGGTGGGCTTCCATTATTTTAATTGTAACAGTTCATGTGCTACACAGAGTTTTATTTTTAACGTATGTTCCCTGGTTCATTAGAATGAATTACACTCCTTTAAAAAGTCATTTGATTCAGTATGGGACATTTCTTTTTATACTAGTTGTTTGGAAATGTTAACACTCAAATGATCACAAGTATCCTTTGAAGTAAACACTGGCCTGGAGATCAATTGCCAAAATTAGCACCTTGGTTGTTATTGCTTTAGTGTGTCTGATTGAGGACAGGAGTTGATTGCTTTACAGCTTGGAGGTTATCTTTGACATCTAAAGGGCCAACATTTTCTCCTCTTCCCTTTCTTCCCACTTGGGGTTTGGAAGTAGAGAAGCCCTTGATTTTGAGAATTTCCAAGCATCCATGACAATTTTAATTGTAGCAGTTTTGTCACAGAGCTGTTACAGATGTTTTAGGCTTAGGTAGGAAATGAAGCATGGAGGACTCTCTGAAGCACCAAGATTGTGGGTTATCTGCTATACAGTATCACCAATAAGTTGCACTGGAAAATGATGGAAGGTAGAGATCTAGTGAGTTTGACTGCCTTCCTATGAGATTGGCTAACCTGAGGCACCAGCAAGGCTGCTGTTTTCAGACAACACCCTAAGCCCTAGAAATCAGACCTCTTTATGGAGTCTCAAGGCACCTACAGTCATCAGTCACTTTACAAAAAATCCTGACTCTTGTTTAGATAAGGCTTAAAGGATACTGCAAGGTTATTTTCTTTCTTGCTCCCTGCTCTTAGAATAGAATATGTTCCTGCAGAGCTTAATCTTATGGAAAAGCAAGGTGTTTGCTGGGTTGCAGATTGCCATTCAGACAATTCATACAATCCTTTTCAGGAAGCCAAGAAGGAATTTTACCTCCCACAAACATTTTCCCCCTTTTGCTAAGAATAATTGTTAATCATACCTGTGTTTGTACAAGAAGTAAGACACATACCTCACTGTGAAATAGACATTAAGGAACTTGGGGTGTGATCTGTTTCCCGCATTTGTAACACAATATTCCATGAACTGTGTCATGCTCTGAGATGATGGCAACCTGCGCATGCCAGAGCAATTCATCAATAAACCTTTATTTGGAATGCAGCAGGGGATTTGCATACACAAGTTTTGTGAATGTGTCAGAAAAGACAACTCTTTTCTCTGTGGGAAATACAAAATATTTCCCCAAAATAACAGCAATGTGCACAAATGGATACACTCCTTAGGATATGTCTAAGTTCCTTGAAATAACAGGAGGATGTGTCTAAATTTCTAGCAAGTAGTCAGTGTCAGAAAACCACCACAAACTGTTCTGAAATACCAGGTCCAAAGCCTAAAATAAAACAGACCTGAAGAGACCATCAAAGAAAGTTGTGATTACCCCATGTTCTTAGATAGCAGGAGGAAATACAGATTATTCATCTGTAGTAGTCTGAAAAGTTTTAACTTTCTGCTACAGCTTGTGGAGCTTTTTGGTATTGCCAACAACCACTTTAGTTTTTCTGTGACTCTGATGCATTGTGTCCTTGGCAACAGTTAAGGAAAAAGGACTCGTGACTCACTTGAAAGCTCTTCTGAAGGACTCTGCTAGAGGAAAAGACTTTCTACCATTGCACTAATGCTGGGATTTTTGGAAGGGAGTTGTACAGACCTGCTTAGCTTCTTTACTTCCTGGGCTTAATGTTTAATGAATAAGGAAGAAACTTGTGATTGTGTCCTTCTAGAATGGATTTCTTGCACTTGAACAGTGCCTCTGGTCACCATTGGAAACAAGATGTGAGCAGGATGATTCATGGAGGCAAAAATCTTTCTCCATGTGTTGCACTGCTGTGTTTATATGTAGGTCATACAAGATGCAGTGGTGGCTTGGTTTTGTTGTACAAAACCTTTGCACAGGATGCAGCTAGCTAAGACCAGGCCAAAACCCCAGAAATCTTTAATTTACTAGTCTCAAAAAATATATATAAAAAAACAGGGGGAATGATTCTCAGGTTTCAAACTCTCTGAGCCGCTCTTTGATTGTTAATTGACTTTGGTGGGACTAAAACCAGGCAAACACTCAAAAATTTTGCTGAATAAGGGTCTGAGGAATGTTAAACTGCCAGCTGGTTCTGAGTTGAATTACTGTCTTAATTAGTCATTCAATTAATTTGGCATATCTAAAAGGTGTCCTCACTCAGAGTAGCTTTCTTTTTCTTCTGACTGGCCTCTGTTTCTCAGTCCTCCTCCACAATTTAATGTTCTTCAAACATTATTAGCGCACAAATGAAGAATGTTCTGCCCTTGTCAACACTGAACCCTGTATAATTTTCCTCCCTTCCTGAATCATCCTTTGGAAGGATGTGAATCTAGGAAGTTATTTTTAAAATATTATCTCTGTGATGGAATATGGCATTTTTGATGTGGGTGACCCATTCAAAAAATACATTCTGCTGGTAAATTTTTAAGCCTCTCACTAAAGTTTAATCATGACTTCGTGATATACATGTCAATACACTTTATTTTAAGTTAAATGTCATAGATGGTTTAAAAGTTAGAAAAGTAACTGACATTTCAGTGATTACATGTAACTGTTCTGGATGAATAAAGTTGCAGTATTTTATTCTTCCACTATGCAAGATTATGGTGTAACATCTGAGTCCTTTTCCACAAAACTCTACGTGTATCCATCATTCCTGGGGCTGGCACAGGAAGGACACATTCAGTCATGATGGGAGAGTCTATGTCTTGTTCTCTTGTGACCCTGGTGAAAATTCTACGTGATTCATTCCGAGTCCATTTTTAGTTTTGTGCCTTGTGAGCACTTGTACATCCCTGAAAGGTTCAGAAGGCTATGACATAGTTGGGATTTGTTATGGAGTTAGATGAAACTATTCAGAAGACAAGGTATAGGAGAGATGAAGCTAGCCTCCTAGTGGTTTTCTCAAACTCTTTGTCTTAAAAAATCATGACACTATGGATTCATGATCTTTAATGATTTCATGATGACTTATAGGAACTGCTTAACACAAGTCACAGAATTTACTCAATCATTTTTTTTTTTTTTTCTTAAGCATGCAACTCAGGTGTATCTGTCTGAAGGACTCTGGTAAAAAAATTTATGTAGGAGAGAATTCATGCAAATGTTCTTGCACAAATTGTGCAGGTGGATAATTATAACTGCTGTTTTGGCTAAAGTCCTGTAGTTAATTTTGAGGAGAGATTTTTCTGTTACTGGATACATGCAAACAGTAGGCTGAGGAGACCATGTGTGAGTTTCCAGTACTGTGTGGTCTTTCCCGTGATGCCTGACCTGATAGACTGTTTTGAAGCTGCCTTTTCAGTTGCACTCAGTAAATCCTCTACATGAAATATATGGTTACAATTCATTACTAGGCTAACTTCAGACAAGTAAATGGAACTGCACTATGAATAAATTTTACCCATTGTTTAGTTTTTAAAAACTTACTCCTCTTTTGATTGAGTACAAAGTTCGCAAGGTTGCAGCAGTTCCAGAAAGAGCAGAGCCTAAGATTCCTTATGTTGTCAAGTGCCATGGATCCTGCAGTTGGAAGACAGCTTAATAATATATATCATGTTTTGCAAAAATCCATTTGTTAACTCGTTTATCATTAGTTGATCTCTACTCCAATTTAACTCATGAGTCTTAACTGAAACTCTTTCCTAATGTTCCCTTATCTCCATCAGTTTTGGACTTTTAGCCTATGTGGCCAAATTTAAACAGAGAGGCTCAAAAGGAAAATAGTTTAGTTAGTAGATTAAGTTAACATGCAAGAGTAGGAGGAAGCTGTCATTTTATTTTGTATTTTTAATTTATAGCCATATCCTCGAGAATATAATGTAGGTTTCACCAATAAACTCATCTGGGGTACACGTGTAAGCAGTTAAAAAAGAATGCAGGACTTTGGCAGCACAGAAGTCCTAAATAGTCAAGCAACAGATTGGATGTTGCTTTTTATTCTGTTTTCATTACAAAACTTTTAAGATGAGGGTCTAAAAAATAAATAAATAAAAACCAAAGCTTTTAACCATATAAATGGGTTAAATTTCTACTGAGATTCGTAGTCCCAAAAGCCAGAGGAACAGGCAAAATAGAAATCATTTTAAATCTGCTTTTCCCCTCAGTCACACTGACAGCACAATTTCCACAAAGTCACCTCCAAATGTACCATTTGAAGTGAAGTAGAACTGTGTTCACCAGTTATCTAGGTACTGGGAGCTGTCCTGTAATATTTCAAATACATAATGATGATGCTTTTTTTTTTTTTTTTTAAGATAACTTTATTACTGTTATATACTTATAAGAAACAAACAAACAAACAAAAACAAAAAAACACCCATGCTTGATCCTGGAATAAGAATAAATTTTACTAGATTGGAAAAGCATCCACATTGCAAGACAAAAATTGAGTTAATTCAGATCACATCTCGTTTGTGCTTTTATATTGCAGTGGACTTTAATTGACTGAAACTTGTACTGGCTGCAACGTATTCTGATGGGTGTTAAGTGGAAAAATAGTTTTTTTATGAAGACACATGACGTTTCCCTTTGGATTACTGTTGATGGTTTCTATTTTTATTAATCTTTCTAGTGTTATATATATATTTCTAATGCTGGCTTAGATTGTGCACACCAGTAAGGAGGAGTTAAAATACGAAATTTCTGTAGTTTGGAGTGGAGGTGAAAGGCCTTTCATGTGATTCATGTAACATTTATTCACAAAAATAAAAGCAAATTCCATTGGCAATTCTGAAAAAAATGCCATCATAAGAGAGAGAGAGCATGCAAATAATGTAGAAGTCATTTACTAAAATATACATTAAGATATTGATAAACTTTAGCCAGTTCCTTATAAAAAATGTTTTAGCAGCCAACATCACCGTGATTCACTGAGCTGCCAGTTTTCTTTGTGCCTGCTTAAACCTGTGTGTGACCCCATGTTTTGGAACCAGGAGTGTTTTTTGAGACACTTTTCCCTTTCACTCATTGTTAGAGTTAGTTTTTAGTACAGGAATTGTATGTGCTTATATCAAAACAATCATTTGGATACTTGGGTTAGAAGGATAGAATCACACAATATCCTGGGTTGGAAGGAACCACACAGCCCATCGAGTCCAACTCCTGGCTCCACACAGGAGCACCCCAAAAAAAAACCAAACCAAATGTTGAGTGCACTGTCCAAACGCTTCCTGAACTCCAGCAGCTCAGTGCTGTCCCAGTGCCCGACCACCCTCTGGGTGCAGAACCTTTCCCTAACCCCCAGCCTGGCCCTCCCCTGTCCCAGCTCCATGCCGTTCCCTCGGGTCCTGTCGCTGTCCTCAGAGAGCAGAGCTCAGCGCCTGCACCTCCGCTCCCCTCGTGAGGGAGCTGCAGGCCACCATGAGGGGCTGAGCAAACCAAGGGACCCCAGCCACTTCTTGTATGTCTTATATAAGTCTTATATGTCTTATATATATGTACTGATGCACCCCAGGGTGCGGTTGGCCTTCCTGGCTGCCAGCCAAATGGCTGGCTGAAGAAAATGACAGTGGCTTTACCTTGTCCTTTGTGCAAATGCAGAAGATTGCCTCTGCATTTCCTATGAGGTAGGAGAGACCAGGTATTGTTTGGAATTTAATAAAAGTGTTTAAAAAATCAGAAGCTTTAGAGCATGAAACCTGAAGGCATCTGTGATTCAACAGTGGTTACCTCTGTGTATTCAGCTGTGCTCAGTGGAGTTTTAAAGGCCTTGCTTTTGATGGACACTGACTTCAATGCAGGTTTCCTCTAACAGTTACTCTATCTTAGGGATGCCTAGGGACTCATTAGATTCTCATTAAAATCTCAGAGCTGTGCTGAAAAGACCTGGGAATAATTTCCTATCATCTGATAGCAGCTACCTGATCTCTTGCTACCACTAATCAGTTGTCCACACAGAGACAACTTTTATCATTGCCATTTGTAGCATTTCTTCCCAAGTCTGAATACTTTGCAGGCTGCATCAAATAGAAAAAAGTGTAAAAGCAGCTATCTCCCATTACATAGTAGGTACAATCTCCTTCAAGCCTCTACAGTCTGTATGTGTGCTCAGACAAATCAGACTGTTAAGCACATTGCTACAAGTACATGAGCATTTTTGGCCAGGATGCTTAACAGGAATGTGTTTGTCAACTGACTCTGTCTTCTCTTCTGTTTTAGTTACAAAAAAGCCTTTTTTTTTTTTTTTTTTTTTTTTTTAATTTGGACAAAACAACACAAGAAATCACCCTTTGTAACATCTGTTTGTCTAGATAAATATCTCAGTGACTCTGGCTGCTTTTGCCCTGTCTGCCGGGCCTCTACTGCCACCCACTGTGGGTTACGGTGGAGAAGCTCCTGGTGTGTGGTCAGCTGTTAAGTTTTTTGTATGTTATCCAGACAAATTGCAAAATGAATCACCGAAAGATGTGATTTATTCAGCATGCAGAATTTTGCAATGGAAGAATTGTTTCTCTGTATACAAGTAAATCTTCAAACCTTTTAAAGGGCTGTTTGCATTCAGAGGGGTTGCTGGATAATACTGTTTAAATCCTGTTGAAAGTTTGAAACCTTCTCAACTAAACTTGAATGATGATCTCTGGAAATATAGGTGAACAGAGGCCAGCTTTTTCTTACATTAGTCTCTGAGATAGCATTGGCATCTCTGAAAACATCATCCTGTGGTAAACTCCCATCAGCTGTCCCTGCTACATGTGGAGCTGATATAAGTCACCACTCTGCTGTGATGTGACATGGGGCTTTTCAACTTGAAACAGCAAGTTTGGGTAATGACTGAAAACCATTAATGCCCAATAGTACTCGGAGAAGTACATTAGTTCCTGAATTATTAACCCTGTGGTTGGTCCCAGCCTGTTCCTCAGAAGTCGCACCTCGTTTGTCATTAGTGGGATTCCTGCTCCCCGTGCCCAGCAGAGGCAGGTGACAGCTTTCACCCTGCCTGCAGTGAGCCTCTGTGGTGAGCCTCTGCGGCTGCTGGGGCCAGGGCTGGCTCCTGCACCACTCTGCAGACACTGCTCTTATGAGCAGGTCTCTTCAGAGCTGTTCCCACGGCAGCTTTCCCAAACAGTAAATTCCTCTGACATAAAACAGCGCTGTGCAAATTTTATTATCTTGTGTCACTAGCACATGCCAAAACGGTGTTAGTGATGAAGCAGTTAACAAAATCCTTCACCCTTTCCTTTTAGTGTCCCGTCTTCCCTGTAATGTTTGGGTATATGGGCTTTTTAAAGGCTCCGGTGATAACTTGCATGAGCATAGGTTTGTGAACAACCTTAGATACATGTGGCAAGAGAAGGTCACTGGCATGCTGGGAAAATATGCTGTCTCTTTACAAAGGGCAGTCCAAAAATAATATCCTAACTGTTTTGTATTAACTCTTTAATAACTTTGTCCCTTCTCTTGTGCTTGTACCTGGACTGCCTGGATTAGATGAGTGGATATCCGTTTTTCCCTTTGAATATCTGATAAATGTGTGATATGTTGTCTTATGGCTTTTAGCATGTTCAGTTATGCACTGAAGTGCAACCCTTCATGAAGAGCCACCAGAGATGTTACTGCAGGAAGATGAGCTCTGAAATATTCATGCTTTAAATTCAAACAATTCTGTAACAATAATTATGGTCAGAGTCCTCTAGTGCCCAGAAAGAGGAAAAGGAGAAGAGAGATAGGACTCCTGGGCGAAGACTTGCACCTTTGGGCAATTACACTCGCTGTCCTAATGGCTTGCACACACATAGCTAGGAGAGAGGGACAGCAGTACAACTGCACACCACTAAGGTCTGGCTGGGAGGTGACAACAAACATCCTGTTGAGGTTGGCACAGCTCTACTGTTTGATGAGTTCACCTTAGGCAAATGTGACCCTGGCGTCAGGGAAAGGAGCTCCTCCAGGCAATGCAGGGCAGGAGTGTCACATTGCAGGCATTTCTCTGGACAAGGCATCGGCTTGCCTTTGATTCTGCCCCCATGTAGCCTTGTTGGACTGCTCTGCAAATGATAACTGATGTCTCTGAGTGCTAGTCCTAGGAGAACCTATCCAAATAAGTGGACCCAACCTACACCCCAGTGCTGTGCTACATGCAACTGTCAATTCAAGTTTCTAGCACTGCAGAAGACTCATTTTCAATTTCAATGTGAAATATTTTCCCATCAAAGATACCTTCAGCAGCATCTGCATTTCATCTGATAGAGTTGGGAGAAAGTAAAACCTTTTTCCCCAGACTGCCTTGAGAATGCAAGAGAAATGCCCAGCTCCACTATGAGTTGCCTCATTTTAGATGTGAGGCACAGATTTCTGGCTGCTTCTTGTGAAACTTCCATTTGGCATCAGAATGACATAGGGCTGAGATGGACAAATTTCCTCTTGGAGGGAACAGGTACTTTGATCTGTAGCTGAAGGGAGTAGAAAAACACAGATTACTGTAAGGTAATGTTAAGATCACATATTAAATTTTTCTGATGTAAGTTGTGGGGAGCGTTTACCATTAACCTTGCTGTATCCTCTGTAGGCTCTACAGAGCGGATGTGATCATGTATTTCTCAGATGGCTGCTAACAACAGCTCTGTTAAACAACAGATACCTCTCGCAGCACAAGCTGTTACTGTGCATGCTGAACTGAGAAAATGAAGGTCACTTATGTAAAAAATGCACAGTAATGCATACTTATTGATAAGTTGCAGGCGACCACACAGACCAGTGAAAAGGTTTATGTGCTACTAGCATAAAACAGAGTTTTCAATCCAGTGACAACATTAACTCTTCTGAAACCCCTCAGGGTCAATCCTGTAAGTGTGTCCTCATATGCCCAGGATTTGTGTCTCTCTCCATCTGGCTCTTCTCTCAAAACAGTTTAATATTGTTGTAATGACTTCAATGCATATATCTCCATGGGAGTAGAACTGAATCAAGGGACATCAAGATGAACCTAGTAAAGTTTTGAGTGAGACCAGGTGACAGAAAATCACCTAAAAATGAGCATTTTAAAGGGACACAGGGAAGAAATTTGGGTGTAGAGGAAAACGGTAGTGGAGCAGACAAAAATCTTAGATGTAGAGCTTAGGGATATGGTTTAGTGGGGACTGTTAGTGTTAGGTCAGAGGTTGGACTCGATGATCTTGAGGTCTCTTCCAACCTAGAAATTCTGTGATTCTGTGATTCTGTGAAAATAGTTCTTTTGAGGATCCTGAATTGAAACATTATGGAGAGATGTAAAATTGCTTCCTTAAAAATGATTCAGAGCAGAAAAGCAAGTGCTTGTAGTTTACAAGTTTTAGGTAGCAAAAAGGGAAGTGATTTATCTAGGATTGCTAGAGGGCTATTAACTGTGATCATTGAAAATGGGCTACTACTGATCATTTAAAAAGCTGAATGGACTTTTTGGATGTGTTATCCCAGAGACTGACTCCATATGAGTGGTATGTGAGTGACAGTTTGCTGATTCCCTTCCTAGATGTGTATGTGACATGTTCTATCATTGCCTTTTTACCTTTGGTGCACTTGGAGCTGTTAACTGTATTAAAATTTAGCATAGAGCACAGGGAAACAAACTTGTGTCTACTACCCTGGGAGCCTATCAGTCTGTATTGATGCTCTCAAAGAAAGGGCTTAAAGAGAGTTTCAGATCTGTCATATACAGAGACAGAAGGACATGGAGAGTCCATGAAAGCCCGTGATACCCGTGTAATGTTGGTCTAATATACCTGGGGGCATTTGGATACAGCTCTGCTGTATGATGTCTACATACTTAGATACAAGATGCTGAGCTCCGACATTCAAAAGCAAAGGCTTTTTGTCCCACTGTGAAAGCACCCAAATTCTGCCCAGAAGCCTTTTCTGTCCTGGCTAAACTCAATTTTGTGTTTTTAAGGTGTAAACCTGAAGAGCCAAAATCACCAGCCATGATGTTGCTGTTTTACCTGTGGGTGGGCAGAGGTAGGCTCCTTTGGCAGGGGTGAACAAACACTGGATAGCAGGGGATGTGGGCTTTGATGTGGTAGAGAAGAAGGGATCTGGAGGCATCTTCTGAGAAAAAGATCACCACAAGCCTGAGAAAGAGTTGCTTTTCAGCCAATTGGATGTTAATAACTGATGATAATTCAGTATGCTGTTTAAATTTCACCTCCCTTTCTTTCGCTACCTGGTTTTAATGAAAGGGAAAACAGAAGGTGCATATGGATTGGGATTCCCCAGGTGGACCTGACCAGTGGTTTTATATCTGAAATTTCTTAACACCTGGATAATGACTAGTTATTTTTATAGTGGGTTTGTCATTCATTTATACGTCTTTTTCTAATTTTAGAAAGTCCCTTCTAGATTGCTGGTTATAACAGACGTTACAAAAAGGACCACCATAGAGCTGCCCAGAATCATTTCACACCTGTTCTGTCCTGAGGGTACCTTCCAGCCCCCAAACTCCAGAAACTCAACTTTAAGAATCTTTTACAAGATAATCAGTTATCTGCATTGGTTGCATTTTCTAATTGAGTTTTTGATCAGTAAATAGTACTAGCATTTTGAACAGGGGAGCAATACGCAGCTGTGATCCTCTGTGAGACCTTTGGTGCCTGTCTGCCCAGATGGAAGGGCAGACTTTCTACTGCCGTATTGCACTCCTTTTGGAGAATTCACATTTTCCTTAGAGGGCGTATTCCTTTCCTACAGAGAATGGTGGTACACGGAAGATGTTCACAGTAACATCACAGTGCCATGGAAATGGACCCTTATGTCTGTTCATCTTGGGGGCAATGAAGCAAATCCTGCTTGACTTTTGTAGCAGTAGTGCTTGTGTTCTCATTGCCTCCCACTTCAGCACAGCAATTCTCAGTTGGGTGCAGCATCAGATTGCAGTGGGGTTAGCATGTGGAACAAGAATGATGCCGGGAGGCCTGAAGAAGGGAGGGCATTGCTCTAATTTTAAATCACCGAACTGGCAGCTTCATCTTAGATCAGCTTACCCAGTCTCAAGGGATATCAATATGATCTATTTAACTGAAATTAACCTCTACTTATACGAGGCAATTACATTCCAAGTCAGTGGTGAACTTCTGCTAATCAGACCCCATTTGACACTGCCCCGAGGTTTAAAAGCATTACTCTCAAGCTGTGAGAACAGGTTTTTAAACCTAGCTTCAGTGCTTCCTGAGTCCCAGACAATTTGTGTACATCTGAGTGTGTGTTGTGCAGTTTTTAATCAAATGTATTCTGCCACGAGGTGGTTTGGCAGAGCAGACCGGGCCTGGCTTGTGACAGTTCACCTGGCTCCTGGGCACTTTTTGTCCTCGAGAGGGAGGAATAAGGTAAGAAACCTCCTTGTGTGTCCTCTTCTCATGTGCTGTGAGGTCACCCATGACCTCTTCCATGTGTAGTACTAGTGCTAGTATGGCCTTCGTAGCCATGCTATAAAAGAATAGAGGAGAAGACTGGGTGAGGCCTGCACTGGAGACACCTACTTCTGGAAAAGGGCTAAATCGGCCATCAAATTAATTCATATTCGCGGCTCATGAACAGGAACATGGAAGGAAATAGGAAATTGCCTTCTTCACATCCTCATTGAACAATGTCTTATGGACACAGGAGAGGAAACTGTTACTGAATGTTAACAGCAGATGCCAAATCAGAGTACTCCACTGCCAGAATAGGTGATACCCATGGTTATCTTCAGAGGATGGAAGGGTGTCCTAGAGAAAGACATAGGGGAGAAGAGTAAGCAGGTCTGCTTGGCTCCTGACAACCTTTCCCATCAGCTGCTGTAAAGAGACCTTCCTAAAGAGTAACATTGGACATGAGGATGTCTAGTCACTCTACAATATTGTGGGTTTGAAGAATCAGGCAGACTTCTGATATTTAGCTGGATCTACCTGTCTGGAAGCTCCCAGTTTAGTCATTCATCTGGGGACAAAGGACATGTTAGTGTCCACATGACCTCTTATTTTATGTTAATGGTTTTCCAGACTGACAGCTCTTCTGGTGATACTTTTGGACTCAAACTATGTTTTACATACTGATGATCACTATGCAATCATTACTAATGATCACATTGCTGTGATTCTTTTTTTTTTTTTTTTTTAATATCCCATGATGATAAAGAAAACTTGAAGTTTTCTTTAAGTGGCTTTAGAGTCTTTGCAAGATTTCTTGTAGTGTCTTGTTTTCCTATTCCTATTAGTGGTGTTTCTTAAACTAGTTGTTGAGGGCTTAGTACAACAACTGTACTGTATTTCAAAGTAAAGACCTTCAAGTACGTGACTATAAAAGTAGATAAATGAGAGGAGAAGATAAATATTGGCTGCTTGAACTTGCTAAGTGCAGCTGAGTTGCTAAGCTATTTCCATCTCATCTCCATGCATATCACCTTCACTCTCACCATCAAACCTCAGTGGTACCGTGGTCAGTGTGTGGTGGCCAGTGCTTTTTATGGTTCTCTATGGGATGCTTCAAATCACTTGTTCTTCTTTCTGAAGTTCCCTATGTGTTTCCTATGTGAGTGCCACTATAAAGTGGGGCTGAGCACTTCTGCTTGTGTCACTTTAAGTCCAGAGCTCAGCATGCTGTTTCCACAAGCAGTTCAGCATTTTGCATGCCCCAGCTCATATATAGAGGAAAGCAGCTTTCTGATGTCAAGACCAATAACCAGACCTCTGTATTTCTATTGAAATAGGAATGCTGTAGGAAAAGATCAGGCTTTGTTTATTCAGGGCTGAGAAAAGATCCTGTTATGGCTGAGACATAAGGCAGCAGGATATATACATCTAAATGTAATGCTACTAAGGTGCTTGTAGAAGCTCAGAGCTGCCAAGCGTCCTGATTGCATTCTAGTGCCTAAACCAAACAGAGTGGAAAAGTGCCTCTGTGCTTTAGTGACCTTTCCTGGGGTCGAGTTCTAGTCCCATTCATTTGAGGATTGAATCCTTGTTTTTTTTTTTCTTTTTTTTTTTTCTTTTTTTTTTCTTTCTCCCTTCAGCAAATGTTCAAATGGTACTGTTCATTGCAAGCCTTGGATGAATTTCTGTGCCCTTCCCAAAGCTCTCTGCAGCATCCCCACCTCTCTGCTCCCTGCGTGCTGACACTGACCTGCTACATATGTTATTTTGTATGATCTCTCAAATAGTGCCAGTTTCAGGCTGCCTGCTGATTTTCACCACAAAAAAAAAAAAAAAAAAAAAAAAAAAATAAAAAGCCGTAATAGTCACAAGAGCCTAAGCAAATATAGTGGAACTATTACTCTTGCAAGATGGGATTCTCATGTTCTCAGCCCAGTTTGCTTACTGACTCATTGGGTGACCTTGGAGAAAGTGTACTAGAACAGGGATTGACTTCATCAGGCTAGTGACTAACTCATCTCAGCCTTGTACGGGTAAAAAAAAGGGCTTCTGTGTCAAACAGATACACCCCCCCACACCACCTCCCCAGTCCTATTCAGCTATTTTCACTGTTCATTGGGCTTTACTCTGAGTTTTCTTTGAAGAAAACAATGCAATCTTTTATGGATGAGAAGAGCAGAGTTTTTCAGAACAAAGTGATATAAGAGAGAGGTTTCTGCCAAAGATTCAATCCAACATTGATGGGAAAATCTAAAAGAAGCTCCTCCAAATGTTACTGATTCCTGTTTCAATATTATTTGAAAACAGAAGTATCTGCATATTCGTCTCTCTACATGTTCATAAAAGGCTCACATCTCTTAGCCTTGATTATGAAAGAAATATCTAGTAGCTCTTTTCTGTGCTATATTTTGATAGTGAGCTTAGAGAGTGTTTGCATTGGAAAAATGCCCAGAGAACATTTTATTGGTCACATTCAATTTTAAAATGGTTTATACCTCCCCAAACCCCAGGTTTACAGTATTTAATATTACTAATGGGATGGTAAGATTGCCAAGCATTTATCAGCATAGAGATATCACAATGGAAATAGTAAAATGACACATTAATCTTTGAGCTCTCAATATGTCGCCACAGAAACACCCGCTGTCCATTATCCAGCTGTAATGAAAATACCAAGTTCTTAAGAACAGACACTTTGGAAGAGAGGTACAAGTGCCGGGGAATGAATATTGCAGTTGGCTTAAGCCTTCCTTTCCTTGCTCATCTTCAGTCACAACCAGTTTGGTCTCACAGGCAGCACTGCCTGCCTCCCATGAAGATAGGTCATTGCCAGGCTATATTTAAAAGGGGAAGACAAGAGACAGGTTTTTTTTGTTGTTGTTGTTTTTTTTTTGTTTGTTTGTTTTTTGTTTTTTAATATAGTCACACTAAGTACTCCTACACAGGGCATTTGGTCTGTAATGACAGCAGAGCTCCCACTGGTTTCAGCTGGCAGTAGATGAAACTCAGGGACCTGACATTTGCACACAGTGTTTAAAGCTTTAAGGGTGGGCAGGGGACAAAGTCTCAATCTGCCTGTCGGAAGGGCTGTGATTTTGCAGCTAACACCACTCCTAGGCTTGGGTGCCCCCCCTCACCCCAGGTCCTGACTGTACTAATAGACTAGTCTCTAAGGTATGAAGGTGAAAATGGAGAAATTGCTGCATTTGAAATTCCTGGCGTCACATCTTTATCTGATGAGGTGGGAGCTAGCATCAGCAGCATTTTCACCTGAGCCTGTATGAACCTAAATCCTTCTGCCTGCTCAAGCTGCTTCCCACAGGCTTTATTGGGTAAATAAAGTTTAGTTAACTGTTACCTCATTAAAAAGTCTTCTTATGTCTGGTTGGTAGAAGAACTGGAACTGAATAATGCAAGAGTGAAGGTGCTTTTGCCTTTTACTACTATTGGCAAAGCTGATTGGTCTCTGCAGTAAGGAAGTCTAAAGGGAATTTTTTTCTTTATGACTGGAGAAAAAAAAAAACTTTGCCTGGCACCAGATCTTTTTGGATATATTGGTTGGTAATCTTTCCATAGAAAGAGGGACTCTAGTACTTTTTTTTTTTTTTTTTTTTGACATACTAAGGAGCAGGCAATCCAGTGTAGTAGGTTCAGCAATTTTTGGCTCAGTTTAATCCTTCAAATCTGTGTTTAGTGAAGGAGAAGAAACAACTGTTCCCAAGCTAGGGTCAACCCCCTGCCCTTGCTTGACTAGGAACTGTGCTGGAAAGAGTAGTGCAGGGTGCTGGCGGATGGCTCTGGGTTGGAGCAGTGTCTCATGCACTGGGTATGGTACCAGTATTTTCCAGAAGCTCTTAATGAGCAGTGAAGCTGCTGCTCTATTACTTGTCTTCATGCAAGTGTTGATGATTTTATTTGTGGAATAGGCAACAGGGTAAAACAGAGATTCCCTCTTTTTATCCAAATATTTTCAGAAATAGAGAGCAAAGAAGGCTGTACCCAAGTTTTGTCTGCTTAAATATGTAGCCCTGTTTTTTGTGAGAAATGTGCACATGCACCTTCCCTGATGAACATGGGATTTGATGTTAACTGGTACATATACAAGCTTACAGTTCTCTGGCATGCCTTTGTAATAGCACTGTTGGCCCATCCCTTCCAAAATCAGATCCCACGTGCTAAAGTGTGTTTAAGTCAAACTTTCTCTGTGAGACACTCATTTTAAGCTCCACAGAGGCTTTGCAGGTGTGTCAGAAATAACCAGAGCTCACATAGCTGCAGGGAAAGTAAAAAGCTCTGTTTATTCACTTAGCGATCTGGCTGCTTGTGTCATCCACAATGTCAGACAAAAAGTCAACACCTCCGTTTAACTCATGTTTCTACTTTTTATGGACCTGATACCCTTAAGTACAACTGATACCTGCTGTATATCTTACAAGGAGTCAGGCATGTCTGAAAATCGCAGCAGCAGTTCTACAAATGATCCAAGCATTTGTACAGTGCTGGTGCATTAACTTTACCACTCCGGGGCTATTCCAGACAAGCATGTGTGCAGATAGTAATGATTCTTTGGGTGCATTCTAGAATGGAAAAAAGCCCCTTCTACCAGCCTTGTAGATTCTTGGATGTGACTAGCCCAGAGCTTTTTATTCAAGGATAAACACAGTGTCTGGTGATGACCTAACAGCACACTGTGGGGGAAATCACTAATGCCCACACATTTGTTCTGCTGGGCACCGTGACCTAAGAATAAAAAGTCATCTGTGGTGATGCATGTGCACTTTGCAGGGATTAGCCCATCTGTATCTTTCAATTTTTAAAAAATTATTTTTCATAAAATGCCAGCTTCATGAGTGTTTCAGCACTCGTGATGATTACTGTATTGTGCATCTGTTAAAAATAATGATGCAAAGAATTTCCAAAGTTCAAGCACTTTCCTCATTTGTGAAAGCTCAAATCTAGAACACTTCTGGGAACTGAATGAAAATTTCCGAATTAAATTAGTAGGAAAAATTAAATTAGGAGGTGGTTTTTGTTGATGATGTTGTTGTGTTGTGTTTTTTCTCATGTCTTCTAAGAAATGAGAATTAAATGTCCTGCCACAGTAGGATTACACATAGTAGACAAGAAATAGTAGTAATTCAGAGGTAGGTAAATAAAAGGCTTGATTTATATTTACTTCTGGATGCACAACATGAGTCAGTGCCTCATCTTCTCAGTGACAGGAATTGAGTTGTTTGTTTTTTTGTTTGTCTTTAGTACTGTGGATATGATATCTGTTTTTATTCTGGGTAATCCACTCCAGTTGTATATACATATTTATTTAATAGAAATTAAACTTCAATTGTAAGCTTACAGCCTTGTCTAGATCTGTCTGTAATGAAGGACCAGGCTGCTCTCACCACCTCTGTGGTCAGCCCAAATTGTTTTCCTGACCTGATCACCTAACATAAGCTAACTGCAGAGGTTGACTGCAGCAAGGCATCTATTTCAGCAGAGGGCTGATCTAGGCAAGGAAAGTACTGCATATTGAGGTAGTGCATGGTTTGTGCTGCATTCCTGCTCTGCACTAATTCCCCATGGCAGTGTGCTCAATGAGCAGATGTTATGGAGAACAACTCTGCTCTGAAAGTACCAAACTTCTCTGCCTTTGAAAGCAAAGGACTTTCCTTGTGTTGGGAACTGCAGGGTTGCAGTAGTGCTGATTTTTCTTGGTAAGAAAAAAGTTACTGTTCCCCACCACAGTACTCTAGAGCAAACTTTTAGCCATCCATCTGTTCCTCTGCAGTGTCCAGTAATGACAGCTTTGGCCTGAAGATCCCAGATTCTGTAGCTGCTTGGCTGCTTTTGAAATCAAATTCCTAGTCTAGAAAATCCCCCAGTCCTCACCCAATCTTAGGAAAGTTTAAAATTGAAGATTGCTCCAGCTTTTAAGGGAAGGCAGACTCCCAGTGAGCTGAGAATGAGACCAAGCTGGGTTGGACAGGTTTGACAGAGCACCTTGCACACCTGCACAGAGGAAGCAA
The DNA here is from genome assembly GCA_011076525.1 of Nettapus auritus. NCBI lineage: Eukaryota > Metazoa > Chordata > Aves > Anseriformes > Anatidae > Nettapus > Nettapus auritus. Next base: position 12,957,813 of record CM021797.1, read on the forward strand.
TGTCAGTCACTGTAATTGCAGTTATATGATCCTCCCTGGTTAATACTGTTTTACAGAGGCTCAGCCACAGCTGGATGAAAAGAGATTTTGGCTAGGGATAGCATTTGAAACTTTAGGAACAGTTGCTGAATAAAAGGCATCCCCAAATACTTTGTTTTGCTCCAGTGAGTACAGTACACTGGTACAATCATCAGAAGTAAATTCCCAATGTCCTCAACTTCTCCTCTTCACTTTCTGTTTCACCCCTAGCTTTCAGCTTTCCTCTCCTTACTCACATCTCTGCCTATGGCAGCACTAGAAAAACTGCATATTTGTGTCTGGAAAATGGTGGAACTGCAGCCTGAAGTATCTGAAGGTAAAACCTGCTCATTTGGGAAGCTAATGCTGTTTCATACACTTTCCCCTTCCAATATAGCAGTGCAAAGTATATCTTCTGAAAGAAGCTTGACAAAAGAATTAATCATTGTCTTACAGTATTCAATCTTCTGACATATAAGTCCTAATTAAAGAGAATCCTGAAAACATTCTCGGTAGGAGTATAGTCTTAATAATGTGGATTTTCCACTTAGGTCCAGAAGTACATCTAATGGCAGCAGGGACAAACCTGAGTAATAACAAATTTCTGGATCATGCCCTAATAAAGAACAAGTTTGGGAACAAGTTTGCACTACATTTGGGCACATCTGAACTGATGTAGCAAGACTGTCATGATACTCGCTTATCTCTAATGAAATAGCTTTTCCAGTTCTCTTGGCAGAAGTAATATGTGAAGGATCTTAAGGCACGGAGGAGCAGTGTCTGTAGCTCAGTTTCACCTGCTTGGAGGTGTTTCACCAACACTGATTTATTCTGTGCTGTGACAGCCAGAGGCATAGCAATTATAAACAATATCTTATAAAGCAGCTTAATAAGAAGACCAGGACTTTCAAGACCTAAATAGGACACTTAATGGACATTAGCCATGGCATCTCCAGCCTCACAGGCATTGCTGCAGATAATTTGTTCATCTGCATTTCCAAGATTGTGGCACACACATTTTTAATGGTCTAGGTTGCATTATGAACTGGACATCTGAACTGAAATGCAGACTGGCATGTTTAACAACCGCTTAGTACCAGACAGACATGCCCCTGTTCCAGAAGGTACACAGCCCTGCGGTTGGAAGTGGCCGCAGTGTCTCTGCGGACCACCTCGGTAGCAGGCTGCCACGTGGGCAGAACAGGTGGTTGTGGGTGGTGGTATCACTTACCCACTGCCATTGGGATGCAGTCACCACACCACACAGTGAACTGCTTTAGTAGCAGGTGTCTGCCCAAGATTATGATCCACACAGGCATGGGATTAGAGCAGATTGCTGGTCACAGCCAACCAAGGCCGTTAGCAATTGCTGCTCATATGAGGAAACAGGAATTTTCTTGTGTTAGGAAATAGGCTGTTGTATCGTGTATTTGGTATCTTTCACTTAGCACAGTGAAACAGAATGCAGCACCTAGTGATCAGGAAACTTAAGGAAATGCTTTTAACATATTAATAAATACACATACTGCCAAGAGGACATTCAGGGAATTACAGGGCACAGATTGCTCTGCAAATATCTTTAAGTAAACCAAACCTGAAAATATTTCCCATATAAAATTCTTTAAAGGTAGAAGGGAACAGATTAAATACATCTTTCCTGCAGGATGGAGCACTGTTCCATATATTTCAGTACAGTGCAGCCTTCTGTTCACTGCAGATATAAAAGCAAAGCAGGCAGATGGGATGTGGCAAGCTCTGGAGCTGCACTGGGCAGGTGTAGAGGTAGCCTGAGAGCAAAGGACAGCAGAAAGACATCACAGAATCACAGAATCACAGAATTTCTAGGTTGGAAGAGACCTCAAGATCATCGAGTCCAACCTCTGACCTAACACTAACAGTCCCCACTAAACCATATCCCTAAGCTCTACATCTAAACGTCTTTTAAAGACCTCCAGGGATGGGGACTCCACCACTTCCCTGGGCAGCGCGTTCCAATGTCTAACAACCCTTTCGGTAAAGAAGTTCTTCCTAAGATCCAACCTAAAATTCCCCTGGCGCAACTTAAGCCCATTCCCCCTCGTCCTGTCACCAGGCAAGTGGGAGAACAGACCAACCCCCACCTCGCTACAGCCTCCTTTGAGGTACCTGTAGAGAGCGATAAGGTCACCCCTGAGTGCTGCCTGGCCCAGTGCAGCTCCTTGCTGTGCGCATGAGCACCTTAACTCCACAAGCATGTGAACAGGTATAGGTGAGGCCAAATCTGTTCACCTGACTTCTCATTAGATGTGGGTTAAGCGAACACTGTCAGCATGTAGACTCATCTTTCCATCTCCCAGAGTGCTGGGGACACTCTTTCAATTTGAGTCCTGTAAATGTAACCTAGAGATGGTCAATGGGAAAAGCCAACATTTAAGGATCAGCCTATATGGATTTACTGTGAGCAGGGAATCAGTAACTACATTTCTCTCCATCTTGGGTCTGAGGAAATGTGACTGTTTCATTAGAAACCATGTGATAAGGCACAAAAAGTTCCCTTTAAATGAGGCTTAGGAGGTATGTTTACAAAACCATGGTATAACTTTCATTATCCTTGAACTGTACAATACAGATTTCAGTTCACAGGTTTAACTTAATAATTTTCCATAATGAATTATAGAAGAACCACTTTGACAGGTAAATTCAACTTTGCATTATTCCTTTTTTATAAAAAGATCAGCACTTAAATTGCTTTTCATAGGAGCTGCATTGTACAAGGGACTAAGAATCTCTGCCACTTTATTACAAGTCTTACGAGGAGCGGCTGAGGGAGCTGGGACTATTTAGCCTGGAGAAGAGGAGGCTCAGGGGTGACATTATCACACTCTACAGGTACCTGAAAGGAGGCTGTAGCAAGGTGGGGGTTGGTCTATTCTCCCACGTGCCTGGTGACAGGACGAGGGGGAATGTGCTAAAGTTGCACCAGGGGAGGTTTAGGTTGGATATTAGGAAGAACTTCTTTACTGAAAGGGTTGTTAGGCATTGGAATAGGCTGCCCAGGGAAATGGTTGAGTCACCATCCCTGGAGGTCTTTAAAAGACGTTTAGATGTAGAGCTTAGGGATATGGTTTAGTGGAGGACTTGTTAGTGTTAGGTCAGAGGTTGGACTAGGTGATCTTGGAAGCCTCTTCCAACCTAGACTATTCTGTGATTCTGTGATTTAATGCTATCAACTCTGTACTTTAACTACCAGTTTCCAGTACATAGGCAATAACTTGTAGAATTCAGCTCAAAATGAATCTTACCAGAGAATACAGCATGTTGTCTCTGAACCTGAAATTTATGTGAACGCTTGCTACTTCAAGGAAACATAAGTATGCTCAGCAGCTTCCATTACTGAACATTAAAAAAGTGTCTGGACAATCCTGTCATAAGTGTTTCAGTATCACCATCTCTCCCTACCAGAGGTTAAGGATATTGGTTAAATTGCAGGACTGACCCGCGGCATGGATTTACATCATAGTGTCATAGAATCATAGAATGGCTCGGTTGGAAGGCACCTTAAAGATCATCTAACTCCGACCTCCCTGCCATAGCCAGGGATGCCACCCACTAGATCAGGTTGACCAGAGCCCCATCCAGCCTGGCCTTGAACACCTCCACAAATGGGGCATCCACAGCTTCTCTGGGCAACCTGTTCCAGTGCCTCACCACCCTCTGGGTGAAGAAATAGAAAACAATAAATAGTAACACCTAACTAGTTTGCTGGTTTCCTTGCTTACTGCAAAAACTGTTTCTAACGAACACTTATTCAAAGTAATTTGTTCCTGAAGGTCAACACACAGGTAGGAACAGAATGTCCTTAATGATATTTCTCACACATATTTTCTGCTGTTGACTTTTGCCTCATCTGGATACTGTGCCTTTTATTAATGGAAAAGCTCTTCAACAGCAGCAGTGGTCTAGCAGCCTCTCCTTCCATTGTAGGACTGTGTGGCTCGTTTTTCATGCTGACACAGGTCAAGATCACAACATGGTTATACGCTGCCCTTGGATAAATACTCTAAAAGCCAAGGCAGTGACATGCAGGTGACAATAATGCTTGACATTCAACAGAATTTCCATGGTTAAGCTAAAAGATTTTATCTTATTTACTTGTAGGAGGGAGCCCATCTGAGGATAACTACAAAATGCAGAGCATACTCTGGCACTTAAATGCTCTGTTTAGATCTCTCTCTAAATTCTGGCCCAGGTGAGAAGCAGATCTGCTGCTATCTCAGTATTCATGGCTTAACAGCAGTAGAAATACACATAAAACACAGAAACCTGTCAGTGATGCCATGTATTGCAAGAGTGGCATTAATTTTGAAGGCTTTTGTGATTCCTGAGAATTTCCAGAAATGAAGCACTTCAGACTCCAAACTGCTGCCTTTGCTCTCCATTTATTATAGATGTGGAGGGCCAAATTTGGAACTGATGCAACTCCCTGATTTTTTTGTGATGTGGCTGAGATAAACTTTGCCCTTTTAACTCTTGTTTTTCTTTCCAAGCTGTGTTGAAATACTTTATTTCTGTGTAGTTTTTTGTTACAAGGAAAACACACTTGCTCTGCACTTCTTCGTATCACCATTTCGATGTGCCAAACCCTTCTTTTCTCTCTCCAGGCAGTCTCTAGAGTGCCTGGAAGAGCGTAACAGCTCATTGACTTGCAATGTGATTAATCCTTGGATTAGTCAAAATATGATGCAAACAGATCCTGACCCAGTGCTGAATGTTGTTCTTGCCCGTGCATGCAGTGTTAGGTACCTTATAACTGTCTCGAATTGATCAGGACATCCGGATTTTGTAACCTCATTTTATAACTGTTCCTCTCTCTCTAATTCCATCCTGTGAAGTTCTGAGGATATGTAACAAGAAGCCATCCAGTTACTATTCCTTGCAGCTATCAGCCAGTGTCACCTGCTTCTTTGGCATCATCATGCAAGCATGCACTGTCACACTCCCTGCTGGAATCTCAGTTCGCGGGTTGAGATTCACACCATCACTCAGCCTGACGAGAGTGTTGACTCCTGGAGCCAGAGCTGTGTTTGGGAGCACATAAAAGCACCGGAGTCCCCTACGTCTTGGCAGGACTTCAAGGACTATCCCAACGAAGCGATCTTGACAGCATAGTTGTAAACTCCACAGGCCCCAAGGGCTCAAACACCATGATATTTATGCTGCAGACTGCCAAGATAGTATTGCTGTTTTGCAGACATCAGTCTCTGGGTAAGAAGTAGCATTTCTCACACCTGTTAATTGGCATTTGAAAAAATTGAGATTGACTGAAGTGGGCAGCATGGCTGAGAAAGACAATGCATGCAGAGGCTGTATCCAGTGTTTCTTCTGTGCTCTGTTCAAAGGGACTTCAGCTGCATGGGTACCACAAATATTTGTGAAAGCCAGTATTAACATAATGCATTATTGACATTCCTGATATATTTAGGACTGTGCTTATACAGTCCTTTCAGTCTTCCTTACAGCCTCAATCTATTAAAAAAAAAAAAAAAAAAAAAAAAAAAAAAAAAAAAAGGGGGTTCAAAGCTTTTAAATTAAAAACAGGTTTAGGAAGCAGATAACTACATGATAAACTACTGTAAGACTGTGAGGTTACAGGTTACATTCAGGCTTTCAAATTAAGCATATCCTAAGCAAAATACTTGGCTGAACTGTATCCTCAGTGGTAATACTACCTCTAAGTTAGCTTCTCCACAATATTTTGCCAGAATGATCTGATTTTAGTAGTAAGCCCAGCTATCTTTGTGTTAGAAAGAAATAACTAAGCATTAAAGCCAGAGAGGTGGAGTTGGATGATTTTTGGCAGGTAGTGCTGCTGGCACTTCAAGTACTGTCAGGTAAGTAGAATTGCTTACTATTTCTTCTAAAACAGCCAGCACTGAAATTAGTTCATGAAGTTAGGTATTGACAGCTGATTTCAGACAGCCTGTTGAAGTAAACAGGGAAATTATCACCTGTGAGAACTACCTTCTAAGCTCATTTGTGGGTAAAAGCCCTTAAGAACTTCAGAAGATACCTTTGCATTACTCAACTGTGAACTCAGAATCTATTCCTGAGAATGGCAAGGATTTTATTTCAACATATAAAAAAAGATGGATCATGGAGAGCATAATTCTGTGATCCGTAAGAGCAGAAAAACAGAACAGAACACACAAAATCCTGCTCATAACTCTATTTTTCTAGCTTAAAGACATGATTTTATTATTATTATTATTATTATTATTTTCTGAATAAATTCATTTTAATTTGGAACAATTCCATTCATTCTGAACAAGTTATAATGAAAATACAGTCCATGTCGGTAATATGAGAATTTCAATCAACGGGAAATCAAACCCCAAACCATCTTGAAATTATTTAGTCCAATGTAAAATATCTGAAGTGCTCTCATCAAACAGTCTGCAGCAATTCATCAGATTCTTAGGAAAAAATGCCCTCTAATGAATGTAAGAAAAATAAGAACAAAGGGTAATATTTTTGTAAGATAGAAATAGCTGAAAGCAGACATCCTAAAACATTCCATAATAACACTGCTCTGGTTTTCTACTAGTGTTTGTCTCTACTTCGAATGAGAAATGAGAAAACAGTTTAGGCTAACTGTTGTCATGCTCGGGCACACCTCCTTCACCGCTCTGACTTTTTGCTCTTTTATCTGCGTTGTGCAGGGTCTACCTTTCCGCCCTTCTCATATTCTCCCCCTATTTTTTTTTTTTTTTTTTAATCTCTCCCACCTCATGTAACCTTCTGTCTTTCAGAGTGACCCCCTCCAGCTTTTGAAAACGGCACAAACAGGAGGAAAACGTGCTCAGGAAGCGGTATTTGGGGTCAATTCGCCTTTCTAGGACGATCGAGCCCGGCCGGCCGGGGACCCGTGCAGCCCCGGCGGGGACCGCGGGCCAGCGGCACCCTCTGGCGGCCGGCGGGGCACGGCCCCGATCTCGGCCCCGGGCTGCCTCCAGGCACGGCGTGCGACCGGCAAACACAGCCTCGAAGGTCTGTTGCCGGCTGGTTCGAGGGCTCAGAGTTTTAGGGAGGTTTTGGTTCCCCACTCCCTCCCCCCATCAAAACCATGGGTGGGCGCAGAGTTGCTTGCAGGTCTCTTTCAGCAGCTTCAGTGTAATGGTTTTTGGTTGTCAAACTCATTTTAGGCTCCTTCGTTAAGTCCTGTACTTACCCTGCGTTATATAAGCGGCTTGAAAAAATGTTGGCCGTGTTAGGGGCCAAATGCCTGACATCAGAATTTAAAGTGCAAAAACGTTTACATGATGTGAGCCTACTATTTCAGCTGATGCTATTTTAAACCTACAAATCCCTATTTATTGACTGAATATTCTTGCCACATACACTTGTGTAGATTTTTACAAAGGCGGGAAGTGCTAAGAGCCTCTGATCAAAGCTGTACTCAGTGCAACCCAAATTCTGAATGCTGGTTTGAATTTCTTAGGCAGCTCGTATCTTTAGAAATTGCTGCAGGTTTGGGTTGAGCCAAAATTTCGGACATTGAACACTGGAAATGTTGACCTTGATTGGGATATTTGCTCCTGGGCTTCTTTGTCTGGCAATAAGTCAACATGGGAGTTTTCAGCCTCTTCTGATATATGGGTCATTTCACTTGTGACTTAAAGCCATTGGCAACAGTCCTGTATTCCTGAGAGGTCTTTCAATGAATCGCAAGCCTGAACTCGTGCACTTGCTGTGATTGAAGTGATCTTATTGTACAGCTAGGCTTCGTTGCTTGTCCAAATCATAAACCTCTGGAGGTTACATGTTTTGATATCTTAGTAATGTGCAGAACCACTTCTGCAATTCTGTGATTCTATGATTCTACTTCTATTTCTTCCAAGCCACTGTAAGAGAGCTGTTCTTTTCTATTCTTGCTGAAGCTTTGTTAGCTTGAAATGCCCTCTGCACAGCATTATAAGAAAGGACCTTGCTGTAGTTATTTGAATTCATCTCAGAGTTGAACATAAAATATTAGAAGGATTCCTTTAGCAGTGTTGAAATAGCATAAGTGGGCATATCCTATGCTGACCATGCATGTGATATTCCCAGCAACTGACTGACATGCCTTCAAAAGATCAAATTCAGCCTTCCTTGCATGGTATAAGATAAAAATCTGGCCTAGGATTTAACTGTACCTGGTAATTAAGTTTAAAGAACAATAATGCCTTGCAAACCTCTCCAGGCCTACAGTAAGCATTCTGGAATCTTGGTTGCCATTTCTGCAAACTGTTTACAATTCACATACCTCTACAAATCCAGTCCTGATCTCAAATTGCTGCTCATAAACAACATAGCAGGGATTTGATGTATGAGGGCATGTTCAGAATTCCCCTTCCCTAGCAGTAGCATGCTAGCTTCTAGCATTAAAAAAACTCTTATGTCTTTTCTTATTATGAGCAGTGCTCCATTAAATACTTGAATGCATCTAATGGCCTTTTATTATTATTATTATTATTATCATTATCATTATCATTATCATTATCATTATCATTATTATTATTTTGTGACTAGTGACAAGAAGGCAGATGTAACACTTTATTCTCTTCTGTCACTTCTAGCTGTATACAAATGAGTATTTCTCACAACTGGAGGCTGGGCAGCCTCTGTTAACCATCCCAGAATTCCTCTGGGATGAGTCCATCAAAGCCAGATGTTTTTAAACTTCAAAGCATGGTACAAAAGTGATCCTTCAGGTTGTGCTCTTGATTAATTTTAAAATATCACTATTTCTTAATGAACCTCAGTAGTGCAATGACAATTAAAAATATCAGGTAAACTACTGTTTCATGTGCAAGTGTGTTTCACTTTTAAGTTGGGATGGGTAGAAGAACTTTGTAAGACATGTTCAAGTAATGAAGGAATAAATTGTTTTTATTTTTTTTATTTTTTTTTTTTTTATTTTTTTTTTGCATTTACTTGAATTACACAAAATTAAAGGCTCTATCCCCAGTTACTAGCTGTTTCATAAGGGCAAACAAACATGGTCCCAAGCCTGTCAATATTGAAAAAGCATTCTGACAATGCTCCTCAATATGTGGTTTAACTCTTAGGTTACTTTGTGTGGATCCAGGATTTGGACTCAGTGATCCTCAGGAGTCCCTTCCAGCTCAGGATATTCTATGAGGTTATGATGTGTTACCCTGGGGAACTCAAGAATTTGCAGAAGTGAAATTAGAGCTGGTTTTTAAAGGAGTTGCTTAGCCACTTTCCGTCATTTATCAATGGTCATGGTCATCTGGAGATGTCCCGGATGACTGGGGACTTGCCAATGTGACACCCATCCATAAGAAGGAGCACCCAGGGAACTACAGAACTGTCAGCCTGACCTCGGTGCCAGGAAAGGTGATGGAACAAATTATCTTGAATGCAATAACACAGCATATGTGGGACAACCAGGAGATCGGGCCCAGTCAGCATAGGTTCATTAAAGGCAAGTCTTGCCTCACCAACCTTGTCTCCTTCTATGACCGGGTTACCCACCTGGTGGATGAACAAAAGGCCATTGATGTAGTTTACCTAGACTTCAGCAAGGCCTTTAACATGATCTCTCCCAGTATTCTGGAGAAGCTGTCAACCCATGTTTTGGACAGGTACAGTCTTTGCTGAGTTAAAAACTGTCTGGACAGCTGGGCCAAGAGAGTGGTGGTACATGGAGTGAAATCTAGCTGGTGACCGGACACCAGTGGTGTTCCCCAGGGGTCAGTGTTGGGGCGCATCCTCTTTAATATCTTTATTGACTTGGGTGAGGGAATTGGGTGCACCCTCAGTAAGTTTGCAGGCAACACCAAGATGCGGAGAAGTGTCAACCTGCCAGAGGGTAGGAAGGCCCTGCAGAGAGACCTGGACAGGACGGATTGATGGGCAGAGGCCAATGGGATGAGGTTCAACATGGCTGTGCACTTTGTCCACAACAACCCCATGCAGCGGTACAAGCTTGGGGCAGAGAGGCTGGAAGGCTGTGCAGAGGAAAAGGCTCTGGGGGCATTGGTCAATGCTCACCTGAACATGAGCAGGCAATCTGCCCAGGTGGCCAAGAAGACCAAGGGCATCCTGGCTTGGATCAGGAATAGTGCAGCCAGCAGGACCAGGGAGGTGATCGTCTCCCTGTACTCTGCTCTGGTGAGGCTGCTTAGCCTGGAGAAGAGAAGGCTCAGGGATGACATTATTGCTCTCTACAGCTGCCTGAAAGGAAGTTGTGGGGAACTGTGTGTTGGCCTATTCTCACAGATAACTAGCAATAAGACTAGATATAATGGCCTCAAATTGCACCAGGGGAGGTTCAGGTTGGAAATCAGGAGACTTTTCTTCCCAGAAGGAGTAGTCAGGCATTGTAACGGGTTGCTCAGGGAGGTGGTGAAGTCACCTTCCCTGGGGGTGTTTAAGGAAATCTTGGACATAGTGTTTAGGGATATAGATAACATTGGTAGTAGGGTGATGGTTGGACAAGATGATCTTGAAGGTCTTTTCTAACTTTAATGAATCTATGATTCTATGAAATATTGTAGTAGATAATATACTAATATACTAGACGGCAGTACAGGTGTCCACAGAGATACTTGCTTGATGATGACTGAAGGGGACCAATGATTCTTTATGATTCTATGAATTGTGTTTGAAGACAGATTTAGGGGCAGGATAATTGGGATATACAAGACTGAAAGAAGAATTATGTGTGGTCAGGAATGGAAGTAGGTGTCTCTCATTTTACCTTGTTCTTATTTACCTGTGTTTAACCTGAGGTACGTTTCATGAGTTCACAGAAAACAGGGGAAAAGTTCCTGTCCCTAGATAGGATTGTTCCCAGTGACCATGAATTTGATGACACGTTGTTTCTAAGAGAGAAGGACTGGGAGCCTAAAAGGGATGAGAGATTATGTACATCAAATATGTATTCAGTTAGGAATACCTTTCATACATGTACCCTGCATACCAGCTCTAGAAGCCCTTTGTCTTTGTCACACTTCTTGGCTTGTTATGTCTCCCAAGGGTGGATTTAGTCTTGCCTGGGGCAACCACTATAGGATGGGGACAATATAAAAGATTGTGACAGAACAGAGAGCACAGGCAGCTCACTGCAAAATGGCCTTTATGTTATTTCTGATTCACAAGAATGATGCTATAAAGACAGAAGTTTTTCATCTTCATTATGCTTCTCGTGTTCATTTAAACTTGTTTTAACCTCTAATTGGTTAAATTTTTCAGTGGAACAAAATTGAGGTTTATGTTTGCACATCCTTGGGAGGTGGGTAATTAACCCTTAATGAGATATGTGTATCTGGTATTTGGGAAATACATTAACAGGACATACTTTTCTGGCACAGGATCTGAGGAACAACAGACAAGTAAGTCTTAATAAGTCTTACTTCAAAAATTGCTAGGAGCTGTGTTTAAAGAGGAGGATGTGTATGAAGGCTGTGTGTGCAGAGAAGGATGGGTACAAAAACTAAATAATGCTTCAGGAATGTGTTGAAGCTCTTTGAAGAATCTCTTGGTAATGTGATCGTGTTAAATTCCTGCTGATTTCCAGAAGACTTTTCACAACGTTTGTCACAGAATTGCCCCAGAAAACCCTGATCAGAACAAATAAAAGGTTCTTCATATATTAATAACTGGTTATATGTAGAAAAAAAGAGTAGGAATAAAAGTCAGTGTTTAGTTTAGGGAAGTCACCTCTGGAGTCCTCTGAGGATCTGTCCTAGGGCCGGTATATTTTGACATACTCATAAATGATCTAGAAGAAGGGAATGAGAAAGGGGTAACAGTCTGCTTGTGATAATAAATTACAAAAGGCACTTGAAACTAGAAGCAGCTATGAAGGATTACTTGCCTCACAGGAGGATCTCATGCTGGAGGGTACTATACCTAATGAAATCCAGTGCTGCCAAACATGAAATGATGCATATATAGAAAAAAGAAGGCAAAAATACAGGCACAGTGATGGAATTAGTACCAGTTACTAACTCTCAGGAAAGAGATTCATCACATGTTTCTGTAAAAATGTCAGCTCACTTTGTAGAGTCAGTTATGCATAGAATAGTAAGAATTACAAGGAAATAAAATGTATGCAAAAAAGGAATTAACGTTATGCTACTACAGAAAACTGAACTGCATCTTAATCACTGTTTCCAGTTCAGAACTCCTGTCACTGACAAGACTTAGAAGAACAAAAATAAATATATTTCAAAGGACAATCAAAGATTTGCAACAACTTCTGTATATAAGGTTGAACTACACAGACAAGTATTATGCTGCCTGGCAAATGTAGGTACTTTAGAGGGGGAGATGAATGAGATGACTATAAAACCATGAGGAGTACAGAGAAGGTATACAAGGAGATGGTCCACTCATCTTAATGATAGTACCAGAACTGGGAGACATTAATGAATCAAGGAAGGTAGTGTCAGATTTCAAGCTGGGAGGAGGTAGTTCTTCACACAGTCTGAACTGTGGAAAACATTGACGTATCTGTGAATGCCAAAAGTTAGTATGGACTGAAGCATATGACAAAATACTTAAATAGAAGAAAATGAAAAATTTTCATCATCATAATATTTTTACTTAATAATTTACAAAATTTTCAAGAGCTGTTTGACACAAAGTAGCATCTTTGCAATGGGTGTTTCTGAGCCAGAATCTGCTAAAGGCAGGGAAAATACTCTGGGAAGGCCTGGAACTTTTCAGGGACTGCTGGAGAGAGAAGATGAGTGGGGCAGATCTCAGTGTGACCTACTATAGCATGCTGACATCCTTGTGGTAAAAAGAGGTAGCAATGAGAACAAGGAGGAAAAGGTGAGCTCAGAGCATGGGCGATAAAAGATCCCAGCAACATGCTGAAATTGTCAGCCCATGCAGACATCTGGGCTGCTGTACCTTCACCACTGTTCTTACCATGCAACAGGCAAGATTATAGCTTTCAGAGGGAATGCATCCTTGGTATTATCTCCTGGTTATTTTCTCCTTGTGTTAGTGTATATCTGAGTGGCTGAATATCCATGACAATACCCTCTTTTTCCCACTAGATGTCACACAAAGCCTGTGATTGCAGTCTTCTGCTTAACTTGCAATTTCAGATAAAAAGTTTTATTAATTATCTCTAAAATGAATGATTTTATTAAATATTAATGCATTTTTTCATGTGTGTACTTGATACTTGGGATAGTACCACATAGTATGCTTAATATTTATTTATCAATCTGGATTTCATTAGAATTTAGTATTGCAAGCTGGAATTTCTTCAAGGATCCAATTCAAGCAGATGATGAATGTCTCACTGGGCCACAGTGAACATGAGTGATAAAAACAGCTTAGGAGCTGGTGCTTCTCAGGCTGTACTATAAGTCAGCACCAAGATTCTTTTCACAGTCAGTCACAACATGTTGTTTTTAATGGTGTATGGTTCTGTTGTTGCTTTGGAGCACTGTCTTTGTAGGGAAGACTTTTGCTTTCAAACTTTCAATTCTTCTCTCTAAACATACATACGATCTAATATAAATGTCCTCACTTATTTGCAAGTTACCCTGCTTGAGATGGAGTAATCTGATTGTTACCTTTTTCACTGGTAGCTGAGAGCTGCTGCTTCTGCTTCAGGAGAGATGGCAGTGCTGGATGCACAATATAAAAGCCATCACAATTATTAACTCTATAATTACCACAGTACCCTGGAATTCGCTTTCTTTGTTAGCCAGGTAGAAAATTTTGGGAGCCCCTGCTCTGCAAGCTGATAAGTTATATTTGCAGTTAAAGGGTTTTTGGTCTGTTTTTGTTTTTTGTTTAATTTAGCTTTACAGTAGCAATGGTTCTCTAGAAATTGCTTAATTTTTTCCCCAATTATATGGCAAAAGGCCATAAAAACATTTAATTTGTTTTCCTCTGCAATACAGACCAAAGATACAGATAACCAAGTGGTAATGGACCTATTCAGAGAGGCCTCTAGATCTGTTGAGTGGAGTGCTTGTTTGGCCAGAAGTGTTTTGTTCTTACAATTAATCATCTCAAAAGAAAAAATGAATTTCTTACTTGATTGATTGATTGATTGATTTTGCATGAATGATATGTAAACAGACAGTTTGACATCTCACACGTTGAGATTTTGCCTCAGTATGGCTAGACATGATGGTGAAGCAATGTCATGCTGTCTGGAGAGGCTGGGAGATTGAGTTGGGGTGTTCTGCTGCTTGTCTGGGGCTCTGTGACCCTAGCTTGTGCAGAATGGCACACAGCAAAGCATGAAATGTCGGGGTCTTTGACTTGGTCCCTGTAAAATAAAATCAGCCAACTATATAGACCAATGAATTAATGTCTTAATTCTGCTCACCATAGAATCCTGTTACATATCAAAGCCTTTTCTCACACAACAAATTCAGGAGCATTTAAAGGTAGGACATGGCAGTTTGGTGCAGAAATTGGGACCACTTGGGTTATGTCCACAGAATGCAAGCACAGAATGAGAGCCACATCTGGATGCAGCATGTTGGGGACCATTCTGGTCAATTTTGAACCTGAAGAAACAAAGAATATAGCATGCTTGTGCAGCAGTGCCTTTTCAGTGCTGGTTAAGCTGAGGGTGCTGCTGCCAAAGTAATAACAAAACATACTGAAATGGATTCAAAAGGATTAATGCCAGATGGGACGACATAAACAATTCACTCACTTCCCTGCATAAAACCTGTCTTCTGCTTGAATTGTGTCATAGTTTCTAGAAAAATACCCAATCTCCAGTATTAAGTGCAAATCCACTGTGACTGTATATGTGTTGTTTTGGTAACTGATTACCTTCATTGTTAAAATGTATGTTCTTCTCCACATTGAATATGTCCAGTTTTATGTAGACACTAAACCACATTATGCCTTTCCATGTTAGGCTCAAAATGACCAGAAACAATATTAAGACCTAGGAATAAGGTTATTGTGTGTGGTCTATAGGGTCACAAACTTTAAGATCTATCAGGGTTATCTACATGGTACAAGTTTATAGAACAATGTAGAACAGAGAGCCTGGAAACAAAATTTAGATTAGTAGGAAGAAAGCTTATGTTCAAAACTTTTGATGGTTTTCTCTCCAAGTGCCTGTTCAACTTGAGCTTCAGAAAATAATATAAAAAATATTTAAAGTAGAATTTATTCCTATTTATCTCTTTGGTGGAAGAAGAGATCTCTGTATTTTCACAGCCCTGCCTGGTAGAGCTTTTGGTAAAGTTCAAGTGAAGAGAGTTGTCTGCTCTAGTATATCTTTATCTGAAATAATAATTTATTATTATTATTATTATTTTTTTTCCCAAGGGTGATGGTGTCTGTGTAAGCCTAGATAACCAGATAAATCCAGGTAATCCAAAATATCTGCCCAATAACTTGTATGTGTTTCACAGCTTTAAAATAAAATAAACTAACAGCTTTCCATCCTTGTTGTTGGTTACAAGATTTTTAGTGCTCCCTGCTTTTTTTTCCAGGGCTATCACAAAGTTGTCTTCCCTCTGGAGAATGAAAATCCATTCATATTTTCAACTTGTTCTCAGCGGCTGCTGCCAAAAATCTGGAGTTCTTTGACTTCATATTTCTGCTTATACCTTATCTCAGGGGAGGCTTTCTAGCAGGCCTGGGGTGAAAGAAACATCAGGGACTTTGACAATACAACGTGTACTGAGGGGAGATTTACCATGTAGTGGTAAGAAAACAGTTGAGAAAGTGGCTTGGATACTGACCTTCAAGTTAGAAAGGCGCAAAATCTGGGAAGGCAGAAGGAAATGTAGAAAAGTGTGGGAAGTAATGAGCTTGTGAAAGATATTTGAGACAGGAGTGGAAAGAATACTGTCTTTAAGTTTTGAAGGTTTTGGAGATACCTGAGTGAGCTGATGAGTTCAGCAGCACTTTGGGAAGGTGGGACAATGTCAGAAAGGGGCTTCCCCAGTCAGTAGGTCTGGCCTCCTGTGGGACACCATCTCACTTTATCTCAGTCCAGCTATATCTTGAAACTACTTTATTCTTGCCTCAGATATTTTACTCATTTACTGGTTACTAATATTCTCTTGATTTTCACATTAAATTTGCTCTGACCCTGTTTGCAACCATTTTTTTTTCTTATGTTAGCCCTTTCCTTTATTTAAAATAGCTTTTTTTTTTTTTTCTCCTTCGTTTTTACCATGGCAATATAATCATACACAAATTATTCTGTCATCCATTCTCTTGATGTGTTTAGTTTGCACTCTCTGTTCTCTTGATCATTCATATTGCTGTCCATTGTTTTATAGTTTTGTGTCTTTATTTTCAATTTTTGGATCTATGTTTTTGCATCTTTCTTAAATATTTTCCATTTAAATTAATACATTCATAGACATTTGAAAACCATTGTTGATTATCTGTGAAACCAGCATAACACATTTAAGAAGAATTGGGGCTCTATAGTTGTAATTTTAGGTACCTGTAAACATACCTATTCTGTCAGACAGACAACCGAATCTACCCCATGCCTTTGTAAAGTAGATTTTAAAGCAGGAGTAGATTAGCTTAAGGACAGCGATTTTACCATTGGTTCTTATTCTGCATTCGGCTCTCTATGCAGGTTTTTTTTTTTAATTATTTTTTTATTATTATTTTTTTTATTTTTATTTTTATTTTATTTTATTTTCGACCATTACGGACTGTTCTTTTCCCATCTTATTTGGGGGTCTTGAACTTCTGTATCAGAAAAAAAAATGCTTAATAGAAGTACTGTGTCAGTCACTACTACTCAATTACTGCATTTTGCATTTCAGAAGAACCTTTTTTTTTTTTTTTTTTTTTTTTTTTCCCTCCAGAGTTTGTTTTGCAGATTGAAAATATATAAATGTATTTTCTTCCAAATATCTCACAAAATGACACCTGAGTAAAAAGTGCTAGGAAAGCATCAAGTTTCCAGAGTTAAAAGACTTCTTCTGTTCCTTTGGTGATTTGTTGCCATTGTTGAAAAAGGCCTGTTGGGGTTTTGTTCTTTTGATGTAGAGATCTAGATGAAAAAAAAAAAAAAATGAATATTGTTGGTTTAATAAGTACACTCAAGCCTGATCCAATACACTGTGAAAGCAGTGGAAAGAATTCCATTAGCTTTTATGGGCCTGATTTGATGCCCTTTAAACATTAGCATGTCCTCTAGTGCAGCAGTTGATAAACTGCTGCTGATTGTGGCCTTTGAAAATGGTGTATGTCAGGGTTTTTACAACTTCCAGCAGGATTCCACCAAGTTAATCATTATGTACTAATATCCTTTTACAAAGCTAAGCAAGAGAAACATTTGCTCTATTGTGTATTAGTTATGTTTTTCCTTTTGCTGGTACCTCTTTAATTGCACTTTCCTTTTCCTATTTATTATTTATCTCTGTAATTGTATTCTTTCAGTATGCATAACCTATTGGGATATAGTTTGTATGAAAGGCACCATAGGAAATAAAGTTTTATAGCGTAAGGAATTGTTTTTAAATGTTGGATATATTGGCTATTGATTTCATTTTTACTGCACTCCAAAATCATAAGCTACTTCAACAGCAAATTCTCATATCCTTATCAGCAAATAAGCAAGGAAGAAATGAATAATACATTTTATTTATGTTGCTTCCTGCAAGTTCCATCTAAGCCCATTGGGTGAAGATTTAATTTTCATTGCAATGTGTAGCTAGCAGTCATACATCCATAATCTACCACAAAGTAAATAAGATATTTGTATTGCTGCATTAAAAATAATAATAATAATAAAAATGAATAAAATAAAAAGTGAGGAACTGTGTTCCCATTGAAAAAGACTCTTCTTTTTGTTTTTCAGTTCAGTTTTTACCTAGAGATCCCACTATGGCCAGGTATGATGAGCTGTTTGTTCAAATGGAGGTAGAAGGAGTTAAATTGTATTAAGGAAATGGCTTTGGATAGTCAGAACATTAATTTAGGCATCAGACCTAACTAGCTTTGAAAATGAGGGTTATGTGACATCTTTGCAAGTACATATGTGAGGTACATATGCTAGAACAATCTCTTCCTTACTGCTATCACAGTCATTGCAGCATGTACCAAGCAAGCCTTAAGAATTCTATTTGACTATTATCAGCATTCTCATAGTTATCTGGATGGTAATACAATTGAGTTACCAAAATACACCCTTTCCATTTCAACATTATTTTCCATAGATCATTTCTTCCATTCTTGCTAGCAAAAGGATCCAGTGGTAATTTGAGCTGTTTTGGTGTGTATGTGCATGTTTTTAAACAAATATGGTCTTATATACCCTTCACTGCCTTTGCTGAAAGGAGAATTTTTTGTTCTACCGTTGAAATAGTAGAACATAGAGCACAGTCAGTTTTAAAGAAAAAGTAAAAAGTCAGAAAAAGGGACACAAATATGATCAAGAGAATGGATTAAAATACTGTTTTTGTGACTTTTCATTCAGTTGAGACCTTGCAGTAAGCTACTGTGAAGAACCCAAACACTTGTGTTCACACTTTAAAACAATGCGTGTTTTTCCTTGAGTCTAGCTGTGCTAAAGAACAGGTTCTGAGGTGGTCTTTTGGATGCCCAGAACCACTCCTGTAGCACAGATGGGGCAGATGGACTATCCATACCAAAAAGGCCCCAAAGACCTGGGCTATACTGAGTAGTTCTGACCCTGCACAATTGCATTTAATTTGGAAGGTCAAATCTCTGGAGCTCAGTTTTGTCAACAGCTATGCTGGTGTAACAGTCATGGCCATCCTTGTAAAACACTTTCAGTCCCACTGACAGTGATCTAAAAGCTAGGCACAGCCAGTACTGTATCATTATAGAACCACAGAGTCATAGAGTCATAGAATATCCCAAATTAGAAGGGACCCACAAGGATCACTGAGTCCAAATCCTGGGACCCCAAAGAAACACCCCAAAAATCATACTGAGAGCATTGTTCAAATGCATTACCAGTACTGTGGGAATCAGAGCTTTCTTCGTTGCCCAGTACTTGTATATGGAAAAACTGTAAGTTGTCCATAGAACCATAGGATAATGAAGGTTGGAAAAGAACTCCAAGATCATCCGGTCCAAAAGTCCCCCTACCGCCAATATCACTCAATATCACTGGGGTCTCATGAACTCTTTTTGTTCTACAGCACCCTGTGATGCTTTTTCCAGAATGTAAGGGCTTCCACAGAAGGAGAAAGTTGCTCATATTCTTCATTACTACTGTTTCTGGCTATTTGTATCTATTTGTATGTAAGTTACCTTCAGTCATGTTTCTGAGCTTTCCTTCTGACGGCATAGCGTAAGAATTGAGTACTCTTCAGTGTAAGCTGCACTGTTGGGTTAATCTCATGATTCCAGCACATGTGGCTCTTGGTGCAGAAAGGCAATGTTTCTAATAATGGGTTGAAGCAGATACTCTAGAAGGACAAATGAAGATCAGATGAATTGGTATTATGTTTTGGTACAAGAAGTTTCACTGACTTATGTTTTTATCAATATGATTCCTTCACCTGTGTTCATTCCTTGCTAAGCTTAATCATTCTTGCAAAGGTTCCTTCTTTTTAACCATAATTAGTATAAATGTCTCACCCTCAGCTTGAACTAAATTCAAAGCTCAGATCTTGACTCACAACTTTTTTTTTTTTTTTTTTTTTTTGTGCTCCATTACCCTTCCGAACCCCCAGTGGCTTCCTGAGCCTATTGCTATGGTCAGCTGCTGTCTTTTCCCCATTTCTGACAGAAGACATTTCTACAGGCTAAGTCAGTCTTAGACTTCCCCAGGTAAATACATTCTCAGCACTGACATGATGTTCACAGAAAATGAAATTAAAGCTCTGAATTCTTCTAGACCTTCTTGTGCATTATTTCCTTAGAAAAGGCTTAACTTTGTTTCTTGTACAGGACTCTGCCACTCACCAGCTCTTAAGTCATTGGGGATTTAGCTGAAATATGTATTTCCCTTGAATATTATAGCAGAATTTAGGATACAGCTTTGCTGATCTAGCAGTGATATTGAACAACAATAGCACTACACATGATCAGAAGTATTTTTCCAGCCAGAAGTTCTTGGCAGCACAATGCCCCCTCTCATTTTGCAATGCCTATGGATGTATGGAACACAAAGTCAGACTGTGTGCAGGAACTGTTGAACAGAACAACACTATGCATTTTACCAACTATAGGAGACAGCGGAAAGGGGAGTGGGGCATGGAAAGTCAGACTGAGAACAAAACTTAGTCTTAGATATGGAGCCTAAATCTTGAAACAGCTAAATGCAGCTTGCAAAGACCTGTTCAGTTAGAGCTGTTGCCCCAAAAATGCATTACAGGAAGTGTTCTGACATGAAAAGAATATATGTCTATCCTATTTAGCACATAGTAAATCAGATACAGCACATCTTTTGAACCTTCTGCAGTAGAGAAGCCCTGTGCTGTAGGAGGAAGGATCACTGAATAATGCCTGTGTAGTGATTTCTGGGAAATTGGCTCTAGATAGATAGCAGGATATTGAGCTGTGCAGAAGTGCCCTCCTCAGCAAAGGTGATTGATCCATAGTATATGCAAGGGTACAATATAATGCCAATATTTGACAACAGGATTCTGCACCTATCCCACAGAAATTGCTTTTCCTCTGCACCAGAGCTGCGTAAATCATGTGAGAAGAGAGATGTATTTGGGAGTCTCCGTATTTTTCTCTAAGCCAGGGCAGGAGACTGAGACAGAAGACCTCAGAAGGACCATTCTTCATAAGAAATTCTCCTGAATTCTTGATAGAATTTGATGACTCACTTACCACGTGAGAAATATGGAAGAAGGGACAGTCAGCTTGGGGAGAATACAAGAAAGTTGGCAGTATATGCAGAAAAAAAAATCAGGAAGGCCAAAGCTCAACATGAGCTCAACCTGGCCACTATAGTTACGGATAAAAAAAAAAAAAAAAAAAAAAAAAAAAGCTTTCACAAATACAGTAATGGTAAGGATGCAGGGGGGGATATGACTACTGAGGATAAGGAAAAGGCTGAGGTTCTATCGTCATCTATCAGCAGTCATTGTCATCTGGAGAGGTCCCAGATGACTGGAGACTTGTCAAGGTGACACCCAACTACAAGGTTTGTAAGGAGGACTTGGGGAAGTATAGGCCTGTCAGCCTGACCTCAGTGCCAGGAAAGGTGATGGAACAAGTCATCTTGAATAAAATCACATAGCATATGTGGGACAACCAGGAGATCAAGTCCAGTCAGTATGGGTTCATGAAAGGCAAGTCCTGCCTCACCAACCTTGTCTCCTTCTATGACTGGATAACTCAACTAGTGGATGAACAAAAGGCCATTGATGTAGTTTACCTAGACTTCAGCAAGGCCTTTAACATGATCTCTCCCAGTATTCTGGAGAAGCTGTCAACCCATGTTTTGGACAGGTACAGTCTTTGCTGAGTTAAAAACTGTCTGGACAGCTGGGCCAAGAGAGTGGTGGTACATGGAGTGAAATCTAGCTGGTGACCGGACACCAGTGGTGTTCCCCAGGGGTCAGTGTTGGGGCGCATCCTCTTTAATATCTTTATTGACTTGGGTGAGAGAATTGGGTGCACCCTCAGTAAGTTTGCAGGCAACACCAAGTTGCAGAGAAGTGTCAACCTGCCAGAGGGTAGGGGGGAACCTGGACAGGATGGATTGATGGGCAGAGGCCAGTGTTCTGAGTTTCAACATGGCTAAGTATTGGGTCCTGCACTTTGTCCACAACAACCCCATGCAGCGGTACAAGCTTGGGGCAGAGAGGCTGGAAAGCTGTGCAGAGGAAAGTATCTGGCGGTGTTGGTCAATGCTCACCTGAATATGAACTGACAGTGTGCCCAGGTGGCCAAGAAGACTAAGGGCATCCTGGCTTGGATCAGGAACAGTGTAGCCAGCAGGACCAGGGAGGTTATCATTGTTCTCTTGTATTCTCTCTGGTGAGGCCACAACTCGAGTTCTGTGTTCAGTTTTGGACCTTTAACTACAAGAAAGACCTCAAGGCCCTGGAGTGTGTCCAGAGAAGCTGGAGAAAGGCCTGGGACACAAGTCCTGTGAGGAGTGGCTGAGGGAATTGGGGTTGTTCAGTCTGGAGAAAAGGAGGCCCAAGGGAGACCTTATTGCTCTCTAGAACTGCCTGGAAGGAAGGTGTGGGGAGCTGGGGGTCCGCCTCTTCATACACATAACTACTGATAGGACTAGAAGGAATGGCCTCAAGTTGCACCAGGGGAGGTTCAGGTTGGAAATGAGGAGACATTTCTTCTCAGAAACAGTAGACAGGCATTGCAACAGGTTGCCCAGGGAGGTGGAGAAGTCACTGTCCCTGGGGTTGTTTAAGGAAAGGTTGGACGTGGTGCTTAGGGACATGATTTAGTGGGTAACATTGGTGGTAGGGTGATGGTTGGACCAGATGATCTTGGAGGTCTTTTCTAACCTTAATGATTCTATGATTCTACAAAATATTTTAATAGGCTATTCTAGACCACCATACAGTGGTCCACAGAGATACTTGCTTGAGGATGACTGAAGAGGACAAATTGTGACAGCAGGTGACCCTCTCAGGAGTCCTGGTTTGGTGTGTCCATGCGTTGCCTTCACTCAGCTGCCAGACTCCTCCAGGCTGAATAAGAAAGAGTCATCTGTCCTGTATGTCCAAAAGCCCACTGGGTGACCCGGTCTGTCAAAGAGACTTTAGTTTCTGGAGGCTGGGCTTTCTATGTACATTTTTCTTTGTTGCTCATCATCACACTGTAGAAGCAGCTGCACACAGCAACAAATTCAGCCTCCCTGCATCTGTGTGTAGGAGGGCAAGATCCTTCTTCTGGAGCACAGAAATGAGGACCCAGGCTCATGCCCTGTACTTCTAGGGGAGCAGCAGGGTGAGGAGAGAGAGCAGATGTTGCCCCAGATACTGAAACTACTTTTCACATCCTGATGCCAGTAGTTACACTAGTTGTTAGCAAAGTGTATTTCAGTGACTGGAAATTCAAGGAAAATTGGTCAAGGACATGACCAATGGTTGGGTTAGTCAGCTGAAGCCAGTACTAAGAATGCAGGAAAGTAGTTTCATCCTTTTTTGCTATCATAGGCTTCTGCGTGTGTCTTTGTGTGTGTGTGTGTTTTTAAACTTAGCTTGCAGGGAAAATAAAACTAACTTCATTCTCTTAAAGAAAAATATTAACCATCTGTAACAGCAAGTATATGTTCAGCAATTGCATTCCACAACTATTTTCTTTACTTCTTAAAGTATTTATACAATGATACCACCCACAGCTTCCTGGCCCTTTGCACTCAATGAAAGTTTATCTGGGGCTAGAATTCACTCTTCTGTCTCTGTCTTACTTACTGTATGTGGGAATTGATTAATCCAGTATATAAAAATACAGTGCAATAACAAGAGAAATGACAATCAATGGTATGAGACAGATGAGATTTATACAGCATGAATACTTAAGTGAAAAAAAAAAAAAAAAAGAAAAAAGAGTAAAGAGTTCATTTCTGGGGTAGGGGAAGGTAGAACAGAAATGTGGAACAAGTGCTGTAATAAAACAGACAAGTAAAACATATTCCTAAGGCTCACTCTTCTAATTAGTTCCTAACAAGATAAGATATAAGTTTTTCTAGTAATGTAAATCCAATTGGTCTGTTAATTGTTCTTCACTTATGAATTCAGACTTCGATGGCCTGAATTTAAGAGAACTGTGGAGTCTTCACACCTAGCATCATCTTAGTGAGACACGTGATGCTCAAACACTGAGCTGAACCACACTTGTAAGTAATAACATGATTCTGAGTCCACAAAGTTTTCCAAGGTTAGCAATGATACCATTAAATTTTGGATTGATACTGATAAATCTGTCCTTGAAGGGTAAATCTTTCCATCTAGTTGCTATTAATCCTCCTCCAGAAATGCAACTTTGGACTGAAACATTTTACTTTAATTGACATTTCCTTGTAAAGTGATATTTAAATGACAGCCTGAGTTAAAACAGCAATTCCAAAATAAGCATTGACATTTTAAAATGAAGTATTTTGGTTAGTTTCAAAATGTTGTTTTGGAAAATTGAAGTATTTTCTCAAAATTTATATATTCCTAGGGAAGGAAACTCTTTACATTAGCAAATGCAGGGAAATTCTCTTCTATACTAATTCATCTACTTGACTTTTAAGAATGAAGCTGAGGCAGGTATTTGAAGGAAAATTGAATGACTAGAAGGAAGAATAAACTCTAGTATGCACAGTGTTATTTCATACTGCACATTTTCTGCATTTGGAAGTTTTTACAAGCAGGATCCAAAAAAGTGTTAGGGATAAAGATATCTTGATTTTTGCCTCAGAGAGGACAAGAATCAACACTGTTTTGCACAGTTCACTGTAGCGTTTAATGCACCAATATATAGGGCTTCCACCCATGACTAGGTGAGGTAGCTTAAAACACTTAAAACAATTCCTTTTTTTCTTAGTAATATGAAGAATGTCCGGGGAGGTTCTCCTTCTCTATAGCATGTTCCAAAGTGCTGTAGTGGGAGCTGAATCCCTCATCTGTGTAATAGCAGTAATGGCTAATAAATTTAATCTCTCCAAGACCATAACTTCTCTGTGCTGAGTCTGATTTTCTGAAGGCTTTCTTGAGGTGAAAAGAATTCATGCTCCAGATAAACTCAGCTTCCTTGTGCTGGATCCAGAACTAATACTAAGCTTGCTAAATTTAGGAGCTCAGCTATGATGTCTGATATAGTAAACTGGTCTCATACTGCTCCATTTTCATAGAGTCATGGAATGGTTTGGGTTGGAAGGGATCTTAAAGCTCTTCCAGATCCAACCCCCCTGCCATGGGCAGGGACACTTCCCACTAGATCAAGTTGCTCCCAGCCCCATCCAGTCTGGCCTTGAGCAATTCCAGGGAGGGGGCAGCCACAGCTTCTCTGGACAACCTGCTCCAATGCCTCATTGCCCTCATAGTAATGAATTTCTTCATAATATCTGATCTAAATTGACCCTATCTTAGTTTAAAGACATTCCCCCTTGTCCTGTCACTACACTCCCTGATAAAGAGACCCTACCACCTTTCCTGTAGGCTGCTATAAGGTCTCCCTGAAGCCTTCTCTAGGCTAAATAGCCTAGAGAAGCCTCTCAACCTTTCTTTGTAGGTCAGGTGCTCCAACCTCTTTCATAGACAGAGATTCAAAATTTAACCTTAAATGATGTTTTCATCCGGAGGAACCACTTGTTTCATTTGGTTGTGCTAAGGACACCCCTGAGATGAGCAACAGCAAGACAAAGCTGGTAATGACAGAGCTCTGCAACGCTTTAAATCACTGTCCCAGCCTCAATGGTGATAGTGAGATACTGGGATTACCATTGTAGTAAGGACTGCACAAGGGCTGTCTATTTTAAACATAAATAATTAATTTACAGGCTAACTCGGCCCTTCCCAAACCAAACTGCCCTGTTTCTCCCCCTTCCTTAGTGCTGACTTAGCAAAGAGATGTGGGCAGCCATCAAATATGGCTTTCCAGCCCACTCCCACCACATTGCTTTGGGATCTGCAGCAGGCACAGCCCACAGCACAGGTAGCAAGTGCTCCGTCCTTGAACCCATGCAGGTCAACACTTTTGTGCTTGTGCCTGCAGCCCTTTGGGAAGCCCAACTCACTTCTCGCCAATGGCCAACCAGCAACCATGTGGAGAGCAGGAACCACGATGCCAGAACCACAGTGGCAACAAGATGTTTCTCTCCCTTTGTAAAATGGCTCTGCAGCCACATGCTTACTGGAACAGCAGAATTTGGAAGAGGGGGGTTCACAAGGACAGGAGAGAGGTGCTGTCTGGGCACAGGCCAGCAGAGGCTGTTACTCATGGTGTTGGATTGTTTTGCTGATCCCTCCTTGAAATCAGTTTTCTTCTGAGCTCTCTCTCACAGTTTCTGCCCCATTGCTGCTCTTTTTCCCATATCCTGCTTTGTGTTCCTCCTTCATCCCTCCTCATTTAGGCTTTAAGCTCTAACTCCTTTCCCCACCCTGCTCTTTGGCTTCATGCTCACTAAACCTGAGCAGGCTGATAGGAAAGCACAGTATTGCCACATATATCATGCTTCACTGACCACTACAGCCAAGAAGCCACTATTGACTCTCTAGTGCATAGGAGAACCCAGATTTCCCCTGGAATTATGTGCCTCTTTCCTTCAGGGGTTGGTTTGCAGGCTTTGCTCTGTCACAGCATGAAATCACACATCTGGACCTTATTTTTATTCTTTATTAGTAGCAGTTTATGGTGGTAGCCAAGTAGAAAATAAGACCGTTATCCTGGAATACACCAAGAAGCAAATGGAATTGACAGTTGCTGAAGATACCCTGAGGTAACTTCTTATTTTCTTAGGGAGTGGGAGAAGGTTCATTTTTCTGCACTTTGCTGTCATCTTGCCCTGTGAGTGAGAGCAGTGCGCAGACACCAGTAGATGTGCTGGTGCGAGGCAGCTCTTGGGGCTCTGTTGCACAGGCTTTGTGTAGCACTTGGACATCCTCAGTCTTCCTTGCTCATTCTTTTTCAATGACTGATGGTGCAAACACCTCCTTGAGAAGCCAAATGGGCTCCCAACTTGCTGGTAAGCACTGAGTTGTACTGCATAGGGCAGAACCTATTCAGCAGGTTTCAGTGCTTGTGTGAACCCTCGCTTCCTCCCCACTATAAGTTTGTATGTGGCTGTTGTATTCAAAGAGTATTCATTCTGCTCTTCTCATGCAAAACCTGTCACTGTCAGCATGCTAAAAAGGCATTTCAAGTACTGGTGAAGCAAGAAAGATCATTTCACATTTAAGGATGATCTGCACTACTTTACACATTTCAAGATGCTTCTTCAATCAGTAATTTACAATGATAAAGTCCCTAAACTTCTTGAGGAACACACGGAGAATCTATGAGTAGAAAATAAATTCAATGGCATTTTAAAATCTAGAAATATGTATTAAATTATGGGATTATCTGTATAGATTTTAGATTTCATTTGCAGCCAGAGAGACAGCTATTAAAATTTACCAGGACAAGTAATCTGAGACTGGCCTTACAGCTAATATTAAAATAAATATCTTGCTTGGTATTTTACTTGATCAAAGATGAAGAACTTGAAAATTCAGTTTACATTAAGATAGCCCTGGTGTTGAGATCTGCCAGTTACACTCTCTTCCAGATGGCACTACTTATATGTTTTACGCACAAGACAACAAAGAGTGTTTAAAAAAAAAACAATAAAAAAATAAGGAGAAAAAGAAAGAAAGAAAGAAAGAAAGAAAGAAAGAAAGAAAGAAAGAAAAAAGAAAGAAAGAAAAACAACTTAAAAATTCAACATTGCTTTTAAAGATTTTTTTTCTTTTTCTTTTTCTTTTTCTTTTTTTTTCTTTTTTTCCTAGCTGGTGTTATGTTGCTTTTGCATATCCAGTATTTTTACCAGGCTAATTCATTTAAAATGCATTTTTTCTGTTAGAATGTAAAACACCATTAAACTCATTTTTATAGCATAAGATGAGGCCGCTGCAGCCTTTGCTGCGCTGTGAAGGGGTATAAACAGGGCTGGAGGTGTTTCTCCTTACTCTTCCTTACCACTGCCCTCAAAGAAGGACTAGGCTGGAGGGGTTATGAATGTCAAAAATAATAATATTTACCTGAAAATCATGTGAAAGATACCCCAAATAATTGTTTTGCTTCCCACTGATTGCTGTTAGATTCCTCAGGA
Source organism: Nettapus auritus (assembly GCA_011076525.1). Taxonomy (NCBI): domain Eukaryota; kingdom Metazoa; phylum Chordata; class Aves; order Anseriformes; family Anatidae; genus Nettapus; species Nettapus auritus. The sequence goes on from CM021797.1 coordinate 12,985,552, forward strand.
CTTGCGCATTTTTTCCTCCGACTGAAACTAGAGCAAATGTGTTTTAAAATGAAATCCTTTATAAATAAATAAAATTGCATAACTGCAGGAGCTGGAGCTTTACAATGGACATGAGAAAGTAGGGTAAGCTGACAAACAAACAGGGTAGACTTCATTATAGAAAGGTAAAATCTCTTCCATCCTCTCCAGGCAGCAGCACAGTGAGACAGCAGCCCCCGGTGACCAATTGGTCTCTGGTTTGTTGCTGAAGCAACACTGCTATCTGGTGCTTCCTACCCAGGAAAAAATTGAGAGTAAAATGGCAGCCCAGAAAATGGCGTATTACAAAAGCTGTTATTAGATTGGAGCATAAGCAATGTTGGAAAAGACACACAAAGCACAAAGAGTCTGTTGTCTCTCTACTGAGTATTATGGTGTAGAGTGGCGCTGAGCCTTTTACTATACCAAAATTGCTCTTGTTTGGGTGGTTAATAACCCCCTTCTCATACCCCAAACAAGCCACTCTCTCTTCCCATCCAGATCGATCTCACTTGAAGTGCTGGAGGCGGTTCTCTTCAGCAAGCAAAAAAAAATCACTTCTAACAAAATCTTTAATGGAAAGTGAGAGAAGTATTAATTCACTGCACTGCATGTATTCCTTTTCTTTGCTGAAATATGTATTAATTCCACCTTAAGTCACTTTGATATTCAGGCTTCATGGTTTCCTTTAAATGTTTCCTTTAAAAATTGAGAGATCCAGAGCCCCTGTAGCTTTTTCAAGAGAACTGTACTTCTGAGCTGGTTCCTTTACTCTCATCTTTCACTTCCTATCTTTAAATCTAATTCAGAATGAACCTGCTTCTTTCTATCATGCTCCCTGTTCTTTTTCGATGTCCTCTGACCTTACATACCCTGCACACATTTGCCTTGGAGTGTGCTCTTCACTGGTCCTGCCCCACCTGGCACTCACTTCCTTTGTCTATCAGGATGCATCCTCTTTTCAAACATGCCTCTCAAATATTCCTGTTTATGGTTATGCTTGTGAGAAAAATCTCAAATAATTTTCTTCAGACAGGATCTTCTGTGAAGCTATTTTATTCGTGATTGCAATGGCGGGCATCCTGACAATCAGGAGCACATTTTAGTAAACCATAACCTTTTATTCCCTATTACCTGACACCTGATCACCTCCCCTGTTTCTTCATTGGCTGAGTACTACAGGTTCATAAGCTACTCAACGCTCCTCTATACCATATACGTACAATTTTTCTTTTTTTCAACACTTTAATTTCTCCTTTCTTATGTTTTGGGAACTTGTGATCTTTGTTTTACTGTTCTCACGCTGCTCATCCTCTTTTCCTCAAGCTTCTACCTCATTTTGGAACAGTGAGGCCTTCTACTGCCCACTTACCTATTAGCATTTCTCCTTATTATGACTACACAACTAGCTTGGAATAAAGAAAAATAATTCTCTACTGCAAAAACAAACACAACTTTTTTTCTCACATGCTGAGCACATTTCAGGACTGTACTCATGTACTTCCATCTTTGCCTTGCAAACAAAGTGGATTTTCTCTACTACTGTTGCTTTTTTTTTTTTTTTTTTTTTTTTTTTTTTTTTTTTTAATCATCTCAATTTGTACAGTATCTGTGTTTATAGAGCATGCTAAACTGACTGTCTTTCTGACTCTCTGGGTGATAAATGCCACATACGTGTAACTATAGTAATATGTTTTGAATGCTAGCACCATTTTCTTGCGTGCATCGCTCACTGGTATTTTTTATTTTCTTTTCTCCTTGTGATTCATGGTGGGTATGGAATTACCTTGATTGTGCACTGGCCATGCAAATTGTTAATTAGGCATGTTTGCATGCACTATTGGGCATGCAAATTGTTAATTAGGCATATTTACATGCACTATTTTAGCAACTGTGCATATTAATCTTGCTTTGCAGTGACAGTTTTCACTATTTAATAGATTAACGTGTTACTTTGAAGATCATATCAGTCAGTCAATATAAGCGATCCATTGTACATCTTTACCAACCGAAAATGCACCCATTTTTACTAAACGGTAATAATCGAGCTACACAGACTTCTAATGGATGAAATGGAGATTGTCTTCCAGGTGAGATACCGTACAACTATGGCAAAATTAACAGGGCAAAATTGATGTCTAGCAAAGTCATGCTTCTCACCTGTTCTGGGGAGAAAGAGAGGAACACTACTGCCACTGCTGGTATAGAAGTATTTCTCTTTAGCAATCCCTTCAATTCAAAAAGGAAAAATTTAGCTGTGGTGTCCCATCTTTGCCCATCCTTTCTCTGCCCAGTAGCACAGCAGGAGCAGCCATCACAGTGGGTAGTTTATATCTCAGACTTGGTTGACTTGGAGGTCAGGATGAAGGACAGCATCAGCTAAACCTACCAGTTGGTGCCAGACCACGAGGGAGAGGGAAAACTGTAACTTTAAATAAACTAAAGGAGTTTATTTACATGGATAGGAGTGAGTGGATGGGTCAGTCCCTTTGCTTATGAGAACTGCTTTTGAAAAGGCGTATGTCCCAGGTGCCTGCAGCTGTCTGACAATTTTGCTGATTATCCATGTGCATTTTCCCTTTCTGACCTGTGTTATTTTCTGGAGTTTATTTCCTCAGAGTTTTCCAGCCTTTTGATCCTCTCCAAATTTTTCCAAGAGAGAGACTAACTGACCCATCAAGCCCAGGAAAAGCAAGCAGTCCCCTAGGGCTGGATTGTAAATCTTCAGTGTGAACTGACCTGGACAGGAGGAGGAGCAACACCCTGAGTGGAGATCAAACTGTAGACTTTAGCCTTACTTCCTGCTCCTCCCTGTGTTCTGGAAAAGCACGTATCTGTATCTTCTCTGTGCCATCATCCCTCTATAGTGGCTGCTATGCTCAGGAATGGGAGCAACTCATTTTCCTCCATTCTCTCGCTGACACTTTTCTTAAATAACAAGGGCACAACTTTCTTTTTCATGGTACCAGAATTATGTATTTTTATTTACTTGGCCCACTAAGTCAAGGCCATGATGATTTGGTTCTCAAGCAGCATGTCACACCAGAAAATAAATAAACAGACAGAAACCATCCCCTCCAGCTTTCAGAGACCCGCACGCTCTGGCATTCTGACTTCTGAGGCCCCTGTTGCAGCTAATTGAAAAGTTCTGTTTACAGTTTTACTGCTAACCACTCTGCATGACTTACAAACTATCTTGTGTACATGGAACATGGGTAGCGAATTTAAATGCTTATAACATGTCTGGGTACACATAAGTGTACATGAGCCCATACTCACACTGCATCCCATTTTTTGTTTGAAATCCTTCTTGTTCAGAAGAAGACAACTAGATAATATTTTTATCCCCTAAAACAATTTTGCTTTTTGTTTCTCTAGCACTCATAAACAATAGATTTACAAATAGCAAGAGAACTGGTTGCAGCATGTGATTATAACCAGCTGCTGTGTATGTCTAGAAGGATTGCCACAGCCATAGTGACACCAAGTCTATCACATTTGAAGGTCATAGTCCTGCTGTTTGGGTACAGATGTCCACACTATCCCAACTCCTTCAAAGTTTGGGGCATGACTGCAGAACAGTTTACTGTCATGTGTATGTGTCTGTGATCAAGCTGCGGGTTTTCTGGTGTGGGTTCTGGGCTCTGGCAGCGAGTGGTGCTGCAGGATGGCTGTGAGCTGCAGCTTGGAGTGAAGGGTAGTGCAATGCCAGAGCATCCTGGGGAGATCAGAGGAGGCAGGGCACTGTAAACGCCCTCTTTCTGCTGCAGCTTTCTGGTTGAGCTGGATGTAAAATAGTAGTTATTTTAGAAGCAAAGTCTGCTTTAAGTTACTATCAGTTTAATAGCGAGTGGAAAGGTTACAGTATTGGTTTTCGGCAGTAAATATTGATGCAATACCTCTTCAAATGAAGATGAAACCACGTTAGGCTCCACGTGGGCAACACCCAACAGACCTATTTAATCAAGATCTGGAGGAACTGACAGGCTATGGAAGAGGGAGGCATATACAGCTTGTTGGACAGGGAGGTTAGAACTATGACCCTGGAACAACTGGAATTTTATTGCATGTAAAGAGAACAGCATTAGACAGATCCAAGTGTCTCTCTCAACAGAAAATAGTATGACTTACTTACACAAATAGAAGTAAAGAAAAATGTTTCCCAGAAAGCTGTAGAACAATATTCTTGGGGGAAGAGACCTCATTATGTCATCAGCAAAACAAGGTTCAATACATTTTAAATTGGCTTCATCCAAGAACCAGCATGACGCCTCACAGATGTGATACAACGGATGCAAGCCTCTATCTATTATTTCTGCTAACAAAGTGCATCTGGAAGCCTGTAAAGATCTGACACATTTTATGGCTTTTGTATTTCTTTCTTCTGAAAATAATTATTCCTGTTTCTGAAGGTAGGTGAAGGGAGAACAAACATGCGTATATCTTTTCTCTGTAAAGTTAAAAGTCAAAATAGTTTGTAATGTTATATATTACACTAGAATATTAGAATACTTTTAAATATTAAGAAGACATGGTCATCATTGCCTTTCACCTCGATGAGGTGAGAAAAGAAACCTTGAGAATTTTGCGGAAAAGCTCAGAAAAGACAAGTAACATCAACACAAAAATACTATTTCATGTGTAGGCTGTTGATTTCTACTTCCCACATTGCTGTAGGCTAATGTGCTGAGTTCAGACCTCTGGTCACTGCAGAATACTGGTTTTTTGTTTGTTTGGTTGGTTGGTTGTTTTGTTTGTTTGTTTGTTTGAAGTTGATGTGGTCTCCAGGGAGCTGTCCTGGCCTTAACCTATAGAGGATCTGGCTTAATCATAAAGTCATAGAATCACTGAATGGTTTGCATTGGAAGGGACCCTAAAGATCATCTAATTCCAACCCCCTTGCCATGGGAAAGGGACACCTCCCACTATACCATGTTACCCAAGGCCCCATCCAGCCTGGCCTTGAACACACCCAGGAGATGTGTGTAGTGGGTTTATGTGGCAAGGTTTTGGTAGCAGGGGGGGCATAGGGGTGGCTTCTGTGAGAAGGATCTAGAAGCTGCCCCATGTTTGGTAAGGGCCCCACTGCTGACCAGAGCTGAGCCAATAAGCGATGTTGTTTTGCGCCTCTGTGAGAGCATATTTAAGACAGGGAAAAAAATGCTGCGCCACTCAGCAGCTGGGAGGGTGAGAGGAGTGAGAAACAGCCTTGCAGGCACCAAGGTCAGTGAAGAAGGAGGGGGAGAGGTGCTCCAGGCGCCGGAGCAGAAGTCCCCTGCGGCCTGTGGTGAGGACCATGGTGAAGCAGGATGTGTCCCCCTGCAGCCCATGGAGTACCACGGAGTACCATGGAGTACCATGGAGTACCATGGAGTTCCACCCTGCAGCTTGTGGAGGAGACCAAGGTGGAGCCTGTGCCCTGAAGGAGACTGCGGCCTGTGGAAGATCCCTGCCGGAGCAAATTCCAGGCCGGACCTGTAGGCTGTGGAGAGGAGACCACTCAGGAGCAGGTGACCCGGCAGGAGCTGCTGCCCGTGGGGGACCCAGGTTGGAGCAGTTTGCTCCAAAGGGATGGACCCTGTGGTACGGACCCATATATGGAGCAGTTCTTGAAGAGCTGCTGCCTGTGGACAGCCCATGCCAGATCAGTTCGTCAAGGACTGCATCCCGTGGGTGGGACCCCACAGCACAGGGGACAAGAGTGACCGAGAAGGAGTGGCAGAGAAGAAGTGCTGTAGACTGACCAAAACCCCCATTCCCCCGTTCCCCTGCGCCGCTCGGGGGGAGGAGGTGGAAGAGGGTGGATGAGGGGGGAAGGTGCTTTTGGTTTCTTTCCTTTGTTTCTCACTTCTCTAGCTTGTTAGTAATAAGCAATAAATCTTACTTTCTCTATATGCTGAGTCTGTTTTGCCCGTCACGATAATTATTGTGCGATCTCCTAGTCCTTATCTCAACCCTTGAGCCCCTTTCATCGTATTTTCTCCTCACTCCTCTTTGAGGAGGGGGAGTGAGAGAGCGGTTATGGTGGAACTTGGCTGCCCACCCGAGTAAAACCATCACAATGGGCCATCCACCTCTTCTCTGGGCAACCTGTGCCAGTGCCTCACCACCTTCACAGTAAATAATTTCTTCCAAATATCTAATCTAAATTGACCCTTCTTTAGTTTAAAGCCATTCCCCTTGTTCTATCTCTCCACTCCCTTACAAAGAGTCTCTCTCTGTCTTTCCTGTAGACCCCCTTTAGGTACTAGAGGAGGCTACACCGTCTCTCCAGACCCTTCTGCAGGCTGAACAGCCTCAACTCAGCCTGTCCTCACAGGAGAGATGCTCCAGCCCTCTGATCATCCTCATGGCCCTCCTCTGGACTCGCTCCAACAGGTCCATGTCCTTGTTCTGGGGGCCCCAGAGCTTGGTACAGGACTCCAGGTGGGGTCTCACAAGAGCAGAGCAGATGGGGACAATCCCTTCCCTTGCTCTGCTGGCCATGTTGCATTTGATGCAGCCCAGGACAGTGTTGGCTTTCTGGGCAACAAGAGCACATTGCTGGCTCACACTGAGCTTCTTCTCAACAACCAACACCCCTCAGGTCCTTCTAAGGGCTACTCTCAATCCATTCTCCACCCAGCCTTTGTGCTTGGATTGCCACAGCCCGGATGCAGGACTTTGCACCTGGCCTTGTTGAACTCCATGATGTTCCTAGGCCCAACTCTTAAGCCTGCCCAGGTCCCTCTGGATGGCATCCCTTCCCTCCAGCAGTGTCAGTCACACCACACTGCTTGGTGTCATAAGTAAACTTGCAGAGGGTGCACTGAATCCCGGTTAAACAGATGTTAATATATTACAAAAGACAGCATGGTTCATGTACAGAGAACATACATTTATATCCTTACTGGCCATCTGTCTTTTCAGCAGCAGCAGCAATGCTGACATCAGGAAAGGTAGCCGCCAAACAAGTACATCTGTGGTATTTGTTGCTATTGAAGGTTTAGATGAAGCCACAAACTGGAGAGTTACATAGCAAAATGTGACTCAGTATCACCTCTTAACAACATCCTTAGAATTCTTGCATCCAGTGGCCATGAGATTTGACTCTTTTATGTGAAGCATCCTTTTGTAAAAAAAAAAAAAAAATAATAAAAATTAAAAAGAGCATAATACTGCCATGTAGTAATTAGAATACTGAAAAATAGCTCAGTTTATTGTGCTTAGTATGTAGTTATTTATGTGCTCTTTCGCTGCTCTTTTTGAGACTGATTCTGAACTGAAAAATGGTAGTGTATAACTCCACTAATATAGTTAGACATGGATAGATTATTCTGGGTATAAGCTGTTGTATTTTAATTTTTCAAGCTTTGTAAAAGTCTATATTTACTAAATTCTTCAAAGAAGGTCATTTATCTAATTTTTGATAGAACTAATCACTTACTAGAACATAAATGTGAAGTAGACTGTTACAAGATATAGTTAAGGCAGCCATTTGCCTGTGTTATCTTGTTCTGTCTGGGAATTTTGTCTGGGCAAAATTTAACAATGTATTGACGTTTTCTAGGATTCCTGGGTATCAGCACTAATTTAGCAGAAAATCTGATTACGCTGATGTTATCTTTTTGGATTTCAGCAGAGCTTTCAATAGTGTATGACAGTACCCTTCTGGACAAAATGTCCAACATACAGCTAGAAAAATATATAATAAGATGGGTAAATGATTGTTTGATGGATCAGATTCAAAGGGTTCTAGTAAATGGGGTAACAAGAGGCTAGTGGATAGTCACTAGTGGGGTTCTGCAGGGCTTAATTTTGGGGCCAGTTGTCTTTAATGTTTTCATAAATGACTTGGATACAGGACTCAAATGCATATGAGGTATGTTTGTGGACAATACTGGAATAGGGAGAAGCTGCAGAGTCCCTCAGTGGAAGAGAGGACTTACAGAGAGACCTTGACAAGTCAGAGGGCTGAGCAATCACCAATAATATGAAGTTTAACAAGAGCAAGTGTCACATTCTGTTCCTGGAATGGGTCGACTATGGCTATACATACAGGCTTGAAGATAAGAGGCTGGAGAGCAGCACCACAGAAAGGGGTCTGGGGGTTCCTGTCAACAGTACAACATGAGCCAGAAGCATGCCCTGGCACCCAAAAGGGTCGACTGCACTCTGGGTTGCATCAGGCATGGTATTGCTAGCTGGTCAAGGGAAGGGGTTGTCCTGCTCTGCTCTGTGCTGGTGCAGCCTCACCTCCAGTACTGCGTGCAGGTTTGGGTGTCACAGTATAAGAAAGAGATAAAACTGTTAAGAGAGTGTCCAAAAGAGGGCTATGGAGAAGGTGAAGGTTCTAGAGGGGAGGATGTATGAGGAGTGGCTGAGGTCCTTTGCCAGACGCCCAAAAAGAGGAGGCTGAGGGGAGGCCTCATGGCAGCCTGCAGCTCCCTCATGATGGGCAGGTGCTGAGCTCTGGTCTCTGGGGACAGCGACAGGACCCGAGGGAACAGCATGGATCTGGGACAAGGGAGAGTCAGGCTGGGTGTTAGGGAAAGGTTCTGCACCCAGAGGGTGGTCAGGCACTGGGACAGGCTCCCCAGGGCAATGGTCACAGCATTGAGCTGCTGGAGTTCAAGAAGCCTTTGGATAATGCTCTCAGACACTTGGTTTGTTTTTGGGTGGTCCTGTGTGGAGCCAGGAGCTGGATTTGTTATTCCTTGTGGGTCTCTTCCAAAGTGGGATATTCTGTGATTAAGTATCCATATCACACCTAGTACACATACTGTTTGTACAAGCAGAAAGCAGGCACTACACAATCCACCTACAGATGTGTTTCTGAAAACAACACTTGGAAAAAAAATTCAACATTGCCAGTGAAGTGGTTATATTATTGAGTACTGTAAAACAAAGTATTTTTGAAAACATGTGTCATATTTTAAGGAAGTCCCTGTCAGTTCTTATAATGTGCATTCTTAAAAAAAAAAAAAAAAAGAGAGAAAAGGAAAAAAAAAAAAAAAAGAAAAAGAAAAAAGAAAAGACAGTATTTTTCCCCTTTAATTTTTACTTTAGTTAGTATTACAGCTGACTTAGTTCAGCTGACTTTACTGTGCTTGTTGCGTATCTGTGCAGATTTTACAGTCTATAGGAAATCCTATTAATCTGTAGCATATACACCTGAAGAACTGAACAGGGCAGTGTATAGCAGCTCAGATCATAAGCTTCTTCTTCACTGTCTCTGTCTCTCTCGTCTTGATAAGCTGAAGCATAATTTTTTTTTTTTTTTTTTTTTTTTTTTTTTACTTTTTATTAGGAACTACATTTCATTGTTCCTTTTTCCAGTGTCCATATGAGATTTCTGGACTCAGTAAGACTACAGAGTTTTGCTAGCTGCTGTGTTTAGAGCAAAGTAGTTCAGAGACCTTCATACTTTCAGGTATCTACATATGTGCATAGATCAGAAAATGGGAAGGGAAGTTTCTATATTACAGCAGCTGCAATAGGAGCAGAATGATTTGCAGCTTCATGTTGCCACAGTCAGAGGGGTGCCATAAATTATGCCCCAAACACTTAACATCCACTTGACAAATGCAGAGTCCACTGAAGTCACTATAAGTCTTTCCATTGACTGCACCAGTTTGGATCAAGCCTAGTAAGGCTATTGCATGAATAAGGTCGGCAGAACTATGTGCTCTGAGTTACAAACAGTGTCTTATTCATTAGATCAATAATAACAAATACTAATTCAGAGAAAGGAAGAACCCATATTCAAATTACAAGCCGAAAACACTTTTCTATCCATTCTCTCTGACAGAAAATAAATCAACAGGTTCAAGGTGATGAGCCAGAAGAGGGGACAGGTGGTTTATCATATCTGTCCTCATATCTTCATTTGGTGATCAAGTTTTCAGCTCTGTTCTGTGGCATCCTGGTCTGTTGTGCGGGACAGGGATAGGTAGCAGTGTGATACTGGGAAGAGACTGCATGTTCTTCTGGAATTAACTTGAGTTTAAAACCACTCTTTCACAGTTACTTTACCCCTGTGCTTAGAATGCCATGTATCTCAGCAGTGGGCAGCAGGGAAGCTGAGATTAGGGAGCTCGACAGTGAAACTAGGCTGTTAGGTTTTGTGGAAAATGAGCTCAAGATGCATATGGAAGCAGTAGCACACTGTCATACACCACACGACCCCACACTATGATTGTAAAATTGAGTAGATGTTCATGCCTCAAAATGGATCCTTGGCATTAGACACCTGTGGTGGAAAACCTCTGGCCTTGTATTACAAAGGTTGAATCAAAGGAAATTGAGACAAACAAACAGGCCAGACGGCAGCACAGCTAACCAATACTTGATGTAGATTTAAATACGCTAGGCTGGATATTGCACACAATGCGAGTACAGCTGTTCTGTACAATAAATAAATAAATAAATAAAAATCATCAACCAGCTTCAAACTTATGATTAAACTAGCAAAATGGTACCCTGATCTTTGGAAATGATGCACAAACCAGCACCATTTTCCCCATAGTGCTTTGCAACTTCTAATAACTCTTGAGACCTGAAACATAAATCTGGTATGTAGTCATTATGCATAAAAGTGAAGGTGGTTGGTATTTTTTCCTAGCCCATACAATCTTCTGCTAAATGGCTACTCAAAGGTTTGTTAGTGGTCTTATGCTATATGGGAAACAGTCTCCTGGCTCTTATATATTAAGAGTCTGCTCTGTTCATGTGCCAGCAACTGAGTGCAAACAATTGTTTAACAAACACGTATGAATTCCCTCAAGAATTTGGTGAAATTGGTATTACCCTATGCAGATAAAACAAGAAGAAATACTATATATATTTTGTAAAACATCTTTTGGCCCAAAGAATAAGAACCATGACTTTATGATAAACTGAGTGTCTCATTATCATAGAATTATTAGGATTGGAAAAGACCTCACCAAGATCATCTGGTCCAACTATCTTCCTACCACCAATATTTCCCACTAAACCATGTCCCTAAGCACCACATCTAAACTTTCCTTAAACAGCCCCAGGGACGGTAACTCCACCACCTCCCAGGGCAACCCATTGCAATGCCTGACTACTGTTTCTGAGAAGAAATGTCTCCTCATTTCCAACCTGAACCTCCCCTGGTGCAACTTGAGGCCATTCCTTCTAGTCCTATCAGTAGTTATGTGTATGAAGAGGCGGATCCCCAGCTCCCCACACCTTCCTTCCAGGTAGTTGTAGAGAGCAATAAGGCCTCCCTTGAGCCTCCTCTTATCGTTAACTCACTAGTTTCACGTTTACATATGTAAGGTTGCTTTTCTGATGTCAAGAAAAGAATAAGATTATTTAAGTTAATCTTATGAAATAAGTAATGCAAACTTCTTATGTTTTCTTGGCCAAAATTGGAAAAGTTAAGGGTTTCTTTATTTCTTGACTGTAATCCTGTCTTATTGCTGCCAATATCTTAATGGCCTATTGATTGGATCTTGCTACCTGCTATTTTTAAAGTATTATTACTCTGTTAGGGCAAACATGAAAAACTACTTTTAAGGGTCTTTTTAAAGTTTTATGATTTTTCAAAAGCTCCTTAGAGGCTTATCAAAATTGAAGATGGTTGGAGTTACCTCTACAGTATTCCCTTTGTCTTTCTGACAGAATGAATTAATCTGTGGCAAAAAAACTCTTCAGGGATCTTTGGGAAGAGACATAGGAGGAACATCTGAGATGAATCAGTGAAAAAAAAAAAATAGTAGGAGACCTCTTATCTTTCACATTCATGCAAGCTGGGAGACCATGTGATGCCTAGAAGGTTTTTTTTAATGTCAAGTCTTGGAGATGAGCTGGTGTGTGATGGAGTGTGTTGCATATGGGGTGATGTCATGTTCAAAAATGGAGACTTCAGGAATATGATTGGGCTCCCACAAAGTACTTGTTGTTCATTTTGAAGTTTTTCCCTTGATTCTCCAACTTAGAAAGAAAATTCAGCTTCTTCAGAATTTGTCTATTTCCTCCAGCACAACAGCACCCTGCGGAAGGAGCAGAAGAGATTGCTGGAGTCTGTTCTAGAGAAAAGAAAAGAACAGACTAGACCAGAATGTCTTGTGATCTTCCATTTCTCCTTCAATGGCCTTCCTAGGAACATCATTCCTTCTTGAAATTCATCCATTACCACTCTTTCCTGCAAGCCCAAGTGGTGAATTTCAGAACATGAAGTGGAAAATCAGGTAATTCCTTGGGGCACAATGAATTAGTGAATAGATCCCACAAATGAGTAAGGAAAATGAAGCTGCATATATTTGTTCTTGCTGCCCTTTGCCTCATAGAAATGGCATCAGCATAAGAGGGAAGTGATAAAATGGAAGCAGTATTCTCCCCTTCAATTTTCATTTTTCCCTAGCAGAGATTAATGGGTATGATATTTCTTCTGCACATGAAGCAGAAGCAGACAATTGAGCACTTTTCTCTAGTGTATGGGTACTCCTTCCAACAGAACGGAAATTAACAGCCAGTTTGAAAAAGCCGTGAATTCTGGTACGTCTCATGACTTGTTTCTGCAGAATCCATTACATCTCTCCCTTATTAACTGTAAATAAACTATGCAAGTCCAGAGATTTATGGTGTTCTTTGTAAAATCTGGATAGGTTCTTTGTGATCTCTCTCTTCTTTCCTCATTCTGATATCCTGATCAGGAAATCAGAGAAAACATCCACAGGAGATTATGTTATAAACACAAGCTATGTACCAGTCTGTGAGACTGACACATGAGAGGACAAGAAGAGCATACATATTACATTAAATAGAAAAACAGTGAAAGTAACTCTTTGAAGTCATATCTTTTTGAGAGCAGCCGTAAGACTGCAATGGGAAAACAAATACAAAGATAATGTTCTGAACTCCCCAAAGCACTATGTGGATCATTCATTTTTCTTTATATCATCATCATAAACTGAAAAGAAAGAAGAAAATAAGCCTATATTGGGTAATGCATCATTTGTCCAACACCTCCCAGACTTCCAAATACTGAATGTGTAATATTTGATGCAAGCAAATTTTGTGAGTGTCTAAAATAATGCTTGTGTTGGTAAAAGAGCTCATTTCTTTCTTCTTTCTGATGCTTTTCATAACATTTACCATAGGTCCAAGTCTGGCAAGAATTCATTTGCTAACAAAAACAATGTGCTCCATTAAATGAACATAACTTGTAAATAATTGACCTGAGCGGAAATGGTGAGAGAGATTTATAACAATACACTTAGATCCTTAGGTGACAAATTTTTGTAATTTGGGTCTTTGTGCTTCTTCTGGTTCTTTGTGAGCTGAGTAAGTGACAACATAAAGAGTATTCTGAGCTCAAAACAATGCATTCTTCACCTTACCAAAACCAAGCAATAGAAGATAAAAGGAGAAGGAAAACGCTTATTAAAACTGGAACCTATAAATCCTTGAACAACACTGATAGAAATAATAACCCAACAACTTTCTTATAAACCATGAGTGTAAGATTTGGCTTTTACAAGCTACTCATGTTGCTAGCCTTATTGTAAGCAAAATGTCTCCTCGTGTTTATTGTTCTGCCCATACTGAGGTTAAATTCGTTCAAAATGGGAGATGTTTGGAGCTTATATTTGAGCATTTTTAGCATACTGGCATAATAAACCATGGCCAAAGTGCTGTAAAATAATTTACTATACAAGTAATAAACAGAACTATTTATAAAAATGAGCATGCAGGATAAAACTTTAGTATTTGAGCACATAGGCTACAGCATACTTTTGGACTCCTAGCACAAAGGACTGATTGTGCTCACTGCTCATCATGTTTAGTTAAAACTATAAACAAAGTAATAAAGTAGGGCCACAAGTGGGAGAAAAAAGCATTTAATGTTTATCCAGTATAATACTGTTGTTTTAACAGTACAATGTATACTAATTCTTAATTATAAATACACTATTTATGCTTGGAGAAGCATCATCCTATGACTAATGAAAATACATAGCATGTTAGTAAAGAACACTTTATAACATGAAAATCAATAATGTGATAATCATTAATGTGTATGGGAAAAACTGAAAAGGAGTGAGGGCTGAAGAGTGAGATAATGAGGAACATAATGGCTTATAGTGGCCAGGTAACTGCAGGCCTATAACTATTAATCTGGTTGTTCATAATCCTCCCATTGCTCCCCCGTGTTCTCAGCATTTACTTGCTGCATGGTCTAAAGTTTTGGACACAAGGATTTTTATGTTATCTATTTGTTTCTGTGTCTAGAACTACCAGTCTTGGCTGTAATTAGTAACTCCTGAAAAAGTAGAAGTAACCAGGGAAATGCGGTTAATTAGAATAGCCTGGAATACAGCAGGAAGCAGGGAAGCTTTGGTGCCCCAAAGAGCATAAAGAGATAAAGGGACAAAAGACTGTGAAGACTCTCATCTGATGAAGACGTGGTCAGTAGAAGCCTTTTTCTGTATCCCTTGCAAATGTATGTGATGTTCACATGAGCTGAAATTTTGGCTATGCCACAGGCAATCTATATGAGAGGCAATGGAAGAAGGAAAGACTGAATGCTGGGAAGGTGTAATGGGCTTAATGGGCTTAAACTGCCAGTATAGTGAGTAAATGTATGGCAAATATTTATTTAAGAGTGGAAAGACAGAAAAATGACGTTTCTTTGTTTTTGTCTGTTCACCATTTAACACTTACAAAAGTGTAGTATGTCTCCGATATATAATCATTTTTATATTAAAAATGGCAGGCAGAGTTTGGTTCTTTCTTTCTTTTTCTCTTCCTTCCTTCCTTCCTTCCTTCCTTCCTTCCTTCCTTCCTTCCTTCCTTCCTTCCTTCCTTCCTTCCTTCCTTCCTTCCTTCCTTCCTTCCTTCCTTCCTTCCTTTCTTT
>CM021797.1:13012985-13069257 GCA_011076525.1 Nettapus auritus
GTGTCTAGGACACAAACTTTCATGATATAGAGACACCAGAAGCCAGAATTTGTTACTTGGAACAGAAATGTTAGTTCTGTTTCATATCCTGCTTTCTAGATTATCACAGGAGAAGGCAACATCTTTCAAAAAATAAGCAGGCTTTTTATGAAGATAAGTATTTTAAGAGGTGGTGGTTTTGCAGCTGGTACTCTAGCCATGCACATGGAGACCAAAGTCCTGCTGGCATTTTTAGCTCACGTTCCTGTTTCATGATGTTCCTGTTCCTATGTGATCCCATTTCATACAGGTTGCTGCTGTATTTATATCAACTGAACAGTCATACTGGCAGCACTATGGTATGGGGAGGTCTATGGTCAAGAACTGCAACTCTGTCCCTATATAGGTTAATGGACTTGGCTTGGTAGCTTGAGACAAGAATGTTTGAGCCATCTACATCTGTGGAGTATTAAGGCATACTGATTATACAAAGGGTGAAAAAAGAAATCTTCAATATATTAAGGGAAGAAAGTCACAAAGGACTGGACAATGCTTAAGATTATCATAAAGGAGTAAAGAAAGATGCATTTGAACCAGATAATGCCAAGAGAAGGACACAGCTTGTGAAGTGAGGCAGCTGCTCTGGTGAGGTTTAGGGCCAAGGACTTGAGTATAAAAATTGTGGAAACCACCAGAACAGGGAGCACTTTGAGGGGAGCTGGGAGTATTAGATATTAGCTCTGTGGGCATTGTGGCTGTGCATGGATCATTTGCTGTTTGCTTGAGGCGCTGGGCTCTTCTTACACTGGGATGTATTTACATGTCTCATTGTCTCTTGCAGCAAAAGTTTTGTCTCTCACAGTCACTCTCTCTGCTTTCACATACCAGTTCTTATTTCTAGTTCTTCTGATATATGGCTATATCCTATGCTACATTATTTCAGGGATTCATTTTTAAACAAACAAACAACAAACAAACAAAAACAACAACAACAAAATAAACACCTCTGTCACAGTCATGTAATAATTTCAAATAATTTCCCCCTTTTTTTTTTTCCTGTTAAAAAGAGTTTATGGAGAGACTTGCAGTCTGCAGAAGATAGTGAAATTGTCCTTATTCTTATGGAGGAACTGACTTGGAAAATAATTTCCTGCTCCTTGAGAAGATGCCACATTTGTTCCCTGACTTGTCTACCTGTAGCTTGTAATAAAACTGCAGTTGCATTTGGGCTGACTTCTGCAGTTGTGTTAGGATCATTATACAGTGGTATCTACCTATGACTTGCTGCCAATATGCAGAAGTAATGGTGTGGGTTTAGTGCCATAAGTTAGTAGGTTGTAACATACCTTTATTCTTGTAGAAACACCAACATTTCTAGTCCTTGTCTGAGTTTGCTTTTATATCTGTGAGATCCTCTTTCAAGATAGAGGGCTGGCTCCACATAAGTGGGGCAAAAGCATCTTTGCCAGGAGGTTGAACATCCCCATGATTAGGGCTTCAAACTAGAATGACGGGGAGAAAAGATGCTGCCCCACAGCCAGGTGAGGAAGTGGACAGTTGGGTTGTCAAGCAAAGCAGATGTGGGACCCTGAAACCAGCACCTTGGGAATGGGGCCCATCCCAAGTGTATGCACAGCAGTAAGGAAGTGCAGACAGGACATTATTGTGGTGGAAACTTGCATAAAAACAAAGCATACAAGGTGAAAGCAGGGTCAGGTGGCCCAGGAAGAATGCCGGCTGTGTCTGAGCATGCAGTAATGTGGTTAGGAAAGCCAAAGTCCAAACTGGTAAGGGAATGAAGGGCAACAGGAAGACTTCCTACAGTTGTCTCAGCAGTAAAACGAAGTGTAGGGAAAATGAGGATGGAAGGAGACGTGGTGACAAAGAGTATGCAAAAGGCTGAGATGCACAATAACTTCTTCACCTCACTTTTTATTGGCACGACCAACTGTTAAATAGCCTCATGAATGACCTAGGTGGTGGGAGAGAGTGCAACCTCCACAAACTGGTGAAGATACATAACTGGGAGGAATTGTCTGATACATCAAAGGGTGGTGTCTGCCATTCAGAGGGATCTCAACTGCTTGGAGAAATGGTCTGACAGAAACCTCACTGAGTTCAACAAAGGGACATGCAAAGTCCTGCATTTGGAGAGGAACACCAGTATGTGCTGGGGGCCAACTGGCTGGGAAGCCCTGGTTGATGTGCCCTGTCCTCAGCCCACACATTTTTTGCGTGTCATATGGTCAGCTTTGACCTCTTTGTGCCTTAATCTCTGTGTATTAATGCCTCTGTGTGTGTGTACTTCTGTGCTTGTGAGGTTTTTCTCTCCGAGAAATTTCCATTTTTCCAGAAGTCCCCCTTGAATTTTGTTTCTTGTACAAAGTGAATTACTCCTTTAAGAGTTCAGTTTTGCATTTTGTATCAAAGGAACATTAAGAGAGAAATTTGTCTAAGGTAAAGCAAAGAGATTAAGAAACATCAAGGAGAGAATTTTTCAAGTAGCATGAACAATTTTGCTGTGGTTCCCATTGAAGATAATAGGCACTGGATAGTAAACTCCTGAAAAAATACACCTTTAAGTGTTATTTATTGATGGGAAAATAAAATTTCAAGTTATTTATTTGTCATTCTTATAGTTTAATAAACCTTTATACATACATATATATGTATCTATATGAAGCTTTTTTTTTTATATAATTAATACAGCCTTTGATAAGTGGTTACCCTACGCATTTACCCATAAAGGCTCAGAAAAAATGTAGCAGCCTGACTTTCATCCTTATTTTATCATTTTATTTCAGAACAGTTAAAGTCTACTTAGTATAGATTATTTTTACCAGCAATGCCTAAGAGTTGGTTATGAGCTTTAAGCACTGAGTGGTCAACTTTGCTCATGTTCTCTGGTTTCTGCTTTCAACGTAATTTTGAGGGCCATATGTCTCATTGTGGTTTATGGCAAATGTTGATACCACGCTTGCCATAAACATGAAGAAAACATCTTCAGAAACATTCAAAACCAGACTGAATATTATCAGTGTAGATAACAAGTGTATTACTAAACCATTGTAACATCTAATATGAGTGTCTTATGATAAAATATAAAAGGAAAGAATAACAGCAAGAGGAGTGACCTGCTCAGTTTAGGCACATAATCCATTTTTAATCTTTAGGGTCAATTAAAGAGTTTTGCTAAAGCAAGCTCCTAAATCTTCTGTGTATTTAGTCAGTTGTGGGCACCTGTGGAGAGGTTCCTAGTGCCTGTAACTTGAAGAGGGAGGTAGGCACTCAAGCTATGTCTTGAACCAGAACATCTGCTTATAAAGGGTCCCCGTCCCACCCGCTGTCTCTTCCTGCATCCTGGCTGTGGTGTCCGGTCTCTTGCTCTGCTCTGCTTCTGGAGCATGTCTCATAGTTGTGCTCCCAAAACCTCAGTTACATAGCCCACAGGAGAATAGCGTTTTTTCTTCTATGGAAGTGGGTTGAGTTCCATCAGATGACACATAAGGCAGCACAGAAGGCAATGGTGCAGCAAGGTGTCTGCCAAGCTGGAGTGCATCAGAGATGTCAGGAATTAGGGCAGCCCTGCCCCAGTGCTGTGGCTTTGACAGATGAAGTGCAAGCCTGGTTTTAGGGGTGGGAGAGAGAGATTTTGGTGCAGACTTCCAGGAGTACACCTGGGGTTATGCATCCTGAGTGTCTTGGTGGGATTTTTAAAATGTGTCTATACCATGTCTGTACAGGAAGTGGGAAGCACTGCCATTAGGAGAAGTATTTCAATTAGTATCTCACATGCGGGTATAGTTCATGCAAATGTTTTGGGCTTCTCATCAGTAACTATCAGAGACACGGTGTTGTAAGAGTTATCTGGAGATTGCCCTGTCTGTCCCTCCTCACAAAGGCAGGATAGGTACAAACCAGACTTTTACTTGGAGATAATGTTTTACCCTGCTTCTGGCCTTCAGCACCAGGAATTACCCCAAAGCTGTATCAGTGCTTAACTAATCATGGGTAGATTATATATATATATATTTCTTACACCTAGCTCTTCAGAAAGTCTTTAAAAAATCAGTTTCTTCATCTTATCCCAGCTGGAAAGTTGGGTCACTGTGCACCGTGCAGAGCTGCTGGCAGCAGAGCCTGGCTGGAGGAGCACAGGGAGGCAGCGGGACTTCTCCTTCACCCCTCTCTCCTGCAGTCTGCAGGGCCAAGGCAAACCAGCAAAAGCCATGATGAAATCACCTCTGATGTTGTACCTTCTTGTTTTTAATGGAATTCCCTGTTGCACTGTAGCTTAAGTCAGGAGCTTTGCCTCCTTCCTTCCCTTTCCTTGGGTTATAAATACTCCCAAGAGCGTTGTCTTAAGTGTACCTGGGGCTGATAACAGACACTATGTACTGCAGCAGGAAAACATCCTGTGGGTCCAAGCCTGTCATTATGATGATGTTGAGTTTTTTTATTACTATTATTATTATTATTGTTATTATTTTACAGTATTTTCAAGAACTGACTGAGATAGGGCTCATCACTCTAAAGGTTTTTGCCGTGTGGTCTGGATTACTGAACAATTGTGCTGCCTCTGTAGGGCCACAATAACTGCAGCATATGCACTGCTGCTGATGGTGATGATATGTGGGTGATCCCGTGGGTGTCAGCATGTCAGGATCCCATGGATTAGCAGTGGTGTGAGGATGCACACTGTGCTCTGATCTGGGCTCTGCCAGGACTGTGACTAGGAAAGGAACCAGTAGCTCTCTGCCCCATGCGCAACATCCATCTCCTTTGCATTGCCCTCTGGTAGGTGACTCATGCAGAGCAGTGACCATCAAGAATTCTGCATTTCCTGATGTTTTCTATGTTGGCTCTGCTGCTCAGTGCACCATGAGCAGGATCAAGAGGGCCCATCTGAGATTCCCCCATTTCAGTCGTCGTTTTTAGTAATTACTGAGGCTGGGAGATTCTTGCTTTCTTATGTACCCAGCAGTGGGAGCTGGAAAATGCTTCAAAGAGATGAAAAGATGGCACATTTTTTTCATTTAGGATTTCCTGACCTTTTTTGGTCTGTCACGCTGTCTTCGTGCTGCTGTGGTGTTTACGTAACCTAGTTCAGTCTGTAAAAAGCAGAGAAAGGAAAAAGAGCCCCTATCGTTGTTTCAGTGGGAGAGTGTATTATGGGCCACAATACACTTTGTTTCAACACTAGGAGTGGATAGAATTTTTTCTCAAAAAAAGTACCATTTCAATAAAACTCATTTTTAAAATAAATTAATGAAATGAATTAAGTGAAGTTTTAAACAAAAGAGATCCAAAGGAATTTATCTTTCTGGGGAAGATTTGTTCTGAAAATTTCATTGGAGAATTAGTTGGAACTGTCTTGCATAAGGTTTTTATTTCTGTTCCTTATTTCACGATGTTTGTAGTGACAGCCAGCATTTCAATTGCAAATTTATCTTGTTTCATGGGACACACATAGGAGGCACACCAACCCAGAAAATATAATCCTTCAGTCAGTACCTCTTATCCAGAGAGATTGAAAAGTAAAGTAATGAAGAAACCAGCTTATTTTATTGACCTGTAGGCTAAAGATTTTATTTTATTTTATTTTATTTTATTTTGTTTTTTTTCTGAGGAGGAAACTAATAAAGATGAAATGAATCATCTTGTTCCCCTTAAATGAGCTACCACAGTATTGCAGGTGGCTTGTATCCCTTATATTATTTTTATATTATTTCAGAACCCGTAAGTACATTTGCCTAACTGCATGTCTTGAAACACCATAAAAGCTAAAAAGGAAAGAAAATATAAAATGCATAATATAATAAAAATCTAAACTAAAATATTACAACTCTGATCTTTTCAGGTATTCCATTCATGAATACTTTAAAAAGAGTTATCAGTCAGTCAAGGTTTCCATTCTGATTCAGAATGAAAATCAAATCTAAAATGTGATGAGCTTTATCCAACTCAGCTGAAGCACTTTGGTGTTGAAGCTCATAGACATGAAAGATGCATTTGTTTTAAAGGTTATTTTTCACCTCATTTTCTCAGAAACTGTTCTCCTCTGTAGTTATAGATTTTAGAGTCACCTTGTGACTGGGAGGAGGAAGGAAATTTCCTGTGTCTGCACTAGCAGTTTTCTTGCTGTAGCTGCAGTGGGCACTTCTTCGGTAGCTACCCTGATGGTGGTGTGTAGGATTTTGATGCATGGGCAGAGGACAAGTTGCATGCCTGTTGGCCTCTGGGGGAGAGCAAAGTGCTGCTGGGCACATCACTGATTTGCATGGATGTATCCTGACCTCCTGTCAGCACCCTCTGAAAGGCCACCAGCACCTCATCTCTCACCCATGGCAAGTTAGAGGGAGCAGGAGGACCATGTCATCCTTAAACTTCTAGGAATCTGTCAGCTCTTTGAATACAGATTGACTTCATTGTGAGTGTTTCTACTGTCAGTAATGCAGGGTGAGCTAAATGAAAGCTGGGGCAGAGTGAGCCATGACAGGAATGACACCTCTATAGGTGGGATAAAGTGGTTATTTGTTTGTTTGTTTGTTTGTTTTTTAAACCATTTTTAATTAGAGTTGCTCTTGTGAAGGAGAAATTTAAATAATGGTAAAATTAACTCCAGTCAAGAGAGAATATTTATGCATTCTTCAGCTCCCATGGAGAGCTTGTTTACTTACTTCTTCACAATTTTATCTGTTTTTGTGTATTTTAGGAAGTACAAAACCAAATAGATCTATAAACAAGAAAATAAAGAGCTGCAAATGGTGAAGTAAATATGAAATTATCAGTTCAGCACTGTTCATCTACAGCTGAGTCCTCATGTCCTTCTTGTATTTGCTATATTCTTGCAGCATATAGCCATAGTATATGTGCAAGTGTTCCCCCTTGGTTAATGGTGTCTTTGCTTGGGCCCAAAGGAATTGCTTCCATTACCGGTTTCATCAAAGCATTTTGGACAAGGTCAAACTTTCTGTGGCTGGCTGGCTGGAAAGGAGGAAAGGAGATTGACCATGTTATCACAGAATGTGTTTCATTTTATTTTTATATAAATTGTTCCTTTGTGGATTATCAGCTTCCGATCTCCTTTTTTTTATTATTTTTTTTTAATGATCAGAGCTTTCTGAGGTATTCACAGGATCCAGATTCAGAGGACATTTGCAGGAGGGACCAACACTGAGACAGGTCTTCTGTCTGGGAGGAGCTGAGGCAGATGGACTTGTCTGAGGGACAGGAGCAGGGGAACCTGTGAACATTTGTCCCTTGTTCCAGATGTGTCCCGCGGCCCCACGTTGCATCAGCAAGGTGACAGTGGGTGGCAAGCCAGCTGGCAGGCTCTACCTCCAGCAGCTCCTTTTGGTTTTGCACTGAGCAGGGTAATGCCGGATTAATTAAGAGAGATTTCATGCTGAATATTGAGATGGGGGTACTTCTGACCTGAACAGTAGGGGGAGCTACAAACAACAAGAGTTTTGCCCTTGAAAACTCTAACTGTATTTTATAATCTAAGCATGATCTTTGTATTATACAGCCATAAATGTTTAGACCAGTTATGTTGTTTTTAGTGTGCTTACTACTTGATGTTCTGTAAAATCTTACAAAATACCTCAGGCACACATTTATCTCAAAATAATGTGTTAGTAAAGCAGCAAAACATATTGCAGCAGTTGTGATCAGCTGACAAAATGCTTTGATATAATGCTGCAGCATGGCTCTTTGGAAGCCCTGACATCTTCTGCATAGCTGTGGCACAAACATTGCTTGTGTCAGATCCTGCACCCCCTTTGTCATGGTTACAACGGCAACGTTCATCCAAAAATGGACATTCTTTGCTTTCTGCCGAGCTGTGTGAAATTCAGACTCTGGCAAGCAAGAAGCATCTCTGAATCCCCAGACACCCATCAATAAGCTGCAAGGTCAGTGGCGGTGACCGCAGAAAGCTTTGAGGACAGCCAGGCAGCAGGAGATACTCATCCGTGCCTTGCCTGTGCTGGGTTTTCCTTTTCCTCTTGGTTCCTGGTTCAGTCAGGAGGCAGCTGGGTACAGGGCAGGGTGATCCCACACACTCCACAGGTATTGCTTAGCCACTGACCATCACATGGGGCTGCTCCTGGAGGCAGTACCAGGCTCCAAAGGCACTGATGCCTGATTCCCCAGCATGGGGAGAGTTTTATTAGGGAGAGTCAAGCAAAGAGGATGGAAATATTGACCTCTCTGGCCCCTTGCTCTCATTTTCACTGGCATAAGTTAGGACTTTTCCTGCAGTGACAATTTACAGGCTGGTGTAACTGAGGTCAGTATTTGGCTCTCTGTGACTCTTTGATCATCTGCAAACTGGAGATAATAGTGTTTTAGTAGGGCTGGGTGAATAATTCATGGTGCAGCTCTTTACCAACAGATGTTACCTCTCTGTGTTTGCAGATAGTCTGCGAATGGATTGCATTATTATTTTTTTTTTTTTCAAATTTATTTGTTGTTCCAAATTATTCACCAAACACTTTCTGTAAATAATTTTATTGGCCTACAGTGTGTTCAGAATATGAATCTGAAGCTGTTTTATATGAGTATTTGCTACTGCTGGTTAAAATCTGTTATTTCAGCCACTGTGTCTGCCAGCAATCTTGTCTGATCGAACCTCCCCAGAAAATAATGTATTAGTTTCTGGCATCTCAGGAACAAGTTTAAAGGCCTGTGGGTTGCTCAGCTGCACTGCCTGAAGCACTGGCTGGTTGTTTGTTTAGGACGTGCTCTGCTCCTCCTCGTCTCTTCTCTGGGAGCTGGGTGAAGGGAGGTGCTGACCTGTCCCTGGGAAGAAACTGAAGGAGGCTGCAGCTCCCTGCTTACTGCCTGGGAAATGGAACAAGCTGGGATGCAGTCTGGGAATGCCTCTGGAGGGTTGTATTTGTGGAGTAAGGCTCTGCTAGCACAGGCTGCACTTCTTTGCAATGCTTCCGTTAACTCTGCTTACACTGTCCTAGTAAATAAGGGCAATTCATGCTGTTAGAGCAGCAAGCATGTTTTCCCTCCTTAATGTACAAATGCAGCATTGTCCTATTACATCCACAGAATGCTATGAGAGTGTGTTAGTTTTCAGGATGTCTTCCAGGCTGAATTGACAGGCAAGATCCTTGGGGTGTGTAGGAAATGCAAACCTGTAGCATAGCATACAACTGGCCATTCCTTTTTCTGAGGGTGTATAGTTTGTCTGTTTTCCTTCCCTGTATTGTCTCAATAGTAAAATAATTTGTTTTAAAAGACAGTTCTTGATGAGGTGCCAACTGGATGTGGTCTTTGTATGGCCTTGCCCAGGATGTGGTCACCTGGTGTCCTAGAGAATTTTTTAAAGAATGGCTGAAGCTCCAGTTATAAGGAATGAAAGGGAAAAAAATCATAGCCCTCTTAGACCTCGTTTATATCCTTTCATGATTGCATGTGGTACTGTCTGGGACTTCTTGCAGTGGGAGAGGGAAATAAACAGGCAAAAGGACCAGGAAAACAAGTGACTGATGATGTTAACTGAAAGAAGTAGACCCCACCTGGTCACATTTCTTTGTTGAAATTTTAAAAAATCGTAAAACAAAAGATTTCCTATCGGTGGGAAAATGCAAGATCAACTTAAAAAGGGACAGAATATCAGGTCTGCTCTTGGTTTAACTTCTTGGGTATTGATGTTAATCGATACGCTGCAGAGTTTGTAAGCTGCTAAGTTTTGTATTCAGCTTCAAATCAAGTATGTTGGTGGAAGTGACAAGTGTAAATCTGATGTAGGCTTGCTTCACATCTAAAAATGACCTTTACAGTAGCTTGATTGCTCTTGATGTTTTGTCACAACTGGTGGGGAAGAAAACGTTTTTGTTTGCCTTGAATTACAATTTTCATAGGTAAGAGAATGCAAAAACCTAAATATAATGAAAACATTGCCTAGAAGAAAAAATGAAACTGCTGTTAAAACAGTTTAATCAGTATTCTGTTGCAGCTGTTTTTTATATGGGTTTGTTTTCAAGAGCCTGAACCATGTCTGTTTGGGGAACTTGTGCTAAAAACTGTGGCCCATTATTTTCACAAAATGCAAACATGGTCACACCCAGTACAATTCCCACTGCCCAGGAGCACTGACTGGGAGGTCACTGCCTTGGATGACGAGATGTGTTGTATGGAGTTTTCCAAGCAAGTGGTTAAGTGCTTTCAGCCAGGAGAGCTGCCCTTGCCACTGCTTTCTCTCTCCACGAGGGAGAGCTTGATGCTTGCCCCATGCCATGTTTGCTGCACCTTCATCATTTGTTCTGCCCGCAGAGGGTAGATGCCAGCCCCATGCCTGCACAACAGTTACAGGGGAGGCCCTGGGCACAGATTCCTCAGGTCTGTTGAGAAATTGAAGAGTTTCTTCTCAGATACTCTCTCACTTTGAGGGATGACCATTTTGTAACCAGCATTATTTTACTAGAGAAAGTACGCTTGCTTTTCTTTTTTTAAAACTAATGATATTCCTCAGTTAATTGATAAGGGTTTTTGGTATGACCATCAATTAAATATATGAAACATAACTGAAACATATTTGAAAACTGGGAACTCCCCAAGGAATGTCTCGGTCCCCTGTGTAAGAAGGAGAAGTTTTTATTGCACCGGAGATTTGCTCCAGCTGCAGAGCAGACAAGGTCCTACACCTGCTCCTTTTGCAGAGAATTGCTAACATAATACTAGGGATGTGGCACTCAGAGTTTTCTCATCTTCCCACCTTTTTTATTTGAAGCAGCCAAATTAGCTGCTGTACTGAAAGGCCAACCTGTACAATGGAAAGATAAGGAGGTGGTACTGTGAGGTTAACATAGCCAGATAAAAGTGATGGCAAGACCATAAGACGCATTACCATAGCCTGCAACCAGAGTGGGGCCAGCTGGAACTGAGAGGTCCTTTGTGCTCTTCTCATTGGGTTAAACTTTGCTTCTTACTTAAGTGATTGCCCTTTCCATCTATAGCTGTTGTGAAGGGATTGAGGCTTCAGAGGTTGGTGATCATCAGGAGGCTTCCTGGTGGCTAGTAAAGGAGGCTTCTCATCCTGTGCCAAAGCAACAGAGGGCGGCGGATGAGGCATGGTTTGGGTTTGGTTTTCCTCACACCAGGACATTTCTGTTGGATGTGGAGCTGTGGGGGGTGAGGTGTCTATGAGGTGTCCTGATCTGATTAACAGCTCCTTACCACCAAGGGGCTGTTCCTCTTCTCCCATCTCTCCTGCCCTCCCTCCCACTGCCGCCTTGGGGCAGGGAGGAGGAGGAGAAGCTTCACACAGTGCAAATACAAGTAGTGGTCTGTGTCTCACAGTTTTTTAAAGAGGTCAGCACATCTACCCTTCAAATACTAGGTGCCATGTGAGCAAAGGAGTGTTTTTCTGTCCCATGGCTTTTGATACGCAATGTTGTCTTGTTTTTAGCAGATAGGCTGGGGCCTCCTCTGGACATACTGCTGGACTCACTGAACTGCACAGCCTTCAGTGTGCAATGGAGGATGCCAAAGCAGCACGCAAGCACCATCACGGGATATACAGTAAGTGATCCTTCGTGCTGATAGCAGAGAGATGCAGTGCTCTGCCTGGCCTCAGGCCTGTGCACGAGCATGGCGAAGCAGGCAGGGGAGCCCATTCTCAGAAAATAATGCCAATGTTCAGAAAGTGTTTAGGGAACAGCACAATTGAGCTGATGGAACTGTAACTTTAAGAAACAAGTGGTTTGTGTGTTAAAAGCAAGCTATGATGGGAATTGGGGATGGATGCCAAAGGCTTATAGAGGATATAGATTGCTTTTCTTCAGTGGTTTTCATGCAAGCATCTCGGTGCTCTCTGCAGCTGATAAAGCAGTAAAGTACAGCAGAGCAGGTCAATAATATGCTGTGCAAATGAAGGGAGGTCCATGGTGATTTCAGGGCAGCTCTTTCGGACCCTTTGATTTGTGTCTAGCCTGAGGATTTCTTTAGCAGGACTAGCTATTCCAGACTGTGCCTCTTCACCTTCCTAGCCACACAGCAGGTACAGGGAAGGAGCATTCCTGTGATAAATTGGGGTGCTGCTTCCACTGATTCCCTTCTATTGGGCATAACAGAGTGACTAGCCTAAACTGGGTACCATTTGATTGTGCAAACAGAATCATGAATCTGCCATTCAGTTGTTGGCAAGAGGTGTGTTTATTAGGTTTTCCTTCAATAGGTATTTCATGGCAATGAAACTCATGTCTAATTGAAGTTAGACAGGACTTAGCACCAAAGATGCGGGATATCATCTGGAATGGGTTGTGTTCCCTCTTTACCAAAAACAAACAAAAAAAAGCCCTGCCACCGTCAACAAAAGAGAGAACCTAAAGTTCAGTTTTAATTAAAAGGTGTGAACAGAAAACTCCTGACTAGCGTTAGCATTAATGTTCACTAAGAAACTGGAAGAGTAAGCAAATTCCTAGAATTTGGTATTTTTTGGTACACATCTCCCTTAATTCCATGGTAATGTAGGTGACTAATACAACCCAGTTACAGAGTTGCTTTTATTGCTATGGAGGTGCTTGTACACAGAAGCACTTTTTGCCACTCAGCCAAGCCCTGTGTCTAGCTGGGTTCATTCTTCCGCATGGAAGCAGAGGAGCAGTAAGATTCTGCATGTCACTGCAGTAGTGAATACAGGAATATTGCTAACAGTTTTGGTATCTGCTCCAAGAGAGGGACATTGTTTGCAAATTCTACCAGTTTAAGCGATGTTTCTGTGAGTCATAATATTTTTCAAAGTACATACAGTGCTTTATAGTCACAAATTGTATTTTTCACTGATCATTTAGTAGATCAAATATCCAAGCCCCAGCTTATTTTTAACTCTTGAGCTCATGCATGATATGATAATTAAAGCAATGAAAAACCTAGCATTGATTGAGCTATACCCAAACCATCTTCACTTTATGTTAGCATTTGGCCCTCTGGCATTTCAGTGTCTCTGTGCATAGGAAATCAAATTCTCTCTGGTTCATTAGCTTTCTTTCTGTATGCAGCAACAGACGTGAGGAGAGACATTTGTGATACAGCAATTTTGATAATGGCATAATCACATAATATCTTCCTTATATGAAATAAAATGCCAAACTTGTGCAGACCAGTCCCGCAAATCTGCAGCTGACCTAGCTGATCACAGCCAAATCACGCACAATTCAAGTTGTCAGCTCGAGTCTGCCCTTAAAGCTAGGCTGTGTTTCACATCAATGAGCATAAACACCACAAGATTGTGTCTTTTAGTCATGCTGACAATTTCTAGCAAATATGAAGGAAATGTTAAAGGGTGTTAGCTTTTAATGCATTTGAAAAGAGGATCACAAGCTTAAATGCTGTCCACAGTGTGATAACGTTGTGCTTGTTTTTAAATCATTGTGAAGCACTGTAGTATTGCTTTAACTAGCTTGATTATATCTTCTTCACAAGGTCTTCTACTCAGAGGTTGAAGGTGACAAAGCAGTTAAACAGCTCTCACATGATGTTCCCCTGAGTCTGGATATGCTGAGCATGGTGAGTGTTTCTTTTCATCAGCAGTAAGTGCAGAGTGGAGCTTGCAAGTGGGAAAATGCAGTTCTCTGGTTGCTTCTGGCTTGTGAATTACACTGAGGATCCAAGACCCAGATCTGCTCTGAGCATGGAGCAAAAAGGAAATCACAAATCTTTTCAGTAATCTATGCAGAAAGCTGTGATACACTTTTGCTTCTCATTGTCTGACTAATTTATCATGTAAAACTTTTGGAAGTTGCTGGCATCTTACTAAAACTGACCTCTGGCATCTACTGAAAAAAGAACTTTTGATTGTTAATGTCCATTTTCAGTGAACAACTTCCACACATGGAAGGGGATTTGCACAGCTCTGCTGTTATGCACAGCAAGAAACCTAAATAAGAGTGCATCTGACACAGCTGAGTGTAGAAGTTAAAGAGGACAAATAGTTTTGTGGTTATTTTATGTGTCTGTGTCAGACTGTGGCCTTCTACGATACAATATTTAAAATGTAATCATGATGTTTTATAACAGCATTTGTGCAAGTCCACTCCTACACTTCCTAGAAGATTCTTTCAGCTTCCTTTTTTTTTTTTTTTAGCACTACAAGCACTCTTGCAAGCACTAACTTTTCTCATTGTTTCCAAATTTTCCCCTTTCATTTAGTTATGTTTTTCCTTTTACCTGTCCTTTACACTTTTACTTTGCTTGTTTCTCTCTCCCCTTCTTTCTCCTCCTTCCCTTTCTCTGTCCAATCCCTCTTTCCTTCTCCACTTGTGAACAAATGACTCCTGTCCTCTTCTGCTGCACTGCTTAGCAATTAATGCTGAGATGAAAGCAATGCCTCAATGCTTCTGGTAGTTTTAATACTGTCTGCTCTTAAAGGGTGTCCTCGAAACACACTGGCATCTTGTCAGCTGGGGGGAACCTGCTCTTTGAGTTCAGCAAGGCAGAATCAGTGATTTCCAGCCTCTGCTTGGACAGCGGATGAAGGAGTGTCTTGGGGTGGGTGCTGTGAGGGAGCACTTTCGTACTGCACTCTGCAAAGAGCAGAGTCTGCCCATAAGACGGTAATTCCCCCAGCACAGGAATCAAAAGCTGATGTGTGCACACAGAGCATTGCAGGCTTCTGCGATCTTTATTTTGTGATCCTTCTTCACAATTCGATTTTTTTTTCTCCTTTCTCTTCTGCTCATCATCCTTCTTCTTTATTTTCTCACCTCTCTTTCCTTAGCCTTCCCTTCTGCTGTTCAATGATATGCATTCACTGGTACTTTCTGACCCATGCAGGGCACTGCTCAGAAGCCTTCTCCATAGGAAGCATGGGTGAGAGGGATGCTATGATTTCCTAAAATTTTTGGTCACTCAGATTTGGTTCTGGCTCCTGTAGGTTTCTGAGATCATGGTGAATGAAAGCATCTCATTGCCACGATACATTATTTCTTTATATATGTGTCATTTTCTCCCTTCTGGTCTTTATCTCTGTATTTCTTACTTGCTTTTTTCACCCCCTCCTCCAAAACAGCAACAACAACAACAACAAACAAACAAACAAACAAAAAAAAAGAAAACTTTGTTTGCACATTGTTGTTTTGTCTTAATCCTGACAACAGTGATTTTTTCTCACTCGGAGTACAGAATCTGCATCCCTATACTCAGAGATTAATAACAGTCTCAAAGAATACAGTATGATGCAGCATTACCCTTGTTTTTCTTCACTGACCCATTATTTATCTATATTTACCATCACTTTTTATTATGTTACTTCATTAACAAGTTCTATTTCTCTTTTTGCCAGGGTCAGCTTGAAGGACAAGCAATTTTTGTAAGTATTGCTTCACACGAGGCTCGGTCACAGCTGTGATTTAAAATAAGACTGAACTTTCCTGATCTGGGCTTTCCACAGATTCACATTCAAAAATGTCTCCCTATTGATCTCCAGCGTTGATTCTGCTTAGCACTCAGACATGATCTTTTGTAGTCAGAATGTGACAAATAGTGGCTAAAGCTCAAAATCCAGAGGTAAAGAGAGGGGACAGCTATAGGTGAAGCAGCTCCCTTTTGAGAGAGATGGGTAAACTTTTCTGTTAGTCTCCAGAAGTGTTTACGCTTGAGCAGAAAACAAGAGCAATATTCAGGTGCTGGAGACTTAGAGGGGACAGGAACAGCCAGGTAGGCAGACAGAGAGTAATGGGGAAGAAAGAGCAAAGCAGCCTGGCAGTGGGAGATGAGATGGAGAGGAAGAAGTCTGGACTCCTCCAGTGGGAGGAGACAAGGAGGAGCATGGGGAGAGGGTAGCATTGCTGATGCCCAGTAGGAGGGAGTGGCAGACCAAAAGCTCTTGTAAGATAGGTCTGAAATAGGTTTGCAGCTGGAGAATTATTCACATTAATTATTTCCAGCCCTGTCCATTCTGCTTCCTATGAGCAGTCAACAGATGGGGCTTATTGTGAGGGAGGAAGCAAAGAGGAGGTGCTTGCCTTGGAGTAGGGTAAGGGCAGTGATTTTGGTGTTTAACTGAAATCCTCCATCAACAACCTCTTTCAAACATTTTTTTTTTTTTTTTTTTTTCCTGAGATGTTTGAAAAATTGAGAGAAATCTGGTGAAGTTGAAGTTGGTGGATCCAGCAAAGCTTTCACTATCAGAACTAAGGGAGGTTTGGTTTGTAAGAGGCTGATGCCCAGATGAGACCTCAGGATGCGGCTGAAACAGGACTGTGTGGTTCAACCCCAGCAGGGAAGAGTTTGGATTATGGCATTTTGGAGCTGAGGTTCCATGCTGGGCCCTTTTTTCTGTTTGATAAAAATAACACTTGTGAGGAGAACATGTGGAGAAGTATGACTGACTGGAATTAATCAGCTCCCAGCTGTCATTAATCCTCAGGAAGTGGTGTTCTTGCTGAAATTCTTTCTGTTATATTCATACCAAACACAACAGAAATCTGCAATAGCTTTGTGGTTAAGTCTGCATAATCTGTGTTTCCATCACTAAGCCTCCTCTGCCGGTGTGGGTACGACCCCACTGCTTTCTCAGAAGCTTCTCTGGAACCTGTCATAGCGAGATGCCCTGTTCCTGTGTGTGCGCGTGCGCATGTGCCTGGGCATTAGCAAAGTGGGTAGTGTCTCATATCTATATTACATCATATTTTAATATAGTACACATACATGAGAGCAGCTTGGAGAAACACAGAAGCAGTACCGTTTACTAAGGCTCTTGTCTTACTCCGCAAATATTTGTGAAGTTCAGCACAAATATATATATATATATATACACATACAAAAAAAAAAAAAAAAAAAAAAAAATGGCAGGAAAAATTAGCAAAGTTAAAAAGTGGGAGGTTTTAGGTCTGGCACAGAGCTGTAGATAACAACAGGCTCCCTGTCAGATCAACAAACACATAGATACAAAATGGAAAGTGACCAGCTGAGACCAGGGAATGAGAGGTTAGGGGATCAAGTGACATTACAAACAACTCTGCTTCTACACCTGTGTTTTAATCCAGATGCCTTTATGTTTGTGGTTGTGGGTTTTTTATTATTAATGTTATTATTTTTATTAAAACAAAATAAAATGGAAAATGGGTTCTCTGGAAAATATCTTGCAAACCAGGTTTCGGTGAGGCGGCTTGTTGCACAGCCTCACCAAAAGTTTCAGCATAACTGGAGGGAGCACAGGCTGTACAACAAGGCAGGAAGGGATACACAGTTCCCGCCTACACCTGGTTCCTGTACCACAGAAAAGATATCACATTGCTTCACCCTTTTCAATAATGTGAGATTGTAATGAGAATACCAGATGTCATTCTGCAGGGTTTTAGCAAGGGTGTTGTGTAAGACAAGCAATTGCAGCTTGTGCTAGTAAAGCTTCAATATTGCACCTAAACTTCCGTTATCTGTGGTGCTGCTGTCTCCCCAGAGATGCCAAAAACTTTTTTAAAGACTTTTCATAAATACAAGCAGAAGAAGAGATAGAAATTGGACTCTCAGGCCCCTGGGTAATGGGGGATATGTTTCTTCTCCAGAATCTGGTTTGAAATTGCCCTGGTGTGATCTGGGAATACCTTGAGATTGCCACAGGTCAGGGTAGCTTGATGATGTCCTAAATCTCTATGCATTCACGGATGTCTTGATTTTAGAAGGTTACAGGATACTTGATCTCAAAGACAGCTTCTGTATATCAAAGAGCTGTGCTCACAGAGAGGAAATTGCTGGAAGAAAAGAGCAGGTAGACACTTCAGCATGTGTTAAGCAAGAGAGCATTTTACTGAGGTTTTGAGGAAAAACATATTGAACTTAAATGTCTCAATAGGACTTCAATTTTGATTGGCTTTGCAGTCAATGAGGTTCATTCTGTTTAGTTTGTTGTAGTCTTGAGTTGAGAGGTAATGGTTAAGAGGCAAATACATCAATACCATACTGTTTGCTGAGGCCAGGTTGATAGCTAAGTGTGAAAGCAATCAGACAGTCAGACACATGGTGAAAGATTTTTCTTAGAATTAGTGTAATAAAGAGGGATGCTTACAAGAACAAATGCACACAATTTAAATACAGAGGTACAGTGTATGTGGCATGGCAGGTGGAGTGGCAGGAGCAGGATCATCACTATTGTCAACAGGAGTGGTGCTGGGTTTTCAGCAACCATCATTTCAGATCACGTTTTGAAAGATCTCAGTTACCTCAGCTATGAGACTGAAAACAGATAAATATTTTGGTTTGAGTGTTCTTGCTGCATCTTTCTGGGCAGTTACTTTTTCAACACAGTTATCTCTCTCAGATGAATCCAAATCATTGAAGAAGATAGAGGGTGAAGGATGGAAGAACAGGATAATGGTCAGGCAGTCCATGTTAATAGGAAATCAGTGACAGAGCTCCAAAATCATAGCTAGAGAAATGACAGATGGCAGGGTGTTGCTAAATGGTGTTGTAGTAATGAAATATGTTCCCCAAAGAACAGAAAGGGAGAGTTTGTCCAGAAGACCATCATAAGGATATTTAGCAGATAATAAAATTTTAGGATTGTTTACTATTTTACTGCAACTGGAAATGTAGGTTTAAGGTCTGTTCCAGCTTGAAGATAAAGGAGATCTCTGCATTTTCACATGCACTATGAGTAATGTTTCTAATATAAAAGAACAAAAACCAAACAAATAAAAAAAATCTCTGTGCAACAATTTTATATAAATGCATTTTTTCACACCATAGCAATCTGTGGCATAGAACCTGGTATTTCTGTTTCCTTGCATATGCTGTCAGAAATAATAAAACTAGGATTTTTATCTGTAGAGAGATTACAGGTAAAAAAGTCTGATTTTTTAAACACATGTGCTCATGCTCCATTAAAGGCCAAATACAAATGTCTGAAGCTGATCCATGGTATGTCAAACAAGCACTAATGAATTTTTTTTTTTTTTTTTGGTGATGTTTGGTATTTCTGGGAGATTTGAGCAGGCTTCTCAGAAAACTATTCTGCAGAACAAGCTCTTCATGTGAAGATTAGCATTGCCTTCCTTACAGTAGTTGTCTGTGGGTTAATCTTTCCATGTTTATGGCAGAAGGACAAATAAAGGAAGTGGTTGCTTCAGGTCAAGGCTGGTAGCATGAAGAGGATTGCAGGCTAGGAATATCATGAGTGGTAATGGGATTTGTCTCTGCTCTATGAGAAATTAAAGATCATCAGATCACACGGCTGCAAGCTGCTTCATTTTCAGAAGCTCCTATGGTCTCTGCATTTAAAAGAAAAGAACAAAAAAACACCCGATTACGCTGATTAAAAAGCTCAGCAATTGGCTCAAGGGAGGGAACAGCACGTGACTTCAACTCCATCAACAAAAGCATGACAGAGAATGCAAACTCTCTTCAGCCTTGTGAATTATGCAGAGAAACGGGTCCAGGTCAGCCCCATGGATTCCCCTGGGGAACTGCAGCTTGCGAACAAGCATGTGGTGCTGTTTGTGGTGGTTGTCTCTGAGCTGGGCTGGAGGAGGCTGAATGGAAAATACTGTGTCAGATCCCAGTGCTGCTCGCAGTTGTGTGGAAGAGCTTTCACAATGTTTTTTGTCTTGTTTTCTTCTGGCTCTTGTAGGAAGTTGTTATCGGGGATTTGAAGCCCGGCACCCTGCATCGCGTTAGTGTTGGCGCCTATAGCTGGGCAGGGAAAGGACGGCCCAGCATGCCCAGAGATGTGACAACCTTATCACAAGGTAACCCTGTCTACATGGCTTTCTATTGCAAAGCTGGCAGGGCAGGGTCAGTGCAGGCATTTCACAGCCCTGGCAGATAAATACAGACTATGTTATAACCCCAGCTTTCCCAAAGCCATGGGTGAGCAGAGGGCAGGATAAATCTGTGACAGCAAAGTGATCAGAAACATGTCCCTGTCCCTGGAAGTATTGAAGAGATGTGTAGACGTGACACTGAGGGACGTGGTTTGGCGATGGGACTCAGTAGGTCAGGCTGATGGTTGGATCTGGGGATCTTGAAGGTCTTCTCCAATCTAGGCGACCCTGTCATTATCAATATTTTAAAAGGACAGCAGCCATGTGATATTTGGGATGCCTTATGAATCTTTTATAAATTCCCACTAGACCATTTGAGAAAAAATTCCTTTTTACCCCAGCATGTATCACTTCTTTAACACAGCAGGATGCACACACATAAATCCCTGTCATGGTCAGAACTGCAAAAATTTATTATTATTTTTCTACAGGTGTGGGGTTTTAGAGGGCCAACAGGGGAAGGAAGAAACCTGTAGATTTGATTCCTAAGTTTGTGAATGTTGGATTTCTGTGTGTATTTGAGCATCCGCACCTGTAATGTTGTTTTGTTTCTTCTGGCATAGATAACTGCATGCCCCCTGCACCACCCTATCAGCCCCAGATCGTTGTCGTCTCTGATTCAGAAGTTGCTTTGTCCTGGAAGCCTGGGGCCAGTGAAGGAAGCTCACCCATCCAGTACTATGTAGTGGAGTTTATCAGGCAAGTTTTCCAGTGGAGTGTGAACTTCATTGTTGGTGTACTACATTTGTTTTCTTTTTCCTAAGCTGCGCTATCAAACTAGGTATAGCTTCTTCTCATTATTTATTTACTTAAAGTATACAGTACACGGTTTTGCTCTCAATGTGTGTTGAATTGCCATGAAAATTTAAAGACAAAGCCAGAAATAATCAAAATTGATGTAAAATCACAAGTCCTGCCTTTTGACTGAAGAAAAGAATACCTAACATAATCTGTTCCCTCTAAAAATAAAAGCATGGATAAATAAAGTTTTAAGTTTCTTTTCTCATCAACTTCTGTTGAATCATGCTGTGAGAAAAGGGTCTATAGCAGAGCAGTATCCCCAAGCAGATGTGCCCTTGGCTGCTATGGGGAAAAATCCAGGGGCTGCAAACTCAGTATGTTGGGTGGTTTTGACTGACAAAAGCCTTTTGAGTCTTGAGCTTGCTGGACTCAGACTTGTTGTTTTATTCCAATGCTGATCAAGTATCCATGAAGTACTGACCTTTCTTTTGAATTATGGATGTTTTGTATTGTTTGGGTTTGGTTTTGCTTTTATATTGAACCCTCTAGATTTTGCAGTAATAGACCTAAATGGTGAAAAGTTGCCAGGCAAGTTGCTTTTATAAGATACATATGAAGGGTCAGGAGCAGGTGATTGTATCTGGATGCTCAAAGACATATTTTTACCTGGCTGTTCATATGCATGTAGAAGCTAATATTTGCATACAATGTTATTTATTTTCATGTGCTTACTCCTCTTACTGTGAGTGCAAAATTCAGCATTGAGAAGTTTAATCCTTTGGGTGAACACATGGTGACAGGTTTTAGGTGAGGTTGCTGGATAAGAAGAGAGAATTGCTTCTTTAACTACTCTAAGCTGTAGAGGTCAAAAAGTCGCTCTTCAGAAAAACACATTCATTTTTAAAAAGATTAGTTGTTGTAAAAACAGACAGAAAGAGCTATTGGTTTTCAGTGCTTAAAGTACGATTACAATCTAGAAGATATTGATATAATGAAAAGAATTCCCAGGCTGAAAGCCTGCTTGTGAACTTATGTTGCACTTTGTGTTTGAATTGAAATGCCCCATATTTAGTGGGAAGCCATCCAATGTTCACTGAGCTGGGAAGCAGGACACGAGGGCTGAAGATATATTATGGCCATAATGTAAACTCTGCTGTAGAATTATCATACAATTTCTTCAATATCTATTTTTCTAGCATAATCATTATCTGAGTATTTCTCTCTTCTCCCCACCTCTTAACTTTCATTTACTCAGTGGTTAGGAAAGGGATATTGTTGCGTTCTGATTGACTGACTGCACATCTGTTGCTTCTGTGCTCTTGCCAGGAAATGAAGCCTGCAGTTTTACGTACACATCTTCTTGGCACCAGGGGCCCACTAATGGAAGAAGTGGGCATTGTCATTTCCACCTGGCATGTCAGAAGTGCACCTTCTTTTTTATTTTTTTTTTCCAACCGGAGAGTAGAAAGGTGCCTTCACTGTTAAAGTCAAGAGATACAAGTAATTGAAATTTCAGTGTTTCGTTGATTTTAGAGTTTGGGAAAGAATTTGCTAACAGCACAATGTTTTGATTGCACTGTTTAGTTTGAGATTTAAAGCTAAGCTTGAAGTGTATTTGTTAAATTTGGGATTATACTCTCTTAGACTTGGAAGCTTGAGTATATATTTGAAGAAAGTTCAATGAGCAATAAGCCCTAATGGCAGTTAGAGGTAAAGATTTAACTTTAAGCTTCATTGTCTTTTGCTGCGTATAGCTTTAATTACTATGAAGTGTATTAACACAAGATAAAGCTGTTGAAATTAAACCAATGTGAAACCAAAACAAAACAGTGCAAGCATGTTTAGAAATAAGTCCTCTTATGTCAAAGAAATACAATTCTGATACTGAGCTTTTGCAAAATTAATATGTCTTACATGAATCTGTAATTTCTCTTGGGTACAGCACAAACCTCTAGAAACTATGACATTGTTTGAATCATTTTGCTCTCCTTAGAATTAATTTTTATTGCTTTTACCCTAGAAAAAAATGCTGGGAGACTGAGATGAGGGAAAAACACTTATTTTTTCAGCTGTGATATCAGGGATTAGAACCTCATGGACATTCAATACATTTATTTTTTGCCCATACCAGATTGTCATTAGAACCAGAACTAACCTGCTGTCTCCTTCTGCTCAAGGTCTGAATTTGGGCCCTTACTTAGGCACTACCATGGTTTCCCTTGGGAGCTCTTGGGAGCTCGTGGTTTGCTGTAGGCAGTGAAGGGCCATGGGTGTTGTCAGATATATGGTGGGCTGGGATAACTGAGGCTCTGCACTCTCCGTTTGCTTAAGTGCATAAAATCAGGATGATGAGTGTAGGTCTCACTGCTATCAGCACAGTTCATACAGAATCTATAAAAAAACGCGTTGAACTTGAAATAACTCATGGTGTCTTTGGAAGCTTGCAGACACATGGTGGTTTATGCCGAGACATACTTTATGGCAAAGAGCATTCTTATGGAAGTCACTATAACAACATCCTGGACTTTAGTTTAATTTAGGTTTTTATCTGTGAGCTATTTATATATATATATGTGTGTGTGTTTGTGTGTGTAAATTAAAAAAAAACAAACAAAACAAACAAACAAACAAACAAAAACTTCTCAAAAATGCCCTAGCTATTTTCACCTGAATATCCAGATGTCTAATCTATTGAGTGCCTACCAGTCCTCTAAACTTGGGGACAAACTTATTCATTTTTTTGTTGTCTTCTACAGAACCACAACTATTTCAGCAGCATATCACTTAAAACAAGTAGGTTGCTTTCCTTTTATCTGCTGATAGAGTCAATGGCTTTCATTGTTAGTCTTGACATATGGGAAAAACTTTTCAACATCTCAGTAGTGACATGAGACTTCTGCTGCCAGGAACTAGGCAGCTTCTGCCAATAAAAAACTGGGGAGATTTATCAGTATTTTGATGTTAGGATGGAGGAGACTCAGCATAGTGACATGGGCAGATTTCTTGATTAGTGTCAGGTCTGCCCTCCAAGAAATATTTATCAAAAAAACCTTTTATACAGTTTTCCTGATGAACTTATGAACAGATATCAGATATATCTCACTGTTTGAAAGGGTTAAATCCCTGAAAAGTTAATTAATGAAGAAAGAGGAGAATTAGATACAGAAATTAAGGAAATATTTTTTTAAATGTTACCATCAGTACAAGATTTAACAAAATAATATTTAGAAGATAGTCTACTTTAAAATTTAGAAGATAGTCTACTTTTCCTCCGTTGACTTAGGATAGTGGTTGGGATATTTTGTAGAAAGCATCACAATGAATCTAAACAGTAATAGTAACTAAAAATAATATCCTATAGTGTATTATTTTCTACATTCAGTATTTTCCACACTAAATAAGTACTTGTCACTGTATTTATCTTTGAAGTATTTTGCAGAGCTAAACTGAGATGAGTAAAAACACGCCACAAAAGAGCAATCAAATACATTTTATAAATTGATTATTAGCAGGTGCTTTACTCTTAAATCATTTCCACATGATTTTTAAAAGGAAGTTCAAGTGAGTATAAAATTGTTGTTATCCACATCAGAAAGATTTCCCTTCTTGAGCTGAGTGATTCCCCATATCACAATATAAAGCAATAATCCAAATGTTTAGGGCAGATTTGGGGCAGAATTCTACTTTTGGTTTTTATCTGTCCAGTCCTATCAACTTTACCCTTATGTTTATTATTTTAAAAACACTCCGTCACTGTTCAGTTTCTTACTGCATAGCATTTCTGCATGGAGATGCATAGCTGTGACTTCTACAGCAGAAAATGCCTTGTTCCCAGAGACATCCTCTGGAGCAGCCCTGCACAGTTCCAGCTGGATGCAAACCTGTACTTGGTCCAGGGAAGGTGGTTCTGTGAGAAGCTGAAAAAAAGTGGCATCAAAATGAGCCTTCTAGTGTAAAAGTTGACATGAAGTGAATTTCAATAAAATATTCTGAGCTTAGGAAACACAGGAGTTGGCTGCCCTGAGCATATTCACCAGCTGAGTTCATTGTGTTCCTCTCCCCATCTGTTTGCCATTTTATCGTCTTGTACTGATTTGTTCGCATAGGGAACGTTCTGGAGAAATAGCAAAGGTCAAGCAATAAATCTCTTTTTCCCTCACCTTCAGCTGCAGACACTTACACATTCACAGACATTTCCTCTGTTATTCATTTCTGTAGAAGGAAGTCTTGCGAGAGGCGGTGAAGTTGAAGACTAGCCTGTGGTTTGTGGAGTCGTGATGCTTTATCTTAAATCTCTGCAGGGATTAACGCCTCCTTTGGGTCCCTCACTGTTGGGCACTGATGCTGTCAGGCTCGGTAGCAAGCCACTGTAAGGCACTTTTGAATGAGTAGGAATTCTTTGGATTGTAATTAGAGCCAAAAAAAAGATGTGTGTACGAAAACTGAGAACATGCTTCTAAGCAAGCATGTGGACGGAAGAAACGTTAACAGCTTTCATTTGGAAAACACTTATATATTTTCTTTTTGGCCTGGGAGTCAAAAACTTGGGAGAGAAACAATGAAAAAGCAGCCAAAATAAATGCCCTCCTGTCTACCAGGAAATGGTGATGGAAGGTGACTGAAGATGGTCTGTTTAGCCGTCATTGCATCTTGTTATTTTGTCCGATTTTATTTTTAGTGAGACAATACAACATTCACATCCTGTGTGCCATTGTGTAGAAGCCAGGCAGCTGGGAACTACAGCTTTGTCAGTGCGTTTGCCGTGCTGGCACAAAGAAATGAAACCTTGGTGATCAATAAATCTTGTATTGACTGATAAAAGAAAACATACATTAACATTGGCGTTTCCTTCCAGCTGCAAATAAACAAATACAAAATGCCTGCCCTGTGCTATAATTTTTGTTGGAAGACTGTTGGAGACATTTGCAGCTTGTCGTATGTAAACATCAGTAGCATCAGGAGCACTTCAAGGTTATTTCCTGTAATAAATACCACAAGGCTATCTTAAAAAAGGACACTAGAATAATTTTCTCTGAAAGGTCATTTCTATCCCTTTTTTACTATCATAAGCTTCAGTTTGAATATTTTGGGTGGCCTGGACTTAATGTTCACTTTTTGATTTCATTTACATTAATTTACCTTCTCATTCCATGTTCGTCCTTGATGAGACCACTTCTAGTGAGAGCAGAAATGGTGTGAAAGCATCAGGATGCTCTCTCAAAGTATTTGAAGTAGTCTTTCCCTTTCACATATTCCTCTGCAGTTGAACTTCAGCATTTCTAATTTTCCTACGTTGGTGTTGAGGTGAAAATGCCATGTGAATGTTTGTACTGATGTCAGCTGGATGGCAGTGGCACAGAGAGCAGGAATTTATCGGCAGATGGCTTCCAGTATGGATCAAGATCGATAGCAGGCATAGCCCAAAGGCTATGGGTTTAATTAATTAATTAATTGTTTGTTTGTTTTGTTTTTCAGATTCCACATAGATAGGCCAGGTTCTCTGCATTATTGTTCATTATTTTTCTCATTTCTGGGGAGAAGGGTCTAGGTCCTAATTTTCCAGTGTGGGTAGATTAATTTAGGTACCTGGGAAATCAAATGCTAGATTCTTATCCTGCTAGTGCTTGTGTATGTTTGAAAGGACTCAGTGGGACTCAGAGCACAACCTTTTAGAAATAAATCAGAATCTTTCCCTCTATTTCAAAGTATTATGTTACACAGCCAAAGAGGAGATTGGGAACTGCTGGTGATGTACCTACACTCGAAAACTGTGAACCCTGAATCCATAAAAACAGACAAACAGAACTTAATTTTCAAACTGTCTTCTAAAACACCTCCTTAGCTTTATAAGCAAAATCAGAACATTGTTTTTTTATCACCGTGTAGTGCTGTGCTTCCATCTCACAGGCTTTGGTGTTTGCAAAGCCTGGCCCCTTAAGAATAAAGGATTTCAGTCAAGATTTAGCAGGCTTACATTTCATTTATTTTGTGTATTTCCCTGGAAAGTTTAAATGCAGATAGCTTTAATTATTTATGGTCTTCGTTTTTTATTTTTTATTTATTTTTTTATTTTTTAATCCTGAAGGCCAGACCTTGACAGTAATTGGACTGTAATAAGAGAGAAGATCCAGATGGAGTCCATGGTTCTCAAGGGACTTCTCCCAAATACCAAGTATCAGTTCGCCGTCCGAGCAGCAAACTCCTACGGATCCAGCCCCTCCAGTGCACCGAGTGATGTTGTCCGAACATTCAGTGAGTAGAGCCACCATTTTCTAATTAAAGCTCTGTATTAGGGGCAGCCTGTAGTGGACAGCTGGAGAAAGATTCCTTCTTCAAGCCAAGGGTGTACATGAACCCCTGGTCCAACATCTGGTCTTGTTTCTGTCCACAGCGCTTGCAGCTTCCTGTGAAGATTGAGCTGCAAGCAAAGATTTGTAAAGCTCTCATGCTGTTTCTCTGTTCTGGAGGTCATTGCTAGATATTTTTGGATCGCTGCTAACTGACTTTTGTGCCGTCTTCATGTAGAACTTACAAGTCTATTGTTTATCTTTTTTATTTAGTTCTTTGAACTGTATATATTACACGTATAATTTAAACAACTCTGACCAAAGCAAATCTATTCTGTTTTCTGAGTAGTAAGGCTGTTATACTACTAAGCATAACCATGAAAATAATGGTATAACAGATAAAGGTCCCTTTTTTATCAGAAGCCATGTAGGAAAATGTTAATGTAAGTGCACTCAAAAATTGCATTTACTTTTGTGCAGTCATGCAGGGCATGCACATTGCAATAAGGAGGAGGTCCTGTGCACATCTCCTGATGGCTTTCTTAGGGTATAATCCTTTGCCAGTTAATGTATCTGTGTGGGCTGACTTGGAGGTGCTGTTGCTCATCATCTCCCCCAGAGCTGTACCCGTGTGTGAGCATCCCAACCAAGCTGACACAGAGCACATCTAAGATCTGTATGGCAGAACAGAGTCCATACAGGAAGATGGTAGGTAATGTGGAATAAAAAGATTATATTCTTAATGTGCTAAACTTTTTTTTTTTTTACTGTATTTAAAAGGCTTCAGTACCGTAAGCCCCAGTTTTGAAGGTATTTACAGGGGACAGAATGCCAGGCAAGAAAATGCCTGGGTATAGTTTTATCACATTAATGAACTCTAAAAAGTAGTACAAGATTGGCTTTTTTCTTTTCTCACCTGCACACTCAGTTGCAAGTCATCTTTAATTACCTGGTAGAAAATGAGCAGCTGATATTCAGGGGGGATTGTGAACTCAGCAAGAACAATTTGCATACTGCAAAAATGTGGACTGCATCTTTAAGGATCCATTTAACCAGGATTTATATCTAGATTGCCTCCCTATATTGAAATCCCTTGTCTTCATTGACTCTTTAAGGCAGTTTTCATCTCCTTTTCCCCTCTGCCATGCTTTGAATCCCTTAAACAATCTGCATGAATTTTATTGTGGCAGCTGAACTCTAAGTTTAACTTCTGAGGCAAATGTTTATAAAAATGGTGAAGGTGCAGTGTGTTGTAGGATTCCTTGGCTTCGGATCCTCAAGGTTCAGCTCTCTCTGCTTCAAGCACACTTATGTGTTCTTTAGTATCCTGTTTATATCTGGAAGTGAGTGTCTGCATTCTTTGGTCAGAAAAGATAAAGCTAATAAGCGTGGAGTAGTCTTTGTACTGCACTTATTACTGTAGTGCTCTAGGAAAGGCACTTTGCAAGTTTGAAAATTGGAAACCGCCTGTTCTGCAGAAACCAGTCAAGATGGCTCTAAGCCAAGGATTTTTGTCAGCAGGGCTTAGAGTCAGACTCACACCTACTGTATATAAATGCTGATTTCACGAGAGGTTCACACTGGGCATGAGCCTGACTGGTGTGTCTGGATCAGGTCTGAAGAATTATGTAGATGCTGCACAGCTCCATGAACAGGCTCAGAAACTCTTTGCTCGTCTGTCGTAGGTTCACAGACGAATCAGAGACAAGGAGGTTGGTCAGCTGCACCACAGGGCTGTCAGTGCTTGGGGAAGACCTTCATGAACAGGCAGAGCTGCTGCATGTCCTTGAGGTGCTGCACCTACACCCAGCCCTGCACGTGGTCACTTAAATTCAGGGCTACTTTGGCAAACCCTTGGCCCTTTGGAGAATGCAAATCTGGTTGCTTTCCCAGTCTAGTGTTGGTTTCCAGGACAGACTTTACAAAAAGGCTTCAAAACAGCCACCATGCCTGAAAGCTGGTGGTATCTTTTTCTGGGTATCTCTCTTCACAACAGCCTTCTTCTTGCAGTGCAAGAAATGGTGTTCAAAGGGGCAAAGTGTGCATGCCCTTAGAAATTAGTTTCAGGAAGTGTAAAGTATAAAGCTCTCATTTGGCTTTA
This sequence comes from Nettapus auritus, assembly GCA_011076525.1. NCBI lineage: Eukaryota > Metazoa > Chordata > Aves > Anseriformes > Anatidae > Nettapus > Nettapus auritus. The sequence continues at coordinate 13,041,872 of CM021797.1, forward strand.
GGATGTGATGTCTGCGTAAGAAAGTGGTTTGATGTTAACCAGAGTAGAAAAGATGGTAGAAAAGCTAAACTTTTAGTAGAAAAGCTAAACTTTTGCTCTGAAAAAATGTTCTCAAGTAAAGCAGTGCATAGCCTGATCATTTATTTTTCCCTCAAAACAAACAAACAAAAACCTAATGTGATTTAAAAAGCTGAAAAGTTTAATGTGACAGAAAAATGCACATTCAGTTCAAGAATAATCGGGTAGAAGTCACTCCTAGTTCATATTTTCTTCAGGTACTAAAATACCTTCCCCCTTCTAGTAGCCAGAAGGGCAATTGCTCTCTTCTTTGGCCTATCTAATCATTCAGTTCTGTTGCTCAGATATTGACATTCGGTGTAGTTGAGATCCTCTGGGTAATACTGGCTGGTTTTTGGCTGTCACTGCAGGAGGGCATGTGCCTCCCATACCACTCCCAGACACCTGCAGTCCTCTGGGGATGCCTCACGTACCATAATGCATCTCAGATGGCACCAGATGGCTGAATCTCTCCAAGTGCCAACAGAGAGCTCTTAGTCACCTACTGTTGTTGGAAAGGTGTCAGACAGACGTCGGCATGTCTGAAATTGGAGCATATTCACTCTTCAGGGTGCCCGCTGTAGGAATTACTACCTTCATTATTACTGTGGCTCCTCTTCCTATGTAAGCAGTGAAACATGCCACACATATTTGGTGCTATTTTCTGACTGTATGTGTATTGCTCAGAAATACCTGAAATATCTTAGGGAGCTGACACAAATCAATACAATGTCTGTGTCCTTTGTACTACACTTTGTCTATATAGTGCTGGTGAGCAGGTGTCTAGTGTGTTTGGATTTTAAAAATTTGTAGCTTTATCTTTGTGTATCCTGGATGTTTTGCTTGTTATAAAATAATTAGTATACTTCTGATGCTTATTTTAACTGAAGAGAAAATTCCCAGCATTGTCTCAAATGCAGTGCACTTTCAGAATTCATGTTGCATGGTGTAGTTCCTCACAGCTCCTCCAGGCAGGCTGTGAGAGCAACGAGTCCTGCAGACACTGGGTCATTTTTCTTGGTGGTGCTTATGTCATTCTCATGTGTTATTCTTTTATTTTAGTTTCAAAGATGGCTGGATTTGTAGTACTTCTGACTGCATTGTTTCAGGTCAGCATAGGAAACTGTTGGCTTTGCATGTTTAAATGTTCCTCTGAAGGGTTGCTGACTATCACCTAATGTGACAGACCTCCCAAGATCCTTGCAAGTACAACATGTGGCCTTGATTATCAGCCCTCACCCCTTTACCTAGTAAAAAAATCCATGCTTGGTTTATGTTACATTGATCCATTTCCACAGAGGAAAGAGAGGGCAAGTTTCCCCAAGGGTTCTCATTTATTTGTGATTTGTTTTCATTTTTAATAGAAGGAAATGATGTAATAAATCAACTTGTTGCTTTTCTTAATTACAGGCACAGGTTATAGTTACTTCACTAATCCCTCCCCCCCCCCCCTTTTTATTTTTTTTTATTTTTATTTTTTTCCTATATCACATCTTTCAAAGTGTCACAAACACTACTTGAAAACAAAAGTTTTCACATATCAAGTTTAGTAACAACAAAAGTAGTGAACTGTCCCAAAGAATCAAACAAAGTGTCCTCACCTGCATCACTTGAATACCCTTCATCTCCTGGGGAAACAGATGGGCTTTGCACTGTGCCTGGAAGGTCACCAGCCTTGAGCTTTGCCAGACCCACAGAGGAAGTGTCTTCTGTTAAAAATACCCTCCTGCTTGTCTCTGCAGCTAACATGATAGAAGTGGATGCTTAATTCATGTACATCCCTTCCTCTGGGCCTGGCCATCACTGCCTGGCTTCTCACAAATGGGGTCATCTGTACACTCTGGCTCATGCTGAAAAAGGCATTGGCACAGGTGCTTAAATATTCTGCACACTGCTTGGATGTGTCTGCTGAGGCTCAGGCACAGGAAAAGAGCAGTCCCTCACGCCAAACCTTGATTTAAGTGATGGTGATGTGTCCTGAAGATAGTAGATGGAGAAGGTTTTCTACAGAACTGTTTCCCACAGATCTCCAAAGGCTTTATAAAGGCTGCATTTGTATTTATTGTTTCTGTTACACAAATAGGAATAAAAAGCAAGAGACAGGCCAAGCGATATGAAGTGCTTCACTCTGAGTTGCTGGCAGGGACGAAACTCAGATAAAAATGCCTTGATGTATTCTGGACTTAAACCTGTTAGGTCTTATGTGTGAAGGCAACCAGTCTGTTAACATTGCATTCAAACTTCTTGCTTTGGTCTATCTCCCACCCTCTTCTTTGTCTACTGATCAGTATGTCTCCTGATTGGAATGTCAGTGGTCACCTAATTGGCAAAACAGAAGTTTGTATGGCTTTCTCTTTGTTTTGAATACGATATCTTTGGTATAACTTAATCCCCGATTATTTGGAAAGAAGCAGTCTTCAGTTCAGGACCCCCCACAAGTTTTCCAATTAATTATAAAACAGGATTATAAGACCTCGTAGAGAGTCTTAAACAGACTTCATCTTCTTGTACACTGAAACATTGATTTAATGAAATATGGCACACATAATCTCTGGAGTTGTTTCAGCATTTGCAGTGTACCACTTTGCTTTATTTTCATTTATTTGCCACCCATTATCAAGTGAGCTCACCACCAAAGCTATTCAGTGCTCTCAATAAGTGGGCTCGCAAGGAGGTTTGTCTACAGCAAGTGCTGCTGGCTTCCCTGCTTTCTGTTTGTTTTGTAGTTTTATTGCATCACGTTGCATGTGGCATCATGTCACATCCAATGAGCCAACACCAAATGCAAGGCAGACCAAAGCCATTGAGAAGACAGTGGTTTGTTTGACAGTCTCATTGTTTTTGTGTCTACTGATCTGTACGTATAGGTAGGAGCAAAGTTCTTTGCCTTCCTTGCTCCCAAATGCAATTTGCATTACCAAAACTGCTTGCATGTTGGCAGGTAGAGTAATGTAGCATGTGCTGGCTGAAACTTAGATGGAACTGCGAGAACAAGTAGGGGGATTTTAGGCCATGTTAGAGATCTGTGAATAGTAGGGCACCTTATTAAGTTTTACTTTTCCTGGTGATGGTAAACTTAAATTCTGAAGGTCTTTGAAGAGGGGCCTCAGATCAGTCTTTTTTATCAAGACACAATAAGCCATACCTTTGCTCTCTCAAGAAGGTGAATATTTTGCCTGTTCAATAGTAAAAGAAATTACTGTCTAGCTTAAAATTGTGGGTATATGCCTTCTTCCAAGCTCTTCTGTTGGAAATGTGTGGTACATCTTAGTCTACCAGGTGAAAGAGGCACACCTTCTGCTTGGGGAACTGCCCTTGTCTCCTAAGTTACCAGGTCTCATTGTGTGCTGGTGGCTATTGATGTAGTTCAGTGATAACTTCACTCAAGACAGGAGAGTTACAGTTGAGCAAAACAGCATGACATTAAAATAATGTATTACACATTTAAGCTAGTCTGCATTTCTGAATGCAAAACTAAGCCAAATGTTTTTGTATACGTGAATATACAGATACTTCATTGTCTGTATTACTTCATCCCTACCATCCGTACTGAAGATAAATCCATTAAGCTAATAGAAAATTTGCTTGAGAAGAGAAAAAAAAAAAAAATGTGGCGAAATTTGGACTATAACATATGTTCATTTTGTAGTTTGTGCCTTTAAATTAGAAAATTGAGGTTATGTAGCCTGAATACAGATTGGTTTGTTTTCCTTGACATATGATTGATCAGTAATGTGCAATTTTCCTTTTCTTTTCTTTTTTTCCCCAACTTAGTTTTATTACTTCTGTTTCTCTTAAGTAAATTACAGTTTCGTCCATTAGAACTGAATTAGTTCTGAAATACTTTCAGACATGCAATGTGAGCACTCTACTTAGAAGAGCAAGAAGTAATATTACAGACCTGACTTAAAAGGAAGAATATTCCAGTGAGCTGAAAATTGCTGCATCTGCTAAGAGCTGAGTTAGTGCTGGGCTCTGCTTCACTAATATACTTTCCAGTAAACTACAAGTCTAATTTATAAGGTATCTGTTTGGGCATGTTGAAATTCTTTTGTAGAAATGAATGTCATATAAAATTTTATTTGCTAGAGAAAAAGATTCTGATGCAGTGATGGCTGGAGTAGAAGTGGTCAGCTTGACTACCTGGAGTAAAATTATATGGTGGTGCTAATTAATCTTAGAGACTTTTCAAGTGAATAATGGGAATATGAAGTGTGCCCATGTTTTGCTAATACCCGTTTCTTTCCACAATGATTGCAGGACTGGAATGAGTTTTAAATGTGCATCCGATTTCTCTAACAGTCATTCCTTTCCTGTGCATTCATTCACTAGCAAAAATAATCCATCTGTAGTTTGTACAATTGGCCTCATCTCACCACCAGCTGTAACGTTATGAATTCTCTGCTTAGCTCAGTTAGTAGGACTCTATGCTGTGTACTTCTACTTAATATACAGTTAAATTGTATTATTTACAGATGATTAGGTATATATGTTAGAGTGCAGAGGCTTCTTTCCTGGTCTAGCATGCTGCTTTGCTTGGAAATGTGTGTGCTTCATTACCTCTGCTTGTTTGGTTTTGCATTTTTTTTGGTGCTGATGTAACATGTGAACCCCATTGCTGAGTAGCTCTGCAGGAGCATGTGGTAGGTGGCCAATGAGCCAGCCAGGGCACGCACTCGTATCTGGTGTGCACATGCGTGATTACATAACTGATCAAAAAGTCTGTTGAGCCTCATTATCTTTTGCTGGCTCTATCAGGTTGTTCAGTGGTGGTAGTGGAGCTCTCACTACCACCAAGTGGTTTGCTGGTGTTTTTGGGCTGTCAGGTCTCCTTCCTGCATACAGCCCTGGCCCAACAGGACTTTGTGTCTCTGCCTGATTTGGTGGGAAGGACCTGATAACTCACAGGAGAACTCGGGAAGCTTGTGGCTGCTAAAATAAGCAAGTACATGTGGTCAGCCCATACAGAGTCTCTGTAAAGCAAGGATTACCTGTGCTGTTTTTAAGTGGCTGTAGCATATTTTATGGAAAAGGCATATGTATGAAGTCCGTTGTTTCACTGGTTACTATATGTTTTATATTGTTAACCATACTGAAATGTCAAGGAATGGTAGTGATGCAGTTACCCTTATTATATTTCCTCATGACTACAGGTAAATTTTACTAGCTAAAAAGCAATGTTTAAACAGATCTATTGTGTAAAGTGCAGAGGAACACAGATATTTTCTGCATCGATCATATTATGTTTTTAAATGGCAGTTCCTAGCATGAAGTTCTTCACAGAGCTGCTCAGCACTCCAGGGAGAGGCAGATTGTGCACACAAAAATCATGTGGTGTTTGTGCACCTTTCTTGTTTTCCAGGTGCTACATTGCATCTTAAAATACAATCTAAAAATACACTTAGAGTATTAATTTCAGAAGCATTGGAGCCAGTGTTAGCAGATAACACAGAGTGTGCCAGAAAAGCCCCAACTAGCTGTACCTCCTGTGCTGTTCCAGTATTTGGCTGGCAGCAGGGTGAACAGAGGACTGTGTATATATAAAAGGGAAAGGCTTGGTCTAAAAACAATACAGTTATTAAGCTGTGGTTCACTCTGAAAAACATTCAGAGCCTTTCTCCTGGAAAAATAGTAGACAAAAGTCAGTTTGCAGTGGGAGAACTGATTTTTTTCCCACTTTGTTAAAGAAACGAAGTGACTAAATGGAGGTCTTCACTTGGTTTGCTGTGCGTCTATCACTTGTGCAACACATCCCATCTTCTGGTTGACACATGCATTGCCTATACAGAATGAATGTTAACACCACTTCTGATTTCAGTGTGCTGAGCCAGGGGGAGGTAAGATTTGAGTTGCTGTATGTAAAGAGAAAAAAACATATGAACTGAGTATATTAGTTGTGTCTTTTCAGGCTCTGAGGAGTTAGGAAGCGGAAGCTATGGGCATCGGTATATCACAGAGACAGTCACTGGTGATGATGATGGATTTAATGTCGATGACTCAGACTATGACATTTACATAGAAGAGGTAAGTTTCAAGACTCCAGTTTGACATTTCTGTTTTCTTTTTAGTCTTTTAAAGTGTCTGGTCTTGTCAGACAGATATTATATGCTCAGATATTATAATGTGGTTGCTCTTTTTCTTCAGTGAGGATGAATTTGTTACTTCAGATCCATGTCTTGGAAAGTATTCAATTAATTTCCATGTAGAAACATAAGTTTTACTGAATTTGTGTTTGTTTCTTTCCCTTCAGCTCAGACCTCTCCCTGCTATCAAAGGAGGCAACAGAAAATTTCTGGTTGAAACCAAGGTCACACCAGGGTCTAGTTCCAGGCTCCTGTCGCGGCTCCTTACAACCACTTCTGAGCCCACCACTTCCACTCCCACCACCACACGACCTTCTACCACAGCGAGGGTGACTACAGCCAGGGCCACGAGAAGGGGTGGCGTGTCTTCTGAATTGCGCCTCTTTGATCTCTCCTGTGATGAGACCATCTGCTCTGCAGACAGCTTTTGTGTCAATGACTATGACCGGGGAGGCTCGCGCTGCCACTGCAACTTGGGGAAGGGAGGAGAGACATGCACTGAAGGTAGGTTTCTGCATGCCAAGCTCCTTGTCTGACAATCTGTGGGGTTGTTCTTCCTTACTGGTTTCCAGACAAAGTGTCCCTCCAGGGTTGGCCGACCAAATGTCTGTGGCCTCCTTGCAGTGACAGCAGCATTCAGGAGGACATAGCTGTGGCCCAGGTTGTGGCCCAGGCTGGTGCAGACCAGCTGGAGGTGGATTTCTGCTCTCCTGCTGGCTTCTGTTTGTCTGAGGAAAGGAGCAGCTGTGAGGTAAAACAACAAAAGTAAGTTCTGGATATAGCCGGCTGGGTTTAATGGATCCCTAGCGAGAACAGCAGCTTCCATGTCCCAGTTCAGACCAACCCCCTCATTTTTCTTTCCTCAAGTAAGTCTGAAGAAGTTACTCTAATAAAGCAGGGAAAGATGAATGCAGACCCCATGCAGCTGTGCAGGGGGAGCTTAATCCTCCTTCCCCCATATGGGAGTGGGAGGGAGAAGGAGCCAGGCATAGTGGTAGGCACCCAGGCCTGGCAAGGTCCATACATGCTTTCAGCAGGGGTATTCAGCCCTCTTGGACCACTGCTTCTGAGACCTAACCTCTCCTTTTTGCAAGGTCTGATGTCAGCTCATCACCTAATGAGCCCATTTAGCTCACTTAGCTGGTCAGAAACAAATCTTTGTGGTTTCTTTTTTTCCCTGGAGTTATTTTTCTGCTGCTTTGGTCACCAAGGGGTCAGATGAATGCTAGAGCTTGTGGAAAATGAGAGGTGTGGCTGTGCAGGGGGAAAGAGGGGGAACCTACCTGTGTTGTGTCTCCTAGATCTGCTCAGCCCCAAAGGGGGCAGCTACATGAGGTACTTGAGATGACCCATCATGGCCCTTCAAAGTGGTGGGCTTACCTTCTCAGCCACTCAGCATCCCAGGCATCACTTCCCCATCAGGTCTCAAACTCTTGATAGCAGGTGCTAAAAGTCACAACAGAAGGTTTCAGTCAATGGCGGTAACTAGCAAAAAAAATAAATAAATGAGGAGAATGATAGAGAAACGATACCCTTTCTATCGGGATGGTGGCATGACTTGTGTTATTGTCAGTGATGAATGCAAGCAGTGCTGAGGATCTGTCCTCTTACTGGTGGTAGTGCCATCCCACCAGCTAAGGAAGACCACCAAGAACACACATTTCTTCTGCAGGCTCATTCTGAACATTCCTGATGTACCATATTGTGCATCAGAGATACAGGCACTGGGGGTATTTGTGCTTCTTCTCCCAGTGCCGGAGTAGAGAGAGCTCATTCTGAAAACAGTCTGTTGTGACTCAGCCACATGGAACAGCTGCAGATGTGATTTTTGGCATGGATCAAGTATGAAAAGTCAAGGATGTATTTGAACTGACATAACTGTATAAAGCCTGTAGAACTGGTTTGTTAATGTGAGTCCAAAACCACCATTTTTCACAAGGGAGTTTTTTATTCCTTGGTAAGTAGTAGCATCACATACCATTACTGCCTCGTACCCTATTTCTCCTCAGCAGCCAGTATTGTTAAATACTATATAAACCTGAATGAAAACAGACTTTTCTTTACAATCAATAGCTGCATGGCTCTCTGGTCCAGCGTGTGCTGTTTGTGATCAGGGCATGAGTTAATCTGCTTATGGTTGCATTCAGGTTTATAGCACCAATTCTCTCTACCTCAGTCTCAAACGTACTTTGTTTGCCTTAATAACAACAACAAAAAAAAGCTGAAACTATATCCAGATCCAAATATGCAAGTAAAATTCACTGAACATTTAAATAGAAGAGAAATAAGACTCCTCATCCTTCCGGCCTCATTAGACTTATATACATGGCAAAAATTCAGGTCTGAAACTGTGTCTGTCCTCTGTGTTTATTAGGAAAATGAGCTACAAAGGTAGCAGTTAGACCTCTCTCTCTGTTTTTTTCTTCTGTGCTGAAGCTGGGATGGTGTTGAAACACAAGACAGCAAAGGCTGAGGGTGGATGATGCCAGCTGACAAGCAATATAAAGGGGCACTGCTACATTCAAGGATGGAGAGATAGCTGTAGGGACTCTTTTCCCCTCCCTGGACTGTCTGCTCTGAGCTGAATGGGAACTGCTGGGCTCCTCGGAGCCACCCAAGGATTCTCTGGGTGCTGGACACAGCAGCTATGGAGTGGCAGTGACTAATGAGGCGTGGAGCCTGGCCCAGCGTACATTTCCCACATATGTTTTTGTAATCCTGCAAAATAGAAAATTACTTTGTTGTCTCTGTAATAAATGAATTCTTAAAAGGAGATATATATAGTAGTAAAGTAGACAGATTCTGTCTTCTGTAACAGAGAAGAAAATCTAGAGAAAGTTCCACTGAAGCCAGTGATTAAACTGTTGAGCAGTATTTGGCCCTTAGTATCCTGTTTCTTTCCATGTTCACCAGATCCTTAGGAATAAAGGAGTTAGTTGTGAAAGGTGGTGGGAGGACAAGGCAATAGGTTAACTGATTGTTGACTGCTACTGACTAATGGTTGTCTCTGGAGAAACTCTGCCTTGCATTTTCACCTGATGTTATTTAGTGCTAAATGCGTATATCGATTTTTATATGGGAGAAAACTGCTAAACCACATTTCTGTCTTTGCTTTTCAGATATTATTATCCAATATCCTCAGTTCTATGGCTACTCATACATCACATTTGAACCACTGAAAAACTCCTATCAGACATTTCAAATTACCCTTGAATTCAGGGTAAGTTTAAGCAATTTCCAGCTCAGTTAGGAGCTCCAAATTTTATTGTCTTATTCTGATATTACTGACAGTGGAATGGTAACTTAGCTTCACTATAATTTATAATGCAATTGTGGTGAGTTTATATATAAACTTCATCTCTAAAGATCTGGGTTCACATCCGATGAATGCAAATTAATTTAGTAATCTGAGCTAAAATGTTTGTGCCAATTATTAGTTGTTAGTGCACGAGAGAGTCCCTGAGACTAGCAATATCGGGCTAGTCTAGATATCGGACAGAACAGTGGCAATGAACATTGGCAGGTCTGTAGCTATGTAAATGATCTACAGGCCGAAGTACACCTGGGTGATCTTCTTGTACTGAGCAAAAGACTGCCTTCTGTCCAGAGTTCCTTTCCTAAGCTGCAGTACATAAGTAGGCATTATTTTCCACTCTGAAGTCTGGGACATCTGCAAGATGCTGGGCTACTTGAGCTATAGGTCTTATGTGGTAGGTGTGATGGCTTTACCCAGCTGGGCAGCTGAACTCCACCACAACCGGCCTCTCTCTCCAAAGGCAAATGGGGAGAAAATATGATGGTGGGGGCTGGAGAGTTGAGATAAGTACAGGGAGATCACTCACCAATTATCGTCATGGGCAAAACAGACTCAGCATAGGGAGATTAGAAAAAAATATTACCAACATGCTAGAGAAGAGAGAAACAAAGAAAAGAAACTAAAAACACTTCCCCACATTTACCCTCTTCCACCTTATCGCCCTGAGCAGAGCAGGGAAACATGGAATGGGGGCTGTGGTCAATCCCTGATGCTTCGTCTCCGCCGCTCCTTCACGGTCACTCTCTGCCCTTGCTCCACTTGGGGTCCCTCAGCCAGCAACTCTTCAAGAACTGCTCCGACATGTCTCCATACCACAGCGTCCATCCCCTAGGAGCAAATTGTTCCAGCACAGGTCCCCCATGGGCGGCAGCTCCCCCCAGACCCCCTGCTCCTGCGGGGGCTCTCCATGGGCCGCAGCCTCCTCCAGGCCACATCCACCTGCTCCACCAGGGGCTCCTCCAGGGGCTGCAGCGTGGAGATCTTCTCCATGTGGGACCCATGGGCTGCAGGGGGACAGCCTGCTCCACCAGGGGCCTCTCCGCAGGCTGCAGGGGAACTGCTGCTGTGTGCCTGGGGCACCTCCTGCCCTCCTGCTGCACTGACCTGGGGGTCTGCAGGGCTGTTTTTCACTCACTCTCCCAGTTGCTGTTGTGCAGCAGTTTTTTTTCTCCCTTTCTTAAATATGCTCTCAAAGAGGCACAAATAATATCACTTATTGGCTTGGCTCTACTCTGTGCAGCAGCAGGTCCCTTTGGAGCTGGCTGAAACCGGCCCTTACCTAGCTATAGGACAGCTTCTGGATTCTTCTCACAGAGGCCACCCCTGCAGCCTCCCACTACCAAAACCTTGCCATATAAACTGACTACAGTAGGGTATATCCCACACGGGCTTGTGTTGGTGTGTGTGTGTTAGGACAGAGCTGATTAGGGCTGCTTGTAGGGAAGGTGGGCCAGCAAACATTGTAGGTGAGCTCTCAGCTGCACCCCTGCTGCCATGCAAGGCAGACCAGCCAGCATCACAGCCTAGATATGAGCATTTCACTAGAGCAGTAAGCGATCTGTTGCCTCATGTGGTGATCCAACACTCTTCATGGAATTTGTCAGCTCAAATTGTAGGATGGCCGTAAAAAGCCACTGTGTCTGCTGTTATGCTCATATGCAAAAATTTTGCCTGCACAGGTTGTTCAGACTGAAAAGCATGAGGCTCATTGAACATGTGAAATAGGGCATGTGTATTCATGTGCAGCATGTCTAATGTGTCTATGCTTAGCAGGCTTGCTAGGATGTCCTTGCTAGACTTTGTGCTCAGAGTTTTCACATGGGACATTGAATCATAGAATAATTAAGGTTGGAAAAGACCTCCAAGATCATCTGGTCCAACCATCCCGCAACCACCAATGTCACCCACTAAACCATATCCCTAAGCGCCACGTCCAACCTTTCCTTAAACAGCCCCAGGGACAGTGACTCCACCACCTCCCGGGGCAACCCGTTCCAATGCCTGACTGCTCTTTCTGAGAAGAAATGTCTCCTAATTTCCAGCCTGGTGCAACTTGAGGCCATTCCCTCGTGTCCTATCACTAGTTATTTGTAAGAAGAGGCCAACCCCCAGCTCCCCACACCTTCCGTCCAGGCAGTTGTAGAGAGCAATAAGGTCTCCCCTGAGCCTCCTCTCCTCCAGACTAAACAACCCCAGTTCCCTCAGCTGCTCCTCACAGGACTTGTGTTCTAGGCCCCTCACCAGCTTTGTAGCCCTTCTCTGGACACATTCCAGGGCCTCCATGTCCTTCTTATATTGAGGGGCCCAGAACTGAACACAGTATTCGAGGTGTGGCCTCACCAGAGCAGAGTACAGGGGGATGATCACCTCCGTGGTCCAGCTGGCTGCACTATTCCTGATCCAAGCCAGGATGCCATTGGCTTTTTTGGCCACCTGGGCACACTGCTGGCTCATGTTCAGGCAAGCATTAACCAGCACCCCCAGAACCTTTTCCTCTGCACAGATTTCCATGTCTAACAGTTTTATGCTTTCAGCTTGTTGCTAGATCTAATGGTGTCATACTGCAAATGGATGTTCATAAACCATTTAAGCATAACAACAATATTTTTATGCTCTTCAAATGCAGGATTCATAATGGATCAACCAGTTTCTGATTTTGCAAGTTTAAAACTTCATATGAAAGATCTTGTACCTTTTCTGGAGAACAGTCCCCCAGTGCTACTTGGATTTATCTTTCACTGTGAGGCTTAGACTTTGATTTTTCATGTTTATGTCATCATTGCAGGCTGAATCAGAAGATGGTTTGCTGCTATACTGTGGAGAAAATGAACATGGCCGTGGTGATTTTACGTCACTGGCAATCATCCGACGGAGCATCCAGTTCAGGTAAAACATTGATTTCTACTAGGCTCACCTCCATGCTAAATCTGATTTAAAGAGATGGGGCTGCTTTTGGTGATGAATATCGGCTGTGTCTTTGACTTTTGCACCATGTAGTGCTCAGAATGGATAGTATTGCTTCATGGAACAGTTCTTCAGTAGTTCCTTCTCTCATCCTCAGTGTGTTGATAAGTGACCTTTTAAACTCATTTTACTCAGACCTTGGTCTAAAGACAAAATGATCAGTTTTCTTAGGGGTCTTGGTCTAGGACTCATTGCTATGTTACCACATATGCCAGTGAGCCACTGCACTTGTTGAACTTATGCTGTGTCAAGCTGTGCATAGTCAGTGTTTTTGCCTCACAGCAAAAGGAGCTGCAAATCGTGTAGCAAAATAAAGGACTCCATACCACCAAGGGGCCTGGAGCTTCATCCCATACCCCTTGTTTAGATGGGAGTTGCAGATTTTTTATGTGACAATGGAGGGGGTTTTTGCACTGCTGTGGATACTAAGTGTGTGAGGGAGTATCTCAAGGCTCTCCTTATTTGGGAGGCTGAGTCCTCAGAAAGTGGGGAAAACCAGAGTGGGGACGTGCCCTGGCTCTCTTTGTGTTCTCCTCCGGCACTGACTAGCAGATAGAGAAAATGGCACGTTTTGTGCATGGCCAGATCCACAGGGACTCTCCAGGAGTTCTTGTCAATCAGCACTGAAAGACATGAGTTTCATACAGAATCCCAGAGTTTTTAATACAGCTCTGCCTTTCACTAGGGAGCTAGAGAATTCCCATTTTTTTTTACTGTGATAGCAGGAACTTGTATTGTAATACCCTGCATCTTGAAACAATTTTAGCTGTGGGCAAGCTTTGCAATGCATGTGATATGGCCAGAGGATGCAAAACTTTCTCCATGGGAGAAAGGGGAATTATAAAATTGGAAACATAATAGATCATACGTAGACCTGCTGTCTAATTTGCCTGTTGCTTGTTAATATGTGTTGTGAAAAAGAGAGATTCCCAGGAGTGAAGGGAATATTCAGAGTCTAAAAACATACAGTATTTAGTTAATGAAAAATTGTGACCCTGTCCTCTCTGTTTCTTGCTGCCAGGTTTAACTGTGGTACTGGAGCTGCAGTTATAACAAGTGAAAACAAAATAAAGCTGGGGAACTGGCATAGTGTCACACTGTTCAGAGACGGGCTGAATGGCTGGCTCAGGATGGACAATGATGCTCCGGTCACAGGAAAATCTCAGGTAGGCAATCCTGCACTTGCAGCTCGACCTGGGGCTCTCTCAATATTGCAATGAGTTTGTTTTTTCTTTTTTTTTTCCTTGCCTGTAGAAGTCTGATCAGATTTAAAATATTCACTTTTATTTATCAGCATTGGGGCATTTAGTGGCCGAGAATCAACATACAGATTACTTTTCTACATACATAATCTAGAAATCACATAGATAAATATCCCAATCCTGAATCCTATCCAGGCTCCCCTGTCATGCTCCTGCCTTGCTCTGCACCTTCTTGCTGCACTTTGCTGGTCTCACAGACAAGCTGCTGTGAGAAGTTTGCCAGGTTTTACAGCTGCTGTCCCTGATTGCTTTCTTTTGCAAGTCTCAGCTTCTCCGCTCCCTCAGCCAGAAAAAAATAGTCATATGTGTTTATGTGTATGTATTTATGTACAATATACATATGGCCACACAAGATTTGTATAAAAAAGCGTAATTAACTGTATACCATGTACATAGATTTAAGCACAGTAATGGAGATAGACATTCTGTCCTGACTTATGGTAACATCAACAATTTCATTCAAGACCAAAATATAATAGAGGAAGATGTTTTGACTTGCTCATCTGTTACCAAACCAGAGAACAGAAGTAAAAGTAAGGAACTGAAAAAAAAAAAAAAAAAAAAAAAAAAAAAAAAAAAAGACAATTGCAAATTGGTTTGTACGACTTTCCTCTTCTCTTTGATAACCACTATTAGCATGCCATCCCTGGCCCTGAAAAAAAGTGGCTTCAAACACCTTATTACTTTACACTTTCATGTGCAGGCTCTGAAAGGGAAAAAAAATAATCTTGAGGACCTGAGTAATAGGAAGGGGGTGAAGCCTGTCAGCTTAAATGCAGTGTGCTTGGGGCCTAATGGCAAGAACTTCTACTGCTCTTTGAGTGCTCATCAGCTGGAAATGACAGAGGAGAAGGATTTTAATGTCTGTCACATGTCGCTATGTGTTACCAGTGCTGTGAGGCCATGCAAAAGGTAAATGTGATTGACAGAGAAACAGGAGATCTGTCCAGCAGAGACTAATGCTGTTTTTGTAATACTTTTGTGAGGCTGCATTTGGTTATGCAGAGTTGTGATCATCCATACCCAAAATAGGTTCAATTAAAAAGTTGATCAAGAAGAGGTGCAAGAAGGTGGATTATGGTCCAAGAGTCTGTTGCAAGAGGATTCTTAACAATGAACACACACTTTTCTAGCTGCGGTTACACCAGAAAAATAGTTAATTGCTCCAGGTGTTGCTCTTCACCAGAACTTCCAATTTAAAATGACCTGGATTAGTATCAGAAAATGATAGCCTTTCTGACCTGGTTCATTTTAACATGAAGAGGTTAGAGAGTGCCTATATGAGAAGTGGAACTTGGCAAACCAAGGTGGGCAGGAACATCAAAGGCAGTTGGAGATACAGTCAGCTGGAGGCAGGCTCGAGGGCTGTGTGCCCTGGCATGTGTCCACCATGAAATCATGTGGATGTCTTAACTCTCTTTAGCCACAAGCCCCACCTAGATTATTTCATGCTGAAATCTAGATCTATTTGATATACTTCTGCAATGAACTGTGCAGTGAACACCCACAAACTCAATAACCTTGGCTCACTTAGTCTGGCCAAATAGAGCCTATGGGGCTTTATTGTTATTTATGGGGATTTATTGTTATAAATATCATGGAGGCAGGGCAGTGGTGAAAAATCCGGAAAGTGTTTCGCCTAATAGTCATCATTGTTGAAGGACACATTGGTAAAAAATGGCCATGAATAAAAGCAGGAATTGTAAATGTTTTCTTCTAAAGGACACTGAGGTTTTGAAACAGCCTTTGAGTAGGAGGTGAAAGACATATTTTGGTCAATTTATGAAAGGAATTATGACTCAGTTGCCCACATTAGGAAGAGGTTTGATTCAGTGATCAAAAAAGTTCTGTTTAGTTTTATTGTTCCTTCCTGTGTACTGTAGTGATAATAGTAAACTTGTATATGTAGGTTTCCACAGTTAGATTAAGATCAAATTAAAAAAAAAAAAAAAAAGAGGGGAGGAAGGGGAGGGGGGGAGTAAATTTAGTGCTGTCAAAGTGAGCAGAATCCCACTGAAGCTGTAGCCGTATCAGTTTTTTTTCTAGTTTTGTTTTTTATTGTTCTCTTTTGTCATTTTATTATTTTTCAACACTTAGCATTTGCGGAGTTCTGTCCAAAAGGCAGTACTATGTTGGTCTGTGTCCCCCAGTTGAGAAGACAACAATTTTGGCAAAAGCAAAAGAAGAAATTGCAGCAAAAAAAAACAGATATCCACAATGTATCCTTAGGAGACAGTGATTTTTAAGCTTTTTATTTTGCATTATGTAGCTCATGTTATCCTGATGGATGCTGGTGTAAAAAGAAACATTTAAGATGATGGAGCGGAGGAATGAGCAATGGAAAGGAATTACCAATGAGCAGCCTTCATATCCCCTGGGACAAGTCTTCATGGAGAAAATAATTGATTATGCACAGTGTGGCTTAATTAGTTACCCCGTGTTATGTCTGTTCTACATCATGCTGTGCTTTGTTTTCCCTTTAGGGCCAATACAGTAAAATTACCTTCCGGACTCCCTTCTATGTTGGTGGTGCCCCCAGCGTGTACTGGCTGGTCAGAGCCACAGGCACCAACCGAGGGTTTCAGGGCTGCGTTCAGTCGCTCAGCGTCAATGGGAAGATGATTGATATGAGACCCTGGCCATTAGGGAAAGCTCTCAGTGGTGCTGATGTGGGTAAGTGTAATGGTGTGGGGTTTAGCACTTTAAGCAGTGCTAAACTAATTTTTTGCTTAATAGAAAAAATTGAGCAATGGTCCATGTTTGAGAGGGGGAAGGTGTTGTCTTGACTTTCAGAGTGATACGTCTCTGTGCCTTTGTGCATTGCTGTAGCTGGGTCTGTAGTAGGGAGGTTTTATCACACTGGGCATGTAAATATCAATGTGGTATACCAAAAACCCTTGCGGATACAGTTGTCTAACACAACTGTAAAACCATGTCCCATGAGCAAACAGGAAGCTCATTGTTGCTGATATAATTATGTCTGCACCAGTGTTTCTGCCAGCATCTTTCATGCTACCTCTCCATGCTCCTGACTGGCTCAGTCATCATCAGAAGTCAATAGTATGCATGCTGTATTTCTGTAAAACACTATGGACACAACAAAATGTGTTTTGCCTGCAGGCATCATTGCACTTGTCCAAATCAACACAGGGATCTTTCAGAGAAGTGCTGTGGCCATTAAAAGGGCTTTTCCTGTGAAACCCCATTACTGCTGAGGCAAATAGGCCTTCAGGCCAGTTGACCATCTATTGACCATCCATAGGACTGTCAACCAACCATTGTTTCCATTTCCAGAATCACAGTATGTTAAAAAACAAAAAAAAAAAAAAAAAAAAAAAAAATTGGAATTGATTCTTTCAACATCTTTGTGGGGTGGTATTATAACATTATCTCCCTTCACAGATGAAAAGGTGAGTTAATTAACTGGGTCTGTCTTCTATATGTATTTATTCATCTCTGCTTCATGTAACGGGCACTCAGAAAAAAGATAGGGCAACAAAATCCTTGCTTTAATGACCTCCCAGTCTAAACAGTTTAAAGGGACGATTAAACCCCGAGTCAGAAAGTGAGTGGTAAAAGCAGGAAATAGATCCCATATTGCTGTACTCTCCATGCCATGCCTCAGCCACAAAGTCATCTTTCTTCTCCTCTATAGCTTTGCATTTGGCATTCCAAGAAGGAAGTGATTAATGAGAAATTTCCTAACAATTACCCTGTATTCTCTAGATAGCATGACCAAACTTCTATGGCATACAAGGAGGGAAACAGAGCAGCCCAAGAAATAGATGCTGAAAAGAATAAGACTTTGGAGGCAGAGAGTAATTTCACGATAGAGTGAGAAGCTATGGAATTTATATAGATAGATAAAAGCCTTGCTAAAGTTCTCCAAGCCCTAATCTCTATTGCCTCTGGGGACACAGCTGGCTTCATTCCCATCCACGAATGCTCCACATACTACTGCATTAACAATCAGCATCACTGCAAATAAGTGCTGGGCTCTGCCATGTGTGACTCGAAACTGAACAGTAGAGCCTTACTGTCCTTACGTGGCTGCACACACTTTATATGATACTGCACCAGCAGAGGTTTGCAAACAACATGTAGTATGTTAAACTTGAAATAAATATAAATGAACTCTGCTAGGGTTTAGGGATGTTTTTAGCTAGCCACTCTTTTGTTTCTTTCCCAGTGATACACTGTATAAATCAGGGATGTTGTGGTACCTGGACCACAGGACTGTGAGTGAGGAGGAGAGGGGCCCATACTGTCCCAGTGCATGATGCCATGAGAGCAGCCTGTCCTTGCATACCAGGGAGCTACAGCTCAAGCTGTCCTTCAAACCAGGGAGCCTGCAGCTTGTCCAGCTGTTCTTATACTCTTTGTCCTTTTCTAGTTCTTAAAGGTTTTGTTTAACTTTGGTCTTTTCGAAAATTCTACCAACATTGTTATTACAGCAGTTGCTCTAAGGACGAGTATCATCTGATTTTTCTGCTCACATCTCAGACTCAGTGCTTCTCTAGTTCACCCACGTGCCTTGGCTTGATTTCACCATCTGTAAAACTGAGCTGGTGCTGCTTGTTAATGCTGCCGTCACAGTAAACGATGAGTACGTGAGGGACCTCCTGGACAAGATCCCTGTTTGTAGCCATGGAGAACTTAGAATCATAGAATCATAGAATATTCTGAGTTGGAAGGGACCCATAAGGATTATCAAGTCCAACTCCTTGCACTGCACAGGTCTACCCAAAAGTTTAGACCATGTGACTAAGTGCACAGTCCAAACGTTTTTTAAATTCATACAGGCTTGGTGCAGTGACTACTTCACTGGGGAGCCTGTTCCAGTGCGCAACCACCCTCTCAGTGAAAAATCTCCTCCTGATATCTAGTATGAACTTCCCCTGCCTCAGCTTCACCCCGTTCCCGCGGGTCCTATCACTGGTGTTTATGGAGAATAGGCCACCCGCCTCTCCACTCCCCCTCGCGAGGAAGTTGTAGACCGCGATGAGGTCCCCCCTTCAGCCTCCTCTTCTCTAGGCTGAACAGGCCCAGTGACCTCAGCCTCTCCTCATACCTCATCCCCTCCAGGCCCTTCACCATGTTTGTCGCCCTCCTCTGGACACTCTCCAACAGTTGAATGTCCTTTTTGTACTGTGGTGCCCAGAACTGCACACAGTACTCGAGGTGAGGCCGCACCAGTGTAGAGTAGAGCGGGACGATCACTTCCCTCGCCCAACTAGCGATGCCGTGCTTGATGCACCCCAGGATACGGTTGGCCCTCCTGGCTGCCAGGGCACACTGCTGGCTCATATTCAACTTGCTGTCGACCATAACCCCCAGATCATCAGTAGGGCTGGAGAGGACATTGAGGAAAGTTGCAGATTATTTGTTTTAAAATGTTCTTTGTTTTGTAGTAAACTTGGAAATAGAATTTGTACATGAAAAGTTTTCCTATGAAAGATTTGCCCTGTAGAAACTGTCTTTTAAATTCCACTGGAGTACAGTTAGGTAAAAAATGGTGACAAGATTCCCATTCCCCTCCTGCCCCATTTCACTGTGGCAGCTTGGAAGGGGAAATAATGGCTTACAGAGCATCGTGAGCACCTGTGGTCCTGCAGCTGGATGCAGGGCAGCCATTTGAAGGAGTAATTCCATGCTGAAGGAGAATTAGTTCCCTTGCAGAGGACTGGTGTGCTTTGGTTATTCTCCTTGTGTGAACCCTGGAGCCTTCCATCATGAGTGCTATGGTGCAGTAAGACATGGATCTGGCAGGGGATTTGTACCTGAGTGATACAAGACAGGTCTGTTTGGGCAGGGAGTCACACCAGATGCCCTGGGAGTTATTCCTGCCTCTGCAAGTCAGTGGGGAAAGGTGATTTTCCACCTCGGGCAGCAGTAATGGAGATGAACCAGTGCCTCAGCCACTAACATGAGATCCTTCACTGTGCCACCATGCTTTCCTTCCTGAGTATAGGATGGGAACGCTGATGCTGTACTGATACTAGTACCTTACTGAGATTTTGTACAGCCCTGGTCTGGAAATTATCTTTACAATCAGAGTACTGTATTTACACTACACAAAATAGAAAGGATATATCCCCTACTTATAGATGTTTTGTAAGATTTTCCCAAGTCACTTCAGATAACAAAACTATTCTCCAGTGCTTCTTGTCAGCATTTCCTTAGTACACCTGTGTCATCCTGGAGGTGATAGTTCAGCCTCAAAATAAATGTGCAGTTCATAGTTTGTCATAATCACTTTGCCCTCCCAAAAGATGTACTTACACTTGTGCGCCATGACTGTGTTACGTGGGCTTTCTTAATATTTAAGATCAGTTCATAACTACCAATAAGGGGGGAAATATGTAAGCAGAAACTGTCTAAAATAAAGGAGAAAATAAAATCAACTCGTACTTTATCAGATGTATGCATGACCGGTGACAAATCTAACTTTATAGACAGTGGTTTTCAGAAGAAAATAGTTATTTATTCTATGACAATTCCAAGGTAACTCCAGCAAGAATAAATAATTTATTTGTTATTTCAGGTGATGTGCCAGAACAGAAATACTTCTTAAGAAGCTCATATGCTGATGATATGGATTCCCTGTAGTGCAAAGAGGAGGGCTCACAACCTCACTTTAGTTAATAAGATTAGTTGCTGATGATTAACACCTACCATGCCTACTAAGGCAAGAATTTACAGCGAATAAAGAAGCACTTACAGTAACTGAAATAAAACAAGCCACAGCACATCTAAACAATCCAGAGAGTTTTCAATTAATGCTTAAGAGAAAATAAAGATAGGAATGAGGGTAAAAGAAAAATAATGATTGGAAGGTATGACTGTCATGGTTTGTTAGTGAGGGCTAATTTCTGCTATTTTTAATGTTTCCTCCTTGTCTGGTACAAAGCCAGTGCTTAAAAGCAACCTACTTTGTCTGAACTGTGCATGGTCTGACAAACAGGGAAAGAACCTAGCTAGGAAAGCAAATTGCATTGGTTACTTGCAATGATAAAAAGCCAACTCGATCTTTGAAAACCTCCTCTGATAAATCAATGTTGTGGCATTGTGTTTAGGTGAGTGCAGCAGTGGAATCTGTGACGAGGCATCCTGCATCAACAGTGGTACCTGCACTGCAAGCAGAGCGGATTCATACATTTGCCTTTGCCCTCTTGGGTTTAAAGGTCACCATTGTGAAGAAGGTAAGAGGATGCTGGATTGCTTATATTTCTTTTTATGTTTTTTAGCTTTCAGCATGTTTTCCAAATAGTGACGCCTAAGAAGGTCTTATGCTATTACACTGACAGCAGACATGGTGAAACCCTATCCCACCAATCGGTTGGGGGCTACTTCCAGCTCCTACATAATCAGTGATTCTCAAACTTATCTTCTTATTTCAGTTAACTATAATTAAGCTTCCCAAAATCACTTTTCAGAAGTAACTCTAACATACCATTCCACAGCTGCACTTTAACACTAAAAAAATCCACACTTTTCCTCTAAACATGTATCAGTTGTTTATTTTAAAGTATAAATGACTAAATATCAATTTCATGATGAAATTGTAGTGATACAAAAAAATTGTCAAATACATACCATGTCACTTTTCTGAACATAGCTTTTCTTGACACAACCCATTGTAGCATGCTTGCTACCTTGAAAAACACTGCAGCAAATCACTACAGAATAGTGGTTACAGCAAGCCAGAAATTTTTTTAATACATGGACAACCTTAGAAAAAAGAGGGATTAAGGAGATAAGCGATGTAGGCTACAATAAGAAATATTTCTAATTTAAATGATGAAATTCCTTGTTTGTTTTCCTTGGTGTTACATTAAAGTACAAAAGAGAGGGAACTGACCCTGGCTGGTAGGTTAGTTGCTCCCTAACATTTGAGCTTCAAGTGACCTGCTTATGTATTCTTGATTTCCAGCACTCACCTTGGTCATACCTCAGTTCAATGAATCCTTAAGATCATTTGCTAGCACACCCTGGCCTTTGGAACCACAGAATTACCTTTCCTTCATGGAGTTTGAGATGACATTTCGTCCAGATTTAGAGACTGGTGTCCTTTTGTACAGCTACGACACAGACAGCAAGGACTTCCTCTCCATCAACATGGTGGCTGGTTACGTGGAATTCAGATTTGACTGTGGCTCAGGAACGGCTGTCATCAGGTAAAACAGCATTTCTTGTATTTGTCTTCCAATGATGATACAGTGCATATCCAGAAAGGAGTAAGCTGGAAAGAGGAATGTCCTATAATGATGTATGGGAGCCCATGTCTCTCTAGTGCTTGCTTTTTGTAAGGAGGCACAGAAACACTATAATTATACACAAGGCAACAGGATCTTCTGCCTCCAAAAATCTGTTTCAAAGCATTGGTATCAGTGTGACCATGTCAGGCCACCATCTTACTGCAGATGTTTTTATTTCTGCATGGTATCACTGAAATTCCCTGTACACCTCTGTAACATTGTGCCACAACTAATTAGGGGATCCATAACTATTTTATACATGCACTTTCTAGCCACAGGATTGTATACAACGGCACTTTCATGAGCATCATCCTCCCTGTTCTCCAGTTCTGGGCATTAGGTACTGGACTGGAAGTGTTGCAAGAAGCTACAGCCCCAAGTCCTCTCTTTCCTCATAGGGTTGTTTCTCAGATGATCTAAAGGTAATATCCAATTTACCTAGCTTTAGCAGTCTTAAAGATAAATACCTGGTTTAAATGAGTCATCCAGGCTTCCAAAGACAGACCTCCTGGGAATGATTCATCCTGACCTAGAATAAAATCCTAGGACAGGAGCAGTGAGATGCCTCAAGAAGAGCTGTTTTCTGTCTGTGTATGTGAGTACCTAGTCCCTGGACGATTGTTCCCTGTGCTCTACAGAAAAGGCAATGAGCTGAACAGAGGCATTCAGTACTTTGGGTTTAGTCCAAAAGGCTGCCAGTTTGACCAGGTTGATCTAATGTATAGAAATAATCTATATAAAGCTCATGAAAAATGTATACACTGCCTGCAACTCTTGCATACCATATGTTTCATGTGGACACCAGGAATTTTGGCTATACTGCGATTGGGAGAAATATCCTGATTTTCCACTGAATGAGGACTCATGCAAACAAGCCCATTCAGATTATAAACTGAGAGGTGAAATTTCAAGAGAATAAATGCAAAATAATGTACAACCCTAACAAAACACAGCTGAGGTGACGCTGTATTGTCAGATAAAGATCCTGGAGTTATCATGGATAGCCCTGTGCAAGCAATTCCTAGCTGCTTGGAGATAAATACAAAACTGCAAGTACAGTGCAGAGAATTCTTAGGAATGGAATAAAAAATGCCTCTGCAGAAAACCATGATCCACATTCTTGAAAACTTCCTGCAGTTCTGGTCACATCATTTTGTAAGAAATAAGCAAAATTAAAAAAAGAAGAATAGCATTGATATCCAGAGAAAGGAGAGAAACAAATTCCACAAGTGCAGCAGGACCCTCCAACTTGGAAAACAGTTTGGTGGAAGTATGATTTAGATTTTTAAATTATGAATGACATGGAGAAGAATAAGGAATTATTATTCTGCATTTTTTCAATATGTGAAAATTAGGAGCCCAGTAAAACTGCAAAACAAATGATATAAACGGAAATAAGACTTTTTTTTTCTCTCCCAGACAGCAAATAAATAAATTGTGGAAATTAATTGTCACAGCATGTTACACATGCCAGAACTATAAATAGGTTCATAAAAAATAATAGACAAATTTGAAGAAAGATCCATTGAGAGACATCAAACACATTTGTACGGATGCAGCCTCTGACTCAGGAAATAGCTAAATGACAAGTTGCCAGAAGCTGGGAGGATACATCAAGGGAAGTATCACTCCAAACTTTCCAAACTGGCCCTGTTCTTTTCTCTGGCTGAAAACCATCAGAAATAGCTTATGTCAGAGACCTTTGCTCCAGCCCAAAATGGCTCTTCTTACAACAGCCTTCAATCTTTTCCTGATTACATCTGTCTAATTCCTATTACTGGCAACTATGAAGTAGACATTTCTTTTTCTTTCTGCCTGAAGAATACTGTAGTGCTGCAGAACACCTTGGACTAAAGTTCAGACAAGATATATGGGGCTTTTAAAATGCAGCAAGAGCTACAAGCATGGGTTTGGCAGTGGAAACTGCCCCTTTCTGTTGGAAAGCACAGGAGAGAGCAGGACACCAACTAAAACTTGGGTTATGTGCATTAAGAAGGAGTGTGGTGTGATGGCTGGGTAACGTGGGGGAATCATGAGGCTGACAAGCTTAGCTGAAAGTTGTCAGGATTGCTCCACACCCCAGAGATGTTGTTAAACAATAACTTAAATATACCTGTGTTTGGTGAATATTATGCAGATTGCAAGGCCAAGCACTGAGATGAGGAAATGCCAAGCTTCTGGTTGCCTGTGCACCATTGGTTTATACAGTGGTTCCATTGCTTTGGTCTTTTTTAGCAAGGTAATATTGAGGAGGCACAGTGCTGACACACAGTGCAATCCTTTTGCGCCTATATATATATATATTAAAAAACAACAACAACAACAACAACAACAAAAAAAAACCATGGATCCTGATTCCTCTTGCATGGAATTGATTATGTCCTTTACATGGCATCACTCCCACCAACGGGCTGCCACCTCTCTCCCTCCCATCCTGCTCCCAAGCATGCATTCAAGCTTCAGGCAGGACAGTAACATTTTTGGCTCAGGCACTGACTATGAATGCTGTAGTGAGCTTGCCCTGGCTGACGCACATCAGGTTACCATTTATCTTGGTGTAATTAACTGAATCTCAGCTGCTGGACCCACTCACTTCCTCATGGACTATACACCTCTTTGCACATAGCCATATCTCCAGTTCAGCTCCTTTTTCTGGATAATGTGGGCAACTTGCACCCTGTCATCAGCTCTGTCAGTGCTTAAAAAAGTTAAATAGATTCCATGTTTTTCTTGCCTCTTTAGGCAATCCCCACATAAAAGTCTGCCTTGATCTTGGTCATAATGCTTCACACCTTACCTTTTGGCCTAAGTGGAGGTATAGCTCTGGTCATCCTGACTCTTTTTAATAAAACCAGGCTGTTAAATATTAGAATATAATTGGAAAACAGCCATAATGGCTTTGTAATTAAGGATGAAGCAAGCTCATTTCATTACATCAGCAGCAGCAGCATGCAAGCTGCCCTTGGTGAAGGCTGCATTTTGCAACAGGTGAGCTAGGGCTGGAAGAAGCACGGTGTGTGCAGCAGGCTCCAGGAGGAGCAGGGCTGCTGAGTAGACAGCCGAATGCAGACACTGAGCTATTCACCAAGATGAGAGCATTTGTCAAAGGAGAATTTGCTGCCTCCTGGGATTTCCCATGGCCAGACTTTGCAGAGTCAAGAACTTCATCATCTGGAATATTTTCTAACGTTCAGTGTGATTGTGAAAAAGTAATCATTATCCCCATAGTACGTGAAAAACTAGAAGTTCCAGTGCCTGCAGGAAGCACTACCAAACTCATATGAGTTTCAAAAGGCCTGTGAATCCAAGAAATAGCTTGTAAGTCTCAAGTGACTGTGCAAAGGGGGGCGGGGGGGAGGGGGGAGGTCTGTGTGTCTGTGTGTGTCTGTGTCTGTGTGTTCAAGTTCTGTTAGCTATTGATTTACTCAAGGTAACTAAACCCTAAATGCTACCAGAGAAGACATTGCTCAGTGAGTGATGTATTTTTATTGAGGTTGTCAAAGTAATATTGCCAGTGTCTTCTGAGTAGATGAAAATGGACTTTGAGAAAACCTAAAGGATCAACATAAATACAATAAAAATAATTCTAAACTAAAGTTCATTTTTCAGAAAAAAAGAAAAAGATTAAATTGTTATTTTCATGTTTTCAAAATGGTACAACTTTTAAAATTAGCATTTAAGTCAGCCTGAAAATACAAAACATTATTTCACCTAAAGCAATTTTATATATATATATTTTTTTTAATTGAGAGAAAGCTAGAAAGTCTCCAGGTGTCCCAAATAACACAGTTTCTGATTTTTCCAGCTTGACTAGTGAATCAAACACAAGTTTTCATAGCTCCTGGAAGAAAGTCTGCAAGATAAGATTTAGGTGTAAAATGTTTTAACTGGTGTAATAAATGCACATTTGAAAATAATATGCAAAGTTCTGTATAACTGCTAAAGGGAGATGCGTTTTTGCCCACCAGTTATGCTGCTATTCATATTAGTTCTGAGCTAGTACGGATTGTAAAAAGTCTTCAAAGGCTTCCACTGAGGCTGGTGAATGCTTTGCACAAACGGGCATTATTGTTCCTATTCAGCATCTCATCACATCATTAGGATCATATTTTAGTTACTTCCCCTTAATGTAGGGGAGCCAGGCTGCATGTGTATGCATGCAGATGTCGCTGTAACAGGCTGCATAATTATAGCTGATAAGCCATCACAAAGTACTTCTGTTTTAAAAGAGGGTGGAGAACGTGGGGCTAAACTGACCATTAAGTGGGAAATTTTATCTATAGGCTTATGGCATTGTGAAATGAGGATGTATAGCTGAGCCAAAATTAGTCTTTATGTCTTATAAATTACTGAGCAGAAAAAGTAGCACAGAGGTAGATGAAGTGCATTCTGATTATTAAAATATTTCCTTTATAAAAAAACTGGAGTGTTTATTGTTCAGTGTAGGAACATGATGTTACTTTCATTTGCTGGAAGGGCTCAGAATTGTATATTGCTTCCATGTAAGTAAAGAAACTCAGTGGATTTTTTCTTGGTTTTGTTCTTGGGTTTTTTAGAAAGTCACTTCAAGAGGAACTGACCTATTAACATAGCAGTGATATTTGAAAATATCAGAAAGACAGAAATGTAAAACACTTAAAATTCTTCTTCCCTTTAAAACAGGAGTGAAGAACCTGTCCGTCTGGGTCAATGGCATGAGCTGCGAGTGTCTCGTACAGCGAAGAACGGTATCCTACAAGTGGACAAACAAAAGCCAGTGGAAGGGATGGCAGAGGTGAGCATATAGCATGAGTTGTCATTAATATATATGTAAGTATATATATGAATACAGCTGTTAGTTTATAAAATGAATGCATGGTAAGCTGCACAGGCTGCTGTCAAAGTTATGAGTTCAAAAAAGTACATGTGTTAGGGCAATATTTTCTTAAGCCCAAAGAGGGAAATTTGCACATGATGTCTTCCCTCTTAGGACAGGGATCCTATAAAAGCAGCTGAAATCATGGCCTTACCTTCTTTTACTATGTAGCTGAACTCACATTTTTGGAAGTTCATACATGTTCTTGAGGTTCTTTTCTTGGTACTTACTGTTTCTGGCTAAGTCTCTTGCACAAGCTGTGCACCATGAAATGCATAATCTGGAGAAAGATGAAACATAAAATTATGTGCACAAAGTCCTGTTTTTACTTCTCTCTGAATATTATGCTGGATAGATAAGCCAAAAGAAAATTATTTCCTTGTCTTGTCCTTGCAAAAGTAGTTTTCAGGGTAGAGTAAGGGCTGGACTACTGACATTGTTGATGACTTCTATTTTATTCTTCCCTAACCTAGAGTTCATAGAGAGTTTTAATAAGATGAAATGCTGCTTGCAAGAACCCAGGCAGGGTATTTCACTCAAAGCAGATACACTCAATTGTGCAGATAGAGGTACTTTTTTTTTTTTTTTTTT
>CM021797.1:13069357-13177358 GCA_011076525.1 Nettapus auritus
TTTTGGTCAAGGAGCAGCTTGAGTAGCAAATGTTCAAGCAGCGCAGTAAAGATGTCTCTAGATAAGTGGGTAAAGGTAAGGGCACGTTTTTCTTCTGTAAGTGCTGCAGTGCAGCTGCAGAAGGAGGTTGGCTGGGAGCTGCCAACAATGAAATTAGATCTGGGATTCCACAGGTATCCTGTCTTTAGATATTAAACTACTTTCCATTCATACCACGAAGCTGAGTAGACCCATCAGATATCCTGAGCAACTACTTCTAGTAACTAATGTAGGCCCAATGTTTCTTCCATTCAGCCTTGTATCTTCCTGTGGATTTGCTTTTCAGATGTTGGAAACATTAAAGAAGTCTTGGTTGCATGGACCTTGATTTGATTTTAACTTCATGAGTCTCATTTGGGTCCTGGATTTGCATCCATGTACCTCAACTCTTTGCAAATAGTTAGGTGTGCAGACAGCAATCCGAATGAGAACTGACTAGTAAGTAAGGAGAGAAGAAACTTAGTATTGTTTCAGAACTCTCCTTCCTCTATTCCTTCAGTTTTCCCATTTTGAAATACTTGGGTTTTTGTAGCTAGCTAGGCTAAGGATAAAGTACAGGCAGTAGAGAGTGTCCTGTGGTGGATTTCTTGAGAGAACTGCAAAAGAAATGCAATTAACAGAAGTAACGAGGCATTGAAGTAAGCTATAATATATAATTTAAGCCAGTCTGAAGATATAAGCATGGTTCCAGCTACTCTAATAAAGTATTATTGCTATGTTTGTTGCAGGGGGCTTTCACACAGATTAAGTGCAGCTCTGAGATATTTATTGGCGGAGTCCCCAGTTACGATACAGTGAAGAAGAACTCAGGAATCCTCAGGCCCTTCAGCGGGAGCATCCAAAAGGTGTGTGCCCAGAGTAACATGTTGAATGTGTTTATTTTCATCTCATCATATATCCTATCCAGTAGACATTTCAGGTGAAAACCTGCCCTTATAGCACTGACAATATTCAAAAAAATACAAGATTTCATCTCAGGAACCCTCCACAAAGTGCTTAAACATACTCACAATGAAAAGTCTGTCTAACTTTAATAGCCAGCAAGTGTTACTGCTGCCATTCTCCCTATTAATTTCTGTTCTTTACTAATGAGTGAGCTAAACACATACAGAAGCAAGCAGAGAACGATGCCTAATACTGTGTCAAGTTTAGAGCCCTTGGAGTGCCCTTTAACACAATATATGAATAAATGAACAGAAGAGATGCTTAAATACTCAAAGGTGTGCACACTAAGGTGGCTAAATATGCAATAATGAGCAGAAGAGAAGCTACAAATTAAAGTGGCTTCCAGTCCAGCTAGCATATTTTTTTACCACTCAAGAGCAGCTCTGCTCTCCACCTTCCCCTCTTACTCTTTTATGTGGGGCACATGAATGGGGAAGATCTTTTTCATTGTTGTCAAACTCTAGGGATTATGTTCCAGTACAA
The DNA here is from genome assembly GCA_011076525.1 of Nettapus auritus. Classification (NCBI taxonomy): domain Eukaryota; kingdom Metazoa; phylum Chordata; class Aves; order Anseriformes; family Anatidae; genus Nettapus; species Nettapus auritus. Next base: position 13,070,825 of record CM021797.1, read on the forward strand.
TCAGCTTTACCTAGGTGTAATCATTTTTAAGAGAAAAAAATGCATATATTTGTAAAATATTCTGAATAAGTAGTCAAAAGAGAGTTCAAATTGAATTAACAGGTGCACTCCCTAGATTTAGCATACCTAAAATAATCTGAATAAAGCTCAAAGCTTGGCCTTGAATCTTCAGGATTTAAAATGAGAAAATTGTTGTATGAAATATAATTAACAAATAAAAAGCCCGAGTAGTGAATCTAATTGATCAAGACAGAAAGGTAATTGCAATTCAGTGTAATTGGTTTCATCACCTGGTCCACCTTTTTCAGTATCTTTGTTAGTTATCTAACAGAAAACATGAAAATTGGAGGAGTCTGTCATGGTGGTGGAAACAGGTCAGTGACATTAACTTATTTGGAATTATGGGCTTGACTATTTAGTATGCAGCTTGGAGAGCAAGATGGGGAGCCTGGGAACAAAGAACTTAGGTCGCACTTACATGATGTGGGACTGTACCCTAGAGTACAGAGGCACTGATAAGGATTTGGAAATGCTGAGCATGCACTCATATTTTTGTGGTATAGTTAAGAACACAGATGGGATGTCAGGGAAGAGTATTGCCGGCCTCTCAGGTACTGCAAGATTCTTAGTTGAGTGCTGTGTTCAAACACAGCAGGATGTTGGAGGATGTTATAGAAATAAAGCTGCAAACATCACAAAGTCCTGGAAAACGTGCCAAGTATAGAAGGATCTCAATCTTAGGTCTTAGAAGACCTATGATCTCAGTCTATTTAGGCAACTCAGATACGGGTAAGAAGTGACATTGTAGTGGTTTGCTAATTTCTACATGAGGATGGGATTTCTCTGAAACAATGCAAAAAGGGCACAATGTGAAACAATGGCTGGAGAATGAAAATAGTTTAAGAGAAGAAATAAGCATTTTTATGAGTGGGGGCTTGTTAACTGGTGACACAATGTAGCTGGAAGTTAGACAGAAGCTGGAAAGGTAATGGGCTCTTCACTGATCCATCTTTGTGACAGGACTGGATGTTTTTCTACTGCTGAAGTTGCTTAACTGTCTGAAACAGAGTATAAGCTCTCCTTGCAATCTCCCCTCCCCACATAAATATCCCTAAGGTACATTGTCTGAGTTACGTGGGAGCCAGAGTACATAACTGTTGCAATTTTCACTTCTGCCTTTAAAATCTATTCATTTGTGAAAATGGATTTCTTATTTTGATGTAGCTGAGATCAGAAGCTAAACACAGATGTAATTTCTGTGCTGAGATTTTGAATCTTGGCTGAGATTTTACAAATGTCAGTTTTATTGGAGAACATATGTTGCTGACACACTGGAGAAATCCCAACATCCAACAATTCTCTTTGGTTTGTACACAGACGGTTTTGTGAAGTCGTTAATTATGTTTTTCATCCATTCTTAACTCTAGCTTCTTTCCGGCAAAATGAGGTACTAGAAAGCAATAAAGAGCATGAAAAACAAGCTGTTCTGCATAATATTTGTGTTGTCAACACCGGTCTCATGGGGGTTTTCCTGATCTCAGAAACGCTTTTTCTCAGCAGTGCTCATCTGATTTTACAGTCCTAGATCACGGCTTAGTGTTCAGAGACCAGACCGGTAAATCCCACACCACTTCTCTCCATATAGGGTTGCCTAGTTCTGTGTCACAAAACACAAAAGAAATTTCATCACAAATGGGTCAGGGTGAATGTGTTGGATCTGTGCCTCAAAAACATTCTGATCCCAAGGAACAGCTTGTGGGCCAAATTTCAAGTGTTAACTTTCTCTGAAGTCTCACAAAGAAGTCTTCTGACTAGCAGAGCAATACAGATAGCCTGGAAGGCTTTAGCATGTGTTTTCCCACCCTTTATATCTTTCTTTTTAACACCCAGATTATCTTGAATGACCGGACAATTGATGTGGCTCATGATTTCACTTTTGGAGTCAACCTAGTGAATGCAGCCCACCCCTGCGTGAGTTCACCATGTGCAAACGGAGGCAGCTGTGTTCCCAAGAAGGACAGCTATGAATGTGACTGTCCCCTGGGCTTCGATGGGCTGCATTGCCAGAAAGGTAACGATGGCTGCATCTCAACATCCAGAGTTCTTTGCAGAAAGAGCAGATATTTAGCAACTACAACTGTTGTTCACATTCCTTGAAATAGAAACCCTGGAGGTCAGAGCTCCCTTTGCATGCATGCATGGTCCACCTACCCAGGGAAGAATTTGCTTTGTTATTTACGAACATCATAACTGTTTTCTCAGCAGAGAGCAATGATCCACACAGCAGCCCACTATCAGGTTGCACACACTGGACAGCACTGCATGCTTCATATACCTCCCTGGTTATGCAGTGCTGTACAAAGGGGGAATTCCTGCCAGCGTCCTTCAGTCAGTGATTATCTTACATCCTGAAGCATGAGGATTGATAACCCTTGTAATTTTATCCTCCCTAGAGCTAACAACAAACTTGGGTCTCATATACGGTAAGGTCTAATCCTTTTATAGACTCTTACTGCTCTGTAATTTCATTGTCTGCACCTTGGTACCACAATGGAGACCACCAAGGAGGAAAACCTGCCCAGGTATATGTTGTTTTTCCTTCTTCAGAGCCACTGCAATATTTCAAGCCTTAGACTCAGGAAAGTATTCTGACTGCATTAAAAGCCTTAAACAAAGGAATATAGCTTTTACCACTAGATGGAGATGTTTCCCTTCTCTGTTAGGTTTGATTTTGAAAAACCCTGAGGGACTGTTTCAATGTAATAGCAAAAACGTTAAAAAGAGCTGAGTGACATTATTGTCTTTACCCACTCTTTCATTTATCACAGGCATAAACTTCAGAGTAAAAAATAGTGGTTTGGTTTAAATCATGATGAATAGATTGGCCTTTTCTTCCAAAAAAGACAATGTCTTAAAACAAAAACATCTTATTACGAAAAAAAAAAAAAAAAAAAAAAAAAAAAAAAAAAAAAAAATGCAAGAAAATCCTCTGCTTACGTTATTGTGGTCTAAGTAATAGCAGGAGGAACGTCATTTATCCTGACTTCTCAGTGGGGAGGAATTGTGATTTTGCAGGGTGCTGTGCTCCTGGCTTTGAGACAGCATCTGCAGCAGTACCCAGGTCTCCAGGGCGGGTTGAGGCAAGTGTCTGCAGCTTGAGTGTTCATGGATGTGCAGACAGCAAGGAAGTCCCTCCATCTGCACCTCATCCAGGATAGTCCTGATGAGCGCAGAGCAGACTTCTCAAAATAATCATTACCTGTATCTTGTCAGTAGTGTGTAGACACAGCTAAAGCAGGATGCATGTGTATGGATGCTGTTACTTTGACACAGGGCTTGGTTAGTGCACTCAGCTGTTTTGGGAGAGGCTGGAGGTGCAGCCTCCATCCTGCTTGCTGGTGGGTGGCTGTAACCCCAGGCACTGAAAAAAAAAAATAAACAAAAAACAAACACAAAACAAAGTGTTTGTGTGGGACTACACATCCTTCTCGAAAATTATATATGCACTTACAAAAATTCAACTTAAATGATTCTGGTATGTGATATGAGCTATCGATTGACACCATAATGGCTCACTGGGTGAGGATTTCATCAGTTTCTGCTGGCATTGCTGTGCTTTGTGTCTTCTTTCCAATCTGTGATGAGTGTTAAAAAAAAACGTAGTACTTAATTGTAACATAGAGTGGAATGGCAAATCGTTGCTTTCCTCTCAGTGGAGATGATCCATTCATAAGCCACGGTAAGTCACTAGTACTTGAAACCAGCAGAAAGGTTTAGTGCTGGTCCTACCTGGCTGCACTTTTGTATGTTTTAAGCAGGCAAATATATGTAGTTGGGGTAAAAGTAGTGACTGCTATTTTCATAATTGATTACACCTGCCTATAAAAAAGGGAAGTGGGGTTCACTTGTTTGCAGAAAGGTGGGCATGCCACTAGGTGGTCGGTGGAGGGGAGATGCTTATGTTATAGAAAAATTAAACCAGAATGTTCTTGTTTTGTTTTGTGCTGACTCACTGCAGAGTGTGGAAATTACTGCCTCAACAGTAAGTACTGCAAATGATATGAAAACTGCTCTGTCATTGTGCGCCTGTGTCTGCCCTAGCAAGCTGGATGCTGGATTTCCATTAAGTCTGGCAATTTTCTGTCAACAATCCAAAACATCTTCTGGCATTATACAGTACTTCCTTCAACCTTGTCCAGTCTATATTTGAAACCACTTCCAGAGCACCTGCCAAGTGCAGCATGGTGGCTGTACAGCCGGCCCCTGCGTTTGCAAAGCGGTGGGGCAGGCAGGTGCTTTGCAGGGGTAGATGCTCCTTCAGGTCACTGCAGCTGTTCAGACTTCACTCGTGATTGTCAAGAGAGCTTTGGTGCCTCTTGGCCGAACAGCAATGAACAGGGAGTGAAAGTGTTTGGTACAACATCTCTCTTACCAGCCCTAGTCCTTTCCAGTTGTGAAGCTCCTGCATGCATTAAGGGTACTGCTCAAATTTACCTGTTTTTCTGCAGTCACATTCTGTGCAGCAGGTGAGGAGCACACTGAAGAGCAAGCAGAGATAAACACGCACAAAGCGCTGCTCTGCAGAGAAAATCAGTGAGAGAGCGAGGGCTGTGCACAGCACCAGCCTATTCCTCTGCTGCAGGCAGGAGCAGCTGGGTGTTACTGCCAGCATGGGACACGCACAGGGAGGAGAAAGACTCTGACACCCTCTGCCTCCATCCGCTGTGGTCGGAGACTGTCCAACACAGAAAGCATCAGATTGAGCGAGCAGTGTCTGGCCAAGCCCAAAGAATCTTTTGCAATCTTCCAGCACTGCTGGCAGGCTGCGGGCTGTGGTGGTTTCTTTAGACACATTAGGCAGCTTTCCTGATTTCACTATGGATGCAAACAGACATTTGTCACTATCTAAAATTCTCACTCTTGGCACTTAAAGCTCAATTTTGTATTGCTGTTTTTGGCTGCCAGAGTACAACAATTGTTACATATCTGTGTTACAGTGAGCTCCTAAAGCCCAGCCAGACTCAGTATTGCACAAAGAGAGCAAACATCCATGCCCTGAAAAGCTTGAAATCTATATAGATTGGATTAGCTGTGGGTTGAAGGGATTAGTTCTCAATAGGAAAATAGGATGAAGTTAGCTATTTCAAGGAATTTATAAAACTGGCTTATATTAATGCAGGAGGCAGTTATGAGAGCTCAGCAGCAAGCTGTAAGATGCTCACTCAAAAGGAAATCTGTTCAGGACAGCGCTCACAGGCTGCCAGCGGGTCTATGTCAACCATGCTTTGTGATTTAGATCACACATCTGAGTTAATTTGTGAGTGTTTTTTTCCCAGTGGGAAGCAGTACGCCAGCTCTGGTGCTGGTTGTGATGAAGGCTGCACTCCCAGTGGGGACTGGGACCGCAAACTGCAGCTCTGCAGGGGCTGTCCCTGGGGAAGAGGCTGGGGGGATATGAGTGAGGTCTGGGCAAGACATACTTACCCTGCCAGGCAGCACTGCTGTGCGTGCTGAATGCATGGGCCAAGAGGCTTTGCACATTCAGCCTCTGTCCTACAGCCTTTAGAATACTCTCAGTTGCTTTTGGTAAATGTGAAATGATGAAGGGTGGCCTGGATGTCCTTCCCAGACCTATTCTCTTCCTGCAATGCTTCACAGAGGTGCTAGGACCACCACTGCACCATGGAGAAACAAGGAATATGAAAACAGGGATTAAAACAACAACCAAAATAAACAGCATTTCCCCAATACTTCATCTTTTCCTTTATTAATGTTTTTGGTGGAACAAGATATCAGGCCCATGGTACAAAGTCAGTGGTTTGAAAGTCCCCAGCTACTGCCCCTGTATTTATGTACAAACTGATGGTGCCTTTTCGGAAACCAGTGCCAGTGAGTTCAGCTGGGTTCTAGGCCATCGACAGGTACCTGTCAATGCAGGAGTAAATCAATAAAACATTCTTTTATTTATTTATTTATTTATTTATTTATTTATTTATTTATTTTACTTCTATTTCCATGTCAGCTAACACACATAATTTTTATTTTTTAATACTTTTCAGCCATTACAGAAGCAATTGAAATCCCACAATTTATTGGTCGTAGTTACCTCATATACAATAATCCAGATATCCTGAAAAGGTAACGTATGTCCTGAGAACGTAAGTGATTGTGCTGGTTCTTCACTGTTATAGTGCTGGGAGCCTCTTGTGGCAGGTTGGCAAGTTGTATATTTATGTGCTTTAAGCTGTTTTTGCCATATTTGTATATATTTCATGAAATATATATATATTTTATACATTTGCTCACGGCTTAGCTTGTTATAATAGCCAAGCATCTTGTAGGCTTTGAAGAAATGGTATTCACAGCATTCTCTGATACGGAGAGGGACAGGTGTGTGCTCTTGGAGAACAGAAAATGAACATACAGATCCTGTATCCTTAGTCTAAGGATTTAAACTCTTACTCTACATTAAATTTTAGGTCCTCAAACTTCTCTGGCTGCTCTCTAAAAGATGCCCAAATTCCAGCAAATTTTGCAAATTTTATTCCAGCAAATACCAGCCTCTATTTCAGCCACTGCTTATGCGTGGCTTCCCAAATGTCCTCACCTGCAGCTCCACACCTCTCACCTCCCAGGACCTCTCACCTCCCAGGGCACCCAACCTACCAGATGTTCTCAAGGTCTGCTTGTTAGACTGCATCTCACATGAGATGGGGAGAAAAAGTATTTTCTCTTCCTTGTGTAGAATAACCCAGTCTTTGGGATTCTGGAGAACCAAGTTCAATTCCACCACCCTGAAATGCTGGAAATGGGGCTGTTAACCAGTCCCTCACAAATCAGAATGTAGGCAAGTTGTTAGCAAGTATCCAGCAAGACTACAGGACAAGAAATGCTGCATCATCTTGTAGGTTTGTTTGAAAGAAGACTGTCTCAGTGCAATATTTTACTATTATTTCCTTCTTTTACATTAAACAGGGTATCAGGAGCAAGAACAAATGTGTTCATGAGGTTTAAAACCACAATGAAGGAAGGCCTTTTGATGTGGAGGGGAGACAGTCCCATGCGACCTAATAGTGATTTCATTTCTCTAGGCCTTCAAGAAGGAGCACTAATATTCAGGTAAATTATCACATCCTTATTTTTATTGCACACAATGCACTCAGTGCTTGAAGGAACCAAGTTGAAGGAACTTCAGCTTATGCTTTGTTCAGTGATGGATCCAGTTCTTGTCTGGGAAAGGATACAAGCTGAAGTAACATGCTGCTAACTTTACATCACTCTTCCTCTCTCCCTAACAATTAGTAAAATATCATATTTTTACTGTGATTTTGTTAAGTCACCCTACGAGGATAAGAGTACTGTCAGTAACTCCCTACATTGCACTTACCATCTTAAGTAAGTAGACCAGGTGTAGGGCTCGCAAAGAGAACAGGAGTCAAGGAAAGAAACCCCTGCTAGTGCCCACACTCACTGTAGGCTCAGTCTTCATTGTAAACTTGGGTGTGCACATGGGAGCAGGACTCTCACCTTCTTAAACCGCAAAATAACCCTCCCTATTACACAAGGCCAGCTGGCACGAGGCTTTCTTAATGCCACCACCAACACAACCACTTGTTTAAGAAACAAATAATATTATTGTCAAAAAACAGTGTTTTTTGGGGAATGACTGACCTCCTGTTCTTGCTCTCCAGAATTGCTTTCACCCTTGCAGACACTTAGGCAGAATCTGTGCAACGTTCTGCATGGTGCTTTATGGGACTTGTGCCTTTTGAAAGCCATATCTTTCCTCATGATCCCACTTCTAGGTAGCATCATCTCCCGTTTGTGAAGGTAGGCTCAGGTGTCTGGAACACAGAAATTAAGATGCCTGAAGTGTGAACCTGATGGGGACATCGTGTCTGCTGAGTAATTTCACTAGCAGCAAAGAAATACTGAGCTGCAAATGAACCCTGGAAGTTCACGATTATCTGTGTATTTATATCATTAGGTTTCATCCTTTCTAACATCACAGGTCTCAACCTTCTCTGTAATGCATGCTTTATTTGACTGGTAATAGTTTATTTAGCAACTGAGTTTAGCAACCTCTCTCCCATTAGGCGAAGGGTTTGTAGGTCACTAACCATCACAACCTCCTGGCTCTGGGAGGAAATGCCATGCAGAAACACTCTCCTTGCTGCCTGGGCTGGTGCTGATGGTACCCTCTCTGACCTGGGCAGGAGGGAGCTTTGTGTGTTTCTCCATGAGCCTGACTTTGCAAAATAAGTGCATCACCACTGGGTTTCCAAAGGAAGCTACCATTCACCTGCAAAATCTGAGCTAAAGGGGAGCTCTGGGGGCTGAGCAGATGCATGAGGCACAGAGCAACGGTGCTCAATCAGTGTGCGGGGAGACAGTCTTTGCAAGGGAGGCAGTAATGCTTTACATTGTGGTTTGATGTGTGTGTTTTTTTTTTTAATTGCAGCTACAATTTGGGCAGCGGCATTGCCTCCATAGTGGTGAATGGCTCTTTCAGCGACAGCCGGTGGCACCGGGTCAAGGCCGTTCGGTAAGTGGCCCCGCTTCATTGCAGAGGCACCACCGCAGAGGAGCCACCGCAGCTCCCTCAGTGCTCTCGCGTCACTTTGGGGCTGAGCTGCGAGCAGCTCGGCTACTGCAGGAGGGCACACACAGAGATCATTGTACTGGAGGTGGCGGTGCCAGCTCTCAAGGCCATGCAGATCCAGGCAGGCTGCCAGCATCACGCGGGGCTGTTCCCAGGCGGTGACAGCCCGTCTCTCCAGCCCATACCGTGCGGGTTAACTGCATTTCTCTTTAGCGTCTGCATTCTGAAATTCCCTAGTGAGCACTCTGAGGACTGGCACAAGGACTGGAGCACGGACCGTGTATGCCTACTTTCTCTGTTTGGGGGAGGTGCGGACGTCTTGCAGTGTATATATAACTCGTATTTATAACTCATTACCTCATGGGAGGCCAGTGTGCCCAGTGGGGAAAGCACACATCTCTCTCCTCGTGAGATGTCAGTTCCCTGGAAATCACAATCACAGACTGATGTTAGCATGGCTTGTCACCAAATTCAGTGAGAAGAGAAGCCCGACAAGTGGCTTTTCTGTCAAAGCAGTTATTAACCATTTATGAAGTGGAAGTGGCCCAAAAGCTCTAGCAAGAAAGGGGCCATTTGAGCAGGCCACTTAAGTTTTACCTCACCTTGCCTTTTTTCACCCTTCTTGTATAAGCTTCTGCAGTTTACTTTTTATATCATGTCTGACTTTTAAAAAGCACATCAGCACCTGCCCATCCTCCCCTACCTGTGTAACTTACTTCTCCGGTTTCCTTCTCCTCCAGAAATGTGTTCCCACCTTTGCAGGTCCCTGAAAAGAAACACCCTGAGGGGTCTGGACTGCCATAGCCTGTCACTGCCTGAAATCAGTCCCATCCTCCACCAGGCATTGAGTCCCCTTGGCCTCCTGGCAGGGCGAGGATGCTGCTGCTCCTCCCACCTGGTTGTGGGCTGGATGCCTATAAGCTGTTTGTTTTTCATTTCAGGGATGGGCAATCTGGCAAAGTAACTGTGGATGATTACGGTGCCAGGACTGGTAAATCCCCTGGAAAGATGAGGCAGCTAAACATCAATGGAGATCTCTATGTAGGTGAGTACTCACTGTCCGTGTTCAGCACCTGAATGTGTTTTTGTGCTTGCAAGGGCGTCTACAAGCCAAGGAATGCCAGCTCCATCTGACTCCAGGTGAAGGCTCCATGAAGCAGCCTCTGGTTCTCCACAGCCAGGTTTCTGAGGGGAAGGGAACTGTGGAAGGTGAAGGGACCAGTACTGAGGTGCTCACTGTAGTCCCCAGCAAGTAACATTAGCTGCAAACCCTGCACATTAGTGGGAGCCTGGGCACAAGGTTTCCCAGTGCTTACTGCTGCTATGGTTTCTGCAATAAGTAATCAGGATCCATGTTTGTTCTCTTCTGCTTGTCCCTTCTGAGTGCCCAAAAGCTGTATATAAAAACACAGCACAACCTGTACATTAAAACTCACCTCTGAGGTTTGCTAGAAAGCTGTATTGTACTGCTGGGCATGCGGTGGGCTGAGCAGGAGCACATGTTGGTGAAGAGTTTCTCATCGCTGCCTTTTCCCCAGGTGGCATGAAGGAGATCGCCCTGCACACCAACAGGCAGTACCTGAGAGGGCTGGTGGGCTGCATCTCGCACCTCACGCTGTCAACTGACTACCACATCTCGCTGGTGGAGGATGCAGCCGACGGGAAGAACATCAACACGTGTGGGACCAAGTGACAAGAGAGGAGCCCCGGCGCTGAGGACCCATCCTGTGCTTGCGTGTGCAGCTGAAAGTGAGCCGGCTACCGCAGCCCTCCACAGCCGGACCATGGTTGCCATCAGAAGATGACAGAGCCAAAGGGAAAACCTAAAAAACAAGAACATTTTCCCTCTCCTTTCCTCTGCTGACCAAACCAAACTGAATATTTTGTGTAGGAGCTGTCCCCTTTACCCGCTGCGTGTTTAGTGAGCACTAAAGGTCGTGCGTCAGTGCAAACGGCAGAGAACTGTGTGATGTTACCAGTAGCTCAGTGGCTGTGTTGTGGTCCATAGGTTGTCTTTTTTAATGTCAAAAAGGGCAGTCTTTAAACACCCGCATTCATTCCACATTCCACCTTAAAATGGTACAACGACTGTATTGTGCAACAGATACATGAGCAGGCAACGTATCTATGCATTCAAATGTATGTCCCCAGATCAGCAGTTCTTCTCACTGCTCTGATTTAGCTAAGTTATGTTTCATCCCGTGTAAATAACAGCTGCAGTGACTGGTTTCAAAATGTTGTTTGTTGAGGAGGAAAGTTCTTAAAGTCTACTTTTTTACTACAAGCAACAAAAATCAACGAACCAATTTTATAGGAGTAATTTTATACTTGTATATTTTTTATAGCAGCAGCAGACCTGCTTACATGGTATTACTTTTGACATTTAGGTGTACTATACAATTAGCTCTTTGCACACTTTCCTAAAAATAGCAAAGTGACCTGTGGTTTCAGTTGGTTATATGGAAGGCTCAGTGTCTGTATTATACAGTTTTGGTGGAGATGTTTGTGAGTTATAACCAGTTTTAAATCTCTCTTTTTTTTTGTTTTTGTTGTTTTGTTTTGTAAATTTTGACAGTTTAAAATGTACATTATGAAGTTTTTCTGGCTTAAACAGATTAAAAGATTAGGAGGAAAAATGTACAAATTCTTGCTGCTGTGGTATTTTAAATCACAATTTTTAATGCTGAAAAATGAGAAAGGGGATGTGCAAGACACCTCTGTAGGTCACAGACCTCTTAAAATGTTTTCTAGGCACTGGACCAACACTTGTGCAACCTTGATTGCCAAACGGTAATTTAAGCAGGCAAAAAGAGTGCTGTTGAGACAGTAAGGAAATGATCCAGAATTTCATAGAGTTTTCTGTGTTTGTTAACTCTTTGTCTGAAGCAGAGCCATGAGCTGTCAAGGGGCAGAGGTGCCAGAGAAGCACTGAATTCCCTGTCAGCATGGACTCACGTCAATGGCGCTGTGCTGGGAGGACCAGATGTGGCAAAAGCAATGGGCAACAGGATCATTTGGCTGCTTTTTTACTGTGCCCAGGGTGCTCCCTGGGAACCAAAACACATTTCTGAGTCTCATCCCATCTAGAGCTGGCTTTGAACAGCTACAGGCTGGAGGGAACAAATGGTAGGTTGTGGTGCTAGATGTGAGCACATGTGAAATAGCTGCCCAGGAGACCACAGCCCCTCTTGTACGTGCTGATGGGAAACCCCGATTGCTTGGCGTAAAGATCTTGTGCTCCATGCTGACCTCGCAGCAGAGACCCAAAAGAGATGCTGGGAGTTGTTAGAAACAGAAAGAAACAGAAAAATATATGGTGGTGCCAGCACATAGCAAGTGCACCTGTACTCCATCCCCTGTTGAAATAGCACTGCAGAAAAACTGCAGAAGAAATAAGCAGATGGCAGATCTTAAACACTTAAAAAAGTTTTTATTTTTTATTTTTGGTTTGTTTTTTTTGTTTGTTTGTTTGTTTGTTTGTTGTTGTTGTTGTTGTTTGGAGAGCCCCATAAGGACAGAGGTGTATGGTCGTGAATGTATGGCGTATGTGTGGTCGGAAAAAAGCAGGATAAGGTATGCATATGTCACTGAAGTACATGGCCAGAACATGGCTTCAAACTGAAGGTTAGTGGAATTTGATGCTATTGGAAATAAACAGGTAAGTGCTAGGAGTTTGAAATGGGGTAAAAATTAAAACCTGTGGAGGCTTGCTGGTTGCTGGAGAGGAAAGAGTTGTGTTTTATGTGCACTGGGGTTTTCCCAAGCAGCAAGGACCTGACCCATGCCCCAAGGCAAAGAAATCTGGCCAGCCAGACCCCTTGTCCTGGGGACCACTGTGCTGCCAGTGACAGGGACAGAGCCAGTCCCAAAACTGCATCACTCCCTGCTGTCACGTGAGCCTCTCCATTTCCATCCTTTCGTTTCTGTTGCAGGGTTTGGAGAACAGTTCCAAGGCAAACATCTGGCGGGAGAGATCTCTATTTTAAGATAATTTACTGCAGAGTAGCTGGTGTTTTGGTACAAGGCAATATTTCTCCAGAACAAAAGCTACTCTTTGAAATGCAGGGAGGGGGGCAGCTGGTAGGAAATACCTCTGTTGTTGTTGTTGTGGAAAAGGAAAAGCAGCAAGCTGCAGCTCTGCGAACGCCTCTTCCCAAATGTGTGTATCACCGCACGGGAATTTGGCGCTGGCGGCATCGCCCCGCCGCAGCGCAGGCTGAGCACGAGTGACACAGCTGCATGGCGCCAGCGGGGGGCGAATAGCAAGGATGCTGTGAGGCTTGATTCCTTTAAAGAAAAAAAGAATGTGTTTTCTGGGACTTTTTAGAGAGAGCCTGAGAAAATTCCAGATGGGAAGCATCCCTGCACGTGCATTTGTGGTTTCCCTAGCAAAGTTTGGCAATGTCCCAGGGCTTCTACCACTTGGCCCGCTGGGCAGAACACTGGTTCTAGGAGCACAGGAGCATCTGAGCAGGTACAAAGGCTCAGCTACCCCTGGAACTCGGCTAGGGCAGGAGAGGGGAAAAGGGGAGGCTGCATGGCAGAGCACTTAGTCATTTTCCCAGGAACTGGCCTTGGATGTGTTGCTTGCTCACCAACTTTCTTTATTAACCCTATTATTTACTACTCTGTATGTATCTGAGACTCAACGCAACCCTGGCACTGTAGCAGGTTGCACTCACACCCATTGACAGTCCTGTGTCCTTTTGCTGCAAGTGCCTGGTTTTTCTGGAGTAAGCTGCAAGGCATGGAGACTGCCCACCACATAGCCACCATTCCCAACCTCTGGCAAGACTTTCTGATGGGTCAAAAAAACAGGCTTTTGAATGTGGCAAGTTCAAGGGCAATTTGAGATTCAAAAATCTCAGTTCTTAGCTTTCTTCCTGAATTTCCACATTCATCCTGAAATTCATCCTGAAAGACCCCCACCTTTCTATTGGTAAACACCCTGCTTGGTGCCAGCCTTGGATGGGACAAAGCAGGCTCTGTGCAGTGCCTGGGAACCCAGGGGACAGTCAGGAGAAAAGGGATGGCGGTGGCAGGGGAGAAGGACGCCCACCAGCCACTGACTGTTTCTGGGAGCTGCTCCCTGCCTTTCCTTCCCCCAGGGCAGCATGCCTCGCTGTGACCCAGCCCCAGCCACCTCCCCAGGGTCCAGCTGCTTCAGCAGAAAAGCTTGCTGAGGACAAGACCAAAGGACAAGGACGAAGTCTGCTGAGGACAGGCTAGTCCAATTTTTGTGTTAGGCAAAGCCTTGCTTTGGTGGTGCTGTGCCCTGGGTGGTCAAATTGAAGGGCCAGGAGTTCTTCATCTCAGTCCCCCCAGCTTGGCCCCGAGTTGAAAAGGAGGGGGCTGCTAAAGTTATGCTTTTCATTACCCAGGCTTTGCTTTTGGGAAAACACTTAAAACACTGGATAAAAATGCAGCCGTGGTTTACTCACAGAGAGCAGCAGCCCCATCCTATCAGCCCGACACTTCTGTCTGTCAGCAGTATACTTCAGGGGTGGAGGGGGGGGGCAGGCCTCCCACTCACTCCCATTTTCCTGCGGTTTGAGTCACTGCGGGTGCCCTCGGTCCCCACGGAGGGGCAAGGACGTGGCTGCCACCCCCGTGCTCGGGCTCACCGGTGAGTAAGTGGCGGTGCCAGGGCCTGCTGTTCCCAGCAGCCTGCAGGCACCGGCCCTCAGCCGTGTCCCCGCGCAGGCCGGGATGGGCCCTGCTCTGGCTGTGGTGTGTGAAATTATATAAAAGATCACCTCTTCAAGTCTCTTTCTCACCCCCACAGCTCCGCCAGCCCCAACTCATCTTTGCCCTCTCATAAAACCTCGCCATGGAGACTGCCCGGCAGCATTGCAGGCCTATTATCCTGATTTCACTTGTATTTCCCCTCACTGTTGGAGCATTATTCTTTGTTTATTGTGCACAGGACAAAGACAACGTTGTTCCTCTCCTCCCCATGTCTTTTTTAAGCTTCCTTCACTCTTCCTCTCTGAGGAAAAACTGGTGCTGTTCTCTCAATGCGAGCCCCACCGGCCACTTTTCCCAGCACCGCACATGGCAGTGAGACGCCAGGAGTGGGAGCAGGGTTGTCACAAGGGTCACTGCGGGGCTGGCAGCCACAAAACCTCAGGTTTGGGGACTGGGTGGAAGAAACAGGACAGCAGAAGTTCAGGCTGGTTTGCCAGACTGTGGCTTTCAGCCTTTTTGTTTGTTTGTTTTGCAGATCCTTAAATATTTTCCAGTGGCAACAGCGGCAACTTTTGTTGTCACCTTTTGTGGACACAGAAGAGTTTCCCTCTTTATTTTTTTTTCCAATTTTCTGTATCTTTTGAAGTCACAGGGAGATAATATTTAAAATTTTCTTCACAATTTCTATTACTTCCATTTTTTTTTCCTCACTACATCTTTTAATTTTGGCATCAACAAAACCAAATTCAAAAATGAAATCACCAATTCATCATCCAGCTCTCATTCAACCAAGCAGAAAGCAGAATGCTATTTTTTTTTTCCTTTTTTTTTTAAGCACTAACAAATGACTCGTACACAGGGACTCTTGGATTTATTTATGTGTTAAGAATAACTTTTGCAACAGCAAATGCAGGGAAACACTGGATGCTACTGCTACAGGCAGTAATGTGTTAGGAGCAGCTAGCACTGACAGCAAGGAGGAGATACAGTTAGGCAAAAGAAGATGATACATGTGGGAATGACGACAGGAAATAATGACATCTTGAGTCCCTCTCTGCACCCATGTCCTTCCTCATGGTGAGGAATAGACCATCCCAACTCTCCATCACTACCCAACCTTCAAACTTGGTCAGTGTATTGTTATAGCGCAAATCATATTCTTCTGAAGACCCTAACACTATATGAAATTCAGAATACTCCTGGCTCAGTGATTTTTAATTATTTTTTAAAAGTGCCTGTATTCATAGTTCCCAAGTAGCTCATAGTGTGAAATGCACTCAAAATGTAAAGCTCCAGCTCACAGCTGGCTTGAGGTATTTTCTCCATAGTGGTTGTAAATGCAGCCCAACAGGATATTGTCACTAACTGATATCTGCACTGGCTTTGTGACTAGAAAACAAACACAATGCTGTAGGTGAATTCTCACAATGAGAGGATGCATTATATGTACGGTAAGGAACACTGCTTGACTGCCACATTGGAGCTCCCTGTAGCGGGACAGAGCTGATGGGGGCTCTGAGGAGGTCAGAGATCACCTTGTGTCTTCAAGGGCCGATGCTCTCAGCTTATCTTCCAAATTGGCTCTGTAGTGGTAGAGCTCAGCCCAGGATAGCTGGTCTGTGTCCTTCATGTACTTAGCTCAGCTCTGGCCCTGCAAAGAAACCCACTACTTCTCTGTTCCTCTGGTGCTGCAGTTCCATGGCTACCTCAGTGTGAATGGATGGTGAGCCCCAGCTGTCCAAGCTGTGCTAAGAACCTAACAGACTTAAGTCTGGTTTTGCCAAGGTTTGGATGTCTGGTGTCTGAACAACTGCTGAATTGTTTGGAATTATTGCAAAGCTATCACCACTTTGCATCTTTTAATACTGAGGCCGTAGGGTCAGATGATGGAATGAGACCTGTCTTGCTCACATCCCTGGTATTCTTCTATTGGCCAAAGCAGTTGCAGGGCTTGGGAGCAGCTTAGGGATTTCACCTTTAGAACAATCAAAACCTTTCCTCACTTCCACATCTCTATTGTTGCAGTCATTGTACTGATTAAGGGATTTATTCCCCTTGGTCCCTTACATGCCCACCATTGTGTGGAGCTCACACATCCTACGTAGTTCGTGTCACATCAACAACCTGCACCAGCCATCTGCTATGACAAAGACAACAAATTGACTCTCCAACTTTGCCTCAGCAGGGCTGCCATGCAACCATGGCTTTTCATGATGTGCTGTGTTATGGCACTTGTCTGTCCGCACACTGCTAAGCCAGTGGGTCACTCGTGGTTCAGATGCTGTGGTTAAATGAGCCACAAGATTCCTTGACTGTTGCTAGTTGCTAACTGCTGTAACATAAATAGCTTTAAACATAAAGCCCACATTACAGACACCATAGAAGCTGATCATCTCACCGTGATAAAGTGTCCTATATCAACCAAACCAATCCCACGGTGTGCAGCTTGGACCCCTTCTTCCTGCATTGCTACATGCTGCAAATAGGAATGTCTGCCATGCAGAGAGCTCTGGAGCTCCAGCTGGTCATTTCTTCAAGCCTTCAGCCCAAGCCTGTAGGGAAATCATGGCCCAAACCCCCTCACCTTGCAGTCTTAGCACCACATGCCGAGGACACGGGTAAGGAAAGTGCCCTTCTTCCTCTTGTCACATTGCATGACATGAACCAGGAGGACTTCAATGAACCATGAACATATGCACTACAAAATGCCCTGCTTAGGAGAAGCTGCTCAGAGAGTACTTGTGTTACTCTGCCGATCAAGAAGCCAAGGCTGTGCTTGCCAGATCCTGTGGTTATTTACTCTGGCACAAAGTTAAAATATCTCTGTTTATGCTAGAGCATGAGCAGAATTTACTTCTTACGTAAAAATAAACATGCAAGCAAAAAATATCAAGACATGTAAGAGTGTAAGAAAATATATTTATTAAATTCCATGGCAATACTATGGTAAAATTGTTAAATACATGCGTATTTTTAGACACACAAGCAATACAACAGGAGTTACAACAGCCAAGCAAACTAGGCTTAAAATATATGCAAAGTTGGTATCTTAGTGTTAGGTTAGTCTTACATGTCATCTGCCCCACTGGAATATTATTTCCCCAACACAGTTCCATGCTTCCATTTTCAAACATGCATTTGTTTAATTGCTTAGCTAACAGATTTTCTTGTTGATACATGTTGTTGAATCACTATTCCACTTGGTATGCTACAACTTCATTAAAGTGCATTGTGAAGATTTTCTTTAAATCGTAAAAGATATCTTTTTTTCCATAACAGATCTGGAAGCTGGAAAACCTCAGTATCATTCAGCAACAGAAATATGTTAAATGACTGATTAGGTTTAAGTGTGTTAGGTTGGCTATTTTGTCAGTTTGATTTATTGATTTATGCTCAGAACTAATTTCTATAGATGACCATTTCAAATTGGGAAACAATATTTTCACTAGTATTCAACAAAAGTCCATTAAAATCTTTGTAAAAACATAACATAAAAACATCTCTAAACAAATTACTTATGCTGTAAAAAATATGGTATAAAAAGAGCTAAAAAACCATTGAACCACTGAACCTGTTCACAGTATATATTTTGAAAGTTACAGCATTATAGTACAACATTTTTTTTTCTTCAGGTGACCTGCATGACTTCACTAGCTCCACTGCTTTGTGTGCCACAGCCAGACCAAAGTTCAAACTATCTTTACCTTCAAGTAGGGTTTCAGATGAGAGGTGATTCAGTTATCTTCCTTTTTGGCCATTCCCTGCTTTACAAATGTTTCTGAGGGGCTATGAAGTATACAGTGCTGTTTATCCTAAGCCATTCTTAAAATCACATTAAGGAAACACCGTTGCAGTGAAATTCAAGAATTTGTATTACAACTAAAAAGCGTGAGACCTTACCAGTGTCTGTTTTACTTTGCCCTATTTGAGCTTTTTGAGTTTTTCTCAGCCCAAATAAGGAAAATGAAAACATTTCAGTTTTTACATAGTCTCTGGTTAAACTTTACTCTCTGGGTACTATGGTTTTCACATTAGACCAAAGTGAGTTGCAAAGGTACTGAAACGTGTGGCAGGCTCATGGAAGCTGTGCACCTATTTCCACTGCAGCTTGCTTTCAGGTAACTCCAGTTGAAATGCAGCTTTGGGACTGTCGAAAATCCTACCTTGAGATACCATCAGGTAACATGTTAAGAAATAAGAATGGTTTCTGCTCTGGCTCACGACAGAGTCACCCAGGCACAAGGGCAGGATGAGTCTGGCAAGGGATTAACACCATCCCTCACAGAGCACCCTGCTCAGAGGCCAGCTCACCTGCAGTTGGAGGCTCAGCCCCAGCATCTGAAATGCAAATATTCTCTGAAGACTTTTTCGTTGTTGTTGAAAAAGAGTAAGAAATTAATAGACATTTTTGTGGGGAAAAAGCATTGTTATGCACCCTGGGACAACTTGTAAAGTTACAGAAAACCCTGCCAATATCATCTGAGGTTTGTTTGCATAACATGCAAAAAGGAAATAAACACTGGCTATCTTAGAAACACTGGGGAAAATCCAGAGTTATATAAATAGGAGAGGAGGGGAAAGAAAATTGTTATGGAAGAAACTGTTTTTCAGCTTCTAAGAAGGCATTTACAAATTTAAGACAGGCCTAAGCATGAGGAAATGAGCTTTTAAACACTCCAATGTTCTCATGTTACTGATTCTCAGTTATCTGGCATTTGGGGTCTGGGACTGTGTTCCCAGGCTTGCTAAGGACAAGTCAATGAAGAAGCCAATAACGAATCCTTAGAACTGCAGAAATTGTCTCTGAACATCAGCCAGACAGGTCACCGTTAAATGCACAGCAGCACAAACTCCATGTAGGATGGGAGGAGTAGTGTAGACAGTAACCATTTCCTCTAGGCGAAAATGCACCTCCGAAGGCATGTATTTATTCAAGTACAGGGCTCAAAAAACATGCTTTGGGAACTGTATGCCAACTTCTTCTGCAGTACGCACCTAGTTACACAATGCTGCAAGCATGTATTTGCCTAAGGAGTCAGGACCTTACTTAGTGTTAAAAATACTAATGTCATTTGATCTGAAGTCTTCATCAAAGTTGTGGAGAAGGGGATGCTATTTACATGGGAAGCTCCTAATATATTTATGGTACAGAGCCTTGTTAGCAATCTGATTCTTCAAATACTACCCATATTTTTCCTATGCATTTCAAATTATTTTACTATATTTCTATCTACTCATAGGTACAAATATTCTATTTACAAAAAAACAATTGTCTAAAAAATAGACCACACAATTTCTCATTGCCTTTTAATAGTGATATCCAATCACCTCCCTCCAGCGCATCCAATTGCCTTCATTTTTGCTACAGTTCATGTTCAACCGAGTGTCCAGGAGGACAGCATAAGAGGGAACCCCACAGTCCTCCGCTTCAACTTTACGGAGTTGAACTTATCAAAAAGGGAGGGAAAAGGGGGATAGAAGGAGAGGGAAGGGGAGAAGGAGAAAGAAAGGGAGAGGAGGCTTGAATGTGCCTCTTCAGAGCAGCTTGAAACTCGAGCTGAGCAGGAGCACCCTGCTGCCTGCCCTGTGCCCAGCAAAGGAAAGCTCTGGTCCCCCACATAAACCAAAGATGAAGAAACACGTTAGACTTGCCAATTGTGCCGTGACAGACAACACGGCCACTGGTTCCCTTTGGAAACAATTTACCCATGAAAGCAGCAGCTATTAATAACAGAGACACCTACAATAGCAAACGTCAGTGATTAGGTCCTAAGTCTGCATATGCAGCCACCACACAGCAGGGGAGATAATTCACTGCCTGCCCATAACATTAGCTTACTATTTTGTTGAAATATTAACTAGTAGTTCTGTGAGGTATATCACATTCAAATCTACAACTCCCAGATTTAAGACACAAAACCAAGATCCCAGATCAGCCCCTGCACATCAGTCAGAACAGCAAAAATAACCGACAGGTCAAATAGGAGAGTGCATGATATTACATCAAACGTGACCGTTGTTCCATACATGAAGTGAACAGTACAAAAAAACATTACCAAAATGAAACCCAACTGTCACATTTGACAGGCATGGCTCAAAACAAAAAAGCAGCAGCACTCATGGTTTACTTTGGAAAGAAATTGTTTGACATTGGCACCCTGCATCTCTGAACATTGATCCAGCCAGAGGACTGAAGCATTGAGTTAGGAGTAACAGTGTTTTGGACACAATCTCTTCTGCTCATATCCCTTCTGGAAGATTTTTCTCTCTTTTTATTTTTCCTTTCCTTCTTTTTCTTAAAAAAAAAAAAAAAAAAGAACTTTCTATTCTTTTAGAAAAAAAAAAATCAAAATTTTAAAAGGACTAAAACAAAACAGATGTTCAATAAAGGAATAAAATTTTTCAGAAAATTACTGTTATGAAATACAGTACTTCAAGAATCCTAATACATTTTTTAAAATCAAGGGGAAGGAATTCTACTCACATCTAATTTGACTGAAGAGGCTCACTGGGAAGTCCAAAGGCACCAGTACAAGGAGTCTGATCCTCTTAAAGCCCAAAGTTTTAGTCTTAGTATTGATATCAGTACATCTAGAAACTAAACAGCACCACTCTTTGAAAGTGAACTTGGTATGGAAGACATTCTTAAAGATGCTTCACTGGTTTAACATGTCACTCAGGCTCAAAAAGTAAGTCTGTGCCCTGACAGTCCTTGTCGCTCATTCTTACTACTACATGCACCTAAGGGTGTCTTCACCTGGTTACTAAATTAGCACACATTCTCTCCCCACCCATCTAGAGCATGGATTTCCTGCAGAAGATTTAAGACAGGCGTTTGAAAGGCGTCCTCACTGGTAGCAATGAATAGGCTCGATGGGAACCACACAGTGAAAGCAACTGACCTTTCTAGTGCTGGACCTAGAAGACTGCTCACTGGTTCATAACCATTAAGCAACAGTAATCAATGCTACATATGCTGTGCAAGCCTGCGTCTCTCCCCTATTTGCCCCACTGTAGTACTACTGATACAAGATTAAGGATATGGTAAGGCATTGCTATTAAAAGGACTCTTCTGCCCTACATCCTGCAAGTCAGAGCACCAGACAAATAAAATAGATATTCAAAGTTAAAAAAAAAAAAAAAAAAAGGCAGTGACAGATAATTACATTAGAGTGCCTTGATAGCACTGAGGCAGACCCTACCTTTGGGAAACTTTCCACTACCCGATCACTAAGAAATGAAGCAACTGAAAATGCTTTTGGCTTCACTGAAAAGGAAGAGCAGAGTGAAGGAAAACCTGAATATATGATAGTTGTGTTCAACTGATTCTCCCTAAGAGCACTGTGCAGGGTGTCAGGCTGCTTTCTGTGAGCTCTGAGTGTTCTCTGCATTCACCCTGACTTTTAGTTTGCCAAGTTAAAATCTGCCAGTACTTCCAAACTTCAGTTT
This sequence comes from Nettapus auritus, assembly GCA_011076525.1. NCBI lineage: Eukaryota > Metazoa > Chordata > Aves > Anseriformes > Anatidae > Nettapus > Nettapus auritus. Next base: position 13,092,564 of record CM021797.1, read on the forward strand.
GGTGTTACTTCTTTCAATATACAGCCATAAGAAAGCACCGTTGTTCTACTAGATCAGTTTTCTTTTTTCTTACGAATCACCATACAAGAGTAATTGCTCCTGTTCTCTGAGAAACAGCTCCATTAAACAGAAACACAACAAACCACTATCCATGCGCTCTGCTCTTGACATCTTCTGCTTTCAATTAAAAGCATATGGCAGCCCAATCTAAAATTCATCTTAGGAGATAAATACATTAAGAAAAATCTGCCTTAGTGAAAAGAAACCAGCTTTAAATGAAGCATTGTGAGCTTTAGAATAGAAAGAAAATATGGTTAGAATTAGGATATAGCCACTGCCCAGCTATCAAGCACAAAGAGCAGAACTGCTTCCTTTTTTTTGTATTATTTTAGCATTCTGAATTACAGGCACTAATAGGTTAGGCATGAAACTTTCTCTTGCCGGGATGCCTGGTGACAGATGGACACCAGCTATTCACACTGCCTTTCTTTTCACTTTCAGCTCTGTTAATTCTAAGACCATCCTCAAAAGCAGAATCCTATCTGCACTTTCAGTTCTTTCATGCAGACTGATCTGGTTTTACTGTCTTCGCATTTCACTCTTCCAGAAGGCCTGCACAGGCAGTTGTTATTGATGATAATTTGGAAGCTATTTAGTGTTTTGCCTTTCTGTCAGTCTTGAAATCCCTCTGTATTTTCATTCTACAGACTTGGCAGAGACTTCCCAATATCTGAAACCACACCAGCCCTTGCTGTGACTAGGTTTAACCTAATGCTTGGTTTTATTTAGATGTCCAGATAACGTGGTTTTGTAGATTGCACATCTGTTAAGCTAGCCATCCTCCTGGTCTGCTCACACACCTTTACAACTAGCAGCTTAGCCAATTCAACCTCTTTATTTGGTTCAGAATCTAATTTAGAAATCCACTCATCTTGTTTATTCCAAAAGCCACAATCTAGTTCAGGAAAAAAAAATTTAAAAAAAAAAAAAAAAAAAAAAAAAAAAGTTTGGTTAGGACTGTATGGAGACCCTTTCTGATTGAGCATTTGAACATTTATCTCTCATCATTGCGTTTTACTTACTGTAAAGCAATAAGGAACAGGTAAATTAGAAAGCACTTTGTCTTGTAAGCTAGTGAAACTCATAGCATGCCACAGTCTGAAGTTTACAAAGTGAAATGTTACAATTAACAGCTGCCTATAGATGCATACACGAAAACAAAAAAATTCAAAGATTATTGTTCTGAACACTTCTTTAAGCACACAAATTTACATCATTTAAGCTATCTTTGCTTCACATGTCTGGTAAAGGAGAGGTAGAAGTAGTGGCATAAAACCTCTTTGGGTTTCTGCATGCCACTGGAGCAATCCCACTTTGTACTCCTAGATAAGGTTTGTAGAGAAGGTCCTGTTGTATAGACACTGTGGAGAACAGCCAGGCAGCAGGTGGCAAAGCTAATGCAATAAAGACCATCCAAAGAACAATTTGTCCTCAAGGAGCTATAGTACTACCTCTAATGTCTGGTGCCAAACTGCTTGGACAACTAGTGTTAGTGGACAGAGACTTCCCCATGGCTTACATTACTGCATAGTCCAAAGACTGCTGAATACTGTGGGGGAATGGAGTATTGTACCACTTTGAGGCAGGAGATCTGGAGCTGAAACTATAAAATACAAAATGCATTAGTGCAATACATTAGGAAACATTAATTCCTTAACCCAAGGATAGAAAAAATATAGAGCATTCAAAGTTTTTTCTTTAAAAAAAAAAGTTTAAAACTTCATGCAGTTCTTGCTGAGGTTTAAATCAGTGTTACACTTTTTTCCCAAGTTTGTACCCCTGAGTCAAACATTGAATAAACATACAGTAGGTACAGAAACTAGTGTCTAGTTAAAAAGCAACAGATTTGAAAAGCCATTGCTTCAGAAGTGTTAAGCAGTGACAATACCCTTTTGTATGGGAGAAAAAAAAAATTAGGACTTTGATTTGTTCTTAGTTTGTCACTAGATAAAAGATCTCAAGAGTTTCTAACCATATCCTTTCCATGCATTAGGCTGAAGTTTGTGATAAATGAAACCCTCAAGTGAGTAAACCTGTTGGGGATACACTGTTTGAGTATGCACGGTTGAGAACAACTACAACAAAGCAAAGCAATCTTTCCAAGTTATAAGTTGTATGAGACCTTAATCTTGGAACACTATGTGAAGGTAGGCAGAGTTCTTTGACTACATTTATCAGGAGATCTAAACTCAATACCCCCTATATCCAATATACTTTAGTAGAGTAATAACTAAATTGCTATAACTTCGGCCACTTAGCCTCTATTAAAATGGAACATCAACACTTTCACTAACTTAAACATGATAACATTCAGCTTACTAGAACCTCTGCTGACTGTCTCCAAGAATAATGCATGCTTTTTGCACTTTTCTTCCTCCTTTCTTTACAACATCAGGAATAAAAGCTTATTTAGAAGGCAGGTTCAGGTGCAATGTGGACTCACTTAATCATTTGGTTTGTTCTGAAAGAAGTGTGTAAAGGACCACCCTATGTTATTGGGTTTGGGAGAATCTTCATCATCTTTTGGGGGAAGCAGAAACTGTCGGGAATTAATAGAGCATGGGCTCCCAAAAGATGCATTTTCATTGTTGCTTTCAACTGATCCAGGAGAGTCTGGAGTGTCCATGTTCCAGGCATTTGTGTTTGCTTGAGGTCTGTAACCTGCAGTTTTATCTGATTCTTCCTCTGCAGGTGAGCGACTCTCTATTTTCAGAGCACTGATAGGCAGCTGCATTTGTGGCTTATAGCCTGCTGTAGTCACAAAGTCTATTTCTGACTCCTCCTCTGGTTTAATTTGAGGCTGATACATTGACTGGATGTCAATGTAAACCACCTGAGATGACCCCACAGATTCATCCATAGGGGGATTTGAGATTTCCTCTTCAATGATAGGGGGGCAGTAAGACACAACCACATGATTTTCTGTTTCTGAATCAGATCCATCTTCAGGTACAACAGTGTCTGCTGCCGGGGACATCATCTCTGTATCTTCAATCTTGGGAGCTGCAGACCGTGTTTCCACCACTTCAACACTATTGGGTGTACAAGGGTTCATTTCCAGTGTTTTAAGAGTCTTATTTCCCTGTAGTAAGAAAAAGGAGAAGGGGGAGAGACTAAACCAAAAGACCTGGACATCTGGAAAGCAACAGCTTGCCCAAATTAAACCAGTATGCTGGTTTGTGGCTTGCATTCATTCCATTGCCATTAGTACAATATAAAAAAAAAAAGTGTTTTAATTCTCATTTTCTGGCTCATCAAAAATTCCTGTTAATGTTAAAACATTTCAGCCAAGTTACAGAGACTCCAGATCTTGCAGTAAGTGTTTGAGAACCGTTTCCCCAAATCTCAGCTACGTATAATCCATTCCAGAAGGTTCTTTAAATGTTACACTCAGTTCCAACTATGGTGCCTACCAGAAGGTAGGAGACGTGGCACATAGACTTCACACTTCTAACACTGTGACAAAGATAATAACTAACTGGGAGTAATGTACCCATCTGCTGAGACTTCCCATTAGTGTGGCAGGACAGGAATACATTATAGTTCCAGACACAGCCCGACAGAAGTCATGCAGTGTCTTGCCCTGCTCTCCTCTGCCACAGAGTTATTTTACAATTGGAGCAGAAGACTCAAACTTGCAAAAGTCTTCTTTACTCACAATATCTTTTAGAAGTTTAAAATGCTAGATTTAAAATCAGGTTTACCTCACAGATGTTCTTCTGAAACTGCAGTGCCTTACTGTTCTCAGGATTCGGGATCTCTGGATAAAATGTTTCTTTAATCCTTCAAGGAGGAAAGAAAGAACTTTTAAGTTACTAAGCCCTGAAACAGACTGCCAATACACTGAAGGGGTCAGGACATTTCCCTTTAATTCAAAATACTGAAGACATCTGGCATAAAAATTTAGTGTGTTATACTTTCACTGAGTATTTAATGGAAAGAACAGCAAACCATTTTCTTTTAAACTAGGGAACTTGATATGCCATGTTTATGAGAAGCTGAAGAAGGGATGTCTACCTGAGTGTTTGTGGGTAGCTCACAAATTACAATATGGTGCCAGCTCATTTCCATTTTGGAATTATTTATAAACAGTACTTACTGGGAGACAGGCTCCTGTAAAACCTTTTTGCATTCCTAACTCTCCCTTACCTCCAACTTAATTTCAATTTCTTCCTCACCTTCTACGAGGTGTTTTTACCACCCCCTTTTATGCAAAGGTCTGTAAAAGCCCACTGACATCTTTGGGTATTCGCAGAAAACAAAGAGTAACACAAATAATGGAAAACTCTAGCACTGAAGCAAACACAACCAAAAGATCAGAACTGAACGCAGGTGTTTACCATTCCCTCTTTCTATAGCAAAAGATGCTCGCCACCACTCCAAGCAGAACAACCACTGCCACAGGGATGAGAATTGCAATGATTAGTCCTACAGCTGGGGGGACAGAAAAAGAAAAAGACATTAAAGATATTATCCAAAGTTGCCAGCAAGGTTTATGCCTTTTCTAACAGTCCCACAGAGTTCAGAGCATTTCATCTACGCGGAAACAGCCAACAGTGCCTGCGAACAGTGACCTATTCCATAAACTTCACTTTTGCTGGAAAGGCAAATGTCCATCTGTAAATAGAGCTGACTCAGTCATAGCTACTTCAGTATCAGCAGATACGTCTCTCTGATTGCTTAATTGTGAAAGGCTTCCATTGCCACTGATTGCTGCTGTTCTCAGTAGGCACTGGCATTGCACTTTCAGGTTACTTGAGCTAGCCAAATCTCTGGAAATGGCTCTTACAGGCCAACTGCACTGCACAAGTTGTGCTGCCTTTTAAATGATTTACTGTGCTTCAAATCCCCAGGGTTGCTCTCTGATACATTCCCACTGTCTTTCTTCATGGATGTTAAGTGCCTTCATGTTTGACTTTTTTGTGTATTTTAGTTGCACCCCAGTGTTTAGTCCTTCCTTCCACATGGAATATTTTTTAAAATTCTTGTTCCCCAAAGTCAACATCTTTTTGTAACTGTCTTTCTGGGTTTGTTTCTGTCAGGGGATTGATAAAGCTGAATTCAAAGCAGAGAGGCATCTGTTTATAATTCTGAAACTGGTAAATATTTCCACAATGTCTTTCTTCCCATCACGTATTAGCAGATACTCATCATGGGAAACTTGACAAGAAAAACTAGCTGCTCAAGAAGAGTAAATTCAGGCTCCACCATATAGTAGTATTTTAGAAGTTAGTCTTCTTGCATAGGTTACCAAGAGCCATAAGACAGCTGTAATAGGAAATTACTTCTTCCTCACCCTGGAACTGTAACATTTTTGTGTTTAAAAATAAACAACTAAATAAATTAAAATAAAAATTAGGCTGCAGGGCCAAATTACATAAAGGGACAGAAAACAAACAAACACACGCATTTTTATAAACATTGAACAGCCCCTGTGCTAAAGAACATTAATGAACAGGGATATTCAACTTACAGTCTTCCTTTGTCACGACATAGAGGCTGTTAGGAGGGCTCAACCCACCAGCCGTGTAAGCTTGTAGATCCAGTTGGTAACTTGTTTTCCCTTGAAGATCAAGTATTTTCAAAGACTTTTTTGTTAGGTCAGTGATATTCTTAACTTTAAGTTCTGGATTCCCTATTTGTTCAGAAGAAGAAAGAAAAGCATACCTTGTAAGAAAGGATTCAGAGGGACAGCCTCAGCTTTAGCAAGACATTCTTGAAGTCAGCTTACTAAATCTGGAGAACTGTCTGTGTAAAGAAAAACTGAAACAGAGAATCCTGGTCATGCTGCTTGCTTGCATAGCAGCAAACAGCACAGGCCTGTGTTGAGTTTTTTACTCTCATGCTTGTCCTCTTCTACTAATGTGAGTTATGGTTCAGATCTGTACAGAGTGTGCTCACAAGATGGGTACTGGAAGAATATAACCTATTAGACATAGCCACGTAACCTCCCCCATATGTCGTCCATCCGGGGCATCTGTACACAGGGCATTGTGTCACACTGCTACTTAGTCACTGCACAGCTCCACAGCCTCAGTGAACCATGTTTTCCTCCAATTTTTGCCTTATATTAAAAAACAATTGTGCTACCCACACAAGGAGCTGATTATTTCAAATGCCTTTGTCACACGTATATCAGGGGCCAATTATACCAGTGACTAATGCAACTGAATTTTGATAAAAACATTTTTAAAAAGTGAAATTAAAATGCTGAGAAAAAGAAGAAGAAAAAAAGAAAAGATAAGCAAGGAAGTTACCATCTACAGACTTCATTTACCTGATTCCAAAAGTCTAGGCTTCAAAGCATCTTTTTCACCTTTTGCAAAGGAAAGACGATATCCCTCTAAAAACCCCTGACAATCCTCAATAGGCATGTCTTCCCATTTTACCAATATTGAATCTGAAGAAGTTTCTTCTACAGTAAAATTCGGTGCACGTTTCGGAGCTGTAGGGAGAATTATGAAGGAGAAAGCTAGTAAGATAAACCCTAGCACTAAATGCTGAATATGTGTAAGTGTTGCACCAGCTTTATATCATTCCTGCCATGTTCAGCTTTTTCACGAATATCTTTCCCCCACTCTCAAGAACATACAAAAACACCGAGCAGGTGGCACTACAAAGATACAAGTTTATCGCTCTCCTTGCAATATTATCTACTAACAGCAGACGAAACAAAAATCTCTTCTTGGGCCGCCTTGCTACAGACCCATACACACAAATACCCTTCTTCCTTCAATAAATGCCAGAAGATTGCATAAACATTCAGAAGTTATAAATTGCCTAGCTTTTAAAGGCTTTAACTTTGTGATCACATAGCTTGTCTTCCAAACTTCACATTGCTACTATGGAAATATATCTATGCTTGAAAGAACTAGGCTTAGTGGGTATTACAAGTCCTTACTGCAATTCCTGGACTCCACTGAAGGTGTTACAGCAGGTGCTGTGTAAGGTCACGTAACAGGACTTCAAGTCTGATGTTACTACTGGTCCTGAACTCATGTTTATGAATGCATCTATTTTGTCTCGATGGTTATTTGACCAAAGGCAAAAATGATGTTTTAGAATAAATCTACACTCTTGTGCAAAGTGAATACATTTCTCAGTTTCTAATAAATTTCCTCCATGTGTCCAATGCATTCTTATTCCCACAAAAGCCTTTATCTTTTTTTTCTTGAAAGCTTCCAAGTCTGTTGAGAATGCACATTGAAAATCCTTCTGGGAGACCGTACATTGTTTTTACAGAGATGCAAATGGCTGAAAGCTGAGTTTCTGGTAAAATCGCCTTATTCTCACCTTCAACTTTAGGAATGAAATAAAACAATGGTATTTCCAAGGGATCAGATTAATTCACCAGCAAAATTTTCCAAGCAAAGTGTTCTAGCAGAAAACACATCAAACTTCAAAGGAAAATGGGTGTTATAGGTACAATACATTTACACAGGAGCTGTTAAAGAGTAAGACAAGTTCAGATTCCTGGGAACAGAAAGCATTCAGCCACTAATGCATCTCCATGTAAGTAAGCCTTGCCCTGGATCACAACCACAGTAAGCTGAAAGCAGTGAACTCAGTATGGAAAGTGCAATTCTCCACGTGGTTTGTACCCTAGGGTCTAGTTCTGGTTTATAAAGTTCTTTTGCACAGAAATGTTGTGGACATCTTTTACTCCAAATGTGCTTTGACTTGACAAATCAACAGAAGCTGCCTCCTCTCCTGAAGAGGTGACCACATCCCTGTGGTTCACATTATAACTGTGCCTTCAGCCCTGAAGACCGCTGTCTACAGAGCAAACTTCTGCTCTGTGGTAGCAAACCCTATGCCACCATACAAGCTGATAGATGGGGATACTTCATACTGGGACCTGAAGTGGCTGAAGAAATATACTTCAATTATACACAGAGAACGAGCAGAAGTCAGTAGCACTGTATGGGGATTCTGGTCTCAATCTTCTGCCAACACTGAGCTAAAAATAGACACAGTCTAAATTCATTTTGTAAAGATCCTGAGCGATAAAGTGCACTTACGCAGCTCTTTCGTATACCCAGTTACGTTTTTCAGTAACTGATATCCACTGGACTTGCAACCATATAGTGAAAAGTTGTATCTCACTCCAGGTCTAAACAGAGCTGTAAGAGAAAACCCGATAGTAAGAAGATGTCATTTACGAAGTGTGATGCTTTTAATTTTCGCATGGCACAGACTTATATAAATATTATATTAGAAAATGAGTCCTAGGCTACAGCATTAGGTATAAACACTATCCCTATTTACAGTTGTTATAAAAGAGAGGCCATCAGGTGTAGGTTAGGACCAGTAAGCAAATCTAGGTCTTGGAGAAATTTTGGTTATAAGCAAAGAGAATTCAAAAAAAGCCACTCAAACTGCAAAGTTGCTCTTTCCATGAGGAAACACAAACTGAAGTTACCAGAAACAATCCCTTTCGTTTCCACCCACGGCAGCCATGTATATCCTGCCTCCTCCACAGAAACAAAAATGCATTTTGACATTCATAGACCTATTGCAACAACAGTACAAAAAATATCAGAGAACTCTCAAAAGTGATACTGAAGCACTTCAGCAATGAACTCTAGGTCTGGAATCTCTCCACAAAACCCAGAGAGTCATCAAACATCCATTTTATATGTCTTTGAAGGAGGCACAGATGTTTGATACATTGCATAAATAATTTACCACTCCCTGTGATTCCTGCAAGTCAGTATTTTCACACTGAGACTCCATCAATCTTTTTATAAAAAAGATGCCACTGTAGACAACTACAGAAGTCAAGTGGATCTTGCAAGAGCTCAAGTCCAGATGGAGAGATTCTCCCAGCAGGACCAAGCACAGAGGCAAATGTGCCAGCTTGAGCCCTGCCCTCGCAGCCTGGAAGCTCCATATTGCAAGAAGCATCCCAGGAAAGAGCTCAGGAGTCGAGCAGTGCATTTGGACAGACACGGTATTGTCTGCTTAGAAAAAGCAAGCTCTAGCCAGCAAAAACAAAAACAACATGGACACTGCAATGTAATTATAAGCGGGAAAACATATTGCCCCCTTGACAAAATTCGCCCTCACCCTGACTTTCCAATGCACACAGTTCCGAGATGATTTCTCTAATGGAGGCTTTATATGCTGAACTCTTCTAGAAAGCAAATATATATATCCTTTTAGGGAGCAAAGATCCATCATCTTTCTTGGGTCCTCTCTTTCCTCTTCTGATCCTACTAGTCCCACCACAGCTGAGTCTCATTTCCCTGATCTGCCCACCAGCATCTAGAGACCTGGAATGTGCCCTGTTCCAGGAAATTTCAGTTGCTGACAGCAAGCCAACACATGGAGGTCACACTTAAAAAAATCTGCCTGATGTAAAAACAACGGATTAGTCTTTCCCCCATCCTGAGCAAGGCTGTTTATGTTTAGAATCCAAATAAAACCCCAGACTCTAGATTAACCATTATGTGTTATGATGAATTAAAAATTTGTTCAGTGTAGCTAGAAAAGGTAATTTTCAAAATAGTTAATAAACAAAGGATGAGATGGTATTTGACTTTGGCATGGCTACATAAGAAATTAAAATAAATGCGATGCTAAGAAGAGTTTAATTTGTATACACAAGCACACAACAGTGCAACAGTCTTTGATCTATAGTATTGGTACTGCTATCATTTCACTTGCTGTTCAGGCTCTGACCAAGAAAGACTCACAAAAAACGATTTCTGACTTACCAGATTTTATCACTGCATCTGTTGTATTTGAAGGAAATTTCTGCCAGTCCACACTGCAGGGTTCAGACCCAGATGAATGACACCATTTTACTATATAGCCACAGGTCATGTTGGGGTAAGAATTCCAAGAAATATAAATTCCATTCCCCATTGCCACGGCCCGATCTGTTTTGACATTGTCTGCGACAAAGATGACACAAAAATCCATCAGACTAGACACTTATCTGTAGTCCAAGCTGGAAGAAAGGCTTTCAGCCACTGCACAAGGTTTTATAAACTGCAGTCATTTCTAAGAACAAGAAGTGCACTCCTGGTACTGTGAAATTCGAAGCATTGCACTCAGCTATGCTTTTTGAAATGCTGGAAATCAGATGTAGCCTGCAGCAAATCCACAGCCAGTCTTAAGTATGATGACGAGAAGTACTGCAGCTCAGGACTGGCTAAAAAAGCACTTTCTCAAGGTAAGGACTTACAGCAGATGGCAGGTTCAAATCTGACTTGACACCAATTTGGCAGGAGCCTGCAGCTATAAATTCCTGCTGTTATTTCATCTAACAGTTTGCTTTGTGTTTCTCTCAGACTGTCTTGCTGTCACTAGCCCAGTCACAGACAACAATTACTCACTGGGAATCAACAGCAAAAGCTGAGTCCCCGATGAGCTTTACGGAGATAACAGTCTCACCACCAGGGTGAACAAACAAACAAACAAACAAACAAACAAAAACCTGCTTTGCTTTTAGTTCATTTTTTTGTTTGTTTGTTTCTGATTATTAAAGGTTTGGCTGCCCTTGAACTGATCAGATCTGGGAATGACTTCTGATTCCTGCAGCTTTCCTCCGTGGCTGGCTGTCAGACAGGACCCTGCAGAGCTAAGGGACGTTTTCCAAAGGCCATCACAACAGCTGTGGCCCCACAACAGATTTTCAAAAACAGTCTCAGGGTTTGACTTTTTCTCATTTATGCTCCCTATTGAGTCTATTATTTCATGTCATTAAAGCTATAAACCATGGAAGGCTGAAGGGCAGTTTTTAAGAAGCAATGTTGTGAAAACTTCACTCTCACAGACAAGCTGTGAATGCTGAAGGACTGCCTTATTCTAAATAATTTTAACATACAGCTAAGTGTACAATCCTTTTCTAGTTTGCTCATGGCAAGAAAAACAGATACTTAAACAAAGAAAAGTCAACTCCAGAATCTTTCAATACTTTTCCCCAAAAAACTATTACACATCCAATGAAATTACACTTCTATGATGCTGGAAAAGAACATATTTCTAATTAGACTGCTTTAATTTTCCTATTTACAGGAAAGACTTTTTACAGACTGTGAGCACAGACTCTCTAAAATGCTTAAATATACCACATTCAATATTATTTCCTGAGCCAGAAGACAAAGATTCACCCAGGACAGTACTGCTCATTTTGGGGTATTTATAGCTGCACTCTACAGCAGCAGAAATAACTACCAGCACTACAGCACTATTGCAGGAGCGGAGCCTGTAACAGCCAGATTATGTGCCCCAAACTCTGTACAGCACTTTTCAGAGACAGCAACAAATTAAGGCCGAGTACCCTTTGTTTGTGTTTTCAGTTTTCACAAAACCTCAACAGATCTCAAGCTTCAGAACCACTGATCTCTTACAGACATTAAAGCACTTACAGACTGCACACAGGAAGCAGCCAGAAAAGATGTTTGGGTAGAAATGTCATCCAGTTCAGTAAATGAGTCACCTTTCATGACTCTAGTCAGTGACTCAGACAATTCCTATACCAACTTGGGAGCAAACCTTCAATGAGTGCAAGTTGGGTAACACCGAGGAGAACCTCAGACACCCAAGTGCTCATTCCAAGAGAAAGCTATAAATGATTGCAAAGCTCCAGCTGCCATCAGCTGTCCCACAACACAAACCTATTACAGAGACCTCCCCAGCTCCCAAAGTCTAGCTCTCTTTCTTCTCAAGGAGAGCCACAAAAGCATTTTTATTCTCTTATCTGCCCTGTACTTTTATCTGTTCCTGTTACTTTTCCCTCCAGGGAGCAGATTGAGAATATATCTTTATGTGTTGCTGTTTTGTAGAAGCACAAAAAATGTTAAGAGCAGTGATTTTCTTTTGCATAAAAACAAACTCAGTTTTTCTTTCACTCTGAATCTCATTCAAAGCATGCTTCTTCCTGCACAAGATGGCATTTTCTTATCAGAACCTGAGTTGCAAGAAGGGTGACTGAGATATCTGCTCTCTGGGTGTGGAAGCAGCAGTACCATACATCCTCCAGGCAAACCAGCTAAGGGAGCCAGGGTTTCATCTTTGGTAGATTACACTCTTCCTGGCGTGCAGAGAAGCATGGACTCTCAACAGTAATATGTGATATTATCTGCTCCACAAGCTCAGTGTTAAGAGCAGAAAATCATTATATGGCTCAGCTACTTTCCTTTACAAAAGCCCACAGCAAGAGTGGCAGTGTTTTAATTGGGAAGCTGAAGTCCTACCTTCTTTTCAAACCCCAGCTCCCAGCCCAAGGGTGCCAACGCTTTACTGGCCAGCCCAATTAATATTCTCCTGCAGAGCTCAGAGGCACTGAACCAAGAATTCCCTTCTTAAAAAGACACAAAACACCACCAAATCCTTATTCTGATTCTCTTTGGCATGTAACACTTTTCAGCGTCTCAACAAGAATGCACAGAAATAAATTGAGCTCCATAAACATCAGAGAACTACACTAATGCTTTGAAGCTTCATCCTTGTTGTTCCTGGGAGGTCTTCAGGAAAGTGCAACATAGCTGCAGAGGCTGCACACTATCACCCTTCTTTTATGCAGAGAGCGCAATTAATTGGAGAGACACTACCCTAAGAACAAAGCAGTAATTTTTTCCTCCCATCCAGTAGAACTGAGTGGGAAAAAGAAACACAAACCAAATTCAAACAAACAAAGCAAGTATCATCTTATTTTCAATCATCAGACTCATCAAGACATTCTCCAAACTTCGAAGGTGCTTAGCTCTCCGCTGGGAGTACTCACCACTTGGAAGTTCCACAGTTGTTATCCTTGAAGGAGGAGACGAGCCTGCATGATTTTTGGCTACAACGCTAACTACACAGTCATTTCTTCCAAGTTTTATCTCAGTACTGTTTGAGGGCTCTGTGACTTCTTTATACTCCAGTGGTTTCTCTAGCAGGTAGCAGGAAACTTCATGAGACACTATTTTTCCATTGGCTTCAGAAAGGGATAAGGGCTATGAACAGACACAGAGAATATTACAAATGGAAAAACAAACAAACAAAACAAGCAAACAAACAAAAAGAAGGCATAGGATAACATGAATGTAATGTCTCAGTCATATCTGATGAATGCATAGGACTCCCGGGCAGAAAAGACAGTTATTCAAGTGTAATTTTAGAAATTAATATATAAGTTTGTAAGCTTATTATTTTTTACCTGGGATGTATTAAATTTTTTAATTGTTCCAGTAAAATACTTCTCAGTGCATTATAAAACTTCATTATAAAACTTCAGTAACTTCCCACTTGGGGGAAATATTTATCTCAGTGGATATTTATATAAAAAGTTAAGAAAAAACAATCTGATTTATTGACTATAAATTTCATTCATTTATAAATCTGTAGAAAAATACATTTTCATAGTCAGATTACACAATGTATTAAAATTTTGTGTCCTATCTACCTTCCAGAAGATTTTTAGACTTTTTCCCGAAGGACTTCTCTCTCTCCAGATATCTGGTCCTCTTGCAGGAGCTAAGAAAAAAAAAAGATTTTTTTTTTTCCAATTTGCATTCTAGACAATTTAATATCTATCAGGAAGCTGGCTTTTTAGATATCTAATTATAAAAATACTTGGCTTCAGAAGTTCCACACTTTATCATCAAAGAATTGAATAAACTTACGGGCTTCCAGTGTTGTGTGCTCCTCTATCCTGCTCCAGTCACTCCATCTCCAGAAGTGGTCAGCAGCTGAACAGCGCACCCTGAACCAGTATTTGGTATAGGGGTGCAATGTGTTCAGCTGAGCTGTGTAAGTCGAGGATTTTCCACCAGGCATGGAGACATTGTGCTGTTAAAAAATTACAGAATTTGACATGCTACGTATATATTTTTTGCTTGTAGATTATGTTGAAAGTCAACACCTAAAAAAGGTGATATGTTTCACACAGTCTGTATTCTTGGGGAAAAAAAAAACAAACTTGCAGTCAAACAGACAAAGCCTATATAGTTGTTGCTTGTCTACCTGGTAGAAAGGAGACTCTCCAAAGACAGACAGAGCATACACAGAAGCAGTGTGAGAACCCAACTATGCTTGGAGATTACTGAAAAATGAAAGTACTTCCTATACAGTCACCCTAAACATAGGAAAAAAATCTCAGATGTCTGTCAAAATGAAGTCATATATAGCACAGAAATATGAAATACCAGTCAGTAACACTTCTGAATTAAAAGGTATGAAAAAGAGAGAGAACATGGACTTCACTTTCTCTGCTGTAACTGTTCCCTAAAAGTGTAAGCCTTCAACAGGGTGAACTCTGCACAGAGGAGCAAGTTGCTGCTTCCCACCAACCTCATCTAGTCCCCTTCTATTCTATAAGCAGATCATGAGGCAAGCCAGGATTTCACCTTTGGTATTCAGAATCTGCACTCACATGGTGTGTATGCACAGCAGTCTGTGTGGACAAAAGGCTTGCTAAAGGCAGTCCATCTTCACAAAAAACTTATCATGCAACCTTCATACTAGACAGACCTTCTTCCTTCAAAACACAGTCATTACAAGTCATACCCAACTGGCCTCTGGTTTACAGCTCTTACCACTGCACTAGTCTCTCCTGTTACTTTTAAAATGGTGCAAGTCTATAGAATGTTTCAGTTTCACAACTTCTTAAAAAACCCTAAGCATGGGAGTATGTTTTACTGATTCTAATTATAACACATGTGCATCACAGCTGCCAAAAACTGGACTCCAAGTGACTGTAAGCTGCAACTAATTGTGCATTTCTAAAGCCAAACGACAACTTGAAAAATATAAAAAAGCCAACAATCTCTCATATGGATGGAGAAGCTTCTGAAAACATCCTCAAAATGCCATATAAAAACCCGTAACAATTTCACAGCTACTTTTTTATTACAGAGGACACTTGGAGGTTTTTTATTAAGCAACCAAAGACAATGTAACAATGCTGTAAAAGCTTCTGCCAAGCTGTGTGCCATGTTTCAAAATATCTGTAACTGAGGGCTCTGATACAGGTGCAGCAAACTTTAAAGTTTGTAGTGATGACCTTATCATCACTCACTTCTCCAGACTTCGCATGCAGTGCTCATAAGGTGCACCCCAGGCTTCAAGCAGTGCAATTCAGGCTAAACAGAACTATGTAAAACTACTTTTTTTTTTTTTTTTTTTTTTTTTTCATTTTAAGCTGAGTTGGGGGTGGGTGATGCTCAAGCATTTGTTTCCACAGCTGACTGCACTAGAAGCAGTAACTGTTGGGAGCAGAGAGACACAGACAATTGTGGGTGAGGATATCTGACTACCAACCCCAAATCCAACACTGCAGAGCTGTCAGAGCTGTTATTTACATGTAAAAGCCAGTTCCGTCCTCTGGTAATTCCCGATATCTATGATTTTCTCTGCAGTGCCCAGTCTCTGGGTACTACTTAGCACATCATTACAGAGCAAATACAAAAGCCTAAGGCTTCCACACTCTGAAAGTGCTTTGAAAGCATTTTAAAAATACTCTTATAAAGCATGCATTTATTACCACCCTATTATTTTAGAGACAACGTATATAACAATTATGTTCAGTGTTAGCTGCATCACTTCTGTGGCTTGAGTGACTTCATTCAAGGCTATGCAAGTAAGTGCAATTGGGTAAGAAAATACCCCTGCTAAAGATCAACCTGAGAAATAAGCAATGTTGAAAAGCAGCCTCTGAGGTTAATGTGCTCATATTATAAATTCAGGCTCTGTGCACTGAGACTGTGTAATTCAGCATCCGCCTACCTGAGCTGGTCAGAGACACTCCATCTGAACACACGAACAAAGAATTTGGGGGTAAACCTCAGGACAGCTGAACAGGCAGTTTTGCCGTTAGGCTTTCCCACTGACACAGATCACCACGTGCTAAGTTAGGCAATACGGATGAAGGGCTCCAGCCAGTGAGACGGAGCACCAACACTGGGCAGCAGCCGGAAACCCAAACACTAGAAATCTGAACCCCACCCAAAACCACCACCTCCTACCCAGAGGTCCTCACCAGGGATTTACCTACAGATATGCCAGTGGGGGAATCCTTCCCTATCCTGTCTCTACACCACTGACACATGAGCAGGTTTAGCAACTCTGTATTACAGGAACACACATGCCAAGCACTGAGAGCAAGCAAATGAAGTGTTCTCTGAGGAAAATGGGGGGAAAAAAACCTAAACCAACTAAAGGTTTCTAGAGGCAATCAGAAACAACCACTGTGGAAGTCTGCAGCATCAAAACCTGGAATGAATGCATGTTAATACAGTTTGCAAGAGGAAGGACAGTCTGCACAGTTGGCAAAGACTGTCGTCTAAAGGCTCAGCATCAAGTACTGTGCATGAAGGGGTGAATACACTTTCTCAAAATACCAAATAATACCACGGTTAAACTGACCTAAACTACCTAAAAACAACCAACACAGGAAAAGCAGGCAACAATGGAGAAAAGCACAACTTTTTCTGATTTTACTAGATGAACCCCTAGTTATTACTGTATTAATCATTTATTAAAATGATCATGATGAAGGTCTAAAAAAGATCAATATTTAAGCCCCCCCAAAAAATCAGTAAAAACAACACTTACCAGTTTTTGCTCAGAGTGACCATTGCTAATTTCAATTTGACACAGAAGCCTGATCTCAGCGAAACTGCCATTTATAAACCAACGCAGATGGACGCTTGTAGAGCTGTTCCCAGAAACAGTTAACTTTTCTGGAGTTTTTGGATGAACTTAAAAATTAACAAAAAACAAACAAACAACAAAAAGAACACTTATTGTAAGAAAAAAATACTCATTTCAGTTCAGAAAAATCTGTTTCTAAAAGATTGAAGAGAATCAGAAGAATAAATAAATTATTTGATTAGCACCTAGTGCAGATTAGCTGATGCTTCAAAGACACCTGCAAGCAGCCTCACTCCTAAAATGCTTGTTAGTTATCAAATGTGAAAACAAATTTACTTAAGCTGCATATTATGGGCATGCGTGATAAGGAGCCGGAGATGCAGAAAAACATTTCACCTTCTACTTATTTCATCAAAACAGTGAAATGCAGGCCATTTCAAAGGACCACAATGACACATGAAATTCACCCAAACTTGGGAACGTTGCAAGTTAGAACCTAAAATCTGCAGACTAGGACAGGGTAGGACACCCAGATGAACTCTCCCTATCCCGAACTCCCTCCATGCTAAATTGACCTGACAATTTACTCTGAGAATTGCAGTCTCAAGCTAGTTGTCATTAGGAGATAAACAAAAAATGAACAAACTTGAACTGCAAATTCATTTTTTTCAGGTAGGTTGGCTGAACACTGTAAGTATTGTGAACGCCTGAATACTAAGCTCTGGTTGTGGAGACGGAAGAGGATGGGCAAGAGAGTTAGCACCAGAAAGGTGGTCATCTTTTCCCTCTCTTTGATTATACTGAGTGTGCAATGAAGTAAGTTCACAACTGCAGATGATCAGGCTATTACCAACAGCATGTAATGCTTCTGCTATTTTCTTTTAGATCCAATTCTTTATGCTTCAAATGTTTCTGATGTCAACCTGCATAATACTTTGCCTTATAAGCAGGCACTGAAATACAGGGTCACTCACAGTTCATAAACTTATGCCTAGATTTTAATTATTAATGCATAATAGAGTATGAAGCAGCACATAAACAGCAGTTGCTCATTATTAGATCACTAGCAGCATTTATCCATTCAGCATTGTATCCAGTCTTGTAGCACTGCTGGGGAGTACTGGAATCTCCTTGTACACCTAATTTTGCCTCAGGACATGTCCTAAGCTTTCTTTTTTACATTTTACATTTAGTTTACATTACTTAAGGAAGCAGAATACTTGTGACAACAAAGCAAAATAATCATAAGCATACAATGTCAGATTTCTTTCAAACCCTGAACAAACAAATGTCTAGCATGTAGCAACCATATCTCTTTCGCTTTATAACTCTTACCTCTCTGACTTATATCAACCAAAAGTGATGCTTCTGTTTGTCCAATAGGATTGGAGACACCTAATAGGAAATTGTAAGTTTTTTGATCAGCCAGTACTGGAAAGCCACAGGCACGCTCTTTGTTCATTTCATTTACTTCACAGGAAACATTTTTTCCAGATATCCTACAAGGCAAAAAAAGTGGGGAAACAATTTTTTGTAAGGTATTTTCTAGCAACAGTCATAAGTCTAGACTGAAAACAGTAGAGAACAATGGGTTCACTGACACATGGCTTACAGAATGATTTGATTGCAGTGACATATCTAATACCTCAACACAGGTGAAAGTGGCATCAGTCATGACTTGCCCTGTTCTCACCTGAAACTCCTCTTCCACTAGCACAACATTTCCATCCTCTCACTTCACAAAAGCTTGGAAAACGGGTAGCTCCTGTAAAACCACCTCACAAGCCACAACTAAGACTCTGATTTGAAGTATCTTTGTTCAGATCAGCATACATTTGCTTTGGAATTATGTTCTTAATTGCCTTCTGAACTAAGGAGGTATGACATATTACATCTTTCTATGGGCCCTGCCAAATGTAAACTAAGGTTTGTTGCCTGGGTTACATCCACTACTTCCAGCCATTTTTAAATCAAAAGCAGGAGAGGCAGTCTGGTAACACCCAAGACTAGAGACTTACTTTAAGAGTAAAAACCAGAGTGTCTACATCTATGTCTACGTCTGTGTCTACATGTATGTATGTATATGTATAGGAGTTGCTTTAATTACAGTCAGCATAAACCTCTCATTCAGTTGCACAAGTTTAATTTCCTCCTTTGGGCTTTTCTATTGGTGTGTGTTCTAGCTGAGCTTTGAGCTTTCTCCATGCCACATTCTCCATTTCAATAGCTCTGTGTGGGCTGAGGACAAGGATGAGAATATTTACCCTGAAATGCATCATACTCATTTCATCACAGCTTTGGACTGTGCAAAACAAGCTGGAACTACATCCTCACTAATGAGCTAAATATGGGAAGCCAGTGACTGGAGCCTCTTTCCATTGAGTATCTGCTCTGTTTCACCCACCTCTTTGTACGCTACCCAATGACTTTTTTAGCACTAGCATCCTGGACAACATGCGTGACCATAACTCCTCATTCCTTCTGACTTGCTTCCAAAGCCACCATGAGACTCCATTTCCCATCCACTGGGGTGACTCAGGCCTCTCCCGTCTCCCTTCCCTGACTGCTCTTCTGGCATTAAGGGGAACCCTCCTCACCATGGGAATTTTGTTAACTCCTCATCAGCTTCTAATCATAGCTACCATGGAATCCCATTTGTAAGTGGGATTCCAAAATAGTAATGATTTTTTCCAAATTAATGATTTTTCTCTTTTAAGGCTTTAGATGGACTAGCATGGAAGACAAACTAGTAGAAAATCAGCCTTCGCTTCTCTCTGTGGATGTTGCCAGTGTTACTTTTCCTTTCCAATGTCTTCCAGGTAACACACGCTTTGCATGCTCTACACGCTCCAGTTTGTGATGCTGGGAGAAGAATGGGAGCAGGCTTATTGCTATTTTCCTCAGCAGAGTTTGGGAAATGTCCCCTGGTCTGTCTTACAATTGCTCCTCAGTGAGTTTCTATCATCCTGCAGAGCAGAAGCTCAGTAAATGTCTGAAAGAAGATCTGACACAAGCAGCACATATTTTAAATAAATAAATAAATAAATGAGTAAATGAATCCTTCCATCTCCCTGTATTCTCATATTAGTTTTATTCACATGTTGGCAGCAGTCTGACACAATAAGCCCTTTATTTTGTCATGAGTCCATAATGGCAAAAGTCTTTGGGAAAAGCCATCCTTAATTCCCATTGCAATTTTGCAAAACTAGGGTAGGGTTCTCCAATTTTGTTTTTGGAGTTCCTTTCTAGCTTGCACAAAATATGATAGGCTCCAAACAATGGAGACTTTATCTCATTTATGCAGACATGGAACAATAAGTCACAGACAGCAACGAATACATTCCAGTCCTACTTTTCCACTCCTACAATGCTGAATTGTTTTACCTTTCCAATAAGCTGTACTTTGTTCCTCGTTTTCCATATAGTCCACTGGGTCTACCTGGCTTCCAGGTGCATTTTATTAACTCGAAGTTGGACGTTTCACAGCTGAGGTTTTGGGGAATATCAGGGGCATCTGCAGCATAAAAGGAAACATAAACAGTTAGACAACGTATTCCCAACCCAGTGTGACAGTTTGGGGCTGTTAATTTCCTGAAAGCATCACCAGTAGTTCTGTTTTTCTAATAGGTCTAGACCGTGTGCTGTACAACACATAGTAATATTTACTCTCCAACTATATAAGTAACATTCTTAAATGAATAAATAAATAAATAAATGGATAATTATTATCAGCCCCAACTGACTAACACTTGACTTTAGACTTCTAAGTGGGTGGCTAAGCTGGTAAATCACAAGCAAATATGTTCACAAGCTCTAGGCTCTGACCTGGAAGTGTTTCACTAAAACTCTGCCAAGACATTTCCAAAATTGTGAGCGTCACTTTAGCCACTGAGCAATTTACAAATGCTGTCAGTTATGCGTCACATTTTTTTATGTGCCATCCCCACCAGTGCTTCAAATTCTTCAGCCAAGTCACATTAGGAAGATGTTCCCTTTGGCATGAATTCCACACTGAATTTGAAAGTTAAAGCAAGCCCTGAATGTCTCATTCTTTTCACCTTTGCATTGAAAGTGGCTGTTTTTTGGTTTGTCTGTTTGTTTTTAGTTTGTTCTTTTCTCCCATACTAATGTTGACTGCCTTCCTGGGATGGACAGTGCTCCTAACAGAGACAGGGTAACCAGGCCGATGTGAGGCTGTGCAGAGCCCTTATTTGAACTCCTGTACACTTTTCCTCAAGAGGTAGCTGAAAAGCATCCATGTAGCTGCCCTACCAAAGGGGTACTAACACAAAAGGCAACAGTGGCAGGCTTAGCTCAGAGTATGAGCCAAAAAGAACACTTACTTTGCCAGAACTAAGCTAAGTGGTTTGGATACACATTCATTTCCTCTACCTTCTCTTCCCCAAATGTGTCTCATCAGCAAGAGCATCCTGAAAAGTCTTCTCCCTCCCCACTAAGTACGTACACTGGCAAGTACAAGAAACAGTGACAAGAAACAGAATTCACCATGTCCCTTAAATTTTTCTGCAAAAACTACTGCATGGGAAAACCCTAAGGGATTGTCACATACTTCATACATGGAACACTGACTTATTTATGTGGAAGGTTGTTGCATAAAAGCAAACAGTGCACAAACAATGTAAAAATTGCATTTCACTTTAAAGTCATAAAAGGTTGGATTCTGTTTTGCATTTGCTATCACACAATGAATATGCAAAGTTGGTGACAGGAGGCACAGCCTCGAACTGGGAACACATTTTCAAAATGAGTCCCTCAGTCCCAAGGACCCTAAGTTCAAAGGTAAGTGTTTGCAATAGGAAACAGGAGCTATTGGAAGATGACAATTCTTGTAACCACTAAGGGGAAAACACACAAAACGCTGAAGTGACCAATTATAGGAAAGAAGAACTATGTACTTTCAACAGTTTGTTTCAAGAGGCAGCTGAATCTGGAAGAGATTTCTGAGGCTGGCAAGGTTATACAGAGAAGATGCACAATGATTCAGCATCTTTAAAGACATTTTAAAAAGAATATTTAAAAGATGATCCAGGGAAGATGAATTGTCAGCTGCATTCCTTCACTATCGTTAGTTCCCAAGAAGCCACTGCCTGGATGAGCATCTGTTAATGCTTCAAGTCTGTTTCATTTGACTGGTTGGTAAATATATATATTTTTTTCACTTACAGTTCTTGCTTTTCCTCTTACTTTGTTAAGGACCAAGCTGAAACTGATGTAAATTGAAAGTGATATAAAAACTGAGTACAAATCTTCAACTGTTATTAAACTACTAGGTATTTCAGATAATGATGAAGTGCCTTAGGAAGGGATATCAAGAAGGAAAGCTGACACTATGCCAGTTTCTAGGAGAGTCATAGTTACATAGGTACTCCCTCCCCTCATCCTCTCAGCCCTTGTGTCTCCTCCATGTGATGGAGTTTCCACAAACAAGTTTGATGGGTCAACCCTGGCTATACATACAGACTGAAGGATGAGAGGCTGGAGAGCAGCACCACGGAAAGGGATCTGGGAGTTTTGTTTGATGGGAAGTTGGACATGAGCCAGCAGTGTGCCCTGGCAGCCAGGAGGGCCAACCACACACTGAGGCACTGCTAGATGGCCGAGGGAAGGGATTGTCCTGCTGTGTGCTGGTGCAGCTTCACCTTGAGTACTGTGTGCAGGTTTGGGCACTACAGTATGAAAAGGGCATTAAACTGCTAGAGAGTGTCCAGAGGAGGGCTATGACGATAGTGAAGGGTCTAGAGGGCAAGATGTGTGAGAAGCAGAAGTCCCTTGGTTTGTTCAGCCCAGAGCAGAGCAGGCTGAGGGGAGGCCTCATGGCAGCCTGCAGCTCCCTGACGAGGGGAGCGGAGGGGCAGGCGCTGAGCTCTGCTCTCTGGGGACAGCGACAGGACCCGAGGGAACGGCATGGAGCTGGGACAGGGGAGGGTCAGGCTGGGGGTTAGGGAAAGGTTCTGCACCCAGAGGGTGGTTGGGCACTGGGACAGGCTCCCCAAGGCAATGGTTATGGCACTGAGCTGCTGGAGTTCAAGAAGCTTTTGGACAATGCTCTCAGACACAGGGTTTGATATTTGGGTGGTGTGGAGCCAGGAGCTGGACTTGATGATCCTTACTTGTGGGTCCCTTCCAACTCAGCATATTCTGTGATTCTACAACTGTAAGTAAAATCCCAGTTCATCCTCAGAAACTGAAAGCCAGAAAATAGCAGGGGAGCCACAATAGCATCTGTTTACTAGCAGAACCCTAAGATTCTCAAAATTATTTCGATTTTCATTAGGTTAGTAAACATAATTATACATACATCCCACAAACAAGACAGTTCCATCCATCCCATCCTCAGACAGACTGCACACTACATTTGTCCCACTGGTATCTGAAGCACTGGCATTTAGCACTCTGATTGCACTGCTCCGACTGCTTAGACGTATTAGTGGGTATGCTTCTGGTCCATAAGTCATCCGTTTTATCTGCTGTCCTTCTTCATGAACACAACAAATTGTCACATCTGAACCCACAGCCACTACAGTGTCCTGAGGAAAAACCCCACTCCCATGCGGCTCGGTATCTTTTCCTAGCAGAGAAGGAAGAAAAGAAAACAAAAACAAAAAAAAAAACAAATCTAAACATGAACAATTCACTACAAACATGGTGTCAATCAGCTAAAACATGTCTCAGGAGTACATCAGTGCACTCAAATCAATATTAACTAATGATTATGTCATTTCTCTATTCAAAATGCCCCCACAAGCAGCAAGTCATCAAAGCCTAAACACTTTTCCTCTCAGTTTGGTTTAGTTTTCATAAAGCAATCAAAGTCTGTGTGGTTGTACGGGAACAAACGTACCAGGGGACTCTTCTACTGGGCTCCAGTCACTCCAGTCCTTGTGGCCAACGAACTGTGTTACATTAATATAACAGCGAATCTTCACATAGTGTGATGTACACTCCAAAGGCATATCAGATGTCCAGTTCCAAGAAAGAATGATGTCTTCATGGGTCAGTTTTGAATAGTAAGTTACCTATACGGTTTTCCCCCCAAAAAACAAAGAGAGCTTATGAACGGTTGTTAACAAAGACATACAATCTTAGAGCGGTCAATGGAATGGCTAATTAAGTGAGGTAAATAACAAACTCTTGACAGGTGGTCAGGCTGTCTCACATAACTTTCAGTTTCTTCGTGAATTTACTTTAATAAAAGCCTGAGATGCTAAAAAGCCCAGCAGCCAGGTAAACTACCTGCCAGAAATACCATAGGGTAGACATTTGAGGGATAGCAGGCACCTAGGCATACATTTTAACAGGTGTATGTTGAACCTCAGAATACAGGGCTTCTCCTAGACTGGGCTATGTTCCAACATTTCCAAAACAAAATTATTCCAAATTTTAGTACCAGGCTATGTATTTTGTAGTTTCTCCAGCCTAAAAAATAAAGAATAGAGCTACAAATTCACCTAGAAAAACTGTGGGTTCCATTTGCCAAACTCTGGTTAAATTCATGATATGGAACTGTGTCCTCAGAATACCTGCTGGTGTATATATATTGCCTAATGACCTGCTGCAAAACATAATCTTTCAGAAAAAGAGTTTTTTTCATGTAATGCAAGGTTAAGGAATCTAGTGATTTACTGGTGAAAAAACAACGCATTGTTTGAAAGAACAGTTCTGGGGTAATTTGAATTGGCTTTTCTATTTATTTCAAGGAAATTAGTAAAACCTGAATACTCACTGTCATAAAAAGTGAAGGAAAGATCCATTTAATATGAAAAATCTATGGCTTCCATAAATATATACTGAAGCATATTAATTTTGATAGCTGCTTATCACCATTCCTGTGAGATGCTGTGCAAATAACAGCAATGACAGCCCCTTCCCTAAAAAGTTTTGAAAACTCCAGAAACTGAGGCACAACAAAGAGAATATCCTTTACAAATGCACTGGAAACAGAGAAAAAAATAATTTATTCCCCTGTTTTGAGTAAATTGCTTGGTATGCTTGAAGAGACAAAGAACTTCTGAATTAGTTTGGCTACTTCCTCTGAACTTTTCTTTTGGGAAGGTATCACAAAGAAAAGTCACAAGGAAAAGCAAACTGAACATTTGTAGACCACCAAGACCTGTAACACCACTGGAGAAATAAAGCAGAAACAATGGTGTAAAATATCTGTCAAATTCATAAGCAAGTTCTAAATTAAAAGAAAAAAAAAAATAGATTTTAAAATTAAGCAAAAAAATGCTGGAAGTGTGAGTAAGTGCTGACAGTATAACATCCAGTGTCTGCACATAACTTTGAAAGTTACCAAAAAGTTACCTACCAGCGTGACTACACATAGGTTCTGCAAAGCCCTACCATCTGCATTACTGTCAGCTTTCTTCAAATGACCTCCTGCATTACTGGGGGTCAAAACTGCATATATATGTTTTTCATAAAGGACTTACTTGTGTGACTTTTTCCATTGTTTCCTTACGGAGAATCTCAATCTGCCAAAAGGCATCCAGTCCATATGGGAAGATCGATCCATTATCACTCCACTTCAGAGTTAATGTGGAAGTTGGAAAGTCAGGTGTTAAACTAAGAATGTGTGGAGCAAGTGGAGTAAATGCTTGAAAAAGAGAAGGGAGGAGGAAGAAAACATATTCAAGTTATTAGTCAGCAACACTAACCCTACAGGTGTTTAACAGCCACATCTGTGCTCTGAATTGGCTACTAGCCATACAAACATGTAACTCAACCTCTGTGATTAGAACAAGATGTGCTCTGTCATTACTTGAACAGCAAAGTTCCCAGGAAAGCACAGGTGCTGATGAGTCACCAGGTAGCAGTTTCTTCTAACATCTCAGCATGCAGACATGTGAGTAAGTGATCGTGAATATAACTCTTCATAATGTGTAGCAAGGAAGGCATGGTATTTTTCACAGCTTTCATCCAATGCCACAGAGAGTGTACATGATAACTGAAGTATACACAAGAATTCAACTAGGGAGGAAGATGTAAAATCCTCCAAAGAGAGAAGGGAGGGTTGCAGAAAAGGGAGGATTCTCAACAAAAGCAAGAGCAGAGAGATAGGAAAGCAGAAGCACAGTGTGGAAGAAGCTCACGTGAAGCTCTGGAGAAGATCATGAGGAATATGATTTTAAGCTACAAGAAACATGAAAGGCATGACATGGTGATGGGGACAGGACAGGGACATTAAACAGAAGCATCTCTTCTACAAATGGGTGGTGGTGAAGCAAGAGGCTGAGAAGCAGGCAAGGTTATAGCAGTTCAAGTGGAGTTGGGCCTGGTGCAAGATAAATCCTGTTTTTTAAATGTGTGATTTATCCGGCTTGGGTCTTGGCCAAGGCTTTGAGAGCCTGCAACATGTTCAGCACGATTAACATGCTATGCAGGGTATCTTGTGAGGAACCGGAGGGGCCCATCCTGCCTGGAGGCAGCAAGATGCTGGGGGACCCAGTCTGTTCCCCACATATTTTTTAGTTTTGTTTTGTTCAAGTTTCTAAGCTACTTTCAGTGGAAGAGAAAACTGAGACATGGATAAGAAGGACTACTGAATTTAGAGTTGGTGTGCATTAAAGGAATATGGGGGCAAGCTAAAAACAAAGACTAAATTATAAGCAAGTGTGGCAGATGGTGCCGATGTTATCTTCAGCTCACAACTGATGAACCTGGATGATTAGTGAAGCTGGAACCGGAACTGAGAAGAACCAAAAGACATAAAGCTGAAGCAAAAAACAGCTGTCAAGTAGTCCAAGTTTTAAGTTCTGCTTCTATAAGAAATACTTGGAAGCAGCTAGTGATGCTAAACATGACCAACAGGGAAAGGTGAAATTGGAAATCCACAGCATAATGTCAATGGCTAGAACCATTGGAACAGATTGCATTGGGGTAGGGAGGGGAGATAGAGGTAGCTATTTTAACAAAACAGCTATAAAGATAGATAATGTGTAAGTACATACACTTGCTGAATGAAACTCAAAGCAGGGAGGCTGCAAGCATACATATTGACTAGGATAAGAGAATCTTCTTTTGAACACTGAAAACCAAACTCAGGGAAATTTCCTCAGAGCCAACCAAGCCACAGTGCTATTATCTTGGTAGGAGGCAACTGAGTGTAGAGCACGACTGCCTCAACCTAGAGATGCTTTCATTCTTTCTTCTACCTTTAGAAGAAAGGAATTAGGAAAATTTCTATGTCATTGACTCCAATATGATTTAGCCCAGCTTCCATGCATAGATGTATTTGCTCAGTTACATATACATTTGAACAGAACGGTTAAGTTGAATAATAAGAAAATATGAGCCTGTGAGGACTGACACTTGATGTAACTACCCTTAAAGTACTGCAAAATTGCAGGAATAAACTACTTCATTCTGTAGTGGGTCAGCATCTCAGAGAGGAGAGTGGGCACTAGGAAGCTGAATCTGCCTTTTGCAAGTCAAGTCTGAGCAAATGCACTTTATGCTTCATGTAGGTACTTCAGAATGTAGACTAGAAATTTTTTTTAATACTTTTTTAAAACTTATTTGTATTTACAGTAGTAACTATTTTATTTTTCCATGTAACAATGAAAACAATGACACAGATTGATGAGGGGACTGTTAGCAGTATTGGGCTTTGTATCCTCCTCACTTTTTGTCCCCCGTTTCTCTGCTACGATATATGCATAGAGGGGTGTTCTTTCTCTCCCTGAGGGAGGAGAGAAAACAACCCTTTATATATGCGTAGATTCATATGGACTTAGCACATCAACATTTTACATACAGGAATACTGCCAAAGAAAACTGCAAGCATATACAATTGAAGAGCATTTTTAATCGTAGTATAAAGGCTTTATGTATGTGCATAAAACCTGACACTTACAGATGTCTTTCTTGCGAATTTCAAATTCTCTGGTAGCAAAAGGAGTTCCAGAAATGCTGTTTGTGGTTATTTTAATGGTGGTGGAGCTCTCTGGGACTGGAATCTCGACCCTTTTCTCCTTAGTTTTAAAACACTCTGTAAGAGGGTGGTCACTGAAAAAACAGAGAGGATTAAGCAGGTATTTCAGCTGATAGGAAGTTCAGACAAGTTAAGTCTTGTTCCTAGGATACCAATAAAACACAAATTCCCTGAAATATAATGAAAAGAGCTCCATAGCAAGTCTTATCAAGGAGTAACACTTGCATGGGCTTTGGTTAGCATCAGATTAACAGGCATTCCTTCTTCTTTCAAGACTCTTTTCATAGTGGCAGACCATGCACTAGTTGTATGATTTAGCTACACAGCTGTTAAGAGAACACCTCAAAGTGAAAAACTGACTTTTTAACCAGAAGACACATTTCTAAAACCTATAGTCACCACGAATCAAAGTAAATAAATAAAATATCAAAATAAATATCAAAATAAACTGAATAAAAAGCAAAACCCAGTAGCATTACTGCTCTTTCCTTATATTTCCTGACTCCCTCCCCCTTCATTTCTTCCCTAAGTGATGGCATATGGCTGCAAACTGCCTGTTCACCCATCTGTGTCCCCATCTCAAAACAAATCCTTCAGCTCCCTGCTGCTATTCAGCTAGTAGGGGAAGAGCAGAGGGTAGGGGAGACAACGACTAAGATTCCAGATGGAAATACAGTCTGCACATTATGTTTGTGCAGTGCTCAGCACAATGTGATCTGGCCTTTGTCTGGAGGTCATAGATGCATACCTAAAACAACAATGCATGGGTCAAGTCCCATTGCTCATAATCATTGATATGCAACTAGAAAGGACAAAAAATTGGAAAAATCCAAATCTTCCTCTTGGGGCAATGATGGGAGGAAGGAAAGCAAAGAGAACAATGCCAGACTTCCTGCTGAGAGATTATTACTCACTTATGAACTGGAACAGGACCCTGGAACTCCTATCGGCTAGAGTCAACAGCTTGAGTTGAGCTTTCCAGATTCACGCAAAACGCTGGACTAGTGAAAGCCAGTTGAGACCTGCGTACTCAGAACAGAGCTCATTCCTCTTCTGTACTGGGATATCACTAGAGATTGTTTGGGAAACTGAAAAACAAAATCTCTTTCCCTCAGGGAGGTCTGTACAAAGCTCATCCCTCAGACTCTGCTTAGGGGTCCCAAGCTTGCTCTGCTTTGTTAAGGAGAAACAGCAGCTATCTAGCTGTTGTTGTTCTGAGGGCAGTACCTCATCAACTGTGCACTCCCGAACCCTGGCCACAGTATCACATATATGCAATTTTTGTATAGAAATGATAGCTGGCAACACAGGAGGAATAACTAGACAAAGAAAAGCATGTAGGTGGAAGAAGTGCAGCCAAGTCTTGGGACCCCAAGGAAAAGTCTGGGCTGCCTGCAGAATTTACAGGAAAAAAGACAGTACAAATATCTGGACTGGGGGCAGGATCAAGATGCAAAAAGGATTTGAACTCATCCCTAGCACATGATAAGTATTTGGCAGGCCCACGGCATGGGGAATTGCAGATGTAGTTCTCCTGAGTGAAAAACATACTGAAGATTCAAGTTTTTTAATGTTTCTTGAAATTTTCAACTGTGCATTTACTTCAGACAGGCTATTCCAATTGTGGACTCCATGTTACCTCTAACACAATGATCTCCAGACAACTTAAAATTTAAATTTGTTATAAGACAGCCACCAAGAGATTTTTAATGTTTTTCCACATGTGAATCTTGACACTCATGTCATATATTCTACCACTTTGGCATGTAACATCAGGATTTTCTTCTTCCAGCTATCATTTCCTTTTGGATTGAATGTGGTATGAAGATGTCCCTTATGAAAACTCTGAGCAAGGGATAGGCAGACACACAGAGAAGTCTGAGTAAATGAGAGGCTCTTCCAGCCCTTTGAAGAGAGCAAGCAGGAGATCTTGGCAAGGGAATTGTTAGCATGAAAAAAACGTTGCCAGAAACCCCTCCATTGCCTGAGTTAATATTGCCTGAAGAAAGCACCACCCAAGGACAACCGACAGGCAGATTCTTAGGAAACAACAGCATCACAAATTCCATGGGCTGCGACTGAGTCATAACTATACTTTCATCACAGTTTGGTAGTTTGCAACCAGGTATATATACTTACTTGGTAGTGTAACAGAAGTCAGTTTGTCCATGTCTTCTTCTAGAAGAAACATCCCATGTACAGACCATCTTACGTAAATTGTGCGTGACACATTTTAAATTCTGGGGGTCCCCTGGAGAACCTGAAATCATATAAGAACTCCAGTGATCAACTGCAAAACAACTGCTATTGTTCATATCTATAGCCATTATTTTTACATGTTCACTGCATACGTGTTTGACTGGTATTTTAAAACTGTTGAATGATTTTTGTGTGCCTTACTACAGACAACCACAGACAGTGGCAACCACACTACTTTCTAGAAGTACCCGAAATCTGGGTTTATGTTTGTGTGCAATGACACAGGCAGCTGTCTCCGTCTCTAGCCTAGCCTAATAAGCAGGCTTGGGGCCAATGGCAAAACCGCAAGCTTTGATGATAAACTTAATGAATTTTTTGCTCTCCTCCGTTGTCCCACATGGAGGCCAATTAATGATAGAAGGGCAATTAATGATAATGTGTGAAATTGTTGCAGACAGCTGACATATACAGCAAGAAGGTCTCGATGCAGACATTTACACCAAGTGCATATGCAGGCTATCGCAGTTACGTTGTGCAGAACTTAACACCCAGCTTTGCACTGGTTTACAAGATGACACTGGCTGCTGGAAAGCAAGACCAGGCCTGGCGATACCTCTATCCTGAGGACAGTGAGGGACCACAGAGGTGAAGATTTTTGAACATACATATACAAGGAAAACAACATAATTAAGTGTTGTCACTACAGAGATACAGAAAAAGTAATTGTTGAATTATATACACTCACCTATCTCCTGACAATGTACTAAGCTTGTTAAACATAAAATAGCTAGTGCTAAAAGACAGCGGAGGCTTGGATTCTTCCTCATTCTTTTAGTGTTTGTTTTCCAAATGGCAGCTTCAAGTAGGAATAAGTGTCATCTTCTAACAAGCTGGTCAGTTCTAAAATTAAAAACAAAAACAAACAAAAAAAACCTTTGAAATTCCAGAGTTGGCACTCCACAAACACCACTTTTTGTTCCATCTATTTTTCTTCTACTGTGCTGCCCCCAGGCATAGTATTGCCTTTCCTTTTTTTGTCTGGCAAACAAACCTTTTTCACTATTTTCACTACCCCAACCACCTCCTTGATGCATGCTTTTTCAGCAAGGCATTTCAAAGATAACCTTAGGAATCACACACATGGAAAATTCAACTGTCCACAGACCTCTGTCAGGACTACCTGATGCCAGAACAGAATAGACATGGCATCATATTTCCCTAGAACAGTTTTTTGTTGTTGTTGCTCTTTTTCAATTTAGATCATGTGTCACATTCACAAAGGGTCCTGGGTACCATGAATGCAAATGTCCCCTGCTTTGGGTAAAGGTCTGAGGGGACAGGGTAGTTCATCCAGTTTCCTCTGCTCACTTCTCATATTGTTGCTACTCAAAGCCATGGGATGCCTGAGACACTGAAGAACCAGAGCTGATCAGCCAGGATCACCGGTTCAGACCAGTGCTAAATAATTTCTGGAGGGGAAAACAAAACAAAACAAAACAAAACAAAACAGCTATTTCTGTGTCCCTGGATACTTTCTGCTCTAAATATTAACCTTAAGGTAAAAAATATCTAGAATACTATGTTTAATGTGTTCTTTGAAGATTAATGGGTTGCATGTTTTTGAAAGAGAAGTTCATCAGGATCTGAGGAGCACAGTCAGTTCCACCCACATACTTGCCAACATCAGGTTTTGTTCTCAAAAAGAAAACTGCAGGAAAGCTTATCTCCAAGCTCAGCCAGTCCCTGAAGTATTGTTTCCCAAACTACCTGAAAGCTTTGAAAACATGAGCATCCTCTCAGAGACCCCTCCATGTATCAAAGGGCCTTCTCGTAGTGACAAAGATCAGGAGCTGGATAATTTTCACATAGGAATAAAGCCGAGCCAGTCTGTTCTACAGAACAGTTTTCTGTAGGCCCACATTTTGTTCAGGCTAGCACTTTCATGTCTCAAGTGGAAAAGCACCTGATGTTGTCTTAGAAATCTCTTCCAAAGCTAGACGTACACCACTGTCAGAATTACAAGCTTTGTCTAAAGGCTTCTAGCAATTTGAGAAGAAATCTCCCTTTATAAAGTCCTCTGTAGTCAACAGGAGGATGTTCCCTCGTGCCTTCAATGTTCTGTTTTTTTTGTTGTTGTTTGTTTGTTTGTTTGTTTTTTAATTATTAATACATATTTTTGTAAGAAAATTTCCCTCATGGATGAGCTAGGAATACTACGAATGCTCCTCTGTCCCTCACCAATCTGTACTATGTGAGGAGGAACATAGCAGCACTACATCAAACAATCCAGACCTGTTCACAAATGGCCCCTTCTCTCCTTTCTCTTGGTCTGCAATAGCCACACTGAGGGAAGGGCCCAGACAGCACACAAGCTAATAGAAATGCCATGGTAAAGGTCAATATTATATTTGGAAGGAAGAAACACCCTTAAAACTTACAACTTATTCTATTTTTAACAATGTTCCCAAGTGAGTTCTTCAGAACTCACTAAATATACACTAATTTAAGCTATACAACTCCTAGACACATTAAATTCTTATGTTTATACATTCCTAAACTAATATGAATGCCACGCAATTTGGTAAGGGCCCTATCAGGAGTGGGGGTTGACAAATCCATATTCAGGTAAAGATGAATTAGGAACCTGTCAGCACTTCAAATGTAATACTCTCAGTGGAAGAAGCACCCCACTCCATTTTGGCATCTCTTCGGGTCCTCATATCATATTTGTCCATGTTACTGATGGAAACCCATGACATGAGCTCCAGGCTTAAACTTTGCTCACAACTTTCTCACTTCAGCAGGAATGTGAAGACCACTTGGACAGACTTGGGAGTTACATGAACTAAATGACTGAATTCCATTATATATATATATTATATATATATATATATATATGCAAATTACAATGGCTTATCAGTACTTAAGGTGTTTCTTCAAAGGACATTTCAGGTTTGCAGAAAAGTCCATAACCAAAACTTCAAGCTTTATATCAGAATTAGATGACAGTGCCCTGTTAGCTTGTAGAAAGCAGGGACAGAGTAGAAAAAAGGGAAAGCACCAATACCACTTGAAGCAGAGAAAACTGTGGACTGTGAAGTTAATTAAACCTCAAGCCACTCACTTTCTAAACACACAGCTGTACAGGACTGTGCGAAACCTGTTTGGTCACGCCAGGTTTCCGAGGAAGAGTCAGCAGCTACATGTGTGTGTGATTCAAGAAAATATGCTTCTCTGCACTCTTTACTGATTAGTACCCCCACATCAGAAGTTTCACTAGTAACATTATAACAGTGAATTACAAGAAATTTGAGTAATTTCTCCGAAATCAAGCACAGTTTTACTTTCTGTTTCAGAGTCAGATAGAGGCACCAAAGGGAACCTATGTACTTTCAGGCAAAGCATGATGAGTATCTTGTAAACCGCAATCTTTCGTAAGAAGCGTAGACTCCCTGGCTCTTGTTGTCTCATAAACATATTAGAGCTTGCTGAAAAGTTGGCAATTCAAAGACTCTTGTCCGATAATTAAATCCATTAGTCAGGAGAAAATATCCTCATTTGTAGGCTTGTTTTAATTATAAAGTTAAAAAATAATTGGGATAATTTTTAAATAGGAAGTTCACTTTCTTTGGATGAAAGTTTCCTTCCATCATTCCAGGCTAATCCAAACAAGACATGGAGGTTTTCCTTACTCTGGAGAGTACTGAAAAGCATGTTACCATCTAGGCAGAGGTACTGTCAAGATGCCATTGGGCGTTATGAGATTTAGAGATATAAATTTAGGACAAGAAAGCTGAGCTTTGCGAGGGGATGGCAAAACCTTGACCAAGGCTGGCTGGAGCACAACAGAAGCAGCTGCTGGTAAGTGTAAAGGCCTTTAAGTCTTAATTATTTTTTTAATGAGATGAGGCAGGTAAACCCAGTCTCTCCACCAGAAAGAGCAACTGTAACTAAATCTTTTTTAACCAATGTCCATCTTAAAAAACACCACTGACAGCATGTCCCATAACAATTTCATCTCCCTGGGCAATCCATTTGCGTCACTTCACTGGTACCACCGTTGGTATTATTCTTCATCTGCTTCACAACCTTCTCTTGCTCCTTTTCAAGGACATTACTTCATCCTGTCTCCAGCAGACAAAGCACTTTTATCATCTGCCTTACAGCAGCCTTTTGCACAGGAGATGACTGACACCAGGTTCTACTAGCTCATCCCTTAAAAACTCACTTTTTTCACCATATACCAGTGTCAGTTTCTAGACTTATGATAATTTCTGGAACATTTCTCTGTGGACCAAATCTGCCGTATTCTCAGCTTCAAAGTGTTTCTGTCCCCTGAGGTCTCGAGCATTATCAAGCATAATGAAAGAACCTTCCTAAGGCAAACCTATGCATAGCATGTGTTTACACAGCCCATGCCATATTTGCTTTTCTCTTGGTGTTCAGACCTTGTTGACTCAATTTCAGTTTGTGATCCAGGCCTGGATACTGCTGTATAAAGCTGCCACGTAGCTGTTTATCTAGTACTTCAGATTCCAATCTCATCCTCAAATGGACTGCAAACCTCCTGACTTAGCATGAGTACATTTGCACAACAAATTCTTCTTTAAAAAAATGCCTAAAAAGGCCTTTCAATTTTGAAATTTTAAAATAAGGAGAAAGCCTCCATAACTCTATGCTCAGGAATAACACCATGTGTGAATCCAAAAATATTTGTGTGCAAATTTATGCCATACCAGCAGCAAAGGCTTCAGTATTTAAGAATATATATTTAAGATCAGATGCTAAAAATAAGATTCCATAATAACTGTGCTGAAAGTTATAACATACAAACGTATTCTGACTTCTGCTCAGGGCTCTATGGTGTGGAACTGACCCTTTGACCCTGTGGTCAATCATTTTAAACTGCTTTTTATGCAGATAACCTAGCAGGGAACAAATAGATTCAGATTCTTAATTATGGAAGTCAGTGGGTGATGGCCCTTACAAAATTCAATGTACGCATGCACACGACGCATGCTCACAGAGGAAGTAGCCTCATGCCAACCAAGAGAAGATCAATGTAAACTGTGGATTTTTAAATGGCTTTTAAAGACGTTGTGGTGTATATAGTGTACCTCCTGGCAGATTAGACAGATTAGCGAGAGGAAATGTACTCCTGGGCCAATGTGCCGGGAAAAATATCTATGTACAACTTTCCTTCAAAATCTTGACAACTGTAATGAAAGTTAAAGGTTCCATCACATGCTGAGAAAGCAAGTGTAGCACCAAGTGTCTAACAGTGACAAGTTAAGACATTCCCAGCCAGAAAACCAGAAGATAACCAGAGTATCTCCTACCGACTATATTTCCTATTATGTATTTCTTGGTTTAACTGTTTCTGTCTGTTAATTATAAAATATAGCTGATCAATTGCTTGGTTCTGTTTAAAAAATAATAATAAAAAGAAGTACTTTCTTAGTCAGTTGTAACAGCTTAGTTCTCTAAGTGTAGAACTTCTCCAAAGCGCTATTAAGAAACTATGGAGAAAAAGAAAAAAAAAAACCACAACTATTTTTTTTTGTTTTCTGGCCCCCAAATGTATTTCATTGTCAAGTGCTTGGAAACCACTCTGAACACAAACAAACAAAACTGACTTTAAAAAAAGATCAAAAAGTCTTTCAGGCCTGCTTCCTGACAGCAGTCTGATATGCCAATTGCAACTCTCCAAATTTGGTTTAAAAATCTAAGAATTGTGGATCAGTGGCCACACTTTTCATACCTATTTCTGTGGTCCACAAGCAGTGTCTAAAAAGAAAAGGTTAAAAGTCAACTTTTATGAAAGTTTTAGGGAAAATGGAGGATGCTAGATGAGACCAAGAAACCAGTAAAAACACACACATTAAACATAACAAATCTGTACAGCAGTACATTTTCTCAAGTTACATTATATTTCTTTTTTTCGTGACAGTTAAAGGTATCATCATAATAATTTACCACAAAGTGGAACATTAAATGCTCTCAGCAAAAATGATCACGTAGGACTGCACCAAAAAATGGTAGAGACTGATGCCAGGCTCAATTTTCAGAGATACTGAACAGTTGTCCTCCCAAATACAGCCAGGTAGAAACGTGAGTTCTAAGTATAGGACCAGAACCTCAGTGCTAGAAGAAAAAACTATTTTGCTGAGCAGGTGGAGAACATTCATTCTACTTGGCTCTGACATTTTTTTTTTATTGTTATTTTTTTTTTAACCTTCAAAATGAAAAAGCTCCTATATTCATATGCATTTATCAAATTACACATCCTACTATTGCCAACAGAAACCTTCCAAAGAATTCCCCTATCTGAAAATCCATGCCAGAAATACACATTTCTGGGAAACAAAGCAAATTGCCAATGCAGCTGACAGTAAAGACAATGAACACTGAAACAGAAGATGAACTGGCTTTCTTTAAAACAGCTTTAGTGACCCCGCAGCCTTCGGTCTTTGACTCTAGAGATAACTGAGTAATATAAAGAAGAGAAGTAAAATTAACAAGATTTATTTGAGGGGGTTGCACTATTTTTCAATTGAGTACATTCTCCCACCTCCTTAAAAAAATTCCCAGATTTGAGACAAAAATCTCTCTTTAGCAATCTGAATGCAGGCTTTCCCTCTCTGTTTTATAACATGGCAGCATTCCATGTTATAAAAGATTTGCACGGCATGAATCACTAAAAATGGTTTATAAATGAAGGCTGAATCCCATTTGGGAATCTGGCTTTCCCCATTTCTGAGGAATTAATTTAAGAATCTGCCATTTCTCGTTCAGAAAGTTGATAAAACAATTCAAGCTGCCTATCTGCACCAACGCACCATCCTAATCTGCAGCTGAGGAAAAGGAAACAAGGAGTGTTAAGATATTACAATGTTAATGTGCAGGAGTGCACAGGACCACATTTTCAGTCCTTCGAGACAAACTTTGGCGTGTTGTTGTTTCTGCCAAGCCCAAGTAGCAAAACTCCCTCCTCACTGTTTCCTCTGGCTGCCGAACAGCAGCAGCATCTCTCAGAGTCTGGGAAGCCTCCTCAGGATGCTCCTGCTCTGCATGGTGAAATGAGACATCAGGACGAAACACAAACTCAAGGACTGATGCTTTCACAAACTCGTTTTGAAAGCTGCTGGTCACCAGCACCATCTGCCAAGCATTTGGGCAAGAGAATTTACCAACGAGAGTAGAGGTGCGCCCCAGATGAAGCAGCAAACATTTCACCTGAAACACTATGGAAATACAAATAAGGCAGCTGCACACTGGGAGAGCTGGTGGATACTTCCAGGCAGCAATGGGCATGAGAAAGCAACCTCACCTGGCAAGGAGATTACAGAAAACTCTTTGGAATGACATCTTCATTTGGGTAGAGTGATGCAGGTAGATTGCATGCAGGACAGAGAGGAGAAAGTGGTGAAGAAATTTGATTAAGAAATCTGTGAACAAGTACCACGATTCAAGGTTGATTTTAGGAAAACGTTCAGTACTTGTTTGAGAGCACAGCGCAAATATATGTACAAAAACTGAGACCCAGATTTGTTTTAAAAGGAAATGAAAATATACAGGAGAAGCAGATGCCAAATAGTATAATCATAGTAATGGTACAACATTGAAAAGGATTTGGGAAGTACAGTAAAGACTCCTTGTTAAGAAAGCAACACACAAACGCACAAGAACAAATCTATAAGATGACTTATAGAGAGACTAGAGAAAAGCATCCTTACTGGGATAGCCAGGCTGGAGAGAAGAAAGATGCATCAGTTGTGCAGAGCAATGTCTGCACTGCAATGAGATGCCGTAGGAATCAATGACTTATTTTTTACCACAGCTTAAAAAGAACTTACTAGATGGCACTTGAGGGATTTTCAAACGAAATGTGCATTTTGTCCATTTTGCCTTCTGTTCTCACTGAATTATTCCTGTTTTCAGTTAATTTCTAGGCTAATTCAGGAACCGTTACCACTCCTAGAGTTATCTACCATGCCTTGCCCAACACACACCATGCAAGAGTGGTCCCCAACCCAGATATTGCATCTGATGTTCCCAGTGTGGGATCTTCAGAAGAACAAAGACACTTTGAACAGAAAATCGGATGTATAACTCCTGGTTATATCAATTACCACAAAGCATGTGGCTAACTACAGGTATGTTCTTTACTGCCATGAGAACACAGCACAGCTCTCCAGATGGACAAACACTTCCGAGGAACACAATGAACCCTAATACTACCAAAACTAGATTAAATACTTTTGGGTATATTGACAAGCCTGTTCATGATTTATTGCTGTTACGTATTATCCAAGTGTTAACATAGATTGAAGCTTATCCCCTAAGCCTTACTAGACATCACAGGAGGCATGCTAGAGAGGCCTGGATCGCAGTCCACAGAAGGTTGACTTCACTCTGCAGCCATTTCCTCAGTGGGGTCTCTACATCCAGATGCAGAGTTTCAAAAACCTTTTAAGGACATCTTATTTTGAGACCTCACCTCCTCATTCTCAGTGAAATGAACCTGGGCAGCGTGTTCAAAGGTTATGGCAGGGGTAGGAGGACAGACAAAGCATTATCAGATATGCCTGACTTCCTTAGGAAGTCAGCTCAAATTAACAAGCACAGCCTCTTCTCCCATAGAGGTGCAGATGGAAAACACCTAATCATCTGAACAAAGAACAAAGCGGAGGGGTGAAGGTTAAGGGACACTATTAGCCAAATAAGAAACTTAACCTCTAGCTATTGTGCTGCGCAGTAGAAGGAAACTGCTAGGAATCATTTACACTCTAGTATTTTAACCCATTCAAAAATCATCTTGATACTTACTACAGCTGCCAAATTAATACTGCATTAAGATGAAGGACTCAACTAATGTATTTGCGTAAATCTGATACAGCTACACACATTTCCTGATATGCTTGAATTTGGTGACCTCATGGTCACACTTCCTTGAATTCTTGCACTTCACAACGCAGCATGGAACAAGTACACTGACCAAAGGCACATAAATCAGATTACTTCGCATACATACAAAACACAGCTTACCATGAATGCCTACAGCTGTTATGCCTTTCAGATACTTAATACCAGAACAAAGCACAGAAACAAAAATACCCGCGTTTTTAGCAGTGCATAAACCTAGAATCAAATGAAATTACATAGACAAGCTTTTCCTCTTCTCTATGTTTCGCTGCATTTTAGTGATACATAACTGAAATAAAACTCAATATTCCTAAGCACTTTTCATTTTTGAGGGTAATGTTAGTCTCTGTGTAGTTCTCAAGACAGCATCTCTTCAGAGGAAAACTTCATTTACCCACATTGTCAACTGTGCTTTATTCAATGTGAGGCTAAAGGGCCAAACCACTGTCACTCAGGCTTTACAAAGCAGGATGCATAAAAAAAATTGCTGTTCCTTAGACAAGTCATCTTTTCTACATAATTCTGTCCCTGCTGGTTCTCTTCAGATTGTACATCCTTATGAGCTGACAAACATTAAAGAAGTTGACCTTATTAATGAAAGATTTCATTTTCCTTAATCTGGTAATGTTCAAAAACTTATTTTGAACTATATGACCTTTAATCTTCTTTCCATCACAGGAAAAGCCTATTTAGTTTAATAAGAGAACACTGATAATTATTGAAGTGATTCCAAGTGTGTTTTTTTTTAAACAACCGGCAATGACCTGAGGGTTAGAATCCTTCTTTGTTTACAATGAAACCTGTGGTATTCGGATTACTTTTAAGGTACAATGAACTGAATCCAAAGAAAGTCTGGCTTCGTGTGTATGAACAGCATATAAATAGATCAAATGCCAAAGTGCGGCGGATTTCACATTAAATATATTGAGAATAACGAGCAACAGTTATGCAATATCCTTTTAGTGTGAATGTAAGGAATGAGAGTCACTTACGAGAAATAAATTGATTTTTTAGTAATCGAGGGAATGAGGGATTCCTGAAACTATAGATCTATATTTTCTGATAAATTCTCATTGTATTAATCTTTCTTGTGTCTTTAAAAGCTTTCATGCCCTGCTGCATTTCCACTCTGAATAAGTACCAGACGTATTGCATGAAGGCATAGTGCAGCATGTTATCAGTGGTAGGCTTCCCTTCCAATGGGTTAACCGAATGCTTTCCTCTCTGCTCCACCACACTCCTAAGCTGGTGTTCAACTGCTGCCATTCCCATTCCAGCCCCTCCAAAGAAGGAAGATCTACAGTACATCATGACACCATGAGAACAAGCTTGTCCATCTGTAATCAGATATTAGTTAGGATTTATTTGAGAGTTCTTGTTCTTTCACATACTGTTTTAGTTGTACCTTATTTCCCTCCAGCTTCTCATGCGTACACATCTCTACATCCTCCTTTCATGGCAGCAAAGTGTACAAATTAATCTTAAGTACTCAGAAACACAAATATTGACTTCTACAGTTGAAATACATCAGAGCCAGCCTCCTTCCTAAATAACTTTTGTAGGCCCCAAGAGAGACCACTGCCACACTATAAAGAATAAATATTAACTCCTGCACTTGTGCATACATACACAGGGACACGGTTACTGGAAACTGAGACTGCAGGCCAGCTCACTCTTTCATGGCAATGTTACTCTCTTATTCTCTTGATGATAACAATATTCATTGTAGACATGGACCCAGAAGACATGGAGGGACATCAAATCCAGCTATCTGAAGCTAATGCTGCTTGCCTCTGTCCACTCAACTCCTCTCACAAAGGTCTCCAGCCTTTGCAGTCATCTGCAAGGGACCTATTTGTGGATCAGTTCTTACAGCACCACATCTGGCAACTCGATACATCAAAATAAACCAATTAATTCCTGTTACCCTTCCTACCCCTCTAACAAACTCTGACACTCTGAAAATAGAGACACTGTCTGCAATCTAGTTTTGGCATATGCTCCATGTCATCCACAGCTATAAAAACAAGCAACACTTCCTCAATTGAATGCTATACGAAATCACCTGGTTGCAATGCCAAAGAAACAAGATGCAGTTATTTTACAATTAAATTCACATGTGATTTTCCATTTCAAATAATTTAGGCTGAATATTTGGTTTAGGCAGAACATTATTTTAAAACAAAACATATAAGAAGTTCAAGTTTTGTTTTCCATTTCTACAAGATGACTTCAAATCCGATTCAAACATAGACTGAGATGTCTCAGTCCATGAAAGTGAAAAAGATGCTAAAAATTCTCAATTTTGTTTTGAATACTCCAAATGGGAAGCTTACATCTTGTCTGTTGATTGAATTAATCAAACTTAGAGAGCTTAATGATTTTGGATGACAAGTATAGATCAGCAGCTCCTTAGCTGTTTCATGGAGTGTCTCAGAATGGGAAAGACTGCTGTAAAGTACTTTGCAGGGAGATCAAACAGTTGAGCAAACTGCAACATTAAAAGAATACTCAGCAAAAGGAACAAAACAAGGAAGATTTTGACATTTTAAATTAATAGGCAAAATAGCTAGGACCCATACATATTATTTTTTATTGGTGTGAAACAGGGCAATGCTATTCTGTCATTCCTTTCAGAACTCAGCAAAAGCAGTGAATTGAATCCCTGTCAATAACACATCAGCAAGTGCTGAGACAGCAGCATCTGTAAGGCTAATGGTGTTGCACCTAATTTAAAAATGAGAGCAGCTCACAGAAAATAGAGACTGCTACTAAAAGGACATAGTGAGTCAGTTCCACAAGTTCTTCCTCAATCCTCCCTTGAAAGCAAGATTATTCTGCTGAAGATCTTTTTTTTAAAAAAAAATAAAATAAAAATTTATTTTCTCAAGAGTGAGTTTAAAGAAAAAAAGGGCTGTTGGGAGAGAAAAACAACCATGGATTATACACATGCTAGTCATCCAACTTTGCTGTCTTTGTTTAACAGGGTTCTTCCTTCCTGCTATTATTAGTAAATCTTACGGCTTACTTCTCCTAGTATTGAGCTGGCAGATGATGTACAAAAGAAGAAGGATTTCTTGCTTATTAGATTCTGTCTCCCATAAATCCCGAGTACCTATACACTGGCATGGAAAAATCCCTTCCTGGGGAAGGCTCTTCATCCCATTTTTCATGCATTGTTGCTGATATGTTTAACTTTTTTGTTTCACGACTCAGCAATGAAACAGCTATTGTTCCTAAACTGCTGAGCAAGTCCGACTGTGGGAACGAGAGACGTGCGACAATTCTCAATGGTCTCACTAGTGGCTGCAGTGAGATGTCAGGGCACAGGGTAGAGAAGGTGGGGGCATGGGGAAACCTAATTCTGCAGAGAAGATGGAGTTAATGGGACAACTAACACTGGTGAAGTTGTAAAGATGGCATGTTCTGCTTCAGTGCATTTTTACTTTCTATTCCACACTTTTATTCCTTAGGATAATATCTGCTCTTTAAGCATATAATCAGATATATAGTACATGACTCACAAGGCCAAGCCTGCTCTTAAAAGCTTACTGTTTAAACCAACAGACCTGTAAAACCTCTAACATAAATTTTATTGTGTGAAAAATCAGTATCTCACTTCTGTTTTCCCTTTTGTGAAATCCTCTTCTAAAAACCTTCTGACAATCCCACCAGAAAGCAAGTCATTAGAATTCACATACCGTTTAAAAGTACCACTACCTCAAACATCTTTGGAGAGTATCCTGCTTTTCCTAGTTCTGCAGTCTTCTGTACTAAAGAGCTATAAACTGGATCTCTACCAGGATTACATTTGCAAAATATATTTAAATGACAATGCATATGCCTCAGGGCCATAAATATTTGACTTTAGAATAATATATACAGAAAGTCTTTGTGAGCAACAGCAGGAGAGATTAAAAAGATCAGAGGTCCATATACGTACCAGGAATGTACATAACAAGTATTTTTTCCCCCCCAAAATGTAAAAGCTCCCAATCAACTGTCATTAAAGATGGTAAAAAATGATGCACATTTACCAACACTTGTTAAATATTTATTAAAGTATCAGTTCTTCAAATATCTGGGTTTAGAACGCAGAAGCTTTTTTCTCCAGTCCCATGAACTAAGCAGTTAAATCAGAAATCACCTGTGCCCTCTGATGAGAAGGCATTTCAAAGCCATGAAGCACTACTTGTGACTGTGCAGATAACTGCTGACTGATGCAAGAAAAAAAAACCTCCGTAACCACATACATACACATATTGCTCCCGAATATGACTAATTTGATCTTATGAGTAAAGCTATGCGTACACTTACATTTGCACTGCTGGCAGGAGCCCAGCTGCAGGAGCACGTGGCAGGCTCAGTCCTTACTCTTCACTGCAGCAGAGCTGAATGCTGAAGCAGGCAGTCACGTTAGGCACCTGAAGTTAAAAGATTCATACATGAATCACTGGGGAAAAACGCTACACGAGAGGTTCGCTCACTAAAAAACCTGGAATGACAAATACACCTTCTGTGTCTACTTGTGTGGAGAGAAAAATTAACACTATTTCGCTCAAAGCCTGTTAATGACCTAATTCTGAAGGTAGCTATTGTAACGTGGAGGGCTTGCTTCCATAGCTGTCTGCAACAATCACTGTCCAAACTCATCTCCAACACAGAGCTACCTACCAATTAGCCAGCAAGTAGACAGCAGGGCGAAAGGGTAAAAGAAAAGAACCCAATGTTTTCAAGGATATGTTCTTTGCATATTAACACCAGCTGCACTGCTTATTAGTTGAGACATGGGGAAGCAACTGGAAAACATTCTATTTTCAGAGTGTCAGTTATCACAGACCAAGCGAACCTACATAAAAGCTACCGACAATAAAAATGCTCAGAACTTAGTCTGTGTGGATGCGTTTACCTAATAAAAGCATTCGATCTAACAACACAAGAGAAATACTAAACATTCATTAGCCGTGGAAACGGTCTAATCCAGTAGAGTCAATTTATACCCAGAATGAAATGGTTACATACAGCAGTCTGGGTCCCGCAGATAATCTGTTGCTGCAAAGCCTGAAACAATGCGACTATTTAGTTTAATGAGGTTACTTGATCACAGTTCTGAATTACCTACAAAGAAAAAAGATTTAAACTAGCCCATGATATATGAGATAC
This sequence comes from Nettapus auritus, assembly GCA_011076525.1. NCBI lineage: Eukaryota > Metazoa > Chordata > Aves > Anseriformes > Anatidae > Nettapus > Nettapus auritus. The sequence goes on from CM021797.1 coordinate 13,136,452, forward strand.
AAAAGACAATGCCATGTAGCAGACCTTCACTGAAAAGTGCATATATTTAAAAGTAAAGTTAATTAAATGTTGGCAAAGCCCCTCAAGAATGGGACGAACTGTTTGAAATCTTAAAGATAAGATTGGATGCATTCCTGAAAAAATTCTAAACACGAGCTCAGCATAATTATTCTCAGGTTCACACTATACCATCAGCATAGATTAGCACAAAAATCCCATATATCTTATAACTGTTCTAATACTGAAGGAGGACAATATACAGTGGACAAACTATCAGTTTTGAGGTAAGATATAAAATACGGGTCGCATGGCAGGTTGCTGAATTTACATCCAGGCTGACCCTGTCATTTGAAACACAAGGCAACATTGGGTCAAAAATATCTTCTTTTGAAAAATTCCTAGCATTTCAGAGAAGAACAGGCCAATCACATTCAATTTGGAAGAGATGGCTGTTCTATATTGGGAATTGTGACAATGCTATTCCAGCAGATGAATTATGAGTTACGTGCCTGGAGACCTGTATACTGAAGGCTTCTCATAGCCATGACCTTTGCAGGAGTACGGAGCAGGGGTAAGGAGGGGAAAAGGAAAAGGAACAGGTCGACTCTAGGGAACAGATATTATTATCCTCAGAAACAGCAGAAACCTTAGCAGAAATAAAAGAAAAAGAGTGTGACTATTATGTGCATCTCACACACAGTACTTTGGTGCTTGTTACAACTAGCTCCAGACAACACCGAAGTCTGCAATATACATAAATCACACTTCTGTTTTGCTTTCTCTCTCTCTGTCCCCCACCTAGGATTAAACATTAAAAGCTTATCTCCTTAGTTTTAGCTCCAGAGTAACTGTAAAACCTCAGAGGTCAAATCTCTCTTTTGCTGCAAGTGCTGAACTTGATCCAAAACAGGAAAGACTGTGAAAATTAGTTGTAGCTGGAATACTTATAACTTACATTCACCTTTGTGCTTCAGAGTCTGCAGGAGACCAACCTGTAATACTGACCACTATAATTTTCTGCTGAAGTTCATTTGATTTAAGCAGCATTTTTGCCCTGCAGTATTATTAAGACCTATTATTTGAGAGAGAGATTTTGTAGCTCTGTCCTCGCTGATTTTATAGTTAACTGAGGCCATGAGATCACCCAGTTCAAGAAGGGCAAATCCATGGACAGCCATACAAACAGGGTTACGTCCTGTGATGAGCAGCAGAGCTGTCTTGGCACAAGATCTGGGTGATGGCCTCAGCCCTGATCTGAAAGGAATGAGGGCTGCCAGGCTAAGACAAATATCACCAGACAGTCCCAAAAGGTAGCTGCTTGCCCCGTGAAGAGCAGAGACATGCTTCTTATCCCACTTGCCCAAATCTGCCTGTCCTCTCAGCTCTCCAAGACATGTGGGATGTGCAGTGGGCTTCTCAAACATGCATGTAATTTGAAATACAGCTTTTGAAGCAGCTATCAGTATCAGAGATGTGCAAACCACCCTGGTGGACAGCATGACAGATCACGCCCGGCCTCACCGGTGCAGACTGGCTTGCCTTCGCATTGCTTGGGCCCAACATGTCTGCGTCTGGACAAGGCCTCCTCACTGCAAGCGACCCAGGCCAGCCACTGGCTCCAATCCATCTTTCTGCATGCTGCTCAGTTCAAAGCTCTCAAAATAAAGGTGAAGTAGTTTCCAAAGCTTTAGGCTGAAGCGTGCTGCATGCCCAAGGGCGCAAGTGAGGGGCATTTGAGGGCATAAAACCATCTGGGAAAGAGCTGGCTTGCTCCGCTCACTGTGTTAGCCAAGCTTGCCACAGGTCATACCTACACCATCCAGAATAAATGTTTAACCATGCTACTCAGTCAAATGAGCCTGCACTTCCTCTTGGAAGGAAGCAGTTGATTTATTCATGGAGCAAAACTAGCTTAGATGGAGGGTTGAGGCCCAGAAGTACAATACAGAACGTGTCTGAGCCAGATCAACAATATGAACCATCTTCGACCACCTCTATAAATTGCACTTTTATTACACCTTTAAGTGACTTGTGTAATAATGACAAAATTACGCAAGCATAAGAAACTTCACAGAGCATTTTTCAGATGGTGTTCATCATCTATACAAATAGCACAAATACATTGCTTTATATAAATTTCATTATTATGAGTTACAAAATATCAGGCCACCTGTGCACCTGTGCAGCTACAGGTATACAGCAAGCACAGACATATACCTCTATTTTAGGAATATAGGTACATATGTACAAAAGAAAGTGGTTTTGACTGTAAAGATGTTCAAAATGCAGCAAGTTATACTGGCAGACAACACTGGTATGATGTTGCTCATCAGTATAGAAACTTCAAAAAAAACCAAACACAACATAACTAAAAACCCACACTAATTCTCTAATCAATGCCACTACATCAGTGAAACTTTTTGGCTGGCCTGGAAGTCGCCAAAGCATAAAAGCCACCCAAGGAAAGTCCTCCTTCAGCTACTTAAGCCTTCAGTTGGCCAAGGCTGTCTGAAATGCTGCACTCTTTTGTTTTGCAGGAAACAGCCCCTCAATCCCAGGGATTACAGGAGAGAAAGGAGGAAGACTTTGCTCCCCGACACAGGTAGCCAAGAGATGGGCGAGCCATCCTGGCCTAACGTGCTCCCCACACACCAAGCTGGCAACACAGCTGCTGGCTGTGCTGTGGGCCTGGTTTTTGGCACGGTAGGAAGCGAGGCAGAAGGAGCAGGGAATTGCTACAGTGCCGTCCTTGTTTCCATGACACGTGCTTTTATAACTTGTGCTCCCTGAGGTAAAAGGCATAATTTGGACTCGGCAGCTGACAACTCAGCAGTTCTCTGCCTGTGGGATAAGGGAAGGCTGCTTGTGTTGTAGCAACGCTCTTTGACTTCGCTCCAGTGCCAGCCCCAGACAGTGCATGGAAAGCAGGGGAGACATATGCCCTTCAAAACCTTACACCCTGACCAACATTCATACCGACAGGCTGGGAGTTTATTTTTAGCCGAAGCACTTTCTCCCTGCAGTGAAACCCGCTACTAGCAGTGACTCGAGAGGGAGCAGCAGGGGCGGCAGACGGCAGCCAAGTGGCAAAAGCCCTTGCTAAGAGCTTCTGGTTCTTGCAGGAAGGGCAAGGACCGTGCGGACACACAACTAGAGTGCTCTCACAGTCTGTAAATCTAGAAATTACACATTTTCCAGGGGACAGGAGGACAGCAATGATCAGTAAAAAAAGCCACTAGAGAGAACAGTCCCTGGGTATCCTTACTGTCAGTTTGGTACTGCTAGATATCATTAATTCTAATTAGTATCTGTAGGCTGCCAAGTCAGAAAGCAAAGCAGACAAGGAACAGGGGAAGCTTAGTGTCTGCAGGTCGTTTGTATCCCAGCTGTCCCTACACCCCACAAAGGTAGGTAAAAAAGCAGCTTTGGCCATCTAGGAATTTATATGGCCTCCCCATCACTGCCACGGTAATGACTCTGGAAGATATCCACAAGATTCTGGTAGAGATCCCTGGAGACATTTAAGCACCTATAAAACCAGAACTTTTGATGCTTAAACTAAAACAAACATGTTCCAAAATCCCATTTAGCTGCAGCTAAGTATTAGTGGGAAAAAAAAAAAAAAAAAAAAAAAGAGAGAGAGAAAAAGAGAGGGAGAGGTGATGACTAATTTTGTAAGCACCAGGATGCAGGGATGGAGATGGTCTCTCATTTGATACGTCCACAACACCTGCCTAACACATAACACTCTAGATTCAGAAAGCAAGTATTCCCTCACCTGTGCCTGCTAGTGAAATGTGCACAGAACGTGTCACATATAGCCCCAGCATGGGGCTCCTCAAATGAAAGCAGAAGCCATCACTTTTGCTTAAAGATGTGGTCAGAAAAAGAAAGCAGCAGTGATGCTGCCCTTGTGGAGGCAGCCCAGTGACTGCAGCCCATACTGGGGTGTGGGAAACATCTGTGACAATGCTGAAGACAAGCATATGAGTTGGGATAGAGACTTCTGCAGCCTTTCTGCAGATGGCATTTCTCTTGATGGCTCTGAGCATCTACTGACTCAGAGCAGGACTCTGTGTCCTTGTGAGAGGGACTCCGGGACTACAGGCTCCAGGCCCTGGTCCCAAGGATTATTTATAGTTTTTACATTAAGCTGTTTATGGAATGAAGTATATCAACCAGCCTTGAGGCACAGAGCACAATCACCTCTCAAGCTGTATCTAGAAGAAAGTAGTTTATTTTTCTTATTTTTAGACAGAAATTAGATGGCCAACAGCCAAAAGGGATTCATAACTAAATCTCAGAGAAAAAGATACACTGAAACAAAACCAACAAACAACTACAAAACATTCCAATTCATTCTAGCTAGTTTTGTTTACAGTAGTAAAACTGACTTCTGTACCTGTTCTCCATATCTCCGTGCATGTGGATCAACATCTAAGCTAGAGAAAGACCACATATCTGGTCTGAGTTCTCAACCCTTTCACCTAATTAAGTATCTTTAAACCTCCCTCATCAAACCTTTCCCTGCAGTACTAAATACCATCCCTCTGCTTGAGTCATCTCTGTATTTCAACATCAATCTCAGTACTAGATCTCAGTATCTCTATCATAACCATGTCCTAGATCAATTTGTATTATTGAAAATAGAACAAAATCAAGAAATTCCTGATTTCTTTTTTTTTCCATTTTCCCTTCCACTATCCAACAGCTGCCATTCAACAGCTCTAATAAGCTCATTACAAGATGATATAAACTGTCATTTAAAAATGTACAAGATAATTTTTGTTTTCATCTAGAAAACATATCAGCGCTCGATGGGTTACACAACAGGAATTGCTGAATTTAGCATCCTCTGCATTCCTCTGAGCACTAGGACACAGCACACCTGGAAAAGAACCTCATTTACCTGATCACATCATCTATAGAGTCATCTGCAGAAAAACATAATACATCCTCATTAGCCTTGTGATGTGCTGCACTCTGCAAGATAGAGTCATTTATAAAATGACTCTATCTTTTTAAAGTATTTATAAAAATCTTGATTGCCAGACACTTTCTTCTTGAGGTACCATTTCATCTTTCAGGGAGAATTCTTACTAACACACACGTAGCCTTGTCTTTAAATACATCTCACGTGGCACAAAACCAGCTGCCAGACACCCACTGGATGAAACAACACATGCTCTAACAGAGCTGCTCCAGGCTGATTGCACAGGCTCTGCTTTAGCATTACTTATGGAGATTTATACATTCAGGTGATTTTTTGGATGTTTACTAAAGCTCTTAGAGTAAGTCTGAGCAGCACGTGACGTTGACACAGATGTGACCTTATAGCAACAGACGGTAACTCATGCAGCACTTGAAAAACAAAGCCCTATGACTTCTGTGTTGAGGTAGCAGTAGCAGCTTTACCACCTGTGAAAATAAGTTTCTCTTTCTTGGAGAGCATCTCCACCCATACGGCTGTTCCTGCATATTCCACAGTCTTTGGCAAGTCTACACAAATGCCCTCACTTAAAGGTTATGTCTCGCCCTTTCCTCAGCTCACCTGTAAAGGGATTTCGCACAATCTAACTCCTGGATAGGGCTTGCCACTGGTTGCTCTAAGTGACTGAAATGGTATGTTTGGATAGTGCACAATGGAAACTCTTATCACTTAATAACACTGATAGAAGTTTGAATAGGTGAAACAGTGATAAGATGAAAGGATGTGTATACTAAATAAACAGAAAGCAAAACCAAACAAAATCTGGTCACCTACTGACTATCTGAAAGCTATACTCTAAACCAGCTCCAAGTCAGTGATTTTTAAGCCTTTGATTTGTGGACATTTTTCCTTACAGGATGTGCAAAGCTTTATTTATAAAGCACATGTGCACCGATGGAGCAACACTAAACAACATACTGTCTCAGCTAGCGTTGCCACATTACTATTTGAGAGGGAATGTGGCATGACATGGAGCTTAATCTTCCCACAGCTACAACATTCTCCAGTTTAGATACAGATCCCAGCAGACTCACAGCCTCCCGACACTAGACTTTCCTCGTAGCCTGAGCAGACCTCTCAGAAGAAACCTGTAGATGCCTATCCAACTAATGACAGGCATCTGATGCTCAGCAACAGCAACTAGCTGCAGATACAGCACCGTTCACTCTGTGGATCCGCTCCCTGCATTTGCTGCTGCCTTTCCCACATCCTAACCATTCACATCATCAAACTTTATTTTTATTTTGATCTTGATTCATATCAAGGGCCCAATCCTGGAGACTTTTATGTGCTTGCTTACCTTTACTACCAAAAGCATCCAGAAATCAATGCTCATCTTTGTCACCAAAACCATACAGCACACAGTGGTTGAGAAGTTAAGGACAAGCACAAGCTTTGTGCAGACCGACCAGCTCATGCATTTTTCCTTACAGGATGTGCAAAGCTTTATTTATAAAGCACATGTGCACCGATGGAACAACGCTAAACAACATACTGTCTCAGCTAGCATTGCCACATTACGATTTGAGAGGGAACGTGGCATGACATGGAGCTTAAGCTTCCCACAGCTACTAAACCTGCTAAGTCTGATTAATGGTCTGGGTTCGTGCTACATGTTAAGGGTTTATTTAATAAGAATTTAAAGAATTATTTTTTAGTAAGGAAAAAAAAGCAGAACAGACTCCCAGGTGAGATGTCACAGACAAGTCGCATTGACTTAAGTAACAAGCTGCACTCAAACACAACAGAAAGCCACCCTGTGCCTGTGATTCCACAACAGAATTTGACAGGACACATCCAACTTGTTTATGGAAAATGAATATACGATGGCTTTTGCAACAGAGATTTTAAATGTGAAAGTCTGAACAAGAGAATTCAAATTATAATTCCTACACGATAGCCACAGCCAGGCTCTCCCTGGCACCAGGTGATTACAATATTTATCTGGAGCTCAACTCCCATTTATAGCAAAGTCTCCAGGCATCCACCACAGATTACGACTGAAAAACAGAAAAACCACCTACATCACCAGTTCCTGCCGAAGCAACCCCACAGCATGCCAACACAATACGCCCAGCTCAAATTTACTTACACGCCGAACCTCAACAGGAGAATGACTCCCGCTCCAGAACCACCTTGGAGGCTTAGAGAGATCTTCTTAAAACCCCAGCCTCTAAACCCGTCAGAAGTTCAACCCCTTAAAATAGACACAGCAAGCTGCCACTGTGCCCCGGCGCAGCCGGCGTGTGGCGACGCGCGCCGCACGGCCGGATGCTCTCCAGCCGCAGGGAGGGCTCCAGGTTCCCCTCCCAAGCTCCCTATTATATATATATATATATATATATATATTCACATGTGTGTGTATGTGTGTGTATATATATGTGTGTATATATATGTGTGTATATATATATATCTGTGTGTATATATATATCTGTGTATGCATATATGTGTATATATACGTGTGTGTATATATGTGAGTGTATGTATGTGTGTGTATATATGAGTATATATATATGTGAGTGTATATATATGTGTATAGATGTATGTTTGTGTGTATACATGTGTGTATATCTGTATATATATATATATATATAGAAGGGTGTTAGTTCCAAAGTATGAGTTTATATATATGTATGTGTGTATATATATCTGAGTATATATATATATGTGAGTGTACATATATATGTGTGTGTATATATTGGTGTGTGTATACGTGTGTGTGTATATATACGTATATGTGAGTATATATATATGTGTGTATATATATATAGATATATGGAAGGGTGTTAGTTCCAAAGCCAACCAAATAAATGAACCCTCACGCCGAGGAGAGGCACTTACCACGGCTCCGTGCTCGCTCCGACCAACCTGCCGCACAGCCGCTCTTTAAGCCCCGGCCAGCGGCGGAGCGGAGCCGCCGCTTTCTCCGCCGTCCCCCCGGGGGAGGCAGCGCCCGACCCCCGCCGCGCCCCCACCTGCGCCCGGTCCGTGCCGAGCCCCCGGGGCTGCCGTGCCCCCTCTGCCCGCTCACCCGCCGCCGCCTCGCCCTGCCCTGCCCGGCCGCCGCCTCATGCCGCGGGGCTGCCCGGCGGCGCGGTCCCGGGCGGCCCAGCTCCGGCGGGCAGCAGTGCGCAGCGCCGACAGGAAGGAGGGAGGGAGGGAAGCGGGGAGGGAGAGAGGGAGGGAGCGATGGAGGCAGGCGGCGGGCAGAGGGAGGAGAGGGCCTGGCGGGCTGCCCGCGGGAGGAGCCTCGGCCGCGCACCGCCCGGCGCCGCGGCTGCCCGGGATGGCGGCGGCACCCCCGGGGACGGCGACCCCCGGGCCTAGCACGACGCCGCCGCCGCGGGGCTGAGGGGCGGCCGCGGGCCCCGAGGCGAGCTCAGCGCCGCGTCCCGGTCGCTGCTTAGCCGCTGGGGATGCTTGGCAGGCCGGTGGTTTTCGCCGGGTCCCCGGCGGGATGTTGGGAGCGGGCTGCGGGGGCTGGTGGAGTCACGGATCTGGCCTGAGCGCCCCCGGTCCCCGCCGGGACGAGGCCGAACGCCCGGCTAAGGAAAGGGCTTTGGATGTCCCCGGCACAGCCAGCCCTCCGGGACACGAAGCGGTGGGCCCGGGGCACGGAGTGCGGGAGGTGCTCGTCGCGTTTTATCTTGTGTTTGCCTCTAGTCTTTGAGGTCTGGGGCTCGACCTCCAACATTTCTCTGAAGCCACAACAGTTACGTGCCAACCTCTCTTTTAAATAAAACTTGAAATCCTCACAATCCCACAGTCTCAAGAGTCAGGCAATTAAAAAAATATATACCACGAGGCCCATAAAATCAGAAGAGTTGGCAGGCCTGTGGCTCCTCTTTTGTTCCCCAGTAAACCACAGCAAGACCAGGAGAAAAAGTAACTGTTCAGTTTTCCCTGCATTTTTCTGCCTACATTTTCCTGCAGAAGGTTTTCCAAGTTGCTGTAGATTGTTTTTTCTCAGAATGTAGGTGATAAAGAACTGCATATGCTTGCACAGAGGTCCTGGGCCAGGCTTGTGTCTCGTCTTGGCTATGTAGAAGGATTTCAGGTCCCCAAAGCCACAGCCTCCTGCCATCCTCCAAGATCCCTGCTCAGGCTATGCGAATATAGGCTGTTTTGTAGAGATGAAATCTTGCGCCCTTGCCTTCACTTTCCAGTGTTTTCGCTTGTGCAAAGACAATTGAAGCTTCAGTAGGCCAGAGTAAGAGAAGCATGAACCCTGTGGTTAGGTCTCTTCTGCCTCAAGAGCATGCTTGACTTTGGGCCTTGTATCCTGAGGCAGTTGTCTATCCGTTGACCTGCGTCACCTTCTTAAGGGGAAGCATTGAGTCTCCTTATACACATACTGTTCTTGAGAAAAAAAGGGTTGGAGAGAAGCCCTGGGCTGTGCATTCCAAGCAGAAGATGATGTTTCCTCCTGACATAGACTGAAACATTTAGAACTCCAAGGATGGAGAGACTTTTGGAGAGTTCTCTCCTTAGTGGTCTTCTAACCAGTAGGTTTAAGCAGTTACCTTCTAGCATGTCAGTCAGCTCTTCACAGTCCCAGATCTCTTCCGACTGGAAAGGCATGCTGGATGCCTAATTCTGTGGTCTGAACTTTGCTGTGCAGTTCAGGCACCAAGAGATTTGGTATGTCAGCTGCCTTAAGACCATTTCTGCATTTAATTCCTTGTTCCTGTTCTAACCCTGCAGCCCTCCTGGCCTCTTTCCATGTTACAGCAGCCAGGGCTGCAATGGGACTGGGAATATCCCTAGTACCAGAAGGCCTGGGGATTAGAACGTGGCCATTTCACTGCTCTAATACATCTGAAGAAGGAGTGCCTCTGCCTTTCTGTCTTTTCAGATCTCAAGAACCGAAGCCTGGTGCCTTCCCAAAGCCTGCATCCAAGGCTGGGAAGGATGCAGCTTGTCCCTGTGCTATTGAGACTTCTCCACAAGTGCAGGTTTCCATCCATGAAAGGGACACAAGGACTCTCTTTAGAAGGCACTGAAAATGTCCAATGAAATTGTACCACCTTTCTTTTCTGCAGCTCATGTTACTTTCCCCTTAGTAATGGCTTACAGGCGTCTCACTTGGCAGGAGGCCCTGCTGATCAAGGAATGTGTACTACGAGTAATTGCAGAAGATCTGGCCCATTTTCTATACGACAAAATCAAACAGTATTCATTTTTACTATTTTATCTTACTAATTAGCAAGGCAGCTTCCCTGTAATTTACAGGCATTCCATACAGGAACTGGGTAAAGAGGTGTTCAGTGTTTTAGTTCCTGAAGTTATTTTAAGGCTTTGGTATTGTATTTAATGACTCAATGGTTAATGACGCAATTAGAAGTTAAGAAACTTTCTTGACCTGATGCTATTTAAGACAAGACTGTATAGTAAAAGTTTGAAGGTGATAAAGCTGTGGATGGTTAGGTTTCAGTTATCTGATTGTTATACAGTGAAATATGCTAACTTAAATATAAATGTCCCATAGAATAATAGTTGGTATAATTGTCCTTTCTCTATGACTTCTGATCCTCAGAAAATATGCCATCTATGCATCCTGTCTCATCATGCGACTCTCCCTGTAAAATATCACAGCTGCTATATTTTACAACAAAACTTATCTGCATGTACTACATATACGCAGTCCATTTATTTTGTTTCCTGCCTTATCTCTGGTTTCCAGAAAATTGAAGGACAGATGCTGGAACACACGCTGTGTCTTTATAGACTTACTGCTGCATTTTGTCATTGATTTTAACAGCAGCAGGGCTGTGCCTTTCAACATTAATATTTGGGCAGTGAGAGAGGAAGATTTAAGTCTCTGGACAGGAGGCTAGTTTTAGTTTATCTTAGTTTATCTCAGTGCCTAGTGTTACGTACAGAACAACTTATCTGCTCTCTAGGTCAGAAAAAAACTTCTCGGGGCAGTGTAAATTCCAAATGAAAGTGAGAAGCCCAGCTAGGACATTTTCATTAATGAGAGTTTCCTGGAGCCATTTAGTCTTGCTGTTAAGGGTGTGTTGGTTATTTATGGCAGAGGAAAGGAACGGATGTGTTGATGTTCTGGAACTTTTCCTTTGTGCATTGTTTCCCATTTCACAGTTGTATTTGGCACCTACTTTCCTCCAGCCAATAAAGAATATTAAAGAACTTCCTTTGCTGAGAAGTTGTGTGCATGTTTGACAAACCATGCAGTTTAAGCAGAAGCATGCGATATGGTACTCCTACCTGCATTTACAAAAACCAGTGGCTGTAAATACATTGTATTGTCCGGAGAGATCTGCTAATGGTTCTGTTTATGGACTATCTATTCCTGTTTTCTTTTAAAAATGATTATATAATACTACCAGCAAAGCAGATTTGGGGCTGACTGAATGCATTCAGGAAAGCCAATAACAAAACTCACACTGGCTGTGATAGGATGAGGAGGAGTAACCTCTGTTCATGCCAAGAATAACCTAGAGTACACTGGATAGTGCAATATGTTTTGGTGTGCTCACAAAGCAACAGCTCTTTCCTATGAGGTCTCAGTGGAAGCATCCCTGTGTTGTCAAGCTGGATCAGAGCTATTCTTGGAAATGAGTGTTCTGACCCAGGAGAAATAATCTCTTTGTAATAAATATTTTTCAAATACAGGGAATTTTCTTCATCATTAGGGACCTATGCCTGCAAACCCCAGTGACATGATGGCAATATATTGTTTAAGGGCTTCAAAAAATTCCCTGGTCTCCCCTGTCTGCAGGAAAACCATATAGTCTGTTGTGGTTTGTATGTTTGCAGGGAGAAGCAATGAAAGACTTTGATCTGCTGACCTGCACTAGCTAGATAGTGCCATGAATTTTAAAAGAAATGGAAAGAAAAACATGACTTGCCCAAAACAATTAAACTGAAGGCACTTGCATTCCTTTCACTGGAAAAAAATCTACCTCAGATGCCTGAAAATACACTGCGTGGAATATGTTGGATTCACTGCCAGTAATAAGACCCTTATGGTTAGCAGTGAAGGTGAAGCTTCACCCACGCAGAACAGAGATGCTAGCAGGTGGATCACTGCCACACGTTGCCACGTGTCAAGCTCTCTCTGGCCAAGTGGGCTGACCGGGTCACTTGTGTGTGGACACAGAGGATGAGGGACACCAGCTCCTGAGTCCTCACTAGGTATGTTGGGTCTGTCTTGACGGGCAACAACAAATCTCTTTTTCTGAGGAAATCTTTTATATTTTAGTGTTTCAAGCAGTTTTTATGCAGTGATTTTGCTGCAGGTCCTTGGTTGGCATATCCTCCAGGAACCTTAGGAAAAGCTTCTGTCTATTGCTGTATTCCCTCCCTTTGCCATCTTTATGGCCACTGTCTGTCTTCCTGTTGGGAAGATGTTATCTGAGCCCATGTTATCAGAGAATCATTTTTTGTGTCACAAATTGCCTGTGCTGTGACCTTATCAGAGCAACAAACCTGAGCATTTGGTCTCCTACTCTGGTTTTGATGTAAACAACACGCTCCTCACCATTCGTGCTTTGACTGCTGTCTTTTATGTCCATTCTCTCCACACTTGCTCTGATGTGTCTTCTGATACTTCCTCCTGCAGGCATTTCCATTGGGACCTCATGCAGTTGAGTCTTGATACTTCGGTTACAAATATCCACTGTGGCTACAGTGAACTGACGACTGAGAAGTGACCTGCTGTTGAAGTTGCTCCTGCTGCAACAACCTGCCTGCTATGAACTGATTAGCAGTTGTTTCCCGTCTAAACAGTTGCGCTATCCTGCAGTGGATTATACTGGCAGTGTAAAGTTCAACACATGCTTAATCATCATGTTGGATGAGCCCCGTTGCTGTGTCCCATACAGTAGCATGAGAGGTCAGCCTTCATGTCAGTGAAATAAGATACAGCATAGTTCTTGGAAGAAAATGAAGCTAAATATAAATCTCTGAACAACAGGATAAACACCAACAAATGGTAACAATCTTACTAACTGTGGAAGGGTTGGTGGAACCAGTCCTAGAACTAAGTCTGATTTATGGATATGAAATTGAAGAGGCTTACTTTGCACAGTAGTGGAAGGGCCTAATTACATCACGAAAAAGAGGATTTATGAGAGTCACAGGCTAATTTAGATTTGTAATAACCAGAGGAGCATGGAAATCTGCAAATAAAATATATTGAGAACATCTCAGACATACAAATACTCTTAATATTACAAGTCCCGCCAGTGTCTCCCCAGTACCAGTGTATCATATTCAAACATACTGCCTTACTCTGTGCAACTTTCAGCTATGCTCCCTTCTTAGTAATTCTTGTCACTGTGATGATGGCTCCTTTTCTGGTGCTGTGCCATTCCTGGCAGTCTTATTTTTCTGTTCACCAATTTAGCGGACAGAAATTGCCATGCTTTTTCTTTTTCTATGAGCTCCCACAAAGAAATGTGTCCGATACTATAAAGCTTCGTGAGTTGATGCTTGTGTGATGCTTCAGATTTTCTGTTCTTCAGTACATGGCCTGAACATGTCTAATGAATGTTGGATGAATTTGAAGCAATAACTCAGCTGTTACGAACTTTGCATGCACTGAAGAGCTGACCTCTGCACGAACAGGAGCCATTCAACCAGAATTCCTGTAACTCAGTTGAGCAGTCAGTGTCAGTGATTCCTGAATAAGTGGCTAAAATCATCAAAATTCTCTGTGCACAAAGTTTCCAGGCAGCAACACCCTCACTCCCTACTGAACCACATCCAGGCGAAAAAATATGTCTTCTCCCATACTATCCTTGGACTGAGCTGTAAGCCCACTCACTGCTTGGAACCAAATTTCTGTGCATCAGCACAAAAGTGAGGAGACAAAGACAGCTCAGCCAGGGAGGAGGAGGAGATACCTAGAGAATGCTTTGGAAGAGCGTATAACACAGGTATAATAGCATGTATTTACCCAGGTCATTGCATTTGTCTTGTCAGTCTTTCCATTACATTTTTCAGAGGCCATACAGTGTGTTCAATCTTTAAAGCCCTGTGGGCTCCCTGTGTGGAAAGTGCAAGCTAAAGCACATTTAAGGATGGTAAGTCCTGTGATCCACATACTTCCCTGCTCACATTGCTGTTCAGCTATCTTCATGGCTCAACACATTTATCTCATGTCCAAGAGGAAACCCAAGATCTCTATTGTTGGACATGGCTGCAGCATGCATAGCCACCACATTAACGTATCATACTCTCATATGGTCCCTCAGAGATGGATTCTAGGGTATGTTCTGCCTCATGCCCCAGTATATGTGAAAGCTGTGGACAGTGGCCAAACTAAAGAGTGGGACTGTGTTACTTAGCTGTAACCACTGACTTATACACGTAGAAGAAAAATTGGGTTAAAAGGTGTCTTTGGGACTTCTTGTGGGTTTCAGTACTACTTAGAGTGCATCAGGGCTCGGGATATTATCATATTAAATAATGTACAAATAACCTACCTTAAGGCTTAGGCTTGGCAAAATCCATTTGTTAGAAGCAGCTTTGTCCTCTGTGGGCCTGACCTTACAAATATTATTGCTTGGTGTGTCTCAGTCGCACTGGTTAACCACTGTTCTCTTGCAGGCTAATGAAAGGTCTGTATTGATGCATAAACATAAATTCTAACTCTAGCAAAGAAGGTAATCCCGGCATACTTGAAAGGCAGCTTTAGAGATATCTTCATAAAGTCAGGTTGGTTGTTTGCATTAGGTCAAGCATTCAGGTAAATTCTGTATCCATTCCAGGAGTTTCCATCAAGGTAGAACTATTTTTGTGCTGTGCTGTGTATTTATTTTTGTACAAAACCATCCCTAGCAATGATGTACAATCCTAACCTAGTACCCACTTAATTACATATCTGCATACATCCTCTCATCCTCCCTTCTGGTGCAACACACATTTTTGCTTTCACTAGCTTGCAGATTGGCAGCAATCTCCATCTGCCTGTCTGCTTATCCCTAGTAAAGCCAAGAGGCTGCCCACCCAGGGAACGATTTGTTGTATCATCACGGCTATAAGATTAAGCTTCTTCAGGCAGAAAACTATTTTCTGAAAAACACTTAGAACATGTGTGGGCAGCAACACAGACACCAGGAACATACTTACAAGCTGAAAATTGTACTTCTGAGCGTGCTCAGTCTTGTGCCCTGTCTTTGCCAAGTGGGATGTCTAGGCAGCTTCTTTCCCCTCTTGGGACACCTGCGATGCAGAGAACAACCATCACTGTGTCAGACTCCCATTTGTTAACACTGAGCTAGAGCAGTGATTCACATCCACAAAGCTGTGTTCAGTGCTCCCAGCTCTGAAATAGAGCTCACCGGTGAGGTAGTAGAGCATATTTTTGAGACAGCTACTGTGAGTGCAGGACGCACAGGCTGAGTTCATGCATGTAGTGGCCTAGATTAGGGTTTGGCAGGTACTTTTGCTGCCAGCAGTATGAGCTTGAGCACCCATTGTTTCACTTTTATGATTCTGTACTGCATTGTGTTAGTATAAATCTTTGTGCATAGCCACACAGTAAGATCAAGGAAACAATTCGCTTTTTTTTATTATTATTATTATTATTTTTATTTTTTTTTTATTCAACCTCCCCTCAAGGTATTTTTTAAGTGAATAGTTCCTCTGTTGTCATTTACACTGACTACAAGCATCAATCCACTGGAAGACTGGTAGGAAGTCAGAATAAACAGGAATAAGCAGCCAGGAGCAAAGATTGAAGGGCTGTGGAGCTGTCAAAAATATCCAATGGCAGCACTCTTGTCATGTGTCAAACCACAGTCCTGGGCTGTAGGCTGTCCTCAAGCTCAAAGAGGTGATGATCCTTCAGCAATGTGTCTTAGCCACTAGACTGGAGTATTTCAGGCATGGCCAGGGACCCAAGCATACTTACAATAGCCCGGATGGAGTGAGCAGGCAGTCCCTGATGCTGATGCTGGCAGGGAAAAGAGAACTTGCCTTTTGAGCATTGTTTGAAGAAAGGCAGTGATAACAGAGGGGGGCAGAGCTGTGTTCTCATTGCAAAGATCTTCTTGATTCTTTTAGTTGAAAGTCCACACCTCAGCACATGAGAACACTGCTGATCCTCCAAAAACCTCTGTAACTACGTCGTTTGGATACATACATGGGAACTAACTGGCTGGGAAGAAGTACCTAGCTTACAGGAGAACCTACATCCAGAAAGACCTTATTAGGCTTTTAATTCCAGCTTTAGAGGCACTTCAGTGAAGCCCCAGCAAAAGTGCTTTGCTTTGGCATGCTGGCTTCAGCAAGCTGGTGATTGCAAGTTGGCTGTTGCAAGTGCTGAGTGCCCCTTCAGCCTTTACTTCTTCCCAGTTTTATGCACAGTGTTGCTGTTCTGTGCAGCTGGGAGCAGAACAGCTAGGCACTGCAGCACTCAGTGTTTTAACATTCCTTATACTTAAGTTAGACTGGTAGTTCTCCTTCATGCAAAGAAAAATTGAGAACTCAAAAAAACCAAAGCCCACACACACTCTTTGCTGCACATAAAATGTATAATTACAAACCCATGCAGGCATCTAGTGAACATGTGAAAAAGCTCACAGCAAGCAGCCTGCTGAGCATGAGGCATTTTTCCTAGGCAGAAGGAAATTACTGTTGTCTCATTTCTTTTCTTAGGTTTGCTCTCCTACACAGCCCTGTGAGCTGAGGTTTTGTTGTCTTCCCTCTTTTGATATGCACAAATGGGCAGCAATTCCACAGTGCCTTATTCTGGACCCCTGGCCATATATACATACAGTCATCCTCCTTATGCCTATAATTAGCAGGAATGATGCCAAAGAAGGCTGTCTGAAATTCTTGACCTTTAAGATGTAGAATATAGACACTGTGTGAAGTCACATCCAGATGGAGTCTCTCATACCTTTGGAGATGTCAATGCTAATTTTTTGTGTTACATCCTGTGCTACCTACGCACAATTCTCAGGCCTCCCTAAATGGCATTTTTAGTCTGAAATCTTCTCCTGGATTTAAAGAGCAGAGAGTGGGTTCTATAATCACACAGAAGAAACATCACATGCCAGCACATGTCAGTGAAAACATCACCTACAACTCCAGAGGTGGTAAAAGGCTTGTTTGGGAAGCAAAGGAGCTGGAGAGCAATGGCGAAAGGTGCTCCAGATGTTTCCCATGTCCACAGAGTGCTCTGACCACCTCGTTAGGCTAGAGGGCACTGTCCACTCTACTTTTGAAGCTTGGCCATTCCTCAAATAACAAAGGTGAAGCTGTAAGGACAGAAAAAGCTGGAGCAGAAATGAGGGTGATGGTGTCAACAGCAGTGCATGGAGATGAGGGGTGGGGAGGTGAAAGGCAAAGTTCTCTCTGCCTCTCCAGGGCATGGTTGTGTATTAGTTGTATGTTCAGGTGCTGAAGCCATGTCTTCTTCACAATTAACAACTCGACTTCCTGTGTGAGTTGGGAAGAAACCTGTATTTATTTACCCATGACATTCACACTGTGATTCAGCCTGTCCCTTATTACAGGCAACAACCTTGACCAACATTGTGCAATCGTACCACTTTCTTGAGATTCAGAGGGAGGAACACAGCTCTTTGGGGTTTTATTCCAGAAAGGCCTGATTCCTCCCACAGAGAAACCCACACAAGAGAGCTGTGTTGGAAAGGCTTGTTGAAGTTCCCACTTCTTCTAAAGGTTAATGTAAGTTGTGTCAGTAACAGTTTTGTTTTGTTTTGTTTTGTTTTGTTTTGTTTTGTTTTGTTTTTCAGGGTACAAGTCTTAAAAATGTCCTCCTAACATTCCACATCAGAAGGAAGCAGGAGCAACCCCTAAGGTGCAGGATGCCCTCTTTTGATATATCTCTGCCTGTAACACAGCCCCAGCAGGACCTACAGTTGCCAATGGTATGTGCCAACCAAAGCTCGGTAGCCGTCAGAGAATGTGACTCTCAGGAAGTAACAGTTGATTATACTGTTCTGAGTTAGGAGAACAGAACAGCAATGTCTTGCAGCAACTTCAAAGTAGACATCTCACAGATCTCTTGCCTACAGCTCTGTGAGTCTCTAGAATCAGCAGACAAGCTTATACACTCCACAGCAAAGCCCACAGGTGACAGTGGTTGCATAAATCATTGCTTTTTTGGAAGAAGTGGTTGACAAAGAGGCTGACTTATTACTGCACATGGATGTGAAATCTGTCCTGGTACTGCAGCTGGATCTAGTTCTAGAAGGAGGGAGTGTACCAAAAGGCTTCAGAAGAATGTGTACCAAGTCACTGGTGGGATGGGTTTCCACAGCTGGTAAGACGAAGAACAAGAATAAGGTCTGTTTCCAAAGGGAACTACTTGACACAATCTCAGTCTGACCCCAAAACAAGCATTTTCTTGTAAGAAGAAAAAGGTTTGGGGACAGTAATATTTCAAGAAACAAACAAACAAACAAACAAACAAACAAATCTTGCTACAGCTCTTCCCACTGTCTGCAAATGCTCTTCCCACTCTCCCTCTCTCTCCTTGGTATTCCCTCCCCCCCCCCCCTTTTTTTTTTCCTTCTGTTTTCCCTTCCCCATTTTCTCTCTCCTTCTTTTTATTGTTCTGAAGCAGGTTAAAGGACTACTCCCATACTTTCTTACGGAGAGCTACCCTCTGTCACAGAAATCTCCAGAGAGCTGGCCCTCATTTCGTACTGCAGCAGTCACTGACCAAAAGTGATGCTATTCCTACCTTCTAAGATAAACGACAAGCTGCAAAAGCGATCTAGTAAATATTCTCCCAGAGATGCCTTAAATCTTTGCTGCTAATTGCAGCTCTGTACAAGAAATAACTTTCACAGGAAATCTCTGCATTGGAAACAAATGGGAAGTATGGGACTCTTAAGATTAGAGAGTAAAGGTTATCTTTGTGTTTAGCTAGTCATTTGCTGCTCCCAGCAGTTTGGAAAGATAAAGCTATGTAGCCACTACGTTCTACTAAAACAGCTCCATCTTTATTATCCTACTGTTTAATATCAAACCTGCCTAGGCAAAGTGAGTATGAAAAACTTGTATTTGATTTATTCAGGGACAGATCGAGTCTATGCAAACCTTTGCTATCAGTTTTAGTGAGAAAAGCATTGAACTCTCTACCATATGACCTCTGCCCTCGAAAAACCATTCCTGAAAAAGATGAATGGAGCAGAGGACATGACTTTAGTGACATTATCATTAGAAATATTGATACTTTACCACTATGACTCATCCTTCCCCCATAATTTCATTCCTAAAAGCCAATTAATGTGTTTAAGAAGTGTGTTAATGCTTGCACTTGCAAACAAACCTAATTAACACATAATTTCTGATTTTGCAATTTTACTTTTGAAATGAATGGAACACTGAACCATCTACATCCACAAAATTTTAACTTTCCAGTGTATGCATTTTGTGACCTTCCAAATCTCAAATTTGTGCTTAATCATTTTAGCTGAATTAATTTACAGATTTTGAAATCTAAAATAATCCAAAATTAGCTAGATAATGAAGAACCTATGATATTCCATGAGCAGAAGAGGATCTCCATTTACAAGTTACACTATTTTTGTAAGACTCACTCATCACACATAACCTGAGGTACTGATGGCTTATGAAGAACAAGAGAAGATGTGCAGATCCCAACATAGAGAAGAGAAATAATATAGACCTGCTTTGGGCATTAACAGTCTCTCCGCCCCCGGCCCCCCCCCCAGTGCTTTTTTGGTGTGTGATCCTATTGACATTGATTTTGCTGACAAGAGCTTGGAATCCCTACAAAGCACATCTTTTGGCACTGATCTCACAGCTTGCAAAAAGACATATGAAGATATAAAAGGCCGTGTTCCTTGTTTCCAGGTGAAATCACAGTTCTGTTTGAGGTATTCCAGTATTCTTATAATATTTACCCTCTTTTCCACCACTTTGGAACAGTGGATCTAAAACCAAAAATTGTCCAGGGAAAGTGAGTCTACTACTATCTGAAAATAAATAAATAAATAAATAAATACAGTAAAAAAAAACACCAGCAGAAATTGTTCTCAGCTAAAATGTGTTTTATTTTTGGTAGAAGGATTCTTTTAATATGTATTTGTCAAGGTCTGTTGAGCTGAGAGATAAAAAAAAAAGTAGGAAGAAAAAGTGGCATGGAAATACCAGGTATTGCAGAAGTGCTAGCCCCAGTGATATGAGAAAAATGTTAGATAAAAGCTCTGCTGAAAGGAAAAGGGAATTACAAGTAGTGACAGAGATTCCAGCTCTTGGAGCCCAATATACCTAGGAAAACAAGCTTACTAGGTTCTTTGCAAGTAAACTAGACTGCATCACAAATGGTTTCACCCTGACATTGCTTTCTTCCCTTGTCAGAAATCATCTGCAACAGCCTGCATTTTGTTAGCTGCCTAAATGAAAAGGGGAACAGGAGAGTCAGTATGGTTTGGAAGGCTTATACAAGACTATCCAAAATGATAGGATACATGCAGCACAGAAATATCCTAGATCCCCTATCCAAGGTACAAATATAACTGCTGAATACTGTTGCTCAGTGTGCAAAGTGATGTTTCACTTTTATGTGAAATAATTTCCACAGGTGATTTCTATATTGGAAGCTAATGGAAAGCATGGAACTGTAGTGGTTAAGAGTACAAGGTGCAAGATTATTTTGAGGACAATGGACAGGGCTTTGCAAACTCTATGGCTCCACAGTTTTGGCATAAAATATTGTTGTGTTTTTGTTACTGACCCAACAGGTATACTCAGTATTAAGACAAGGAGCTGAATTTCAAAGGTGATGGGCACCCACTATTCTTATTTTTATCTGCTGGAAATGCAAGCACCACAAGCCAACAGCTCTGAGTTGAGATACTTGCTCCCTCTGAAATAACGCAGAAGGTTTGCATAAAACCAAGTGAGAAGAAACAGCTGAGAAAACAGGAGGGGCAAATACATCCAAATGTCCTTCTCACCAGCTTCTGGCTACAACCATGCTCATGCTCAGTTAAGGGAAGTATACTTTTAAATAATTAAAACAGAATAATAAAAAGAAAATAATTTAACTCTAAATTCTATTACAGAAACTCTGCAGACATGAATGTGCCTATATCAGTGCAGAATAAGGGCTAAAATCCTTTAAAAGTGTGAGATGAGGTGTTTTAGTTTAAACTTTTTAACAAATATCATTATTCTTTATGTCTTCTGTTTGTCAGTTTTAAAAAATTCTTTATCATTGACTTCTCTTGAGACGCATAACTGGACCATCACAGACTTGGGCTTTCAGCAACCAGTGATTCCCATATGCTTTTCATTGGAGTCAAGAAAAGAATTACATTGGTGGTTTTCATAAATGAAGGATCAGAATAAGATAGGAAGTTTTGAATCATTTTAGACTTAATGACACAGCCAGCTTGAATGTCTGAAAAGCCACATGTGGAGATATGCAAAAAGTTCAGCTGTGACCTTATAAAGATGCTCATACCATACATGAAGTTTATTAGCAAGATTGTTATGGTTAAAGGTGTTTTGTTTTTTTTTTGTTTGTTTGTTTGTTTGTTTGTTTGTTTTCTTTGTTTTATTTGTTTGTTTGTTTTTAATGATGCTTATGCTGTTTCTTTTTAAACCAGACTGTAGCGTAGAGCATATTTTGTGAAAATCAGATCACATAGAAATCACTATGAGGACATGACCCTGAAACTGTGAAGGGATGAATACCTTTTTCTAAGTCCAAAATCTTAAGTTGTTCAAAGTTCATTACTTTGACAGATGATGCCTGCACCAGCAGATCTCACAGAAAGGGAACCTCCCAATGAATCCTGAGTATACTCATAAGCTTCCGAATGGTTCCAGTAAAAAGTCCTTGTACAGAAAGTTCCAGTTCACTTCTTGTTTACTTGGTTAGCTCCTTTAGAAGAGTCACATAGGATTTCCCTAACAAATCACATGTTCTCATATTGCAGCATCCTTGAGCCAAATGCATAGAAAACCTTGGGTAACCTTTTCTTCCTCAATATAGACAGTAAGAAATAATCTGTTTTCAACATTTTTGGCTCCTGTATTACATAGATAGTAGCCAAATAATGACCTATGTCAGCATATTTTCCCCTGTTCTCTAAATCTGTGTTGGTTTTTGTCTGCCTTATCCTTAATAGACAGTACTTTTACCTTTATAAGCAAGAGTGCTATGCATGTAGTAACATTACACAAATGTAGATTTACAGTTCTGAATATTAATTTGCAGGAAATTACTTTGTGCCAGATGCTGTGAGCTATTTTCATATGCCTATTGAGATAAACAAACCTGAGGCTAGGAGAGACTTTGATCCATTTTTTTGAAAGCCTGATTTCCAATATCTGCTGCTTTCTTAGATGTTTCAAAGTCAGACATTGCCTCGCCCTTGAGCATTTTGCTCTTATAACCTAGTCTCTGAGCTCCAAGTGGAGGGAATTGCCTTAGGTCAGTGTTCTCATTGCAAAAGATGCCTAAAGATAGCCAATGCAAAATAAGAATGTCATAGATATGTCTGGATTCCTACTAAAATAGGGGGGAGATAATGAGAATGGCATTCAAATGTGTTAAACTGGATATTTGCCAAGAGAAGGGGAGATTTGAATTCTACCCCCTGCTCTAAGGATTGTTTATGCACTGAATCCAGTTACTGTCTCACATAAATAGCCCTTTAAGCAGGACCAGAACCCAGGTTTCCATTAGTCCATGAAAGTGCCTCAATTACTGCATTAAGGATTCAGGCTCTTACTCTTTTTTTTTTTTTTTTTTTTTTCCTGCGAGATGAGAATTGAAGTCTTTATTTACTTGTTTTTCACAGAAGGGGTGAAAAACACAGTATTGTCCTGTCACACACTCTGCTTACAGAATCACCTGCCTGGTTTATGCAGTTTCCCTGAGCAAAATGCATAGGACACTTTGGGGAACTATTTCTATTTCAATACAAATGAGAAAGATGCAGTTATAAGTGCTCTTAAAAGATATACCTACAGAATTGAAAATATACTGAAAAAGTTCTGAATATTCCCATGAAACAAATGCTGAAGCTAAGTTCCAGTTCTTCCTTAGTTGTTGGGGAAAGAGTATACAAATTTTCCACTAATGAAGTAATAACATTGAAAGATTTTCACACCCTTTGTGAAGAAAGGGGATAGTGCACTTACAGCTCAAGCAAATGGGTGAGATTTTTTTCTGATGTTTTAGGCACACCAGATATTTTTATGACACTTTATTAGTTTTTGTTGCTGCAATCATCATCCCAGGTTTAGCAAAACCTTCTTAAAATAAATTTATTTATTTATTTGTTTGTTTGTTTGTTTTAGGGGAGTAGTATGCTAGGTTTCTTGCTTTCTAATTTTATGCAAAGTAATGCAGAAAATATGTTGGGGGAATATGATAGCTTTCTCACCAGTGTGCTTCCACAGAAGGCAATGAATATCTTTGCATAGATATCACATTGGTTCTGATAGAATACATCTTTAAGAATAGCAGCAGTTCTCTTCAGGATTAAGTGTTACTACTAAAGGATTTATTCAAATCCCTTTCATGGAAAAGCTCCCCTTGAATTCAGTGAGCTTTGGATAATCTGCTTGCATTTCGATGCCAGAAATTTTTGTTTACTGGCATGGATTCATTCGTTTTAATAAGTACCTGCAAAGTTGGCATTATGTGTTCTCATTATGTGAGAAAAGTTGCACACATTGTAGTGATTTATTCAAGATAACAGTCTAGATAGTGTCTCACAGATGCTAAAACTTTGTTGTGATTACAGCACTGAAGAGTTAATGCTTTCAGTATCTTTCCCATTTCTGCAAAGCACAGACTTTGTAAAAGCACAGCATTTTGTTTAAAGGTTGTGTTTAGTTCCTCTAAACCAAAAGAAATTAAAGGTTTTGGAAACCATGTCAAGCTCACTGTATAGACTGTGCACAAACGTTGTGGTTACTTTTGCCTACCCAGTGACTCACCCCTGGTTGTTTTGGTATTCTCAAAATATAGATTTAGCTTCAAATTCAAGTCAGCTTGTATGGTCTCATTTGCTGTACTCTGTCTTCAAATCTGGAAGATATTTGTAAAATAATTTCTGTTCTCTGTGCCACGGACTTCCCAGAAATCCCTAGTATAATTTTTATTTCTATTTTCAATTGTAGATACAAGACAAACTACTAGTTAAAAATAATTCTGTTATACAATCACTTAGAGGAAAGAAAAACCCTATTGTAGATTTCCAAGTCCAGAGGTAATGCTTTCTTCATGGTCCTACGAAAACACATCATCAACTGTGGTTAACAGCACCTGAGTGGACAAGGGCAGCTTACATACGCCTGCTTTAGATACATCAAGAAGAACCCTCAAGCATAAACATCCAAAACTTACATGTGATCTTCAAGGGAAAACAAACAAAAACACAAAACAAATAACAAAAAAACAACAGCAAAACAACAGCTGTTTGCCCTGATTTAGGAATGTGTCTTTGTTGCCTTTTTGTATTAGGAAAAATACAATTTCCAATGTACACTTCTGTAATAGCTCAAATTGCTGCAAAGGTATTATTCATCTCCAGGGACAATGTTTTAAATAAAGGAGCCTGGAGGAATTCACTATGGTGTATTTCAGGGCAGCAATATGTACATTTGCAAATACTTAGACAATAAGATACAGTCTCCAGAAAATAAGTGGGAAATATATTTCTTTCATAATAGCAATTAAGTCTATCCTGAAATCCAAGCTTGCCTGATAATTCTGGGCAGATTAGCTCCTTGCATAGCTTCTGCAGCATGTTTCAAATGAACAATAAATGACTTTTTTTTTTTTTTTTTTCTTAATACTTCCAATACTGTGGCCAGAGCAGCAGTACACTGTGCATTATGAGCACCTAAAATCCATCTCACATTCACCTCAAACACACTTGTATCAGCAAGAGCTGAACTTTCTCCACATCTTTTTGGACTCGAAATATATTCAAACTTATGTTCAAACCAAAGTAGAATCTCTTAGAATATGAGTCTCAATATTTGTTTATTTTAAGATCTAGATGAATAAACTCAGGAGCAATGTAAATGGTGATATGGCTTACAATTTGGCTTTCTCACCATTTGGCAAACCATAATCGCAATGTACTTGCCTGTTATAGGGCTGGTTTTGATTGCATGTGGCTATGCCTGCAAAGCATGAGTCTCTGCTGGTGGTCCATTTCATTCCCGCATACTTGCTTCCTTCCTTCTTTAATGGTTTTAGAGATCATAATGATTCATGGATTCTCTCAATTTGCCCCAAACTCTTGTTATGGCATATTTTTGCATAGCTGATCATGTGTATTAAAAACATTATTTCAATATACTGTCTCTATTTCACTTATTTTTGATTGCCCAGCCTCAAACAGTGGAAGGGCTTTCCCTAGATGCTTCTTGTCTGTCTTGTGTCATTCTAACCACTCACTTTGCCGTTTGGACCTATGGGGATTTCATTAAATCACTATTCATATTCTCTATTGACCTAACACCATTCTTAATATTATCCTTGAGCTGTATTTTATTTCTCAAATTATTTATTTTCTTTCTTTGTATTTTTAGTGACTAACCAAGTCTCACTTCTACATAAATAAAACAAACAAACAAACAAACAAATATTATAAGGGTCCTAATATTATAAGATTTATTACATTATAAGGGTCCTATAATGGTCCTGTATACTAAAATTTGATCTTCCTCCTCATTGTCTGAAAGTGAAAATGATTTTAAAACAAAAAAACTCATTCCTACTTCTTTTACCTCCTCAGATTGGTATTAATAAAAGTGTTCTCAATGATACCCTCACAACATCGGACTTTCAATGCTTTGAGGTACTACTACTACTAACTATCAAAGTTTTGATATCTGCTGTTGTCAGCTGCTGAAGAAGCTTGTCTAAAATCCCCTTGTTAGATAACAGTCAATAATTGGTTTTATCTTTATTTACCTTGAGTCCCATTTTGCTTTCTACTTCCTTGGAGTCTCCAGTTATGTTTTGTATCACATTGTCTTTCTTTTGCAGCCACTAAAACCATTAATTACAACAGAAGGACTGGTGACAATCATCTAATTTCAGTTCCTCTTGCAAATTTTATAATTGTACCATGACTCCCAGGACACCTTAAGGAGACAAGAAGGAGTCAATCTTTCTGTCTACTCCCACTCTTATTTTCCAGAAACCACATTGCTATTCATTTGTTATCTCCTTTGTGTAACGGATGGGTGTATAAAATGTCACAAACAGGAATTAATAAACTGTACTGTGCAGGAAGTTTTGTGATCCTTTTTTAATCTATTCCAACACTTTATAAAAAATGCTGGAGAAACTATTTTCAATCCAACAAAGTCATTTTAAATAGTCTTTAAGCTATCTTATCCCAACATCCCACAAAGTCCTTTCCATCATCTCTCTGATTTCAGTAATTCAGTTCTAACATTTCCAACCTTTTTTTCCTAGTTGTTTCCAAGAATTCCAACTGCCTCTTAAACCTCTTAAACTTTTCTACAAACAGCTAAGCTATCTGTAGTAAGAAAGTCATTAAAGAACTCCCTCTCTCTCTCCAGAACTGCATTCTTGCACTGTCATTTTTCACACTCACAGCTGATCATTTCTCCATGTATTGTAGCTCTCATAAAATACTTCTACATTATATGCATTTTACTCTGCATAGTCTCTGCATAGTCCTATAAGTACTTCAGGTCTTTTTTTTTTTTTTTTTTTTTTTTTTTTTGGTTGTATCACACTTAGCATGAGACGAACTTGGAAGTTGCATTCTCACTTTGCATGTCAGTTTCAAATTACTTTCCCATGTGCTGTTAAATGATCCTTTGTTTCTCATACTTGGAATTCTCCTGAATTATCTTCTTTGATTCAGTCTGCCATGATTTCTTCTGAAGTCTATTTTTAAATGCTACCTTTTCCAGCCTGGTTTTCATATACCTCCAGGATGTTGTGTTCTATCTGTAACTGGAATTTTCTTATCACATCTGTGCTATCACTCTATGATCAATTCTTAAGTTTCCAGTTTTTGCCTTGAGAAAAAATATACAATATGATTACTAGAAACCACCTCTTTAGATAGACATATATGCCTGATAACATTTTTAAAAAGTTTCTGTTATGTTACAGACATTAGATCCCTTCCTCCCTTCCACTGTCTCCCACATCTTCCTTTTCTACTTTGGCACCACAGCCATCCACCACTATTTTAATATCACGCTTTGCAAGATTCCTGAAGACCATATCACAATTAGCACAGCATTCTTCTTTTATGTTGTTAGACATTCCTTTTCTAGGAGCACATATATTCACTCCTAATATACTAGTTGTCCCAGTAGGTTGACATACAGCCAGTTTGCTTATTGTTATCTTCCAAGACAGTAAACCTTGTCCTTGACCTTCTTGCAGCATTCTTGCTACTAAAAGAACCAGTGATACTTCTTCCTAAGAAGCAGAAGTAGCCTTGGGCATCTTTCCCTCCATTTGGCATAGCCCTTAGGGACCACCTGGGATTGATACCTCTCTTTCCATGGCCATGACACCACTCACTATAGGGTCTGTTTCCATTAAATTGTTTGTTGATTGTCTTTTCTGAGTAAACCAGCAGTGATTTCATAAACTTTAGTAGCAAGGCTATCTTGTGCATGTCATCCTATCTTAGATCTACTATACTTTGAAGGACTCCTGGCCTAGGAAACAACATTACTTGTTTGTTTGGTGAGGATTACCATGCAGCAAAGAATATTTCTTGCAAGGAGTAAGTCTAAGCTTCAAAACCCCTCCAGAACAAAGGCCCCAACTCGCTTAGAATTTGACTACCTGTGCCTTTGCACTCTTGAAAATTCCAGCCCAGATGCAGCACTAAATACAGCTGTCAGATACTTGAGACATCTCACAGAAGATATACTTCTGTGCTCTTTTCTGTCAGCACTTAATATGTCAGAATAAGAACAAGAGATATTGTCTTTTAAAGCAGATGCTATTCCAAGATTTCTTTTTCTTAATAAAATCAATTGAAATTGTTTAGGCAAGAGACAGCATGCTCTCATCAATGGCGCGTCTCAAAGTCTGTGAGAATTCCTGTAAAGCATATAAAAAAAAAAAAAAACAACAAAACAAAACAAACAAAAAAAAAACCAACAACAAAAATCACCACCAACAAAAAACCTGTGCATCCTTTTATGTGAAAAGAGCGTGAACGCTCTTTCTCTATATATCTGTCTGTCTCTGCCTATGCATGTCTACAGGGTGGTATTGCTGCTGTAGGTCTAATTTAACCCTTAAGAGGAAACAGTGACTTAGAATTTCTCTTCAGAATATTTCTTTCTCCAATTCAGTTGTTCGTAATCTCAGGGCATGGCATCAGGTTCTTGCTTTCCTGCTGTCGAGATGCCAGCTTTGCAGCCACAAAGTAGGAAATAGAGCACTGTGAAGAAAAAGGAGGCCTTCTTTAAGGTACCGATTCAGCAAATTATATGAGAAAGTTTTAAATTGAATTGCTATTCAGTATCTTTGTTGAACAAAGATGGATTTGTCAAAATAATTAAAACATAGATCCATTCTGAAATCTGTGTCACATCATTATCTCAAAACTGCTAACAGTTTATTGGGATATGGAAGATTTTACTAAGTCTTCCAACGGAGCCCTGAATCAAGTTACACCCCAAAGTTGCACATGAAGAGCATCTCAAAGCATTTATTTACTAGGGCTGAGTGGGAAAGGACAGTCCAGTGTTTCCTGGGCTCTATCCCAAGACTGCCCAACAGTGCTGGGTTTTGCATGACTCTTCCAGGTAAAAGTAAACAGAGATGAGGTAAACAGGCCAGCATTAGGAAGAGGGTCAGCAGAAGGAAGAGGATTTATCTGGAAAAGCCTTTACCTTGCATGCCAACATCCCAAAGTAGCCAGGGAATTTGCTCTGCTAACATTGTGCACTACAAAAGCTCTCAGATTATAAAGGAGAGACACTAGTGAAAATGAAGAAAATTCTGAAATGGATAAGTACTTGGGACACTTCCTATGCCATTTTAATAGATGCAATTCTAATGGATTCTTATTGTAAATTATTATACATTAATACCACCACAGGATACTTGAAGACAAATCTGCCCCCTATATAAAATAATTTCTTCAAGACAACAGATTAGTAGAAAAAGATTTTGTAGAAAGCAAGATGTTAGCATGGAAGTTATGGGGGCTGGTCTCAGCTTTAATGTTTCCACAGCTGTAAATCTTTGGGAACATCACTGAGGTTGAATACTATAACACTCAGCATTGATAATGTGTGAGTCCTTCACCCAGAAAGAAATAACAGGCTTTGGCAAAACACCCAAGTGCCTCACACAACATCTTTTTTCTATGGCAGACCAAACAACAGGCATCCTAGAAGCCAACACACTGATCCAGGAGGGCTTAGAGATGACCAAGAGGAAATGACAAGAGGATGTGTATTTACCGGGTTTTTCATAGCCCCCCTCTCCCTGACACTGGTACCACTTAGTGGGAAATGTGTTTTGTGTCACATGCAAGGGGGTCTGTGTATGTGTACCTCCTGCTTATCAACATCTTCTCTGGACACATTTGTGGCCAGATCATCTGTTCTCATGAAAAACTGTTTTCTCTTGATAACTTAATAACTTGTTAATCAAAGTACCAAGACTGTGACCTAGGACCTCCTCTGGTTTGAATCTGAGAACAGATTTTTCCTATGCGTGCTCTATTGTCAAGTGGGGTAAATTTTTATATGTTTTTTTTTTTTTTTTTGATTGTTTGTTTGTTTTTGTTGTTTTTCTCCTGTAGAAGTTAACCCTCTCCACATGAATTACTGAAATAGGCTTTGGGCAAGAAAAAGAAAACTGCTTCCTAGAATCCTAGAAACATTTACATTGGGAAAGACCTCCAAGATCACCAAGTCTAACCTAACACTGCCAAGTCTAACACTAAACCTTGTCCCTAAGCACCACACCTACACATTTTTTAGATACTTCCAGGGATGGTGACTTCCCTGGGCATCCTCTTTCTGTCTCTTGATGCTGAAGACACCATTTAGGAGCACTGGGATTACCATCCCTGCTCCAAGCAATATTTCTTTGTTTTACAAGAAGAAGAAACACTTGAACAGGAAAGTTTGAAACGTATCTATGTGGAACATGTCAGAAAGTAGTGACTAGAGTGTTCAGCTAGGAGATGGCAGGATCCGATTTAAATTCTTTCCTCTTTAATTCATTTGGAGTAAGGAGTTAAACACTGTTCCTCCATATACATGGACCACCTATTTCTGTCTGAGTTTTGAGTTGAAGCCCAGTGCAGAAGCCTAATGCCTCTAATGGTAGAAACGTCAGAAGCCAAAATTTTACAGGCACAAGTCAGACACTGAAAGATTTTAAGCAGCTTGACACCTACATGGCAAGTGACTCTGTTGTAGAAGTTCTTACTGGTAACTTGGTATGTTACCAATACTGCCATATGATATGTGGGCACTAGCATATAGGCACTTAATTGTCCTTAAGAGACTGTGCTCACACTTTTTCCCTCCCCATCCTCTCCCCGGTAAGAATCACAGCACTTTTGCATTGCCACAATCAGATGATCTTTTCTATTTAGAGTGCAAAATTTTCCTGGCAAGAATAGTCTGCTCAGTGGATCCAGACCAAGGTGTTGCTGAATGCAAAATAATCGTAAGGAATGAACAACACTCATTGTTTTACGTGGCAGTTCTGGGCAGGCAGTCCTAAGATACCCTTTAATAATGAAATGACAGCTTGTGTAACTATGCTGAAATTGTTTTGTCATGCACAATATAACTAAGCCATATTTAGTACTGAGGTTGTAAATATCCTTGTTGCATACTTTTTGGTCCAAAAGTTTGAAGGCAAGATTTTTGAGCGGAACTAATCTTGGTACATGCCCCAAAAGCTTATCCGTTCTTTCCAGGCTGAAACAAAATGAGACACTGCTTTCTCCTACAATTCTTGCCTCATTTAGTGCAGAAATTCTATCACAACTAATAATGAAGAATTACAGTATAACTAACTACATTATAGTTTTATAACTGTATAAAAGTAATCATAAGTAAATTTGTGAGCTTTCTTTACCTCCCAAACCTCCTGTGGTAAGTAGGGTGTACTGAAGTATCTCCTCTATTTTTGTATGTCATTATTCCCAAATAGGATTAGCTGATTAAAACAAACTCAGGAAATGGGATTATTCACTGTCTATGTCATATAAATAAAAATAAAAGCTTTGGTTTCTTTAGCACTTTTCACAAGCACTAAATAAGGAAAACAAAAACCACAAAGCATATTTGTGCAAATCCTCTCCAATTCAAGTATAATATTGTTGAATATAGTTAGCATTTGGCAGAATAAACAGGTAGATGCAATGTAGTTATCACCTTCCTGCTAGGAAATCTTCCTAAACTGCTGTTTAGAGTTACGTTTACTGTGTGCATACTTCTAATGCTTGTACACACCAAAACAACATTTATATGCTTTTAGTAAACTCACTAACAGCTGCTGGTGAGCACAAATGTATTAATGATTAGTTATACTTTAGAAATGTCTTGGATTAAATGAATTTACCTTTTTAAGCACCTTTGTATCCAAGGGCCAAAAATACTTGTAGGCAATTGCTGTTTTATAAGCTATCTCTATTTTGCTCCTGTAAAGAAACCTTGTAAAGGAGACCACTTTTTAAAGGCATAAAAGATAATGTAAACCTAAAATGTCATCTGAGAAGTCTTAATTGCTTCAAAATAGAGCAATTATGTGCACTGGTGAATTGAACATAAAGGAGCTACAGATGATATTCGTACACTGTTTGGCTCAAAGAAAATATTATTGATAGGGCAGGGAGATGAAATTGATGAGTCTGGAGTTGTAGCCACTAAACAGGATATGCATTCACACTGAGTTTATGTTTTCTAGAGAACATCTCTGAAATAACTAAGGAAAAAGAGAAATAGGAAGAAAAGGAAGCTTAGTCAGTCACAACAAGATTGTTTTGTAAAAGGAGAAAACAGGATTAGTTATAATGAGATTATCAGCTAATTCTGTGAGGCAACACCCATGAAGATCAACGGCAAAGGGGAGGAGGGAGCTGGACTCTGCAGTATTTTTAACAGCAGCAATGTATCAGTGACAAGACTGAGGTTTTTTCCCTATAATGTGGAATACTGTTGTAGTTGTAGGACTGAACTATAATCTCTGATAGCAAGAGTAATTTCTGTCTAGCACATGAAGGGCATTGAAGCTCAATGCTGAGTTTATAAGCCAAAAATCCTATAAAAAGTAGCCAGAATCACTTTCGTTTGGTTGGTTGGTTTGTTTTGTTTCTGTTAGTGGAGCAATGTGTTCAAGTAAGACAGCAAGACAAAATTTTCTTGCATTGTTCCTTTCTACAAGTCACCATTCTACTTTCTGCTTATTTCTGTGGAAGCTTACTATTACATGCAGCAAGACATCAAAACCTAGGTGAGCATGTGGTTTCTGTCTGTTATTACAGAAAGGGCTCCATAATTAGAAGAGTATAATCCATCATGGTAGACTCTTCTCTTTATTAGTGAGAGTCTACTTATACAAGGGTCAAACGTGTTGACATCTGGATGAATAACTTGTCCCACCATCATTCCTGCTACCAACAGTCTGTTCTCTGGCTTTCCTCTTCCTGTGTTGTTGCTGGTGGACTCAGAGCTCATCATATTCTCTGTCCTATTTAAATAACTTCTTGGGCTGGTATTTTATTTTAAGGCTGCTACTGTATTCTTTAAAATACCAACAGGAAGCATTTATCCTCCACAAACTTTAGTAACTTTTCTGTTCTTAGTTCCTACACAGAGACCAGATTGGCCACATTATGTATATAAACAAAATTAGCTTTAAAAACAGAGGCCACATAACATTTACCTCTTCTCCCCACTCTTCAAAGAGGCTTTCAGTATTAGGGAACCCTGCCACAACTGACTGGGAAGGTCTTGGAATACAGCTTTGGATGTGGCATGTGTGTTATGCTGAAAAGCTCCTGTTGTTGAAAAGGCTTTGGGTGTGATCCAGGAGCACAAAACCTGTAACTGCTGAGAGCAGCTGAATGTGAAAGCAGAGTTGTGTCAGGGCCATTTGGGTACAGCACCTGTAGAGTTATTTCAGCCATATGCAACTCCATCTCTTAGGGATCACCACGATCTCCCTTTAACTACCTGAGATGTTCTACAACACTTACTCTACTTCTGATAATAAGATTGTCATGCCCTTTTAGTAGGGTCCTGAAAATGATTTATCCCTAAATTATTTTCACAGGAACTCTCTTCTCCTGCTTAGTCTAAACGAGTGCAATACCAGCTTATTTGAAAATGTAACCTATTAAATAGGCAGAATTATGGCCTACTATTTATCTGATGAATTTGCAAGGAAGGAGCTGTGGAAAGAGATTCTAAGGTCACTCATGAAAGACATCAGGACTCATTACTGCTATGTGTCCTGTATCATGGGCTACCTCTTTTGAGGAAGGGGAGAAACCTGCAGGCACAGGACTTCTCCCTTCTTCCTTGCTATTAATTTTTTCTCCTTTGCTTTTTTAACCTTCTTTGTCTATGGCACTTAAAGTAACAAGTAAACAAAAGATCAGCTGAACCCAAACCAGGTTGTTGGCAGCCTGGGCTGATTGTTGGTAGCTGAAAAGAAGCCAAAAGAAGCTGGCTGATGGTTGTGCAAACAAATACTGGTAACAATGAATTTATTTTTTTTTTTTCTCAACAATTCCCCCTGCGTAGGAGGAACATGGTTCGGTTTGTTCCACAGACTCAAGTGTTGCAACTTGTGATAGCCTGTGTATTAATTACTCCAAAATTCAGAGAAGGATAAGCTGAAAGTGATCTCTCGTCATGCACAAGAACAGCTTCTCTCTCTTGAGCTTGGACAACCACAAATCCATAGCTACTCTCCAGGCCCACATACACAGAATCACAGAATAGCTGTGTTAGAAGGGAATTCTGAAGGGCATTTTGTCCAGCATCCCCTCTGAAGCAGGACCACTTAGAACCACTTGCCCCAGACCATGTCCAGAAGCCTTTTGAATATCTCCAAGGAGGAAGAATCCACCACCTCCATGGGCAACCTGTTCCTGTGCTCAGTCACCCACATAGTAAAAAAGTGTCTCCTGGTGTTCAGATAGAGCCTCCTGTATTTCAGTTTGTGCCCACTACCTCTTATTCTGTCACTGAGCATCACTGGAAAGAGACTGGAGCTGTCTTCTTACACTCTCCCTTCAAGTATTTACAAACACTGATGAGGTCCACCATGAGCCTTCTCTTTCAGGCTGAAGAATCTCAGCCTCTCCTCGTGGGAGAGATGCTCTAGTTCTTTAAACATTTTAGTGGCCCTTCTCCAGACTCTCTCCACTACCTCTGTAGGATTTGGTGATATTAAAGGTCTTTTCCAACATAAGTGATTTTATGATTCTATGACCTCATACTGGGGCACCCATAAAATATAGATACTACCAGCTACACCTTCTTTTTATTTTCATCAGCAGCAAAGAGCACCCGATGGTCTCAGTGAAATTCTGCTTCCCTTCACAAATGTGCTGGAAGAGGTAGGGTTTGTAGAACTCCATCTTTGAATCCATCCCAACAGTGTTACAGTGTCTTCCTATTCCCTGGTGGAGCTGTATACTCTCTAGCATTAAAGAATGCTTTTAAAAAACAAGTAACTATCCAAAAACCAAAAAAGCAAGCAAGCAAATAAACAAAATAGGGGAAAACAAATCATAAAATCACCTCTGAGAATATTCTCACTTTAAAAAGACTAAAAAGACTATTTTGCAGAAACTTCCTCAACTTCCTCATTGTAGGTCTTCCTTACACAATCTCCAGAATGAACAAAGAAAACACAGTGTTTGTTTCCAAATAGGATATCATACCCTTTTGTTTGAAACCAGTTACAGAATTTAATAAAGGAGAAAAATATGTTCCTAGGTCCAATGCATCAGATGTTGCCAACATATAATCAGACTCAAAAATCAGACTAGTAGATGTGACAGAACCTCTGTTTGTTCTTTGCAACTTCAGCCAAGACAGTATTGTCTTTATTTTTTTTTCACTGCAACATGAAAACTGGAAACATGAAAGCAGGACCCTACAGATCTGATATATTCCTTGTGCTACACCTTCATATTTTCCCCAGCACTTGCACCATGTTTGGGGTGGTTAGCTGGATGTCACATTTTGTTGGTTTTGTTTGTTTTGTTGTTTTGCCTTTTTTTTTTTTTTTTTTTTTCCTATTGGACAAAGTACTTGCATGTCTTTCTCCTCTTTTTAAGGGGACACAAATTTTCTCTTTCAAAAGCTCATTCTTCTCTTGCCTTTCTGTTTAGAATTAATCCATTCCTGCCTCCTAGCAACCACTTACCATTACAACTACGGCCAAGACAGCAAGTAAACATCCGCTGTGTAAGTACCTAATGCAAGTGGAGTTAATGAACTGCTTGTAAGCACTGTTCTCTAGGCAGTGCAGCCTGGAAATCTGTCCACGTACCCTCTGTCAGCACTCTCAGGAAAGGGATTCTGAGATTAATAGCAAACATAGAAACATGCTGCTGACTGATAAATCTGTGCTAGAGTAACTAAGGAAAAACATGTTTTTCCCTTGCTTACCAAATGCAGGTCTGATTCTAGACTTCCCACAGAATTATGAGTGCCATACAGTGACTACCAAGGGGCCAACAGCAATAGCACCTGCATTGATCCATTTAGCCAGAGCACCTACACTCAGTGCTTAGTCATTACAGGATCCCTCTACAGTCAGCAGAGAGAGGCATCTATAGACAGCAGTTTAAATCTGAATCTGAACTGATCTCAGAGGGTACCCCTTTCTCTCTCCACTAACTACACATGGAGTTAAGACAGCTAGATTTCTGACATCTCAACATCTGATCTTTGATGCTGACATCATGATGGTAGAGTGGATCTGAGTACCTCAGCTAACCCCTGAGTTTCAACTATGCCCCTATCTCTTTGTACGAATAGGCAAAAGACTTTTAATCAGGCTGGTGTCATCTGAGGTTTTCTCTGTATAATTTGAACGTGAAATGTCCTAAGCAGTTCAGAGACATGCCTTATGTCATATAACAGCTTCAGTCAGTTCCTATGGTAATGATATGTGAACATTTACGTTATACAGTTTAACTCCTCCTGGAGAATATACACCTGGCTAGAATGCATCTACTCTATTTTTTTTTTTAATGAAGTAAATTCATTCAGCGTGCAACAACTGTGTGGTAGTCCAGTACTTCACACTTTCTCTCCAAACAAATTAAAGCAGAAATACTGGCTTATGAGATTTTTGTCACTTGCCCCATAGTATGGGTAAGAGCTCTCTAAGTTGTGCTGAGTAATATCTGTGGGATCATTTTATAATCTGGATAAATTAACTAACTTAATTCTATAAAGAAACTTCCAAAAACTGAAGATCTCTTAGACTGAACACTGTATTTGAGAACTGTTACCCCACTGCAGTAAATACTGGGGATGTAATAAATACCGGGGTTGTCTTATCGAGAAATCTGCTACAATCCTCGGTTGGATTCAGATCAGGTTTACTGATTGGCTTTTGGCAAGAAGACACTCCATGCACACAAAAAAGCTTCGTAAGCAACATATAATATGGTAAAATGTATGTGGAATACACTGAAGCTCATACAGGAAAGGAGGGATTCATCTCACTTCATGCTACACCTGGTGCAATGTCTCTCTGCAGACCAAGAGGTTGCTTTATGCTCCTCTATAGGCAATAGAGAGGAAAAGGCTTTTAAAAATGTGATTCATTTCAGACAATAAGATGAATTGTGTTCTGCTAATGGTTCTCACCATTGACTCCAAGGAAGCGTGTAGTGACTAGCTCATCTGCATGCTATCTGTATTGTAGATAGCTATGAATTCCTCTTTGCTTTTCCTCGCATAGACATCAGTCGTACTGTTACTTTAATGTGTGTGCACATGTGTATATATATACATATATATATGTGCGCACACACAAAATTTAATAAAGTTCCAAGCTAACATACACGTCTGTATACCCCCTTGCATAAGCCCATTCCCCTCTGATAATTCTCCCAAAGCAGTTTTCTCTTTATACGTGCTACAGATCATCTGAGCTCTTCAAAGCTGAGAAGAAAGGCAATAAATCAGGCTTCCATCTCTGGTCCTTGTCCTCCTTCATCCTGTCAGATAGCAAATAAGCAGAAGATTCAATGACTGGCAGCAGCAGTCTCAGTGCACATAATAGTTGGTACTGGTTAAGCACAAAACCAAAGAAGAACCAAGTGTTTGAATTATCATAAAAAACAGCTAGTCCTTGGATCTCTGAGCTCTATAGACACATAAACACATCTCCTCCTAAGCCCATTAAAATGATGCAAGAATGTACAAATTCCAAACTTCCAAGGTTCCCCTTTAACTAAGAGAAAATTTTAAGTTAAAGAAGTTAGCTAATAACTACATAAAGAGTCAGAGGTTGTTTGCTGTGGACAGTACTCCCCTTGCACAAACTTTCATATCTCCTCCATCATACACTACAAAGAACTAAGCATCCTTTCCTATTCCTTGTGAACTAATCCACTCACTGCACTTGCAAATATCCAAACAGGTGAAGGCGTCAGGACTTCTCCACCCTTTACAACTGGAAGCATCTCTTGAATCTGCATTATTCAGTCTTAACGTTACTGTTCCTTCTCTCTCAGCTGTTGGAACATTAAATGTGTTGGACCTGCAGAAATTAATAGCATGAGAAAAATTTCAATACAGTTTCATAAAGAGCAACTAAGCATTTTCACAGGTTGTCTAACATCTGGAGATTTCTGGGCCCTTTTAGCTACATGCCAAATGGATTCAGGAATACAGAGGGTAAAATCAAATCCCTACCTCCTTTCTGCTGCTTTTCTCTCTTTGGACTAAAACCAAGCACTGCAGCACACAACATATTGCTTGTCAGAGCGTTTTCCTGCCAGAGCAATTTACAAACTCAAATTATGCATCACAACACCCTTGCAGGGTGGAAAGGATAATTAAAAAGCTGGCAATAAACCATTATTCGTTGGAGCAATCTCACGGAGGTCAAAGACTATGTACGGTCTGAGGAATTTTAAGTAACGGGTCGTGGGAGCACTGAGGCAGAGGACAGGATTTCCATATCTCACCAGTGTGCATGGATATGGAGGCTCCTCAATGCTTGCAGGCTCTGGGGCTTCCCTTAAGCTTTATTGTTTCAACCCTCAGTGAATGCCAAGCACTTTTGAGAAATCAGGCTTAAAAAGCCAGACTCTTACAGTATGTAAAGCAGCAGAATGGTAAGATCTCAAAAGCACCTAGATTTCCAGCTCCTGTATGAAGTCCCACAGACCCCAACCTGGCTCCTTAGATGCTTAAATTCTTCTTAAAATAAGGCTCATCAAATACAAATCTCAGAGGCTGTGATCTTCATCCTCTGAACAAACACCCTCCCCCTAGAACCCATTTCTAACCCCTTGTATTGTCTCCTATTGTCTCCCTGCAATGTCTGCAGACACTGCGGCACCATTTGGGCAATCTCTAGCGGTCTTCTTCTCTGCCAGTTCAGTGTTTATAATTTCTATTTCTTCCTGTTTTTAAAGTGGCTTATCTGGCACAATGTTATTACAATGTTATTATTTGCTAGCCCAATGAAAGTATGATTAAAGCGGAAAATATAAACAGACTTTGGAAAAATATGCCATTTAAATCCTTGCTGATTAGCTTCATTCCTTTGTAAACTACCACTGAATTTGGTATGAGAGGTGGGCCTCGGTCAGTTTTAACATCTGGACCCGGAGTCACAGGCTACATTCACAGTAATTCCTGTCTTTATAACAGAACAAACCACTCACTTCTTTAACCCTAAACTTCCCAGAAACTGTTGCATTCAGCCTCCAAGGAGAACTCTGAAGTAAAACTTCATCTCTGTATCGAAAAAGGGTCCAGAGCCCTGCTGCTCTGCAGCTCTATGAACACTCAGCAGAAGACCTCACCCTCTGGGAGGACCCTGGGTGAATGTTTCCTAAGGTTACAATAACGGAGAGCAGGCAGGAACTTCCCACTGATGAAGATGTGTAAAATGCCTGTTCTTCTACCACCACTGCCTCACCTGAAACTCATCTCTCTTTCTGAGTGAGTCTGAAACAGAAGGAAACACTCAGAGCTCATGTAACTCAACTCTCTTTGGGAACTATGGAGTTTATTCATCGGGAATCATTTTCAGCTGCCCTTCCTGGAAGGAGCTAGAGAGGAGATCTCCTATAGGCTTTCTGTAATTGATTTGTGATGGCTCTGGCTCACGGAGCACAAAATAAAGAGTCTTCTATTAGGCTTAAGTAACCCAGTCACTACTGCAAGCAAAAGCAAACAAAGAGCTTCCCTTAGCTCAGACACTGTGGTATTCCCAGCCTGTGAACACTGACTTACTTGATATTATGCACATATAGCCAAGCCCTGGCCTTCCCCACATTTGCCCTCTCATTAGCCACATCCTGGCTACCCCACAATGCACAAACCCAGCATGGCCACCCAGGCCGCCTGTGGGAACTGCAGATGCAGGAGGGGGAATAGCAGCTGCGGGCAGCATGGAGGAGCATGCACTACAAATGGCCCAACGCACTGAACAAATGATGCAGATGTGGAGAGGGCTGGAGTCCTCCAGGTCGAAGGAATTCTCTCCCTACCAACTTGGCTGAGATCCATCCACATTCCTACATTTCTGGCCCTGCCACAGAACAAGGCAGTGTTGTATAGGAAAAGGACGAATACTTTGTTGTGGGTAATATACATCAGGACAGCTTGAACAGAAAGCCGAAGTTTTACAGTTCCTCTGCTGGCCAGGGACCTGAGTGTATAAACACTTAACAGACAGCACCAGATTAAGTTATTCTATAGCATTCTTTGATACGACCCACTGACCTGCAAACAGTTTCTCTGAACTGAACTGAATTTGCTTGGATGAAACTACAGCCTTCTTAACTCTCTCTTTTTTTTTTTTTTTTTTTTTTTCTTTCTTTTTTTTTTCCTTCTTTTTTTTCTTTTTTCCTGACTTGATTTAGAAGTGCCAAAACACTGAAGCATCCAGAGCAATTTTCTGCTGAGGCTGCTAAATAGGCTTTACCTTGCAAACTCAACCCTAAGAATTACAGCTGCTCACACAAAATATGACCAGAAACTCACATTTCCACCAGCAGTTTATACGCCGTGAAAACCTGTTATTTTCATGTACTGAAGCAGTAAAACAGATAAGAAATGAACATGCGTAGTGTTCTGGTACATACAATATTTTAAGAACGATGTCCGGTGAATTAGCCACCCACCCATTTTCTAAGGGAAACAGTTTGAGGTTTGGAAATGGTGTTTTCATGCATTGGTTTGGTGGTTCAAATGCAAAGGCATGGGAAAAAAATGAAGTCCGGGTGTATTTCTTCATTGTCTTCTCTAAAAAAGGCAAAAAGGCCTTTTTCTTTTCCATGTAAGCCACATCTTTGTTAGGGTATGTGTAACTTGCTACTATCACAACATCCTACTGTGTAGGTCCTTCCATGGCTAGGTACGAGCTGGGGAAGAGGAGATGGATACACCAGTGTCAGGATGACACTTGTGATTACCACGTGGAGGCAAAGTGGGGCTACCCCAGAGAGTTCCCAGGCATGCTCCTTGAAATCTGTCCCAACTGGTAATTTGGATTCAGCCAGCCTGTTTTGGAGAGCAAAAGATTTTAACAGAACTGGCACAGTTCTGGCACAGTTATTTTGTGCCAGTTAAACTCAGTACCAAAGTATGCTTTTTGTTTCCTAGCACAGGAATTTGGTATTATACATACAATCTTAGAAGCCTGGCCTTGCCATGCTGAAGATAACAGGTAGAAATGGAATATTGAAAGGTTTCTCTCTTTTTT